>OX336389.2:143576297-144776297 GCA_946902985.2 Meconema thalassinum
TCTTTCACCGTATTTTTTCTGGTCAAACAACCAATGCTACCCACACACACACACACACACACACAAGCTTTCTATATATCTCTCTCTATATATATATGTTTTCTCTTGTCCACGAGATAAACATTATGGTTGCTGGATTGTATCCTGCACTGTTTATGCGACATACCTTTGCCAGTTCATAAAACCGTTAGGTATTTCTCTACACATAGCGATTTTACCACTGCTCTACCTACGCCGTTTGCTTGTTTGGCTTTCTTACAGTCTAGTATGTGATAGGAAGCATTAACTGTATGTCAAACCCAGTCCACGTTTGTATTTGTAATCTAAGTAATAATTTGAAAAGAGACAAGTGTAATCAGTTTTAAACATTATCTCTGCTTTTATTTGTTTGTTTATGACATGCATATTAACCTAAAATCAAACCCTAGTCTACCTAAGTGAAAGGCTAACAGTTTAACCACTGCGTCACCATACCCTTTTCTCTTAGTTTGATTCGTTCTAGGCCTTAGAGCTAGAAATCGAGTTAAGATCTCCAGTGAAAGAGGCACATGTGCTCACCACTATAGCACGTAATGTTTAGCTGGTAACATTAGACAACCGAAAATGATTGTATTTCTGTTAGCCAAGCATTTCTGTCATTTACCTACTGTGTGAGCTCTGCCAGCAAGACAGTTTAGTTTAGAACAAGTGTGTGTGAGTGTGTGTATAGATTATTAGCCTCAGGTATTTAAAGCTTGTTGTGTGTAGCGACCATCTTGTCCCAGTAACCACTGAGCAAGTTTTAACAGTCAACCATAAAAACTGCATAGGATAGTTGTGTGTGGTTCATGTACTTGTGTGTGTGCATTAGCATCATGCACTAGCTTTACCTTACCCTCTATAGGTAGAGCGTTATCCCTTTCCTTTCTGACATTACCAATGACCACATTCACCCACAAGTTTTACACTTAAACCATTGGCTTGTTTTTGATTAAGTTTGGTCGGTTTGGTTGGGTTTGATTCAGCTTGGTTCAGTTTAGTTCAATGTAGTCACCATTTTGGATTTTAGCTATACTCTTTAACCAATCAATTAAAGATTGTCTACTCTTATTTCTTGAATCGATAAATCAGATTTTGTATAAACCATTTGTCATTTATTATCCCATACCTACAACCTATACTCTCTCTGTACTGCAGTTTGATCTGAAAACAAGTTCCAATGGTAAAAGATTTGTCAGTCACCATACATGTAGCCTACAATAATTCTTTCACTACCTAGCTATGTTTCATCACTCACTGTAAACATTTCACATGTCCATATCCGATTATAAGTTTATAAAATCTCAGGTCGATGACCTAGATGTATTGGGTATTTTTGGGTAAATTCATTAGCCATGGGAAAGGGTTGACCATTCTAAGTCCTATGACACCTCACATGTTGATATCCGATTATTAGTTTATAAAATCTCAGGTCAATGACCTTGCTGTTTTGAATTTTTGAGGTAAATTCATTGGTCATGGGAAAGGGTTAACCATTCGTAGTCCTATGACACCTCACTTGTCCCTCTCTACTGATAAGTTTATAAAATCTTAGGTCAATGACCTTGCTGTTTTGGGTATTTTGGGTAAATTCGTTGGTCATGAAAAAGGGTTGGCCATCCTGAGTCTTGTGACACCTCACTTGTCCCTCTCTGATTATTAGTTGATAAAATCTTAGGTTAATGGCCTTGCTGTTTTTTTTTTTTGGGTAAATTCATTGGTCATGGAGAGGGGTTGGCCATTTTAAGTCCTATGACACCTCACTTGACCCTCTGTGATTATTAGTTAGCGAGATATTAACGAAAGTGCAGTTAGGCCCTTTTGACAAAAAATGAATAATACATTCAAAAACAGGGCGTCACCCCAAGTCCAACGACCCCTCATACAAGTCCCTAGCTTTCTTAGTTCATAAGATATTAAAAAGCCGATGACCTATTAGTTTTTGGATCTTTGGTTAATTTGTAAAAAAAACGTATCTATAAATCATTATTCAAAAAGCCCGCCCTCTTACAAAAACCCCAATTGCGCATTCGTAAAACAAAAAACAAAAATGATAAATCATAGCGGCATTCATTTGTATGCATGCACTTTATATGGAACGAGTTTAATTTCATATTGGCATACAAACTCCCACATGTTGCACATGGAAAGCGACTTTTACCTAAAAATTATTATTTCCCCCTATAGTAGGGGTAGATTTTATTTTTGAGTGGAAATAAGTTATCCATAGGAAAGGGGTTGTCTGCCGGAGTCATTTGACTACTTGTACAGGTCTCTAGCCTTATTCCCACCACTGTCAAAACAGGTTGTGACTTGTTAGCTCTTATCGTGCACGTGCACATGTGTACACTTGTGTGTTAGGTCATATTACACATGAACTTGCATTTACTCACGTATGAACCAAAACAGAATGTGACTAGTTTCACATGGAGGACGGCAATAAGGTCATCTCACACGTGTTCACATGTATTTCGTCACTTTCCTTTCATATCGTTATCACATTATAGCAGTGGGGGTTGGTGAACAACGTCAGTTCAACACACACAAATGTAGTTAGGCCCTTTGAAATAATTTAAATAAATTCATGAGCCAGTCCATAGGGACCAGGCCAAAGGGACCGGTCCAAAGGGATCAGTCCAAAGGGACTCATCCACAAGGACTCGTCCACAAGGACCTGTCCACAAGGACTCGTCCACAAGGACTCGTCAACAAGGACCCGTCCACAAGGACTCGTCCACAATGACCTGTCAACAATAACTCATCCACAGGGATCCACTCCCCCACCCTCTTCAAAAGCTATGAGTGGGCATGCGTAAAAAACAAAAACAAGCATTTTAATTCATAGTGGCTATCCACCGAATACATGCACTTTATGTAGAACAACGTTTCATTCCATATTAGCATTCAAACTCTCACATGTTGCAATTGGAAAGAGAGATTCTCTAAAAAATACAATTTCACCCCCTAGTAGGGGTAGGTTTTATTTTAGAGTGGAAATATATTGTCCATTGGAAAGGGGGTGTTAGCCCGAGTTCAATGACACCTCGTACAAGTCTCTAGCCTGATTGGTTCGCGACATACTGCCATTTTAGTATTCCAGCGGTGGAGCGGTGGCGGTCGTCACAGAACCCCCACAAACACACTACTTATAAGTAGTGTCCTTCGTGATGTCGTCAATACTGTTGGTATAAGTATGGCCAGTATCTCAAACATATGTCGATTTCATTTGAATTGCCCGCCAGGGTTTGGTTGTATACTTGTTGGGTGGCGCGCTCTAGCGAGCGTGATCAATCCTGTGCATTTTGTTTTTTTTTCTTGTGTCGGCGGCCGTTGCCAGGATCGTCAGTCAGTCGTGAGCAGGTCCTGAGCTAAGAACTATATTGCTCTGTAGTCGTGAGTGGAGAGAGAACAAGCTGGTGTTATGTGGTGGACGGTAATGTGTAGCCTAACAGTTGTATTCAAATATTGTATAATAAACTGTATGTATCAACACTAAATGTATAATTCCACTGCTCTATCACAAAAAACTAACAGGTTATGGGCCCAGTGCGAGTAGAATTTTTTGAACGTGAACGAAGATTGTGACTGATTAATTGTTCCGAAAACAACTGGTGGCAGGATGCCAGACGTAGCATCAGATTCGACATTGCATATTCCGAAACTGGAGAATGGAAATAATTTCGCATGGCATATGCGAGTTCAGGCATTTATGGTCGAAAAGAACTCTTGGAATACGATTGATCCAGGATATGAAGAACCGTTAAATGCCGATCAGCAAAGAATTAATAGATAGGCACTCTCGACACTGTATCGGAGTGTGGGTGATGGCTACCTACTAGATATTGAAAACTGTGAGTTAGTAAAGACTGGTTGGAGGTTACTAGAGGAATTTCATACAACCTCAACGAAATCTCATGCTTTGCAATCTCTCTAGGAAATGGTCAATGTCTCCAAGACCGAAGATATAGCAATGCAGGAGTAGACAACTAATATATAAAGACTGAACAAGAAATTAAAGAAAGGAGGAATCGAGTTTACTGATGAATTGTTGGAAGAATTATTCCTCGATGGTTTGCCTGCCAAACAGTACGAGGTGTTCATCCAGAATGTACTCAAAGAAGAAAACCTAACTACAAGATTGGTGAAGGGCCAAATGCTTGATGAAAAGAGGAGGAGCCTGCCCCAGACCGAGTCCGAGACCGAGGCGGCGGCATTAGCAGTGAAGACCAAGAACGGCAGGTACTTGAAGAGTACCAGTATCCCTAAAAAGCAGAGCCCCAACAGGACCAACCAGAGTGAAGGTAAGGCAACAGAAAGGGTATGCTTCAAGTGCAATCAAACAGGCCACATCAAAAAATATTGTCAAACAGTTGACTGCAAGAAATGTGGTAAAATGGGACATTGGGTTTCTGACTGTAGAAATGGTAAGAGGGAGAAAGTTGAAACAAGCGGTAATGAAAAGATAATTAACAAGAAAGGTCAAGTTGTAGCATGTGTAAGTGTATGTGCAAAGTTGTCATCATGTAATCATTATCAGTGGTGTTTGGACTATGCTGCAACCGAGCATATGTCTTCAAGGAAAGAATTGTTTGAAAACTTTGTTCCTTTAAATGGTCGTGTCAGTTTTGGAAAGGGTTCTACTGTTGTTGAAGGGAAGGGCACCTCGTCACTTGTGCTGTCTGATGTGAATGGAGGGTGTACTTTGTTAAAGAAGGATGTATTGTACGTACCTGAGCTTCGATTTAATTTGATATCTGTATCTAAGCCTACTGCACATAGTATAAATGTATGTTTCTTGACCGACAAAGCTGAAGTTACCAAAGAAAACATTTCTGTATTTACTGCAATTGGGAGATATGGCATGTACATGCTTGAAGGTGCTGATGTTATTTCGGGTGGTCTGGTGGCAGCTATTGTGAGAGAGAGTGCGTGTGAGTGCACTGACGGTTCGATTGAAGCTGTGGCATTGAGGAATGCAAGTACATGGCATCGTATTTTGGGGCATGTTCACTTTAATGCCATTGAAAAAATTCCTGGACTGGAAAATGTAAAGATTGGTTGTATGGAGCAGACTGAATGTTCTATTTGTATTCAACATAAACTTACTAAAACTAGTGTACCTAAGAAAAGTGAAAGAAAATCTGAAAAAAAAACCTTGCACTTAGTTCACAGTGATCTGATGTGTCTGCCTATTGTGTCAAATGGGGGTGAACGATATCTCATAAGTTTTATTGATGAATGTAGTAGGTATGCTGTTGTGGAATTATTGAAGAGAAAAAGTTATGCTTTTTTAAATTTAAACAGTACATGGCAGAGGCAGAGTTGTTTTATGGCAACAAACTGAAAGCATTCCAAACGAATGGCGGGGGGGGGGGGGGATGATATTACAGTAATGAGTTCAAGGAGTATTTAGCAGAGAGGGGTATTGCTCACAGATGCACAGTGCCTCACTCGCCCCATCAAAACGAAATTGCAGAACGATTTAACAGAGTGATAGGTGACATGATAGGGTATCTACTGTGAGAGTCAGGTATACTAGATAAATTTTGGGCTGAGGCAGCCAACACTGCTTGTGTGATAAGAAATTTATGTCCATCTAAGGCTATCAACTACTGTGTACCTGCAGCATTATGGAAAGGGGGAGATGAGTCGCAGGAAGTATTGAGATTGCATGTATTTGGGTGTAGAGCTTGGCTACCTCAGAACAAGGGTAAGTTTGAGCCCAGGGCAGCTGAACATGTGTTTATTGGCTATGAACAAAATTTCAAGTTTGAAGAGAGTGTGTTCCCATTTCAAGCTAATGCAAAATGCAAGGAGAAATGTATCTCCATGAATGATTATTCAAATGAGAGTGATGATGAAAAAGTGAACATTGACAATGTAACTGTTGTTAATGAGAATGTCATGAATGTTAATTATGTTGATATAAAAGTCCTGAATGTTGATCCTATCAATTAGGTGAATGAGAATGTTGACGTTTTAAGTCCACGGAGAAGTAGTAGGCCACCAAAACCCAAAACATGTGGCTGCTGTAACCTAACTACTTGCGATTGTGAAATGAATGTGATTGATTGTGTTGATCAGGTGATAGAACCTTCAAACATGAAGGAGGCTAGGTCTGGAGAAAATGCTGTTGAATTGAGTAAGGCCATGGCTATGGAGGGAAAACAAACGGTAGATTTGGGAGTTTGGGAAATATTTGAACGGCCAGTAGATCACATGGTAAGGTAAATGCACCAATGGTCGTGATGTTAAGACAGATTTAGTCAAGAAATTATATACACCTTATACATTTTGGTAAATTTTAATCAACAAAAGTACTGTACCTAAACTCAAACTTTATTCAAACACTAGGAAAGTCCAAATATCGAAGATATTCGTTTTAGGAAAAATTACGTATTTTAAAAAAGTGTGTTTTTGCGCCAGTGTTCGGCACGATGTATTTGGATTTTTCCTATATTCGTCACCTGTTTGCACCAATTGCCGCCACATTGTTAATTTTCCTTGTCTGCTGTTTATAATACATTTCTGTCAATTGTTGCGTAAGACACCGATTTATCGACTTGGAGGCTAACATTTACGAATAAAACAGTACCAGTAATTATGTTTTTTATTAAAAAAAAATGAAATATTAAAGGGAAAAAAGACGGCATCGGGAAGAGGGAATGGTGTGGGTAGAAGACATACGAGCATGAAAATATCGTAATTCTGCTCTAAACAAGTGATACCACGGCATGACAGCCAGGAAAATGACCATTCGCCGAGCCCTAACACCAATATTGTTGCTGCCAAAAGTTTCGAAAAATCCTTCTTCTTCAGTGCAGTAACTTCGCTATTAGCAACCCTCTGAATTCGCCACTCATGTACATTTTTCTCCCAGGCAGTCTTTAGTGTGTGGCATTAGGTAGTAATGCGACCAAAACAATCCCATGATCCTCACAAAATTTACTAGTTTGTATGTTCAAGTGTGAGAAGTGCCCGTCTATGAATAGAATACCAGGGAGAGGAATCTCCTTCTCAACAAACCCAGGATGAAATATGTTACTGAGAAATTCGTAAAACACTTCCCCTGTCATCCACCCGTTTGGCGATTTGCCAATGCCCCTGTGTGCTGGCATTGCGGCAATGATGTCTTGCGGCAGACGTTCATACTTGAACACTACAAGGGAAGGAGAAATATCGCCGTGGGCATTGCCTGTTACAAGTACCGTCAAGCATTCTTTCTCATCCGAATTCACTTGCTGATATATTGTCTTGTCACCCCTGTTCGCCAGCACTTAGTTACCTTTCGCATTGAGAAAGAAAACCGTCTCGTCAGCGTTGAACAGTCACCGAGGGTCTGGCAAAATAGCCTGGAATTCGTTTTCCACTAAATACCGGTAGCTGAAGACTTCTGAAACCCCGGTTTTATTTTGATGTTCTGTAATTGCAGCACGGCTTACTGTCAAATTTTGAGGGGTTCGTAAAAGATAGACCTGGATTTCTTTTTAGGAAAGATTCACGCCATTTCCTTCCTGGCCGCCATCTTTGAAAGGAAAGTCCCTCTTCAATTCTTGTGTGAGGCACTGGACGCTATTTTGCAAATCGTCCTTTGTTACCGGGACCCCGCTTTTCGTAGTGAGATTACCCATTTAACTAGCATAGCCTCATCTTCCTTTGTTAAAATGGAACTTAGCCCAATTTTCCTCTCTCTAGGAGATTTTACTTTAATTTTGTCCGAGAGGGTGTTTCTCGGAACACCATTCCTCTCCGCGGCCTTTTTAATACTCATGCCGTCCTCAACAACGGCCTTAATAGCAGCTCCCATTTGATCAATATCATAACTCAGAACTGTGAGTTTCGACATATTGCCTGGGGCAGATGACCTCGTAGTTCCGTCCCTTAAAACAACATTAACTAAATAACATATTGACTGAAAGCAAAGATTTAGTCTTAGAATAATATAATATTTTTCATCTCAATAAAAAATTCAAAATCCTCTGTATCACGCCTAACCAAAAAACCCTAGGCCTACTGAGGTGCGGCCGTCAAGAAGAGAGACCTACGTATAATAACAATACACTGTAAATGTTTATTGGTTGCGAAACGTTAACACAAACATAAACATTATCGTGCACTAGTGTTCATCACGAATGTGCTCTAAAGTTGGTCAGCTATGACGACTACTGGACACGATGATCAAATGATAATTTAATTAATACAGGGTGCTTTAGAGCTACATTATAAGTATTTTGCCGTTGTTAGTTAGGTCTTACAAGAAGAAATGACAATGTGCCAGTTTTCGTCACAAATGTCGAGCATTGATAAAGTGCGGTTTTTTAAATCCAGTGTTCGTATTTCTAACAAAACTAGGCACGTGAGCACGAAATAACAAATCATATATGTTACAGAAACAATTACCAACTATAGCACGCACTTGTAACATTTTAAAATGTCGGAACATAACACGCATGCACATAATTAACTCACATGCACGCGTAGCACATGCGAGAAGCAAATGGCGCGTCAAGACAGCTCAGCTCACAGGAGATGTTTGACGCTAGGAATCACCTATTACATCGCACGCATGATTTTGCAAAGTTGCTCCTTATCGGCAAGGAAGGTATGACGCATCTGGTAAGACTTCGAGCGTTGAGAAAGACCCGTTGACAGGCTTATTCTTTGTACTTATATACGAGAGTGAAGACGACTGGATCAGTGACGAAAACCGGTACAGTTACCTTAATTGGCTCAAAGTGGGTTTTTAAAGTCAAGTATGATGAATGTGCGAATATCAATATATACAAAGCTAGGTTAGTGGATCAGGGATTTAGAAGTCATATGGGATTTTCATGGGAAGACACATTTAGTCCTGTAATAAGAAATAAAAGTGTGAGGGTGTTGTTAGCTTTGGCTGCTGAAAACCAGTAGTCTGTACACCATGTGGATGTAATGTGTGCATACCTTAACAGTCACATTTCTCAGGATGTTTTCATGGAACAGCCAGAATTGTATGAGGATGAAGATAAAGGGAGAGATGGATTTGTAGGTAAGCAGAGGAAAAGTATTCAAGGTGATAGTACATTATTCATAAACCAATCACTGTACATCAAGAAATTGTTGTCAGAGTGTAATATGACAGACTGTAAACCCTTTAGTGCTGCACTATCCATGATAGAGGAAGTTGATGATAAACCATTTGAAGATGATAGCTTTTATAGAAAGGTTGTTGGTAGTTTACTGTTCATCTCAAACAACTTCAGATGTGACATTGCTTTTGCTGTCAGTAGAGTGAGCTAACCATGTAATGCACACCAAATATAGGAAATTGGAAATCCGTAAAACATATTCTACGTTACTTGAACGGCACTAGTAACCTTGTTTGCGCTATGAGAGAAAGGGTGAACCAATACGGGTGTATTGTGAAGCTAGTTGAACACTGAACAAAAATGTAGATCTGTGGGAGGTTTTGTTGTATTATTTGCTGGAGGATCAATAACATGGCACAGTAAGAAACAATCATTGTCTGCTATATCAACAGAAGAAGCAGAATTTATAGGCATGTCAGAGGCTGTAAGAGAAATTAAATGGCTTAAGAATTTGTTTTCTGAATTGGGACAGTCAGGTTCATGAAGGAACCGTGTACAAGATGGTGTGACAATACTCAAGCAATTAAGTAGGGTGATATAAGAACTGTAACTGAGAGGTCAAAACATATTGATCTGAAATATCATTTCTGTTGTGAGCAAGTTGAAATTGGTAATGTTATGTTTTCTTATGTGCCATCACATGAAAATGTCAGTGATATGTTCACCAAAATAGAAAGTGGTCCAAAGATGAGATCATGCTTTGCTTCATTGGGCATCGTGCTATATCCAACAATTTGAGTTATTTATCTAAAGCCTTAATTTATGCCATATGGTTTTGTGTTGTTTGAGATATGTCAAGGGGGAGTGTTGGTATATGTATTGCCAGTATCTCAAACAGATGTCGATTTGGTTTGAATTGCCCGCCAGGGTTAGGTTGTATCCTTGGTTGGTGGCGTGCTCTAGCAAGCGTGTTCAGTGCTGTGCATTTTAATTTTTTTATTTTATCAGCGGCCCTGCCATGGTCGTCAGTCAGTCGTGAGCAGGTCGTGAGCTGAGAGCTGTATTGCTCTGTAGTCGTGAGTGTAGATAGAACAAGCTGGTGTTATGTGGTGGACGGTAATGTGTAGCTTAACAGTTGTATTCACATATGGTATAATAAACTGTATGCATCAACACTAAATCTATAATTCCATGCCCTATCAACAAAGAAACCTGACAGATACTTCATCACTGCAGCCAGTTTCTTAATAAGGCTTTCCATACATAGGCCTACACGAACCTAATCTGTGGCTTACACCCCAGACGCCCTTGCTTGTAGCAAAAGCAGTAATTTACTTGTTAATATGACTTTCCAGACATACACTATGTGTTTAAATGAGAAAGGTTGTCACTAAAACTTTGTTTCATCCTCCGACAAATAAGCCAGAAGAGTGAACCTGCATTATGGTACCATTAAATCAGCTTCTGTTACCACAGCGTGTGGTGTAGACTTCACGTACAATAGATCCCAGGAACTCGCATTATGATCACAATAATATCAGCAACTGCTCACTGCTAAAATAAGAAATATTTAAAACAGGAAATATAGAACCAATTATCACCTGTAGTTGATGTTCTGATTTGACTGCCCAGTTTTTATCTTCACTCTTAACTCCAGACTCATCCAACAGATTATAAGAGGGTGACAGGTCAATTGATTCCTAGAAAGGATTAATCAAGTATGAGCCAACGTAAAACTTGCAGACAGAATAACTGTACTATGTTATGTGTAAAAATAAAATATTAAACGTCCTGGTTAGGCTACAATTTGGTAGCAAGTATTAAGTCACTAAACCTTGCATGTCAGGCACATCACTAAGATTGCTATGTTACACGATATACATAATAAATACAACTTACAATATTAGGGAATTGGTCAGCTTGAGACAGCCATTCTGGCTCACTCTTAATGAGGGTTTGTTGTTGTTGCTTCATAATGTCTGGCCAACTAGAACACACAAAGTGCCCTTAAGGATTATAAGAAGTCACACTTATACCAGTACGGTACGCCAAATCATTATCATACATAACACATCAAATGAGGTAATTTCAGAACTCAGAACTCAACTAGGACTACAGTACCGGTAATGAGAATATAACCCTCCGGGTGCACAGTGAGAAGAAGAGGTTAACGGTACGATGACGCTCGATTTAAATGATATTAACTTAGGGTATAATAGCGAGTAAAATATTAAAATATATCATTGCGATAGAATGAGGATTTACTGGTGCCAGCCACATAAATGAAGCGTCCAATAAATTGGTTTCAACAAATATGAGCACAATATGACGGGCAGAGAGTAACACTACAAACCTATCAACGTAAAAGTATACTCGTCACCCCACTTGTTGGCCAACTAAGAAATTGGCCGTATCTGGATGCAATGGGTTTCGTGTTACAAGAAACCCACTTCAAACCAAATACAACATATCTCCTTCAAAGCCAACAGCTAACGGAAGGGATTCGAAGATGTATTTATCCGTACCAAATTATAAATACTATCACTGGGTAACTGGTATAATTATCGTCATAAAAAGTATCTATTTACACATTTAAGCCGGTGTATCCTCGGCAATAAAATATCCTAAATTAATGTACACAGGGCACGAACATGTCCAAGCAGAACTGTGGTTGTAAGATTCGTCTTCAATATGAAATTTAGTCTCATTTCTAATATCCGAACATGGAACTGAAAAATTCTCAGGTCTTAATATTTTCCCGCGAGGGACCGTACATGGAAGACACTAAGTCGGTGATGATATTGCTAGCAACAATAAAATCTTCGGGGCAAAGTTGTTGCTGATGATAAATAGCCTAGGCACGGTGTAAGAAAAACTGTGCGACTAGGGATGTTTCACTAACACAAATCAGATTATTATTATTGTATAAACTATTCTTATGCACCGGTGATATATTACAAAACTTACTGAAATAAATACATACGGCATTCCATCAATAACTTAAACTTAATTAGCATCTTCTTTCCCGGAAACTAAACCCTTTGCCCCAATTTACTAGCCCTTTTCTTTATTCCCCTTAGGGAACAGCGTTTTGGAACATGGATCATAAGATGCCCATCCAAACTGGTACCCGGAAAAATTGATACCGTACCGGACCGGTATATTGATCATCAAACTAGAAAGTTACCTGGCCGCCTCCTGGCGTAGTGGCTAGCTTTTTGGCTGACCGCAAAGGCCCGAGTTAGATTCCTGGATTAGCCACAAGCCATTTATTTCTGGTCTGAGGGATCGTGAGGCAGAACCCTGCCATACTGAACTTGATTTCCCACTCCTACTCAATGCCAATGCTGGGATAGTACCCAACCGAAGGTCATGGCCGCTTCCTGCCCTAATCCTAATTCAAATTCACACTAGTTTATGCTTCACAGAGTTAGGAAAAATACTGGTCCTCCCAATACGGTATGTACTTTTTGTATGTTTATACAAAGTAAACAATATTCACAAAATTATTTTAGGTACAACATACCGGTACACTTACAAATTTACGGAACATACAAAATACTATTTTCAAATTCATTTTAAAATACAAAGTACTTTGATGGCGGATATGTAAAAGGTGTATATTCTAAACGTAAGCAAAATTAAGAAATTACGCAGGTTTACCGAGGATTACGCGAGTGACTAAAGTGTTAAATATTGTGTGAACAGTGTAGATAAAATACGTATGAGAAATACAATGCATAACTTGTTAAAAGGGAAGACATATAACATTTAAAATCATGACGGTCAACTGTGCTCCATGCGGCAAAAAGATCAAGAACAATCAGCAGGCTGTAGGATGTGATGGTGAGTGTGGACGCTGGTTTCATGTAACATGCATGAAAATGAGTAAAGACACGTACCAACAATTCCGGAAAGAAGACACTTTCAAATGGTCATGCAATCGAGAAGACTGCCTCCCGCAACCTAACCTCAAAGATGTTATGGCATCTTTTTCCCAGAAACTTGAGGAAGCCCTTTCGGCGATGAGAGAAGAAAACCACGAGGTAAGAAAACTAGCAACTTTCTTATCAGAAAAGTATGATGAACTCCACCGGGAAATTGAAACTCTGAAGAAAGAGAGAAAAACCGTCAAGGACGCAGAAATGGCAGCATCTAGAGCTATCAACGAATTGGAGGAACTAAAACAGTACCAGCGCAAGAACAACTTGATAGTGTATGGAATACCCACTGAAAGAGAGGAGGATGTATTTCACAAAATCTCAGACATTGGCAAGGCGTTAGGAGTTGAAATCACCAGGGCAAACATAGACGCAGCTCACCGCCTCCCGTCAACAAAGCCTGGGCCTCAACCGATAATTGTGAAATTAAATAATAGGTGGAAGAAGGAAGAGATTCTCAGTAGCAGAAGACAAAAGAAGACCCTGAAGACGAGTGAAATTGCTTACAGTGATGATGGTAATATATATATCAATGAACACCTGACCCCAAGAAATGAAACCATCGCCAAACAGTGCCGTGAATTGAGACAACAGGGAAAAATCTTTGCACTTGGGTCAGAGACTGCAAAATATACATTCGGAAAAATCAAAATGGACCCTCGAAGCTTATATCAAGTGCTGAAATATTGGATGAACTCGCCCTCTCAAACTAAAATCTATGTAACAGTAAGATATCTACTAATTATTCCATATGGAACTAGAATTACAGAAATTAAATTTTTTAGGTAATGCAAATAATAATACACTAGAATTAACCGAGTGTAACTGTAATACACTTAGCGATCATTATAAAATTAAGGACAGTAAACAGATAATAACCGATACCAGTACACTAAAATGCGTACACATAAATGCACATAGCATAAAAAACAAGTTCGATGATATCCAAATAATTTTAGACAGAATCAAAGGGGTATATGTCCTAGCTATCTCAGAAAATTGGTTAACAGAACAAACAAAAATGTTTTTCAATATTAAGACATATGTTGCATATCACATAGTTCGAAAGCAAACTGGAGGGGGTGTATCTTTGTATATTTCAAACAAATGTAGCAGTACCCTTGTAAACGAAATAAATTCCACCCACAGCATACTGCATATTACTGTGAGAAAAGGCCATCAAGAATACAATATAATCACTGCTTATAACCCTCATAAAAGCAACATTCCACACTTCCTAACTGATCTCGATAGTTCTTACTCAACGAATCCTGTTATAATACCAGGTGATATGAATATCGATCTATTATTTGGGGACAGATATACTAGTAGTTATATTAACCTAGTCAAATCATACGGTCTAGTCTTATGTAATACAAAATATCCAACTCGTGTAACACAAACTAGCTCTACTCTAATTGATCATGTATTGATGAACGACTGTGACAAAATATGAAATGTCTATAATATTGATAATGATTTGAGTGATCACCATTTACTAATCTGTGAAATGAGAAACAAAAAGATAAACAGGAACTCAATATGTGATGATAGGCCAATAGAAAAGGATAAAATAAACTACAAAAAACTTAATAAATATTTAATAACTCAAGAATTTGTATGCAATGAAACTAACATCAATGATTACTACAATAAATTCTGTGATTTTATTAATAAAGGAATAGAAGCCTGTACTATGAAATATATGAATAAGGAGCCAAGTGCCCCACCAATAAAACCCTGGATCACACAAGATCTTTTAGCACTAATACACAGGAAAGATAAGATATATACAAAAACCAAAGTTAAAAAACCATCTGCAGAAATTTCAGAAGAATATAAAATTACTAGCAACCAAGTTGCAAAACTTAAGAGAAACCTACAAAGAAACTACTTCGACCAAAAAATTCAAAATGCAAATAATCAGAGGGAAGTGTGGAGTGTTGTTAATGAGATGTTAAATAGGCCAAAGAAGGGGAAAAATGAAATTGTCAAACTTATAGTCGACGGCACAAATATCGAAAAAAAGGAAAATATATGTGATGAAATTAATAAATATTATGTCAATATTGCTAACAGTATATGGGAAAATCAAGGAAACGGTTCTACCTCGGACATTACAAGCTATAAAAATACTACTAGCACTAAGACAATCTTTATGTTACCTACTGATGCTAATGAAATACAATCAATTATAAACTCCCTAAAACACAAAAGCAATATAAGTGAGGACAACACTACTAATGTCATGCTACAATTGTGTCTTGAGGGCCTTACACCATATCTTGTCAAAATAATAAATCTTTCACTGATGACTGGTATATTCCCCGATGCCTGTAAAGTCTCTAGGGTGGTCCCGATCTACATAAAAGGAGACAAAATCCACCCATCAAATTACAGACCCATTAATATTATATCTGCCATCAGCAAGGTTCAAGAAAGCGTTGTTAAACGAAGACTTATGAATTTCTTCATGAAAAATGATTACTTTGCAAACTGCCAATATGGGTTTATTCCAAATAGAGGAGCTGATAGTGCTATATTTGAAGTAGTAACTGATGTAGAAAAGGCATTAGATGAAAACAAACTAGCTGCTGGTGTACTAATTGACCTTCAAAAAGCCTTCGATCTGGTTAACCATAAGATTCTCCTTAATAAACTAGAATTTGCAGGCATCAGAGGAGTGGCACATGATTGGTTCAAGAACTACCTTACAAACAGAAAACAATATGTTGCAATCGATAATGTAAAAGGATCTCAAATGAGAAATGACACAGGAGTACCTCAAGGTTCTGTCTTAGGACCAATTCTTTTCCTGGCCTATATTAATGATATAGTATTAGAACTGAAAGGCAAGCTTAAACTATTTGCAGATGATATTTTTATACTCTATCTGGGAACATCTGAACAGGAAATTATGCTAAATATTAATTATGATCTCAATAAGCTGGTGGATTGGTTGAGAGCACACAAAATGGTTATCAATATCACTAAAACAAAATATTTATTCTTCCATAATCCATCATGCAAGAGTGAGACCACAAACTTAGTCAACATAGCCAACAAAGAAATAGAAAGGGTTAAATCGGCAACATACTAAGGTATCACACTAGATAGTACACTAACCTGGGAAAATCAAGTAGAAAATATAAAACATAAAATCAGCCCAATAATTGGTATTATTTTCAGATTAAGATATAGCTGTCTTACTAGCCAACAATTGAAAAATATATACTTTGCTCTGATACATTCACATCTAATGTACATGAATTTCATATGGGGGTATTGTAAGAAGGAGCTGATAAAAGAACTTGAGATACTCCAGAAAAGTGCTATAAAATCTATCTTTGGATTTCCTTGGCTCACACCCTCAAATGAATTATACTCAAGAACTAAAATTATGCCACTGCAAAAACAAATAGCTATGTCAGCAACAGTATTTGTATACAAATTAGAAAACAAATTGATACACACACACATCCATTTTACCCATGCAAATGATATTCATCAGTATGCAACAAGAGGAGTAAATCGAATATTCACCAGTCATTCCAATCCATTAAATTTGGAACTAAAGGAATTATGTCCTGTATAAAAAAGGAATACAACTCGCTACCATTAGGCATAAGGGAAAGTTTCTCTATAAAAACATTTAAGAGGAAAACAAAAGACTTCCTATTAAGGAATGAATAGCCCATATAAAATAGCCTTAAGCAATGCAATGTATCATACCGAATCATCTCTGTAAAGTTAGTCACTAGCAATCTAATATATGTTACTATTAAACTAAACAATATAATGTTACAAAAATTATATATATGCCATGCTGTAACTATGTTACTTGATTGTCCCTAACACGAGCTCAGGCTCATTGGGACCTATGTAAATAAATAAATAAAATAAAATAAAAAATAAAAATATATAATTTAGACTGTTCAAAATAACAATAATATATTACTATTACGAATATTACTGTCATTATTGACCTGAACGGATACGCGCGTTAACATGCAAGGCCACCGTCAGTCCCCTTGAAATGATTCTTCTCACCTTGTCTCCAATCCCGCAAAATGGGGAATAATATGTAGAGATAATTATTAAGCGACTCCAGTGGAACGAGTTGAACAAAGTGTATAGCAAGCTGTGAAAATTATAGGAACGCCATCGATTAACGTCATATTATAAATCTTCCAAAGAAAGCCACGGCTCGTCAAGAAACTGAGGTTGGACCCGAGTTATTACATGCCACACACTCAAAGAAAGACGCTCCACTCGCTCCACTCGCGAAAGCGAAAGTACCCCTGTAGGTAACGTGCAATGGAGTTTAGCGCTGGGCACTACACACAGGATCGGGAAAGCTGCCCTGTAGGCAGTGTGCGAAGAGGTTTAACGGTGATCGTTGCACTTAGGAACAAGGAAGCCTCACTGTAAGCGGGGCGTGAAGAAGTTTTCCAACGAGGGCTGTCGTGATAAGGGAGAAAGCGGCTCCTTAGCTAACAAGATACAGAAGAAAATCTTGAAAAATAATGCTTTCTGCCCGGAGTGCACCCAGAAGCAACAACAAAGAATACTGCCCGATATGTCAGATGCAATGCACTAATGAGGACAGCACAATCGAATGTGATAGGTGCAGATAAAAGACCCACGAGAAACTGTGCTGGCCTCATTGGTCAGGAAGTCAAAGACCTTGAAAGAAAGAACAGGAAACTGTGAAATATGTAAACCTGAGGCACTGGACATGAATAAATCGTCGAAAAGGTCGAGGACTTAACACAATACATCAAAACCCGACTTCCGGAAAACATGGAAAATCAGATCAAAGAAGCAGTATACAATGCATTAAGGAAACCAGACAGCGATCAGAACACAAAAACCCTAAGCACCGATAAAATCGGCAAAGCCAACAGTATCCAAAGTGATGAAATCGTGGAGATAGCAGCAGAGGGCAGAAGCCGAAACAACACTGAGCACAAGGACAACCATGAACAGGGAAAAAAAAAAAGTCCAACGTTGAACACAGGACTGAAGGATCACAAAGCAACTCTGGTCACAGGAGAGAACGCACCAGCTGATACGCTAAATATAGGAAAGAACGGTGGAACTACCGACAGCAGCTCACAAGACGAGGTCCAAAACGAAGAGAGGAGGGAAAACGAAGAGATGTCTGATGCAAATCAAACCAAATGGACATACGTAGTGCAGAGGCGTCGTGTGCAAAGGGATCAAGGCACCCCAACCCAGGAAGGAAGCACACAGAGAAAGGACTATGTGAAAGGCACCAGACAAGGAGTTACATGACTGAAAACTGCAGAAAAGAGTGCGTGGCTTTATGTCGCGAAACTAAGCCAAGAAACTTCCCAAAAGAACGTAACTGCGTATCTAAAGAAAAATGGAGTGGAAGGAGTGATCCACTGTACCGTAGTGAACCAGAAAATTGGCAGCAGAACTTTTAAAGTCGGCATGCCCATGAATAAAAGAGATTTGGTCTAAAACTATAAATTTCGGACACCATGGAAGTACAGAGCCTCGCGCCAGTAGGACGAGGATACTAACGTGGAATTTTAGAAGGGCTGCGAGGTGCAATGAACCTCCTATCACGAGAAATCTTAAGCGTATATGAAATCTGTATTCTCACGTAGACTATGATTAATGAAGAATAGAGATTCGACGTCCCCAATTTCTAAAATTTTTATGCATATGCGAGAAATTTTAAGGAGAGGGGAAGACCATCAAGCGGCGTTGCCTGCATAGTTAAGCCTAAAATGGCCTCGATAAAGTTTCTATGGAAAGAAGAGGACATACTAGTCGGGGATACGAAAATCGGTGAACTAGTGGCGGCCTAATTCAATCCCAACCAGACTGCCCCGGACCACCAGACCACCTTGGAGCTGCACTGAATACATTCCAGGAAGAAGAAAGGCTGTCCTTGCTGGAGACTTTAACTGCAGAATGGATCAACAAAACGCAAAAAGTGAAGAAGTTTTCAGCTATCTAAGCCTAGAGGTTTTTTTTTAATCCGGAACAAAACTCATGACTGGACGTACATAGGCCCCAACGGGACCAGGACAATAGACATAATATGAAAAAGAGGAAAACTTGAAACAAGGACCGCAAGTACAATTAAGTCAGAGGGAGCTGTTATACGCAAGCACATACCAGTGAGCCTAGAAATAGATGGATAGATCTGCGATGGGGAAACTATAGAAGGACCGACCAGAGTGAGCAAAACTCTAAACAGAGATAAAATTAGAGAAAATTTGGAAGACATAGACAAGGTGATGGAAAGTATCCAAGAGGGAGGATTTCGACGATGTGGCAGCTTGGATACAAGAATGCATCACCAGCGCAGCAACCACGCCTTCCCACGGGAGAAAGACTAAACCTTGGTTCGGTGAATAGTGTTTTATTCAAAGGAAGGACACCCTAAGCAAACTCCACAGCATAAGAGTCCCCAAAGAACAACACAACACTGGAAGAATACCGACAACACAGGAAAACCTATGAAGAACTGATTAAAAAGAAAAAAAAGGGACTTCATAGATGAGACGCAAAGAACGATCATTGCAGAAGCAGAAACAGACCCATACCGTGCCATAAGGCCAAAGATCCAAAGCTTCCAACCAAACATATCATTGGAAAAATGGGAGGAGCATATCAAGGACGTCACCTGTGCAAAGGAGTCTAGACCCGAAACCAGGCCCCCAGAAAAACGCGATGTGTCAGAACCCATCACAGAAGGAGAGATCACCATGGCCATACAGAAGAAAAGACAAACTACTGAGGAGCTGGCACCGATATGGACGGCCCTACTAAACAAATGCTTAGAACTCGAGCAAATACCAAACGAATGGAAGAAGTCAACCATGAAGCTACTATACAAAGGAAAAGGGAGTACTGACGACCCAAATTCATTCCGGGGAGTAGCGTTGGAATCCGCTGCCCTAAAGCTACTAACAGGCATATTGACAGCGAGAATGGAAGAAAATATGGACCCAATACTATCAGATTCAGGAAGCATACATCGACAACTATGGCTGCAGGACGCCTATTACGGCACGTAACAACAACACTAGATAAACCCAAGAGCAAACTCTATGTAGTCTTTGTTGACTTTACGAAGGCTTTTGACCTGGTAAACAGAAAGCTGATGATATATAAATTGGAAACGCTCTTAGGTAGATCAAGGCTGACGAACCTTATATCGAACATATTGGTAAAAACGTTATTCTTCGTTGTAAACAAATTAATTTGTCTCGTTCCCTCCGGAATTTCAGCCATCATCTCAAATTCTCCCTTAATCACATTTCTCAAAATCAAAAACCCTCAAGATACTCGTATAATATAGCCAGCGCCAATTACTGCCACCAAGAGCAATATTAGTAGTGTGCCCAAAACCAAGGGTCCATGTTATGTTGACGCGTGTATGGATACGGCAACATTGTATGCAAAACCGACCTGCGATTACGTCACGCAAGCGACATATGTGTCTACGTTGCTGGTTCACTGACCAGCGGTTACATCACGCAACAGGTGACTGATTAACGACAGAGCGCGTGCGCGGAATATCCACGTGACTGCCTCAGTGCGGCGGTGAGATGTCGAGACTCATATGTGGACAGAGAGAATTTTGTGTTCGAGGGAAAAGTAACGCAGCCACGCGTAAGGTGGATTTATCTATCATGTGCGGGATGGCTTGCAAGTGACGGAGAGCATGGCACGGCTTTGTGGACAATCGGGAGCGCTAGAATCCAAATCGTGAAACCTGTGAATATAAAATGCTCTGGCATTCTTATTTTTATATTTTGGAGTTATGCAAAAGGGCCCTATGACCATGTATGACTGGCTATATTAGCTCGTGCTTTTCTACCTGGCAGAATAGGAACTTACTGCTCAAGTCGCTTGGCAGAGGCTTGTTGTGAACTTGTGTACTCGAAGGTCCAGGTAAGCATTTAAGATCACAGCGTTTCGGCACTTACAATCTGTGCTAAGTTGGTCGTAATTGTACTAATCCTTGAGGAGTACAGAACATTATCGTCGCGGATGACTCATGGCACTACACGGGGTGGAATATCACCATTTCTGTTGAAATAGGATTAGAACCGTGTACCACATAAAGACTTGTGAAATGGAGCCCGAAATTTTCCTAACGTGCGCAAATTTGTTGCCGTATTATTTCAAGCCGAACGTTTTCTCAATTAACATGGGTAACTAGAACGTCACAAGGAGGCTCGATGGGATGATTTAACTACCAATGGGAAGATGCAGATTTTGTGGGAAGCCGCATTCGGACTGGCATGGAACGGTACGGGGAGTTCAGAGCCCGATTTCGGGGGGCAAGAAGATCATCTTACTGGAAAATGGAAAAAGAAGAAAGAAAATGGGGAGGACGATGAAACGTGGCACCCTGCTTCAAGATCCAGATTTGTGCCAGTCTTGTTCCACAATTATCTAACCATTTTTCGACCAGTCGGTGAGCCACACTTCTCCTTATTTAAGTAGAATGGGTAGACTATCTACTCATTTTAGTTAGCCATTATACCAGTCACGTGATTAAATAGTTAATTATTTAATAAGTCAACATTTTGAGATTAGAAAGCACGCTTTTTGGAACCAGAATTTATAGTCTGATTATCATTATCAGATGCTCACAGCACTTAGGTGAATTTTAAGGGTGTAATTAGTTGTCATGATGCTAGAATGGGACTTCCTCGTATTTCATTTCCAATCCACTTATTTTTTTTCCTCACAAACTTTAAGTGGAAGATCATTATCGTTTGATGATTATGATGATGATTACATTTGCTTCACATCGTAATGACCTTCGATATTCTCAAATATTTAGGAAAATTCTTCGAATATTTCTGCTTTCTGACAGATGCATATAATCAGTTCGAATTTGAGATCTAATTCATTATGGTAGGCCAGAATGGTTTTCGAGTAATGATATTCATCTATGGTATAGATTTGAGCCATCCTACCCTATTTTCGATTTTGGATCACACGTTTCTAATTATCGGAGATAACGTCTCCAATTTCAGAGATCGTTCTTTATTTCAGTTTGAGTTTGAATTTGACTTTGAATTTGAATTTTTAACACGCTCTGTTCGTTTGACTTTGTTATTCAAACACCAAAGAAACTTATTGTTGTGCTTTCATATGTGCACAGGTGATCTAAGTTAATGATTGATAATAACTAAGAAAAATACAGTCAGATATATCAGTAGTGGTCGTTACTATAAAAAAAAGATGAATCATAAGAATTATATTTACATATTCTGTGAAGAATTTCCTAGTGGTAGCCAGTAAAAAAATACCTTATGTAATATTACAATATATATAAAAAATGTATTTATAAGATAAACTGACTACAGGCATTAATAGTTGAAACGTGGACCTACTATTTGTTTTTTAATGAAAACTAGTCAGTGTACAGAGTCGTGCTGATGTATAAATTTCACCATGCATTAATCGTGATGGCAGAATTGGCTTATTACTAGAAGGATTTTCATTATCAAATGAGACCACGTAATTTCTTAAATGGATAATGAATGATAGCAGACCTGATTTACGCATTGTTGGGAGTATTTTTTTATTTATTAAATCTATACATAATTTTGTCAACGTCGTAATAATTATAGAAAGGTCTGATGGATATTTAAATGGCTGAATTGATGAATTTATGAAACAATTAAAAGGTAAATAATTAAATAGATAAAGAAAGGATTTGTAAAAAGGAAAGGAAAGAGTTTGTAAATAATTAAATCATTAATTGATGGACACTTGGATAATTAATATTAGACAATTAGGTCATGAACAATTTATCCGTAAACAATTTGAAGCTTGGAAACTTGTGAACAGTGCAGTTTTTTGCAGACGAATAGTTCATTGTTGGAACACATGCGAATTAAGCATAAATGATTGATCATTCCACATATTGTAGAAGATCATTGGTGATTGCAATTAACTCACTAATTGTCTGAGAAATATTATGCACAGATGAACTGAATTTACCACAAGTAAGATTAAATGAAAATGTTGTAAATATTAGGAAAATATAGTTGTAAAATACAGAATTTAATTAAATGTAAATTTGTTAATATTATGAAGTTGATTGCAGGTCTGATAGAGACTTTAATTATTTAGTTATTTAATTATTTTTGATTGCGGTTGGCACTTAGGCTTGTGCAATTTGAGGTCATTCGTTTAGCTGGAATGGATATCCACATGACTTATTTCCAGGCGAGTTAATTTTTCCTAAATTAATTTGTCCACCCTGAATATGTTGTAATCTGGTCACGTAATTTCACATTTAATTAATTGAGGCACCATATGATGGACATTCTGGGTGTACGAAAGTTCCTCATAGTCAAATTGGACACTATTTAAATTTGTATTTTCAGCCAGAAATCACTTTATCAAATCTCCTAATTTCATTAAATCCAAGGTTAGGACCGAGGAGATTCATTGACCCTATTCCACTAAATTTTCTTTTTCTCTCGATATGAGTTTTAAATATTTTTTTGCAGTCCACAGCAAGTAATAAGTTAGATTGAATCCCTGAGGTAGGATAGGACTGGATATTTTATTTTGGTTGTTACTTGTTGGTTTGTGGGCTGAAAATAAATGAAACCTTTTTGATTTTATGAACGTTTTTGCACATCTGATTTTTACTTATCTGTATTTTCTTTTCAGTGTTAGGATTGATTTGGATCTAGGGGGAAATTTATTTTCCCAGGTACGCCTCTCCTTTTAACCACACCGAGATCACTCGAGGTCTCATTCCTCCGGCATTTTTTTTGTAATCAAATTGCACCTAGATCCCAATCAGGGTTTTTATGTATGCTTTGATCCCGGTTTTTTCGGCGTGTATCGCGATGTCTTTTGCCGGGCCATCCGATCCACTGTCGATGAACGGGGACAGTAGTAAAAATAGGTCTCAGTCTGACTGTTACTGTAGTATTGCAATTGCAGCTATTTGCAATACACTGCTCACTGATGTGCTTCCTTTACAAGTTAAATGTTCTCAATATGGTAGTTAGCTACTCTTCAATTTCAGAATGTGTCATTACCTTGATGCTTGAAAAAATTCTATGGTATATGCGACTTGTTATATGAAGAGGTAGTCAGTAAATATCAACACTGTACCCTTCACGAAACATGCTAACATAAGCACTATATTATTTCAGAGAACAATAAATATGCATACGGCCATACATAAAATATATAATGTGGATGTGTAAAACCTCTAAACCTAGAGCATTCTCAAATCATATCATATGGATGTACACAAAAACGAAATTGCCAGTACGTATCATTTGAACGTGCACAAAACCGCTCTCACAATAACCATCCTGGAACATTACCGTTTGTTGAATACCCCCTCTCCCTAAAATATTCACAGAACATATCATATGGAAGTGAACTGAACGCCTCACTATCAAAATTCAAGGAATATATATTGATTGATGTGCTCACCCCTGTAACTAAAACATTTATGGAATTTAACATATGGAATTATACATATCCTCTTTCCCTGTAAAATACCCAGAATATTTTATTCAGGTGTGTGAAAAATCCTATGACTCTTCACTTGAAACTGATGAACCAATAACATGCTCAAAATATGTGAAACTGCCTTCCAGCGACTAAGGATGATCAGGTTGTCTTTAAATCCTTTTCTTTCAATGAAAGCTGGGCACTATTTTAGAGCAATACATGAATTGTCTCCCATCATTACGATAGAAACATCAGTTAATTACTTTATTTACATTTGTTCACAACTAAAATACAAAGTAAATTTACTTATTCCCAAATTGAATATGAATGATGGCCACTATAGGGTTTCAATCTTAAAACTTACTCCTATGCCGATTCAAATATATTACATGAATACCGCCACCAGCCAAAATGCATTAAAATATGAGTCTTCAATTTACCTAACACCTTTTAGTTAATTCTGCATTACAAGAAAACAAGGGAGTTGTACTGGCCAACAGGCGAGAATATTTTTGCCCAGCCTACTGATTAAATGATTCACAAGAAACACGGCATTTGCCTGCTGTGGATGAAATTGGTTATATTTTTACAAACTATTAAGAGAACTCTTTTTTGAATGTAGTAGTTAAACATTAAGGATAAACTGGATTCTCCTTAGACAAATCTTACAAGCATATTCTCTTCAATCACATATAAGTAGCCTCATCCCGGGAAAAATTAATATATAATTCCAAAAATATGCATTATGACTGATTCAAGCAATGGTTTTACATGCCCACTTTAAATTACCATGCGCTTCACTAATATCACACTTTCTAACAATCCTTTCTCGCCTAATATAAGTGATTTTGCTTGAGACTGCAATAACAAATTATTCGTATTTGAAATTTATTTTTGAACAAGCTTTGCTCAAATGAACTACTTGATTATGGTTCTGTTTTATGCTCCGCATGTACAAGAGAGATATTGTTTCTATACACTATGAACTCAAACGTGTTTCTCGGGTACAATTCAATGATCGCATGCGTTTACCAATATCAATTAGCACGTGATTTTTCAAAGCTCCTTACTATATGAATATGGCTTCTTGACCAGTGTGAGTCACATGTGTCTTCAAACAGCCCTTGTGTGTGTTACTTAAATATGCCTTCTCCTGACTAAGAAGTCACATGCGACTCTCAAAAGATACTCTTTGCGTAAATGTAGCTGCGCACATACCACTTCAGGTTGGCGCAAGACCAATATGAATGACGCTCGTCAAAAATAAACAAATCATATTGCCATGAAGCCCAGTGTGGACGGACTTATTTCTTTAGCAGTGTCCATCCCTGCCGTACACAATTGAGATCCGTGAATACCATTCTCCGGAAGAGACGCATTGGCAATTTTCGGGCAAGGGCTACCGTCAACGAAAATGGTTATTGGGCCGAAATAGTCAGCGAAACCTTTCACTACAGGTGGCCAGATAGTATCCCTGTAACGTTTCCCTGTCATGCGCCCTGATAGTATACGAGAGAGGTTTGGCGACGATTAATGATACCACCACAAAACATTGCACCTCCTCCTTCCTGTTGGTATTTGTCTCAGATATATTGGTCGTGCATACGTTCACCGGGTCGTCTCCACATTTGCTCAGATCAATCCCCATTGACACAGGCGAGTAGACATACCCAATATACACGCATGCAAGAACGACTAATGGACTTGAGACCACTGCGACTCATGGCCAACAATATGCAATCCTTACATTTACGTGTGTAAAGATCAATTATGAGCAAGTTTACTGCACATGAGGGACATATGAGCGGTTATTATGCACGATGGATCATCGTGTGTATTACTCTTTCCTTCGTAGAAAAATATTCCAGCATGTGTTTATCAAAAAATAACTTTCCAAAATAGATTCCTAATGTACAACGAAGGAGGTGTGACTTCAAAGCATCAATTCAAGAAAGAAATGATCTTTATATACTACATGTGCCGGCCCAATGGGGTTGGGTTAGCATGCCTTCCTCTCACCCGGAAGCCCTTGGTTTGAATCCCAGCACCGTCAGGGATTTTGGAAACAGACGTGAGGGCCGGAATGAGGTACACTCAGCCTCGTATAGTCAAATGAGTAGTTGTCTGACCGTGAGGAACCGACCAGGTCTCGAAAGCCATGATTAACGGCCGAGGGGACCCGATGAACTGCCCACGCGTCACCCCTATATCTGCAGCCTAAACGGCTGGGCAGTGGTCGCTCAGTAGTCCTAGGCCCTTCATGGGCTGTAGTGCCAGTGGGTAATTTATTATCATATACATGAATGTGTTTTTAGTAAATCGGAGTAAAGGTTGCTCTACATCTACCACAGATATACGGCTAGGGACCAGTATGGAAGAACACGTGTTTCCATAAATTGTCCTTCTCAGTTAATCTAGCTAACATTTACCATGGGAATGAGTTTTAAGCCCACTATGGAACATCATGTGTTTCTTCAATTTTCCTTTCTCAGCAAATTTTGCTTCGCATGTTACACATGAAAAGGATTTATGACCACTATGGATCAACACGTTTTTCTTCAATTCCCTTTCCTGAGCATATTTTGCTTCGCATGTACCACATGCAAAGGGAGTTAATACCACCATGGGTCAACATGTGTTGCTTCAAATCGCATTTCTAAGCAAATTTTTCTTCGCATGTACCACATGAATGGGGTTTAAGACCACTGAGGAACAACATGTGCTACTTCAAACGATTTTTCTCAGCAAATTTTGTTTCGCACGTACTGTACCCGTATTACCTACCAATACCTGTTGAACCCTCGATGACAGCTGGATCGTAGAACCTGAAAATCCCCGGCGACAAAAAAAAACAAGTTCTACCAACAGACAAAGGGATATTAGGGCCACTCCAATACCTAACAGGATGTATTAAGCCTGACCAAGGCTCAGAGAAAGAAAAAACTAGCTCAAAACACAAGAATTCTTCAAAAGGAAGAAAGAATCTCAAAGGTGTGGTAAACCCTAAAATACCTAGCGATGGTCCCCTTAATTCACCCTTCTATCACCTCTATAAAGCATCACGCAATAATTAAAACCAAATAATAAATTAGTTAATTGCAAGAATAAACATGACAAGAAGTATAAATTTTGTCGATACCACGACCAATCAAAAATATCATTAATTATACTGGATTGTCTTTCATCTATGGAATATGGGAAAGGCTTCCAAAATGTCCCATTATCTCAACTAACTTTTAGTTCTTTCAGAAATAAGGTATAATAATAATGATTTTCGATTCCATAGGATAAGCACACACAAAAAAATTGTATGAATTGAATAAATTGGATTCACTTCGGTTCATTAACTTAATGAACATCTTACACAAAAATACCCTGATAATAACCAATAATCTTACACGACATTTTCAATAGCATTATATGGTCTTGTTATTTAACGATGAAATTATTAAGGCATATTCACAGAATATACAAATTTATACATGATTCTAGAATAATTTCGATTATTCTCCTCCCATTGATTTAATGTCACGACATTCACTTCTGCTTAAATTTGCTTAATTGTTTCATTTCTCTTTTCAGGGTATTTCTGTCGAACAGTTAAGTTAAGCAAAAATTAATCATAGATTCAGCATTACATAGTTATCGGTGATCCTTGTTAAACATACATGTTATGGCAAAGTCGTTATAATTTTACTGGAAATATTGAACTGGATATCCACTCAAGAGTTTCAATAATAATGCTCAGAAAATACTAATCGTCACACAGGCATTACTTCAAAATAATAACAGCGATAAAGTCACCTATTACATACAATATTAACCATACTAGGTTAAATACAACGCCCCTCTGGGTTGAAACCTCATTTAATCTATTCTTGATTTGCACACGTTGCTCAATCTTCAACAAGAAAATTTGCTTCACAAAGCACTGTATCAAAATACTTAAACAAAAGAGCATTATACCCAATACATGCCTCTTAAATTCTAACATGCACCTATAATTGGTGCCTTACTGTTGTAAATCCACAATTATGAAAATCAGCTGTTTGTAATGAAAGCCTGAACTCGTGCTCAGAAAAAGAATTTGATTCTGTAACAAGTTATTAATAAAGCCTAGTGGATTCTAGAAATACTCCACCTATTTTTAGAAAACTTGCCTTACATTGATGTGTTAAAATATTCATAGTTCTTAAACGTATGACTTATAGTAAGTCATCTCTGGGATTATCCTCGCAAATTTGGATGACAATCAAATACCCTCTTAATAGAGAAAAACTATTGCAACAGAGGCAATGATATCAATTTAATCCAGTGTTAACTTCATAAGAGAAGAGGAGTATATCACTCACAACCACTCAAAACTGAGGTTGTAAAAACGATTATAAAAATATATCCAATCTCAAAATAAGATCTTCCCTGAATTTCCCAAACGCGAAAATATCGGTGGATTAATCCTACAGCATGAATCTAGGTTAACTACAGAGGCTAAGCGACTAATGATCCATTAGAACAATCCACTTCGAAAACCACGCTCAGAA
The DNA here is from genome assembly GCA_946902985.2 of Meconema thalassinum. Taxonomy (NCBI): domain Eukaryota; kingdom Metazoa; phylum Arthropoda; class Insecta; order Orthoptera; family Tettigoniidae; genus Meconema; species Meconema thalassinum. The sequence continues at coordinate 143,605,362 of OX336389.2, forward strand.
AATACAAGTTAAATCTGTTAATAAACTGATGAAAAATAGTCTAAAGACTCGAAGTAACATTCAGAATAACTGGATCCGAAAACTTCCTAATATCGTTACAATAATTAGGAAAGAAAAATTCTCCTCAGAGAATAAGATAATCCAAGCGAAAGTGCTTAAAATACAAATGCACTAGAAAATGTAAAACTCGGTCAGAGTTCTCAACGCCACTGGAAAGAAAAAATTGCGTTACTAAAATATTTTTATAAAAAATATGGAGATCCTCCTCCTACAGGGACTTCTCGGCAATGAGGATGAGCATATCAGTTTAAATACTATAAAATACTATTGAAATGTTAAATTTATCAATCAAAAATACAAAAAGGATGCACTCATTTTTATGAGTCAAAATCCTGGCATCATAGAAGGTTAGCTTCGAAATAGGCATCGAACCTGCACTCTCTACTCAACCATTTAATCTACAAAAATCAAAATATGGCAATTTGTGGAAGCTCAAATGCCCACGCTACACTACGGTAACAAGTTGAAGTGATCTGTACCTTTGGCGAATCTGGACGTGGAAAAAAAAGGATATCGTTGGCCATTCTAGGCTCCAGACCAACACAAGACATGCCGGACCCCACCTGGGTCCCCAGAGAACGAACCATTGTCCTCCTAGGCTCGAACATCTCCAGACCGGTCGAAATGTCCCAATTTATCCTGGTGATATCTTTCCACACGCATTAGAATACAGATGGCTGAACTGCAATCAGTTTATCAACTCGTCATGAAGCAAGAGTGAATTCGAACAACCGCTAAATAGTTCCACTATGATGATGCGAATGTGACCAAATTCACATGAGTCCGCGCGATCCATTGCATTCCGAAACTCGCTTGTACACTTCATAGTAAATGAACTTTGCTGCAAACTGCTCCCGCTATCGCTATGCTAATGCAGTAGCCTATTCCTATTGTAATCTAGCCGATTCATCATACTGGATATAGGCTTCATTGTATTCCTTCCCTCTGACACCTTGCTTAAGAATGTGCTTTTTTAAAGAAGTATTGCCACTATGAAAAGTTTGGATCAACTCTAGGTTGCATTTCCATGAAGTTTTACAAGCACCGTGTTACGACATAACGCACACGAACTGGCGGCCGGGATTATGAATGTTTCCTTCCGCATAGTCCGTTAGTGGCGGTGGAAACACGGTCGCAAAGATAAACATATTACATGTTTTAAACCGTGTTTGATTCCCATTATGCAAGTCTGTACTTCACGTAGAATGCTGAACGAACTAGCTTATACACTTCGGCACGCTCACACGTTTTGAAAATCCCGTTAACTTGCGATTTCAATTTCACTATTTGCCGAGGTTATCACTGCACGCTGTCAGTTTCACGAGTCCCTGCTCTCCACACGTGGTCGCCTGAGGAAGACATGCGTTACACCCACTCCCCTAACGCGACGAGTCGATATGAACCGCAGTCGTAGTATATTCACTAGTAACTTAACAGATCTTCTTCTGTTTTTCATACTTGCATTGTAGTAGCTTTCTGCCATGGAAATATGCATATAGACATAAATAACTGCTCACATATAGCGCTAAATATACTTTAATTCGTATTACTCATTCTCAGGTGAATCGATTGTTATAATGTTAGACAATGTCAATATGATTAATAACGACAACCTTCGGGCTTCTCATCGGAAATACGAGCTCTACCGATGCATTCTTGATAGCAGAACTTTTGCTTGCTGTAGACCAGCTGTTATGATAGACTTCAGTGTTTAGCTTGAAAGTTACAGGGCGTTCCAAAATACTGTATCCATATCTGTACTTAAGACCTTTAGGAATAGTGGTACAGTACCACATGAATAGGGTTTATGATCACAATGGATCAGCATGTGTTTCTTCATACTGCTCTTCTCAGTAAATTTACCTCTCCATATATGACAGGAGTCAGGTTTATGACCACTATGGAGCAACATGTGTTCCATCACATTACCTTTTTGACTAATCCTCGCTCCACATGTACCACAGGAATGTGGCTTTAGACCCCTATGGATTATAATTACAAACATCAAAAAAAGTTTTGCATCACCTCGGTTCCAAGAGTTCCGGAACCGTTAAATACAAAGGGAATAGAGATCAACACAAACAACATTTCAGCTCGTTTTATTGCTCATGAGACCCACACATTGCATGTTGTACCATCATACAGCTAGACTTTCAGCATTTGTGGTCCAGATTGCAGTACACACCACTACCTCTAATACCCAGTAGCACGTCCTCTTGCATTGATGCATGCCTGTATTCGCCGTGGCATACTATCCACAAGTTCATCAAGACACTGTTGGTCCAAATTGTCCCACTCCTCAACGACAATTCGGCGTAAATCTCTCAGAGTGGTTGGTGGGTCAAGACGTCCATAAACAGCCCTTTTCAACATATCCCAGGCATGTTCGATAGGGTTCATGTCTGGCGAACATGCTGGCCACTGTAGTCGAGCGATGTCGTTATCTTGAAGGAACGCATTCACAAGATGTGCACGATGAGGTCGAGAATTGTCGTCCATGAAGACAAATGCCTCTCCAATATTCTGCCGATATGGTTGCACTATGGGTCGGAGGATGTCATTCGGGTATCGTAAAGCCGTTTCGGAGCCTTCCATGACCACCAGTGGCGTACGTCGGCCCCACATAATGCCACCCCAAAACATCAGGGAACCACCACCTTGCTGCACTCGCTGGACAGTGTGTCTAAGACGTTCAGCCTGACCAGGGTGCCTCCAAACACGTCTCCGACGATTGTCTGGTTGAAGGCATATGCGAGACTCATCGGTGAAGAGAACGTGATGCCAATTCCGTGGGGTCCATTCAGCATGTTGTTGGGCCCATCTGTACCGCGCTGCATGGTGTCGGGGTTGCAAAGCTGGACCTCGCCATGGACGTCGGGAGTGAAGTTGCGCATCATGCAGCCTATTGCGCACAGTTTGAGTTGAAACACGACGTCCTGTGGCTGAACGAAACGCATTATTCAACATGGTGGCATTGCTGTCAGGGTTCCTCCGAGCGGCAATCCGTAAGTAGCGGTCATCCACTACAGTAGTAGCCCTTGGGCAGCCTGAGCGAGGCCTGTCATCGACAGTTCCTGTATCTCTGTACCTCCTCCATGTCCGAACAACATCGCTTTGGTTCACTCTGAGACGCCTGGAAACTTCCCTTGTTGAGAGCCCTTCTTGACACAAAGTAACAATGCGGACGCGATCGAACTGCGGTATTGACCTTCTAGGCATGGTAGAACTACAGACAACATGAGCAGCGTACCTTCGTCCTGGTGGAATGACTGGAACTGATCGGCTGTCGTACCCCCTCCGTCTAATAGGCCCTGCTCATGCATGGTTGTTTACATCTTTGAGCAGTTTTAGTGACATCTATGAACAGTCAAAGGGACTGTATCTTGGATACAATATACACAGTCAACATCTATATGCCGGAGATCTGGGAACCGAGGTGATGCAAAACTTTTTTTGATGTGTGTATTTTTAAGGATAAGTGCGCACAATGTGCATTACATTAATTATTTACAAAATTCTGTAAGCGATGACAACCTTTTAGTACACACGAGAGCGTGGTAAGTGTCGCATGCCTTTTGACACAATTTCAAATGCACTCTGGCGTGGGCACATGGAACACCTCAGTCTCACAAATCCTGTGGTGAAAACCGTGCACCGCGAATCGGGTCAATGTGTGTCTCAACTCATAGGCAGTACCCTTCCATTCTGTTGACGTCATGGCCGTCGTGGAGTAGAAATCAATTGGGATTTCCTTCTTTTTTGCAAGTAGTTCTTGTAGCAAATCGCTGTATTGTCTTGTTGATGGTAGTTGGTGAACCAGTCGGAGTTCTTTTATAAAGAAGCTACCACGCTAGTTCATACGCCAGTCTCGATGGGGTGAATTTTGACAAACAAAGCAGTCTTTTTAAGAATAAGGCTTTCACTTTCTCTATGGATTATAATGTGTGCCTTCAAACAGAATTTCCTTGGAAAGTTTGCTCCACATTTACCACAGGAATGTAGTTTTAGAGTTCTATGAACCAGCATGTGTGTCTTCAAATTACCTTTCTTAGTAATGTTTGCTCCGCATATCATGCATATGTATGGCATTATACAGCTATGAGTTAAGATATTTATGTTATCATTTTGATTGAATGAGGCTACGAATCTATCTCTTGGTAAAGTGTTCTCTGAATTGTGGTTGTTTCTGTAAATAATTTTTAATGTTAGTATGAGTAAAAGACCCACTACCATTATAATATCAAAAATTAAAAAGCACAATTCCAGATAAATATAAGCCTACAATAATCTTCTGTATTCGTAGACATAGATATAGATGCCTCAATGTAATGCGTATGATGATGATCGGAAATAGTCACCCAAGGAAATATTTTAGCCGCATGTTATTTGCTACAGGCAATAACACCCTTATCAATCGCAGTACAATCGTGTTGACCAACTTAAGAGCAGTTAATTGCGATAAGTTAGATGATCAAGGGGAACGTAATAATAACTTTGCGGTCAAGAGATCTACCTAGTGAAAAGTCAACTTATGCGTTTTCAGCAATTTGCATTAATTTGCAAGTTTTCCTTAAATAATAGGTACTGAGTTCGTTTCTACTCTTCAATGAAGCGGTGTTCGTGCAGTCAATATATATTATACAGACATTACTGTTTTATACTGTATGTTGGAGGTTTGGGATTTATAGTTCGTCCGTGTTAATCATTTTACAGCAAGGAAAAAGCGCTTGTGCATGGAGAAAAGGTTAATAATATCCACCTACGGCTGTTACTTCCTAACAGTGAACATGATCCTTCAGCGTCTCAATTAAGAGGATAAGTAGGGTGCTGCACTATACTTTAAGTACGAGAGTTGAGGGGCAGGAGGAGTCCTATCCCAGGGGTAACGGAATTGGCAACCCGCAATCCAGGATCAAGGTCGTGCGTACTCCCTTACGAGTAATCGGAGAGAGCCATGTGAGAGCTCAAACGAAATGGATCTATCCCCTCTATCTAAAGGACAAGACTATGCCCCCCTAAAATAAAAACTGTCCACACTCCCAGGGAAAAAAGAATTCTTTAGAGGGCATGTGCACTTGAGGGTCTTCCAAGATGGCGGGCTTTTCAAACATCACGTTAGATGCCTCCATACCCCCTTCCCTACACCCTACCGCCATCCCACACCACCAATAATCCCAGAATTCACTAAAATTCTCAACAGATTTTCCCAAATTTATTCCATCATTGCATCAACTTAGTTGTGCTAGGCTCATTCCTGATGACCTCCTTTGGTCAGTTTCTATTCTCTTCCAGCCAACTTGTCGATATATTTATTATTTAATATGTATATATTTATTTTTATTTATTGATTATCGATTTATCGATTATTTATCAACTACATAGTCACCTACCCGAAATTTCCTAAAAGAGTCGATATCACCCGAATGAAAACCTGAGAAAGTCGTGTGAGGCCTCAAATGAAAGGTCTCCAACCCCTCTATCCACAAGACACATCATTTTCAATGTTAGTATTTCTTTTAATGACGGATATTTCCAAGGGTGGGTGTGGTTCGGACTGGTTTCCACAAAGTCATGTGACATGACACCTTGCTGCATACGACAGGATAGCCCGAGTGGTCGAACCAGGATGGCTGCCGATTGATTATATTTATTATTTATTTAATTTTTATTAATTTATTATTTAATATTTATTATTTAACTTTCAATTATTTAGTATTTATTATTAAATTTTCATTTATTTAATATTTATTTTTGATTTTTAATTATTACTATTTTTATTTATTTAATATTTATTATCAATTATAATTATTATAATTATTATAATTATTATTATCCAAAGTGCAGCCTCCGTGGCTTAGGCGGCAGCACGCCGGCCTCTCACCGCTGGGTCCGTGGTTCAAATCCCGGTCACTTCATGTGAGATCTGTGCTGGACAAAATGGAGGCAGACAGGTTTTTCTCCGGGTACTCCGGTTTTCCCTATCAAAATTTCATTCCAGCAACACTCTCCACTATCATTTCATTTCATCTGTCATTCACTTAATCATTGCCCCAGAGGAGTGCGTCAGGCCTCGGCAGCCGGCACAGTTCATATCCTCGCCGCTAGATGGGGGCTTCATTCATTCCATTCCTGACCCGGTCGGAGACTGGAAGCAGGCTGTGGATTTTCATTCATTACTATCCAAAGTATAGGGGCACTTTATTTTGACGGCTATGTGGGTAGTGGCATGTGTGGCTCGCTTAAGTTTCACACCGTCGTTTCAACAAGAATAGACCTGTCCAGACTTAACGTTACCGTTTCAAATACGACCAAACCTGTTGCGAGACGTCATAGGGTTGTGGTCATCCATGTAACGTGCACAAATGACATATTTCTTAATTATTATTATTAATTTTTATTTGTTTACCATTTATTTAATATTATTCATTGATTATTTTATCGATTATTTTGAATGTATTAATATTTAATTTTATTATTATAACTATAATTTAATATTTATTTTTTTATTATTTAATTTTTATTTATTTAATATTTAATAATTATACAGTATATTGAATATGAATGCTGTGAAAGGTTCAACTCATAGGGTTAGGACTACTGTTCTGACTCAGTGAGGAAAGCAATGGCAAACTACCTCACTCCTCTTCTTGCCTAGAAAGCCTCAAAATAGCGCTGCCTTGGGTTTTTGTGGGTATCTACTCACATAACGTAACGGTGGTACTTTTTGAGGATCCAACGAGCCTTCGGGCTGACTACCTAACAGACAGACAGAATATTATAATTATTTATTATAGTTATTTATTTCAGGGTGTTACAACTCTAGACAGGATAGCGGAGTTGGGGCAGAAGACCTCGTAGTTCCGCCCTTTATAAGAACAATAACTAACTAGTATAGCCGAGTGGTCGATCCCAATTTTTCCAACGCAGGCCAGGATGCAAGGTGCAATCGCGACCCATCCAAGATGACGGTCTCATCCACACGATACCTCTGAACCCTTCCCTCACACTCTATCCCCAAATCCCCACCACCACCAAATTCCTAACAGATTTTACCAAAATTTGCCAGATTTTCCTAAAAAGACAAGCATTGCTTACACTTACTCATGCCAGGCCCCTCTCTGTCGACCTCCCTTGCTCATCTCTTATTCTCTTACAACCCAGATGCCATACGAGTGCCCTCTGATCCATCAAAATAATAAAAAATAACCATATTCCCTAAAATCACCAAATTTCAGTGGAACACATCATAATAATCAGATTCCACCAAAATCGTGCCAAATATACCAAGATTCTGCAAAAATCCTTTCAAATATACTAAGATTCTCTAAATTATCCTACAATACATAAGGAAATCCTCAAATCACCAAAATTTCCCAGATTTACTTCAAATTCAGATTCCTCAAAAATCCTTACAAATATTCCAAGATTTCCGAAAATTCTTTCAAATATACTTAGATGCTCCAAATTAATCAGATTAAATAAATCAACAAAACATTCCTCAAATTCTACAAATCCAGAGCACCCCAGACTTCCTCGTAAGAAACGGGTTATACTATACGTTCAAATACATACTTTCAACTATCTTCAATTGAGGGTATGGTGCGTACGGTAAGGGTAGCTGGTAGCGGGTATCAGTCGACACAAGCTGGTAGCAAGATATTTCTTCCCTAGGGCAGAGGGATGTTAAGGCATTTGGCTCACACGACAGAGTAGTCATGCAGTCTAAGCCTAAATTCTCACCCAAGAATTCCCCTAAATGTTTCTAATATTCCCGCAGAATGGAATCTTCGACGGATGAAATATCGTTTAGCCAAAAAGGGGTTTCCAGGCTCCTCGCTGTCATCTTTCATGTTAGCTTAATCGAAGGATACTAGCAGATAATCAGATGTAAGACAGAGTTCCTGAGCCTGGGGGTGCTGAAACAGGTTTAAAATTGGCTGGAGTAGAGTTCCCAACAGCAAGTTAGTTCAGATATCTTGGTGCAGTTCTCCAACAACATGGTGGACTGGAGGAGGAAATAGAGAGCAGGATACGGTCGGGAAGGTTCAACTGGAGGAAAACATTAAGTGTACCGTGCGACAAGAAGGTACCGTACCAGAAAAATTAAAAGGGAAGTTACACAAGACCAGCAATGATATACGGGGCAGAAACCTGGCAGATAACAAGGAGTTGGGCAGAAAAACTGGATGTGTCAGAAAAGCGTATGCTGAGATGGGCATGTGGACATACAAGTTTGAACAAAGTGAGAAATGAAGTGATTAAGAGACGACTTAGCGTGGTGCAAGTTTCTGAGAAAGTCAGAGAAGCTGGCCTCCGATGGTACGGCCATGTTAAGAGAAGAGATCAAGATTATGTGGGCAATAGGATGATGGAAATGTTTCCACCAGGGAAACGGACGACCAAAAAGGCGATGGATGGACAGCATTCAAGAAAGCATGAAACAGCAGGGGTTTGTGGAGGAAATGGTCCGGGAATATCCGCATCAGCAACCCCACATAAGTGGGATTAATCATGCTGGAAGGCGGCTACGGTGGCGTAGTTGGTAGCATGCTGAGCTCCTATGCCCAAGATCGCGGGTTCAAACCCGGCCGAAGCTGTCGGATTTTTTAAGAGCGTTAAGAATCCCTCAGTATGCCTTCCTTCGGAGGGAAAGTAAAACCGGCGGTCCCATGTCATAGATTTATGGCATGTTAAAAAACCTTCCACTAATTACACCTGTGTGAAGCTAAATTGGATAGGTTAAGAATGTAAACAACGCTCTTAGGTTTCTACGTTCGTTGCCAAGAGCCGACTGCGGTGGCGTCTAGTAGCTAAATTCTGAACTAGGCCTAGTAGTCGTTGATGGTAGCGTTTGGCGGCAAAAGTAAGACCTATTTGAAAAATTCTTAGTTGCAGTCTGTACTTAAATTTAAAAAAAACAGGTAACACACACTAATACAGTCATCACAATTAACACCGGTTATCAGACAGATTACTGTCTCTTCATATGGTACATACAGTCGTTTATCTAGTAGGCAATGGCACATCTGAGAAATGCATTAAGGTGGGTTCGAATCCAAAGCACCCTAAGAAAGTTTTTCCGGGTTCACAATTTCAGCCTCAGGTAAATAATGCGATGCTACCGAACATAACATTATGATCATCTCTTTCTACACACTAGTCCCCCAGCCCCCAAAACCACTGTCGGTTCAAAAGTTTATATGTAATTTATATATATATATATATATATATATATATATATATATATAAATTATGTTTTGTAAGTATTTTCTTCTATCTAAATTGCATTTTGTAAATATTGTCAATTCAAATTACAGTACAGTAAGTATGTAGTTAGTTTTAGTTGTAAGTGTGTTGTTAGTTTGTTTATTAGATATCTGTCATTGTTCTATTAGACTGTGGTATGTGAGCGTGTATGGTGGCAGTTGCATTGTTTATTAGATATAGTTCATTGTTTCATTAGACTGTGATGTCTGAGGGTGCATGTGAGTGTGCCTGGTGACAGAATGTTTTAGTTGTAGTATTTGTTGTTCGTGGAACTTAAGTATTTTTTCGTTAGTAGGATGTTGGTATTTAATTGTTAGTAGAAGTTTAGTATCTTTGTTAGTATAATTGCTGTTTACTTATTCTGAAAGGGAGTAGCAGCCTTTCAGAATAAATCAATTCTTTACAGGTCTGACGTTTGTTTTTGGCCGGTGCTTGCATATTGCGTAGAGGTCTTCGACCAGCCAGGAAGCCTTCTTATTGTGAGTACGCACAGTAACAACTGCATGCACGCACGAATGATCTGAAGGAACGAAGGAAAGAAGGAAGGAGGTTGAACGGTTAGCACAGTGGATGCGCGGATTTAACGGCCACCGGCCAAAAATAAACGTCAGACCTGTACTAGTCGTATAGACGGTTAAGATATTGATAATATAAGCCAACTAATGGCTACACTGCGTTCTGCTGCCCGGCTTAAAGCAACGGGAAACTACAGCCGTAATGCTATTCCGGAGGATATGCACCTCTCTATGCATAATTACATGTGATGATGGTCTCCTCCCTTGTAAAATTCCAATCCGGAGGTAAACTAGTCCCCCGTTCGGATCACCGGGTGGGGACTACTCGAGAGGAGGTTATCATCAAAGAAGTGACAAAGAGGAAATCTGACATTCTACGGATCGGAGCGTGGAATGTTAAAAGTCTGCTAGGAAGTGGAAGGTTAGAAAACTTAGAAAAGGAGATGGATAGGTTGAGGTTGGATTTGGTTGGTATTAGTGAAATGCGCTGGCAGGAAGAACAGGACTTTTGGTCAGGAGACTATAGAGTCATTAGCACTAAATCAAACAATTGCCAAGCAGGGGTTGGTCTCATATTGAGTAGGAAACTTGGACAGCGGGTGGAATATTATGAGCAATATAGTGAATGGATTATTGTAGCAAAAATCAATACTAAACCTACGTGCACCACAGTGGTACAAGTCTATATGCCTACCAGTCAAGCTGATGATGAGGATGTTGAAAAGGTCTACGAAGAAATAGATGAAATTCGGAGGTATATCAAGGGTGATGAAAATGTTATAGTAATGGGAGAGTGGAACGCTGTGGTAGGAAAAGGGAGAGAAGGGAAGATAGTAGGAGTTTTCGGATTAGGTGAAAGGAATGATCGAGGAAGCAGGCTGATGGAATTCTGCACCGAGCATGATTTGGTCATAGCTAACACGTTATTCAATAACCACAATAGAAGAATATACACATGGATGAGACCAGGAGATACAGGGCGTTACCAAATCGACTTCATTATGGTCAAGCAGAGGTTTCGAAACCAGATTTTGGATTGTAAAACATATTCAGGTGTGGACATAAACTCTGACCACAATCTGGTTGTAATGAAATGCAGATTAAAGTTGAAGAAACTGAAGAAAAGTCAAAAGCCAAAAGCTTGGATTGTAAAACATATCCTGGTGCTGACATAAACTCTGACCACAATCTGGTTGTAATGAAATGTAGATTAAAGTTGAAGAAACTGAAGAAAAGACAAAAGCCAAGAAGGTGGGCAATAGACAGACTGAAAGTAAAGGATGTAAACGAAAGATTCAAAAAGAGTATAAAGGAAGGACTAATGAAAAACCCTAAACAAACTTCAATTGCAGACGAATGGGCACATTTGAAGAATGAAATAACAAAATCCGCAGAAGAAAACATTGGTAGGAAAGAAAGAATAGGTAGAAAACCGTGGATCACTCAGGATATACTAGAATTGATGGATGAAAGGTGGAAACACAAGAATGTAAGAGACGAAAAGGGGAAAGCAGAATACAGACGTCTGAGAAATGAGGTTAACAAGAAGTGCAAGGAAGCGAAAGAAGAATGGTTGAAAGAGAAATGTGCAGGTATAGAAAATTGCCTGAAATTAGGAAAAGTAGACACAGCTTATCGTAGGATTAAGAATACTTTTGGGGAAAAGAAAACTAAGTGCTGTAATATTAAGGACACAAATGGAAAGCCTGTAACAGATATGGAAGAAAAGGTTGAGAGATGGAAATCTTACATAGAGTGTTTGTATAAGGGAAAGGAAATTGAGAATCGTGTAATGGAAAGGGAGGAGGAAATTGATGAGGATGCAAAAGGAGATTTAATAATGAGATCAGAATTTGACAGAGCATTGGAAGACTTAAGCAGGAACAAAGCACCAGGCATAGATGATATACCGATTGAGTTGCTACGCTGCATAGGAGATGAAGGTCTGACCAGGTTATTTCACTTGGTGTGTAGGATTTATGAGAAAGGTGAGGTACCCCCTGATTTCAAGAAGAATGTTATCATCCCTATACGAAAGAAAGTGGGAGCTGACAGATGTGAAGATTACCGTACAATCAGCTTGGTTACTCATGCTTCAAAGATCCTATCTAGAATAATTTATAAGAGGATTGAACGCCAGATAGAAATGGAGTTGGGCGAAGACCAGTTTGGTTTCAGGAGAAATGTAGGTACAAGGGAAGCTGTACTAAGTCATAGGCTGATATTGGAAGGTAGAATAAGGAAAGATAAGAGAACGTTCATGGCATTTGTAGACTTAGAAAAGGCTTTTGATAACGTTGCTTAGACTAAATTGTTTGACATTTTGAAATCTATTGGAATAAAGTACAGGGATAGGAGGGTGATATACAATCTGTACAGACACCAGACAGCAGTCATTCGAGCTGAAGTACATGTGAGAGAAGCTGGTATTCAGAAAGGTGTCAGGCAAGGCTGCAACTTATCACCCATACCTTTCAATCTTTACATTGAACAAGCAATGAAGGAAATTGGAGAAAAATTTAAAGTGGGAGTGAAGAATCAAGGAGTAATAATTTCAACTCTGAGATTTGCTGATGACATCGTCGTGTTGGCCGACAAGCCTGGGGATTTGAATGAGTTTTGAATGGTATGGACTCCGTCATACGGAAAGAATTCATGATGAAAATTAATAAATGTAAAACAAAAATACTGGAATGCGGCCGAAATAAATCAGAAACCTCTATGGAGATCAAATTGGCAGGTGAAAAGCTGAAGGGAGTAGGAGACTTCTGTTACTTAGGAAGTAGAATAACCAGTGATGGACGAAGCAAAGAGGATATAAAAAGTAGGTTGCCTCAGGCAAGGAAAGCATTTCTACAAAAAGGAATCTGTTGACATCGAATATAAATTTAGGTATTAGGAAGTCATTTTTGAAAGCCTTTGTCTGGAGCGTGGCACTATATGGAAGTGAAACTTGGACTATTGGTGCAGCAGAAAAGAGGAGAATTGAAGCTTTTGAAATGTGGTGTTACAGGAGACTGATGAAGATCAGATGGGTAGATAGGGTTACAAATGAAGAGGTATTAAGACGAGTGGGAGAGGAGAGATGTTTCTGGCGAATTCTAATGAAGAGAAGAGATAGGTTGGTAGGACACATACTAAGACACCCAGGAATAGCAAGCTTCGTTATGGAAGGAAGGGTCGAGGACAATAACTGTAGGGGTAGACCAAGGTTAGAATATGTTAGATTGCCTCGGATGTAGGGTGTGGTAGCTATGTAGAGATGAAGCGATTAGCTCAGGACAGGGAGGCATGGAGGACTGCATCAAACCAGTCAAAACACTGAAGACTCAATCATCATCGATAGCCGCATGCTAAGGTTCATTTGCAACATATTTAATGCAGTTACTAGTTCCGTTGTGTTCTTTATTGAATTGTTTTTGTCATTCGAAAGGCAGTGATTTACAATTTTTAGTAATTTCTTACTGATTTTGTAGTTTGGCGCGTTCATGCATTGAACTATTGGTCATATTGGGCACTCCTTTCTGTGTATTATTGGTAGTCCTCTCAAGGACGGATTGCGGCTAGTATCCTTCGATATAACTAACATGTGCACCAATATATCAATTAATGAAGCAATCAGTATTATCGAAAACAGTCTAAAGACAAACACCTTGGCAAAGGAAACCGAGGATATCGTGAAATTACTGAGGGTCGTACTCAGCCCAAAAGTCTCTCAATTTGACAGTAAAATATATACATAAACAGAGGGCCTAGCCATGGGGTCACCGATAAGTGGGCTATTTGCCGACATCTTCATTAACTAACTGGAAAATGCGTTCATAGAAAAGTTCTCGACACAGGGAATAATGCAGTGGAAAAGATACGTGGTTGAAGTAACTTGTGTCTAAGGCACAGAATTAACAAACGAGGAAACAATACTCCAAGCCGTTAACAACCTGCACCACTCTATTAAATTCACTAAGGAATCTGAAACCGATCGGAAAAAATTATCTCGACATAACGATCGAACGGAAAGATAATGAACATTTATACTGCATATTCCGGAAACCGACACAAACATCGCATGCAATTGACAACCATTCCAATCACCCCAGCACGCATAAATTTGCGGCCATGAACTTCAAAACCTCTAACCTCAAAATCTTAAACATCAAAACATCAAATCCTCAAAACCTCAAAACCTCAAACTTCTAAGCCTCAAAAACACAAACCTCAAAACCTTGAACTTCAAAACTTCAAACCTCAAAACCTCAAACCTAAAACCTCAAAACCTCAATCCTAAACCTCAGACCTCAAAACCTTAAGCCGCAAAACCTCAAACTTCAAACGTCATAACCTCAAAACCTCAAAACTTCAAACCTCAAACCTCAGAACCTCACTCGTGGCAGTCACTTTGGAGTCAATCACCTCAGAATCTATTCATAATTTGACTTTTTTTCCTTTGGACATCCCTGGCTGGTTATGTCCAGGAGACTCCTCTGGAAGGTCTTGTAACTCCCGCGGCGCTTGAGCTGCGTCCCTCTCTTCATTTTGATCTTGGAGTTGTCTAATGTACTCCCGACTCTCTTGTGCACGACCTCTCCAACCTCTATCTACGTGATAACGGGAATTGCGGTCTCTGCAATATCCTCCGCTATACCAGTAGTCCCTTCGGATCTTTCCTGTCTGCTGAGCTCGAGGAGTATCATTATTCCCTCGTCAGTCGTTGTCTTGGTGACGGTTGTCCTTCGCTCTATTCTCGAATCTTCGTCCCCAGTAACTACGATTATCTGGTTGTCTGTTTCGCTCGTAGGGTCCCCTGTTCCACTGACGGCAGTCAGGTCCTACATTACCCTGTTGGTAAGGAGCGTTAATAATTTGCGTCGGCTTTGACGTCTAGCAGGCCTTGTCGACTGTAGAGAGGTTTATGTTGCGCGTCGCTCCCCTATGTCTATGCATTGCGAATTGTTCGTTGCTTGAGTCCAGTCTCCTCAATATCTGGTCACATTCAAGGAAAGTTGTGGCGTTGGATGCTATCAACATCCGTTGCACGTCGGCTGGATATTGCCTCGTGATGGTATGAATGAGCTCTTGCTCGGATAGTGCTGGCTGTAAACATCGCAGTTTCGCTAATTGCTTCGAAGAATAATTAGCGTACCGCATGGGTGTATTGGAGCTATAGCGTTTAGTGTGCATCTCAGCACGTGTAGCCTGCTGGATGTAACTCGACCAATATGTTCTCAGCAAAGCGTCACGAAAATCCTGGTATCCGGTGAAGGAAAACCGAAAAGCGCGGAACCAGGTACTTGATTGGCCATCAAGTAAACGCTCGATTACCCTGAGCTCCCTCTCAAGGGTAACCATGGTATCTCGGAGGCAACGTTGTACATAAGCCAAAACTCAACTGGGGTGATACTCCCACCAGTTCCCGTGAAATGAGCAGGCTGCTCTTCTCTTGATCGGATGATCATAACATTCCCGCCTTGAGGGTGCCCAAGCATGGGTGTGAATATAGGTGCGTTGTAATCTAGTTGTACAGGTGGTTCCGTTTGCGTAGCAATGCTTGGAAAACCGTTCTGTGGCGATACTGACGGTATAAACGATGGCGTTACAGTAGGTGAAGATGGTTGCGACATAGTAGGCATGCGCTGCAGTAACCATTGCTCCAACTGTTGGATGTATGGAGTGGTTAATTGTTCAGTTTGGTTACTTAGTTCATTCATTTGTGGTTTAAGCCTTTCAGTCTTCCCACGAAGACACGCGTCTACATCGGAGACGGTCTTCCTGACATTGTAGCTTAACTGCAAACGTTCTGTTATGGCTACTTCTTCGATGCGCTTTCGAAGGAAATCAACGACATCCTTCACGTCAGATATTTGAGCTTCAACATTTAATTTCTGATCGTTTATGTTTCCAAATAAAATATCTATATCGATGCTTAGTTCTTCCTTATTGGCATGGATCTTTCCTCTCAGGTCATCAACGGTATTAGGTCAGTCACATTCTTGGAATTCGTGGCAAGTTCTTCACGAAATTTAGTCACATCTTCGGCAATCCCCTTTACGTTTGTGCTGACTGCGACAGCGACTCCCCTCATGAGCCGTAGTCCAGTGTTCACCGTGGTAATCTCTTCCTGACAGTGTACACAAATCCATTTGTCTCTTTAATTTGTCCCTCGACGTTCGCCACTCGATTACCTAGTTGGTCCTTGGCCTAGTTGATGACGTCGCGCAGTTCATCCAGACAAGCGTTAACTTCAGTCCTGCTGACATTGAGATCAGCTCTCAAGTCGGTTTTAACCTAGTCGATAGTCTGCTGAATCTGATTCGGCCCTCGTTGGATTCTGTCATTTATGTTTTCGATATTAGCGTCCAACGCGGTCAACCGGTTTTATACTTCATTCCTGGCGGTAATTAGCTCACCTGACAAAGTGTCTAATCCATCATTAGTATTCTGTTGGTGTCTCAAAACGTCAACCCTGACAGCGGCTAAACCTGCAAGTAGGTTGGCATTTGCCTCAGCTCTATTATTTTCAATGTCAACTCTGAATTGGTTTAGGTCATCCCTAACCTGATTCAAATTACCAGTATTTTCTTCAAGGTCGCCCCTAACATCATTTCATGCGGCAGTATTTGCAATTGCAGTTGCTTTAGCACTGCTTAAGGCTGCGGTATTATTGACTAAATCAGTCCTAATCACATTTAAGTCAGGAGTATTAGTGCCTAAATCACCTCTAACTTGACCAATGTCCCCTCTGATTTGGTCCAGATGGGCATTCACAGTCGCCATCATACCCTCAAGAACACGACGTAACTTCGCCTCATCCATGTCACACAAATACACTTTTGAAAATAGAAGGAGATATCCTTAAGCCTAGCCTACAACTATGAAGAGGAAATTATTATGGCAGAAAGTTTGACTTTTATGAATAAACGTCACGAATACAGCTGGATTCAACAATCAAAGTGATTCTACATTTAACAACAACAACAAACAAAACAACAAGTTACATTTACTTAGGATGAAGCATGAGCAAAATACAAAATCCTCACATGAAATCTACAATGTAGTAATGCTTCACCCCATGGTCTAACATCTAATGAATGTCATGCGGCCAATTGAACAGCAGTACGACCTCTGAATTCGTCCCAGTCCGGTCACATTGCCTTTAAATATTAAATATTTGATCCTCTCAAATACAACAAGACTCTGATGGCCTCCGTGTCTACAGCGGCCACGACGGTTGGGCGCCAAGAAAGGTAAGGTATATGGGCCCGTCAGATCAGATTGCCGGGGTACCATCAACCGAAATGGTAGTCCAAACAGTCCCATCTGTCAAACAAACAACCTGAGAGGATCGGATGCACTTCTTTTAGGCTAAAGGAGCAGGAGTTCAATGAACCCTGGGGATCGGGTCTACACACGGAGATGATGCCTTAGACAGTCAAAGAAGTACACCCTAAAACACAAAGCTAAGAAGTAAGAACATACAGGCTTAAGTAAAATTTCGTGAACATGTATATTCAATAAAAACAAACCCCTATCCTACTTCGGAGGCTTTGTTCGGCTAATCCGCAAAGCTAATAAATAAAATAAATAAAGAGATCAGGCCCTAACTGAAGCTAGGTTAACCTTCTCGAAAGTTCTTTGATACAAGAAAAATAAACAACAACAACAAAGCTTGGAATGTGGCACGTAAGGTAATCCCTAAGCAATTATAAACAAGTGACTAAAATCGGAATTTACATATAACAATAAAACAAAGCAAGGCCTAGGTTATGATGGTACCACTTGCGTATTTACATTTAAATTTAATTCATTTAGGTAAGTAATTACATCAAAAGCTAATATGACAACCAATTCCTAATTATAGAAAAAACCATATCTAATGACAACAAATGTACAACAATAATACAGGTACAATGTGGGTAAACACATAAATAAATCAATGTTCACATAGCTTTCTTATTATCAATCCTGCATACACTAATTGAGCCGCTGTTTGCCCTCAATTGTCATCTCAGTGCGTGTAATTATGTTGACAACTTCGTAGTCATAACTACGTCTCAAGTTTTATAAGTTTGCACTCCACCAGTTACGAACTTTTGGTTCGGCCGCAGCTCCGTTGGTCAATCTTAGTGTCAGCTTTTAATGTCACTTCCCCCTGGAAATGCTTCGGCTCATGGCATCAGTAGACAAACAAAATGTAGTTTCACGCTTAGATCAATCAAACAATCTTTATTTAGGTCACGTAGGTTTAGGTAAATTAGGCTTCATGATTTATAGCAGTAGGTTTAGGTTCTCTAATTGGTTTTATGTCGAATACTGATGACGTTCCATGACACAGGCTGAATATACCATAATAGTGAGTCTCCTCTGAGATTATCACAAGATCGGTGACTTCTAGTCACAAGAATAACACGAGCTAACAAATGGCTCGTATTACAATACACTAGCGGTTCACACAGCACGTATAATAATCATCGGAACAACCCTGGCAACATCAATCAGTGCTGTCCGGCAATAACAATGGTTGCGGATATCAGATCATCCCTCAACGTGCACTCTACGTGCACTCAAATAACACAAATAACTAGCTTTATACCAAATGTCATCATGGTCATTATAACATGGGGATAAACCTTTAAAAAAATTCCTAAAATTCATGAAGTTATTACTATCAGAACTGTCGCCTCAAATAGCGAAGTTACAATGTGACGTGCTCGACACTCATGTTTCAAAATATCAAAACCGCTGATTGCCCTACATTGAGTAGCGTTCCATGACCTAGTCTAAATGCATTCCTCACAGTTTCATGACGTCAGGTTACGTCTGAAAATAATCAAGTCAATGTCTCACATGTGGCAGCGCGGTGACTTGTGGGTACAATAACTAGTATTCACTGGCTCGACCTTGAGCGCGTCTTACAGCATTTGTGTGCAACTAACGGCATATGAAAACTCTGCGTTGGGCAGGCAAATATTACACTCATTTAGAGCAAGGATTCACATCATAAAGTCCTAATATGTGATCCGTACACATAGTTAAATTATTACATAAAGAACAACTGGTTAAATAATGCCTAGATTTACGCAGTACAACGATTCAACATGTTTAAAATACCAGGTAAACTTCAAGGTGAGGTATCCAACATCTCCCAACTGCTTTGACTTTTCAGAAGACATTACACTTCACCTATTTACAAGTTTCATGAATAACAATTGCGTATCAATTCCTGGGCACAAATAATAATTAAACTCACAACACTTTCTACTCCTGTGCTGTCTGAAATGATACGCCGTTATAGAAGGGTTCAATGATAGTCTGACAACATTAGTTATTCGCATAATTTGTTCTCACTTGGAACTCAGTGGCGTCATAGAACCACAATGTTTAATATAATCCATTTATAAAGGTGCTGATTAACCTTCAACACACCAAATGATACGACGATAAAAATGGTGAAAATGAAATAAAATATTAAACAGGGTGTTAAAAATTGCCCTAATTATTTACATGGATGGCAATTCATCCAGTTAAGATCAGTCTAGGCTGATAGAAAAATAGCTCTATAGGCTATGACAAGATTAATAGGTTCAAGACTGACGTTTTAGTAGGTCCGATAGAAATGCACCAATGGAATAAATGCACCTACAGGGTGTCTCACCAATGTCTAATCATTCAGAAAAATCTGAAATACACATGATAAATCAAAACTACTAACACTGCCTGATTGGTTGTCAATAAGTTCGGTTGATTACTACACTAGATCTACCATAATATAAACCCCACACAAGAAAGAAAATACAAAACTCACAGCACCATCGGTAATTGACCTCCATCCTTGTCTAGGAATTGAGGGGAATACAACTCCTCATTGTAGGAGAGAATAGATAAATCTTAGGCCGAACATCCCTGTCCTTTTCCTCATCTTTACCATTCTTTGAGTCCTCGTGGTCTCCTTCCTCGAGGTTTCCTCTTTATGACGGTGGTTTCCATTATGGGTTCCTCGTGGTTTGTAGGTTCCTCGTGCTTGTTGCCAGGTTCCACTCCATATTTTGGCTTCATCTCAGGACAGCTCCTTCACATGGGTATGTTAAGCCATTTCAAACATTACGAGTGCAGGTCGTAACATTGCGTACACGTGGTTAATAGAATGATGCATGACTTGTAGAAATATTTCACACGTGTTTGCACAGAATTTATGTTAGAATAATCGTAAATTTCCCACTGAATTTATATTTACACAGTAGGTTACAAAAACTTCACAGGCTTTAGACATTCTTGCAGACAATATCGAAAATGGCCATGGTAGGTCTGCCACTGAAGTTAAGATACTCGTTCAGTACCTGCACACAGACTCTATTACTTTTGCTAGCACTGAAATCACTCAATATCACTGCGATCGGCGTTGTAAAAATCGCGCGCAGCTTGACGCAGTTTTGATTGTAGCAGTGGCGTGCTTTTTATACAGATTAAACAATACTAAATGTTCACACAGAATATATTTCTCCACCTCGTGGACTTGGATGGTTGTTACAGCGTGGTCGAGGATATGTGTACCACGTGCTGTTACACAGAAATGTTAGAAAATCACAAATTCACTGTTTCACACAAACTTTGGCATAGACGTGTATTGATGGTGCCCAACTTGACAACATAATAATTACACAGCACACTGAAGTGCCCTAGATGCACGATGCTTTCAGATTACAATCTTCCTCATTCCAATGAGTGGACTTTCCAAATCGTGGGCTCGACAGACCCAAACTCAAATACGTCTGTCGCCAACAGACACAAAATGTGGTGTGTTCGTCACCGGATCAGCGTTCCGGGTTCAAGGAAGTACTCGAGTCGTGTTGCGTCTAATTAAGTCTTGTTCGCATATCAGCGATGGAAATACATATACCATAAATATTTAAAGACACATGAATGTGGTAAATTCATACAGAATTACGAAATGGAAAATCCTGAGAAGCGTAGAATAAAAGTATGTGATAAAATATGCTCAGAAAAAATATCAGCATGATTCTCCAAAGTCAAGAGAGCATCCTAAATCATGACAAAGCTTAAGCTGGCTTCTGGGTACTTAATCTGTAGTAGAAAATAAATTACACATTCCTCTAAAGAAAATATAACCAGGGATGAGCACATACAGGCTCAATATCATGATTCATACTGCTTGATACTAATCCATAATCTATCAGATTAATTATTCAGAACCCTTCGATGTCCTTATCCCATTAACGGATAACCAATAAATTATTAACTGCTCTGTTATTTTTAGCCTACTTTTTACATTTTGCAAAAATGAGGAAAAAGTAGACTTATGAGATCGGACAAATGTGTGTCTGTCTGTCTGTCCTTCTGTCTGTCTGTCTGGCTGTGTGTGTGTCCCCCCCTATCAACTCCTAAAGGGCTTCAGCAATCGAAACAAAATTTGGTAGGAGTAAAGATATATATCACGGCCGTATTTGAAAATGATGTCAGTGCTACCAACTGCTGAAAAATCGCAATTGAAATTTGAGCTCCATGTTGGATATCTTGGAGGGTATGAATGGAAGCTATATCAAAATTGGCATACGTATAGATAATAATATTGCAGTTTAATTTCCAGGAGGCGATACAAGGCAGTGTTGCCAAAATGATTATAAGCCTGCTGATAGTTCCAAATTTTAAATGCATATAACTTCTACATTATCAATTGGATTTCAACCAAATTTCGTATGCTATATGTACATAAACAGATATGACTGAGCGTATTCTTAAGAGCCACCAGGGCTGCCAACTGTTAGTAAATGCTTTCATTTTTTTTCCATCCAAATACCCATATATCAAAAAGTATGCAAGCCGACAGCTTTAAACTATGCACACGTTTAGTACCTGACATTCTAAATTAATTTGGAGTAACTTATATACGTCAGTGCTACCAACATGATTCTAAGCCTGCTGATAGGTACAAATTTAAATACATGTAACTTCTATACCATCATTTGGATTTCAACCAAATTTCGTGTGTGCTATATATACCATAACAGATATGACTGTGCCGATTCTTAAAAGTAACCAGGGCTGCCAACTGTTAATAAATACTGTCTCTATTTTTGTTACCTTGATATCAATATATCAGAAAGTATGCAAGCCAATAGCTCTAAACTTTGCACACGTATAGTACCTGGCATTCTAGATTAATTTCGTGTAACTAATATAGGCCTACGCCGCTGCCAACATGATTCTAAGCCTGCTGATAGGTCCAATTTTAAAATGCATGTAACTTCTATACTAACTAATGGATTTCATTCAAAGTTGACACAACAATAGATCATATTATTTCAGATTATTTCTGACCAATTCTAAATCATGTCATTGTTGCCAACATGATTTTACGCGCGCTGTTAGATACAATGTTTAACTGCATGTAACTTCCATTCTATTCATTAGACTTCAACCGAATTTTGTATTCTGTACCTTAAGAGATGGAACTAAGAATATATTCAGTCACCAGGGCTGACAACTGTAGCTCTCTATTAGGCTACATTATGCCAGGTATACAGTATTTCAAACTAATTAGAAATTTCGATATTACCAACTACAGTTCGTCATTATTCTAGATAGATACATATAGATTAATTATTGGCATGAATCTTAAATTTTAAGAAAAGTAGGCTCTTTAGTTCGTCACGGAACTTCTTGTTAAATCATGTATCGTATCAATGACATAAATAGCTGTACTGAATGCAATTATGATCGATGAAAATCGTTAATCAATAATTAATAATAAAGAAATGTACTTTTGCTAAAATAATTTAGTAATTATTATAATCATCCATAATTAATCATATGAAATAATTCCATTAGTCAAATAAATCAACCATCGCTGCTAATTATCTGGAAATATCGTTCGCAAACGCATCAAAATTAATTGTGCAAAATATTGACAATCCAGAAAAAATATTAATATTATTATTATTATTATTCAATTAATTTAAATTCATTAATCAAGTAAAAAAATAGGTCTAAAGATCGTAGAAAATGTGTGAAATATATTTCAATTAGCAATGCCTAACTCCTAAAGTTGCACTTTTATGTTTGAAAACCAGGCATATCAGTCATCTGGAAATAAAGTCAATCATTAAATCATGGTGTGTAATGGGTGTTGAATGGACTCACTGCCCTCCCACAATGTTCATGATGGTTAGAGTTGCCTGAATTTCTAGATCGTCGACGTAAAAATGTATATTAAACTCCATCATCTACGTGATGACTGTACGATGTAATTGTGTCTTCAGATCCTGGCACTCATCCATGTCTGTCTGTAAGCTTCCCTTTAATTAATATAAGAGTAGTGGAAATGAATCGGTTCAAGGCCCGCCTCCACCTCCCCACCTCACAAGATGGCGGCGGCACGATATCTCTCGAACGCATGTTCGGATTTTGATGAATGAGGTGTCGTTGAACTCAGGCTGACACCCCTTTTCCATTGGACAACATATCTCTACCCCAAAATAAAAACTACCCCTACTAGGGGGTGAAATTGTAATTTTTTAGAAAATCTCTCTTTCCAAGTGCATCATGTGAGGGTTTGAATGCCAATATGGAATTAAATGTTGTTCTACACAAGAGAGATGTATACGGTGGATAGCCACTATGAACTAAAATGCTTGTTTTTGTTTTTTATGCATGCCCACTCATAGCTTTTGTAAGAGGGCGGTCTTTTTAAAAGATGGCGGCTGTAGTGTAACCTAACCTAACGCAACCTAACGGGTCATTGTTGACAGGTCAATGTTGACAGGTCCTTGTGTGGACGAGTCCTTGCGGACGAGTCCCTTTGGACTGATCCCTTTGGACCGGTCCCTTTGGCCTGGTCCCTATGGACTGGCCCATGAATTTATTTAAATTATGTCAAAGGGTTTAACTACATTTTGCGTGTAAAGCAGTGTGTTGAACTGACGTTGTTCACTAGTCCCCCACTACTATAATGTGATAACGATATGAAAGGAAAGTGACGAAATACATGTGAACATACAAGGGATCTAACATTATGGATGGATGGGTTCTAATGTGTCATTTGTAGTTGAAAGACAATAATACATGTTCTTAAGATGTTAAAACTGTGGAGATGGTACGTGCAGTAAGATGTCTTGTTATTTCCTGTGTCATATTACAGACATGGCAGAGAGTGCGCAGATCTGTTGCTATGACTAACGCTGCAGTAATTTGAAACCGCAAGTGTTCATGAAGACAATGGGTGATGATCATGCAAAGTTAGCAGTTATTGGATATTCCACAGGTGTTCCTTCCGGTGTCATGTTGCTGAAATGGCAGAGAGCGCACACAGCTGTTGCTATGACTGACGCTGCAGTAATTTGAAACCCCAGGTGTTGATCAAGACAATGGGTGATGATCATGCAAAGTCAGCAGTAATTGGATACCACACAGGTGTGCCTATTGTACTTTGGACTCTCAGCCGTATTGGGAAAAGGAATTGCAATGATCTGAAAAAAACTGCTGACACGAGCGATGAGAGTTTATATAATAGAGGTGTCATATATTTCCCTACTGTAAGTCTTTATTATTCCCTTTGAGTGAACAGTGTTCTATTACTGCTCAAGAGTTGTAAAAAAGCATTTTTGGTAGAAAATCATTAAATTATTTTTCAAGGTAAGTACTTATTATTAATGGATTGTAGTCTTTTATTACTAATTGATGTTGAAGTTATTGATTGGAATGTATTTATTGATTGATTGATTGATTGATTGATTGATTGATTGATTGATATGTTTACATATAATTGGGTTCCTGCAGGTTAGCAGATTCCTACAATCTGTTCATTCAGTGGCAGCAGTTGATAAATTATAAAAAGGTAAGTGCCCCCTCTAATAACTTTTAAACAGTTAGAGTGATATTTTCCATTGTTCACCACTACATGTTAGTGAAAATGGTATATTTGGCAGTCAAAATTTGGAACTACTTGACCATGGTGTGTAAAGCTAATTTTGTAAGTTAGATTTTGATTACCGCTCAATTAGGTCTGAATGTTCATTGCTAGGTGTCAGTGACAGAGGGAATATTTAAAGACTTAACCTCAGTTCACCTAACATAACCTAACTTTACCTAACTTAACCTTGTTACGTGACATATTTTAAAAGTTTAGACTTGCTTTATGACTGACTATGTCGTCACACTTAGCTCACTTAACTGGCAACCGCTGGTTTCTACCAGTCTATCAATTTCCAATGTTCACCGCTAGGTGTCAGTGACAGTGGTATATTGTAACCCCCAGTTAGAACTACATGAAGTTAGACTTGCTATGAGTTCGCAGATGATCGATTTAAATACCCTGCTATAACCATTGACTGGAATATAATTAAACTATTTATATTGTACTTTGTTTAATCATTTATTATCATTTATGATTTCTTTCTTTTATTGGTAATTTCGAAAGTGATCATCATGTTCAAGTGTGGTGACTGTAAGAAACAGTTCTGAAGACCTGACAGCCTTCAACGGCACGCAAATGTTAAACATGACATTAAAATGTTTGTGTGCAGTCATTGTGCTACCACATTTAACAGACAAGATAATGTTGCACGTCACGTAAATTTAATGCATGTTCGTTCAGCACCATTTTCTGGTTCAGTTTGCGAACTTGGTTTTTCTGCTGTAAATCGATATCAATCCCACATGGTTGAAGTGCATGGTGAACAACTGGAATTGAAATCTGTAAAACCATCAACTAGCACGGAACCTTTAATTGAATGTGATGCTCAAAAGCGTAAACGTTCTCAAGATTGTGAAAATAGTTGTGCAACAAAAAGAAAGAAGAATGGTGAACTTTCGATAACACATTGTAATGTATGTAATATTGATATACCTTCTTCAATCATTCATGGACATTTACGCAGTATTCATCATAAAAATAACACTTGCCAAGAAAGAAATTCTGGAAATATTCAACAAATTGGTAGTGCATTTAAAAGTCGAATTGCTAGTTATAGACTTTATAGTAAAGAAAAAACTCAAAGTATTGAATCATTTTAAAAAAATGTTCAACCTACTGGGTTTGGCTTAGTAGAAAATGTTTTAGTAGAGCATAAAACATTTTAAAATGAATTTTGAACTTTTTGGACTCATGTGTAAAAACTGGAAGCGAAGGTGAAATTACGGATATCAAATCTTTTAATACAAGAAACATAATTGTTAGCGAATCAACTAATATTAGTGATATATACCAAAATATTTCAAGTGCTATCATTGTGAAGGGTGAAGAGTTCCAGGAAAGGGAGTCAGGCTGGGTGTTGGTTGAAGTACTTTATTTAGAAACCAACATGTATAAATACAACCCCCTTCGAGCATCATCATACATTGATTTGCCAGGATGGATCAAACGTAAGCATGCTTGTGTAAACGTTATGAATAATGATGAAGCATGCTTTGCATGGGCTGTAACCTCAGCTCTCCATCCAGCAGTGGAGCATCTGTATAGAACATCATCATATCCTCACTATTCTTCAGTGTTAGATTTAAAAGAAATAGAATTTCCTATGGCGATAAAATACATTCAACGTTTTGAAGAGCTGAACAATGTAAGTATTAATGTTTATGGAATTGAAAATAAGAGTATAGTAGGTCCTCTATATTACACTCAGGAAAAAAAGGATGCTCATGTTAATTTGTTATACATAAATAAAGGTGAAAATGCCCACTATTGTTGGATAAAATATTTAAGTAGACTTGTTGGCAGTCAACTATCAAAAGGTGAATCTAAGAAGTGGTTATGTGATAGCTGTTTGCTATATTTTAAGAAAGAGGGCCAACTAACTCAACATCAAAAATGGGGATGTACTCATGTGTGTACGGTATTACCTACTCCTAGAAATAACATTCTGAAATTTAAGGATATTGAGAAGCAGCTTCGAGTACCATTTGTTATATATGCTGACTTTGAGGCTTTGCTAAAACCATTTAATACAAGTTCATCGATTCCTACCAAACCTTTTACCAACACTACTCACATTCATGAACCTTTTAGCTTTGCATATTATATTAAATGTAGTTACGATGACTCTTTAAATACGTTTGAGCTGTATAGAGGACCTAATGCACCTAAAATTTTTATGGATATGCTTGAAAAAGATGCAATCGGTATATCCTCTATTTTAAATACGATCATTCCAATGGAGTCACTAACATCATCACAGAAAACGCGTTTTGAAACTGAAACTAATTGTTTTATATGTGGTGAATGTTTATATACAGATAGGGTTCGCGATCATGACCATTTAACAGGAAAATATCGTGGTGCTGCTCACCAAGAATGTAATTTAAAGTAAAGAGTTAGTAAATTCATCCCAGTCATTCGACATAACGGTAGCAAATACGATAACCACTTTATCATTAAAGAATTTGGAGCTTCAGATGTGAAAATTGATGTGATTGCAAATAATAGGGAACAATACATATCGTTCACAAAATATATCAAAACTGTCAATAAAAAGACGATAAAACTGCGATTTTTAGATTCATTCCGCTTTATGCCAAGTAGTTTTGGTACGCTGGCTAGTAATTTAAAATCAGATCAGTTTCATGAAATTCAACGTGTCTTTCCTAAAGAAGATGATTTTAATTTGATTCGTCAAAAGGGTATATTCCCTTATGAATATTTTAACTGTGTGGAACGTCTTGAGGAATGTTCTTTACCACCAAAAGATGCATTTTACAGTTCCTTAAACACAAGTCATATTAGTGATCAGGAATATTTACATGCACAACGTGTATGGACACAGTTTGACATTCAAACTTTAGGTGAATTTTCAGACCTATATTTGAAGACAGATGTGTTATTATTAGCAGATGTTTTTGAAAAATTTCGGAATGTTTGTATGAAAATTTATGACCTTGATCCTTGTCAGTATTTCACTGCTCTTGGGTTACGTTTCAGTTCAATGTTAAAAAAAACGAAAGTAAATTTAGAATTAATGACTGATATAGACATGATCAATTTTATAAAATCATCAATTCGAGTTGGATTAAGCCAATGTAGTGGGCGATATTCTAAAGCGAATAATAAATACATGCCTAGCTACAACCCTTGTGAAGAGTCAAAGTATATTGTCTACCTCGATGCAAATAACCAATATGGTTGGGCTATGAGCCAATATCTACCACTGAAAGATTTTCGCTGGCTGACACAACCTGAAATTGATGTCTTACATGTTAACACTCTTAATGATAACGATGATAAAGGATATATTTTAGAGGTAAATCCTGAGTACCCTAAAGAGTTACATGATGATCATAATGATTTACCATTTTGTCCTGAGAATATGAAATCTCCATACAGCACATCACGAACAAAAATGTTAATTGCTAAAGTAAATGATAAATGTAAATATGTAATACATTATCAAAACTTGAAACAGTGTCTACAGCTTGGAATGAAATTAACTAAAATTCATCGCGTAATACAATTTCATCATCAGCATGGCTCAAACTGTATATTGATCTAAACAATAATTTAAGAACACAGTCTACAAACGCGTTTGGAAAAGATTTTTATAAACTCATGAATAATAGCGTTTTTTGGAAAGGCTATGGAGAATGTTGATGAACGAGTTGATGTAAAGCTGATAACAAAGTGGGAGAATGATGGTAAAATGTATGGTGCGAGCAACATAATAAGCAAGCCTAATTTTCAAAGCTGTTCAATTATTCATGAGGATTTAGTTGTAATACAAATCAATCGTCTTAAAGTAACTTACAACAAACCCATATATGTGGGTTACTCCATTCTGGAATAGTGAGAAACACTTATGTAAGATTTTCACTATGATTATGTAAAGAAAAACTATCTTGATAATGCTAAATTACTCTACACAGACACAGATTCTTTTATTTATGAGTTTAAAACTGATGATTTTTATGAGGATATCAAAACTGAGCTAAATAGGTTTGATACAAGTGACTATCCCGAGGATAATATTTACCATTTACCTCTAGTAAACAAAAAGGTTCATGGAAAATTTAAGGATGAATGTGCTGGTGTTATTATAGACACCTTTGTAGGCACAAAATCTAAATCATACAGCTATATGACAATTAATAATGTAGTAGTAAAAAAATAAAAGGAGTGAAAAAGAATGTTGTTAGTAAAGAGTTAGATATAAGTGATTATAAAAACTGTATAGTTAGTAACCCACCTGTATTATATAAGAAAATGTGTGTATTTAGAAGTAAAAATCATCAGCTACATACCAATTTGCTGAACAAAGTTGCTTTGAGAAATGAAGACAACAAACGATTCATTCAACCCAACACATTTGATACTTTTGCTTGGGGAAACAGTCGCATTGGCGACTATTACTTTACTTAAGTCTAATGATCATTATCGTAATATTTGTAGTGTGTTTTATATTGTAATATTTTTTGTAAAAACTGTAAGTAGAATGTATAATGTTAGGCTACTGTAGTTTAGTAAAAATAAGATAAGTAATACATTTTAGTGTAAAATGTTTGCTTTTGTATATTACGAAAAAGATTTTTAAGAAACGTACAGAATGTGTGAACTAAACAAGGGAAATGTAAAAAATGTAAAGTGGAAATTGTAAATATCCATGTGTGAAAAAGTGAAATGGCTATCACCATTTTAAAATTAAAAGACATGGTGATCTGGTAAACCTTGTTTTTATTTCACAACAACAAAAATGTACAGAATGTGTAAACTAAACATAGAGAATGTAAAAAATGTAAAGTGGAAATTGTAAATATTCATGTGTGAAAAATTGAAAATGAATAAATGGCTATCACCATTTAAAAAAATAAAAGACTATGTGAGCTGGTAAACCTTGTTTTTATTTCACAACAAATAGGGCTTTACAAAATAGAGTACAAAGAAACACCAATTCCTCAATCCTTTTCATTGTTCATGTCCACTAATCATTAACTTTCCTTTTATAGCCAACCTCTTTCCCACTGAGGCATTATAGGATGTCAAACGTTGTTTAGCTCTTTTCAACAATACTTTATCCGCCACACGTCTTAAAGCAGAATGACTATGACGATAAGAAAGGTCGTGTTCTTTAAATGCTTGATCCAAAGAATTAATAGATATTCACTTAGCATAGGGTCTTGCGACCATGATTTTGGTACATGTTGCCTGATTTCTTTCAGGGTATTGTCTGTCACATAATAAATGAACAACATGGAGAATACTAATAATTCTTCCTTGGTAAAACTATCTGCATATCAAGGGCAGATAACCTTGTAGTTCCACCCTTAAAATAACAACACTACCTCTTGCATAGCATGTGATGTTGATGGCTCCTGAGACGTGGAAGATGGATTAAACATAACTTTTACAACAAGTTGCTCAATAAACAATGCTCAATCTTGAGTCACAGTAATTTTTTTCATAAAACGTGATAGCAAAATACTATTGATTATCATTCAGCATTAGAGTTCTATATGAAATAGATAAGAAAAGGGCCATACTATACTTTTATATAGCTAATAAACGGATCATACTATACTCCCAACTACCCTAGTTTCAACTACGTTTCAAGGTCGCTCTCTTGAACATTGTCGGAGACTATCAATAAACACTTATGTTCACACGGCACACTCTTGCGGCGCGCGCGGAAATGAATAATTCAGGATGATGTTAATGGCTTATGTGGATGGCTTAGGTTGGTGGCTTATGGCGGTGGTTTATGGTGGCTTTTGTTGATGGCTTACGGTGGTGGCTTATGGTGGCTTATGTTGGTGTCTTACGGTGGTGGCTTATGGCGGTGGTTTATGGTGGCTTTTGTTGGTCGCCTACGGTGGTGGCTTATGGCGGCTTATGTTGGTGGCTTACGGTGGTGGCTTATTGTGGTGGCTTATGTTGGTGGCTTACGGTGGTGGCTTATGGTGGCTTATGGTGGTATTACAGGCTCGCCATGTAGCCCCACCTGTGGCCGGCCAAAACATCACAGTTCAGGACCCTCCATCTCCACATTCCTCCACACAAGATGGCGGCGGCACGATATCTCTCGAACGCATGGTCGGATTTTGACGAATAATGATAAGAAAAGGAGCTTACCATAATGATGGATTGTGTGTAAGTAAACGTCTTTTGCTGCTTGATGTCACTTCTAAAGTGATACTCATACAACAGACAAGTGAGTTCATGTTTCGCTGACGTAATCGTATGTTTCCACGCACTTCCTGTATTGAGCGCGTCATAGTGGCTAAATTTGAAATTCTAGGTGAGATATTTTGCTGACGTAATCGTATGTTCCCCCTTCAGCGTGTGCGCCTGGGTCGCTAGCGACGCACGAAGTGCGGGGGAACATACTCTAATGCTGAATGATAATCAATAGTGTTTTGCTATCACGTTTTTATGAAAAAAAAACTGTGACTCAAGATTGAGCATTGTTTATTGAGCAACTTGTTGTAAAAGTTATGTTTAATCCATCTCCCACGTTTCAGGAGCCGTCAACATCACATACTATGCAAGAGGTAGTGTTGTTGTTTTAAGGGTGGAACTACAAGGTTATCTGCCCTCGATATGCAGATAGTTTTACCAAAGAAGAATTATTAGTATTCTCCAAGTTGTTTATTTATTATATGACAGACAATACCGTGAAAGAAATCAGGCAACATGTACCAAAATCATGGTCGCAAGACCCTATGCTAAGTGAATATCTATTAATTCTTAGGATCAAGCATGTAAAGAACACGACCTTTCTTATCGTCATAGTCATTCTGCTTTAAGACGTGTGGCGGATAAAGTATTGTTGAAAAGAGCTAAACAACGTTTGACATCCTATAATGCCTCAGTGGGAAAGAGGTTGGCTATAAAAGGAAAGTTAATGATGAGTGGACATGAACAATGAAAAGGATTGAGGAATTGCTATTTCTTTGTATTCTATTTTGTAAAGCCCTATTTGTTGTGAAATAAAAACAAGGTTTACCAGATCACATAGTCTTTTATTTTTTTTAATGGTGATAGCCATTTATTCATTTTCAATTCTTCAACTCATGAATATTTACAATTTCCACTTTACATTTTTTCATTCTCCTGGTTTAGTTTACACATTCTGTACATTTTTGTTGTTGTGAAATAAAAACAAGGTTTACCAGATCACCATGTATTTTAAATTTAAAATGGTGATAGCCATTTCACTTTTTCACACACGGATATTTACAATTTCCACTTACATTTTTTACATTTCCCTTGTTTAGTTCACACATTCTGCACATTTTAAAAAAATCGTTTTCGTAATATACAAAAGCAAACATTTTACACTAAAATGTATTACTTATCTTATTTTTACTAAACTACAGTAGCCTAACATTATACATTCTACTTACAGTTTTTACTAAAAATATTACAATATAAAACACACTACAAATATTACGATATAGTGATCATTAGACTTAAGTAAAGTAATAGTCGTCAGTGCGACTGTTTCCCCAAGCAAAAGTATCAAATGTGTTGGGTATAATGAATCGTTTGTTGTCTTCATTACTTAAAGCAACTTTGTTCAGCAAATTGGTATGTAGCTGATGACTTTTACTTCTAAATACACACATTTTCTTATATAATACAGGTGAGTTACCAACTACACAGTTTTTATAATCACTTATATCTAACTCTTTACTAACAACATTGTTTTTCACTCCTTTTATTTTTTTACTACTACATTATTAATTGTCATATAGTTGTATGATTTAGATTTTGTGCCTACAAAGGTGTCTATAATAACACCAGCATATTCATCCTTAAATTTCCCAAGAACCTTTTTGTTTACTAGAGGTAAATGGTACATATTATCCTCGGGATAGTCACTTTTATCAAACCTATTTAGCTCAGTTTTGATATCCTCATAAAAATCATCAGTTTTAAACTCATAAATAAAAGAATCTGTGTCTGTGTAGAGTAATTTAGCATTATCAAGATAGTTTTTCTTTACATAATCATAGTGAAATTCATACATAAGTTTTTTTGACAATTCCGGAATGGTGTAACCCACATATATGGGTTTGTTGTAAGTTACTTTAAGACGATTCATTTGTATTACAATTAAATCCTCATGAATAATTGAACAGCTACGAAAGTTAGGCTTGCTTATTTAGTTGCTCGCACCATACCTTTTACCATCATTCTCCCACTTTGTTATCAGCTTTACATCAACTCGTTTATCAACATTCTCCATAGTCTTCCCAAAAAACGCTATTATTCATGAGTTTATAAAAATCTTTTTCAAGCGCGTTTGTTGACTGTGTTCTTAAATTATTGTTTAGATCAATATACGTTTTGAGCCATTCTGACTGATGAAATTGTAATACGCGATGAATTTTAGTTAATTTCAATCCATGCTGTAGACACTGTTTCAAGTTTTGATAATGTATTACATATTTATATTTATCATTTACATTAGCAATTAACATTTTTGTTCGTGATGTGATGTATGGAGATTTCATATTCTCAGGACAAAATGGTAAATCATTATGATCATCATGTAACTCTTCAGGGTACTCAGGATTTACCTCTAAAATTGAACATTGAACTGAAACTTAACCCAAGAGCAGTGAAATACTGACAAGGATCAAGGTCATAAATTTTCATACAAACATTCCGAATTTTTTCAAAAACATCTGCTAATAATAACACATCTGTCTTCAAATATATGTCTGAAAATTCACCTAAAGTTTGAATGTCAAACTGTGTCCATACACGTTGTGCATGTAAATATTCCTGATCACTAATGTGACTTGTGTTTAAGGAACTGTAAAATGCATCTTTTGGTGGTAAAGAACACTCCTCAAGACGTTCCACACAGTTAATATATTCATAAGGGAATATACCCTTTTGACGAATCAAATTAAAATCATCTTCTTTAGGAAAGACACGTTGAATTTCATGAAACTGATCTGATTTTAAATTACTAGCCAGCTTATCAAGACTACTTGGCATAAAGCGGAATGAATCTAAAAATCGCAGTTTTATCGTCTTTTTATTGACAGATTTGATGTATTTTGTGAACGATATGTATTGTTCCTTATTATTTGCAATCACATCAATTTTCACACCTGAAGCTCCAAATTCTTTAACGATAAAATGGTTATCGTATTTGCTACCGTTATGTAGAATGACTGGAATGAATATACTTACTCTATACTTTAAATTACATTTTTGGTGAGCAGCACCACGATATTTTCCTGTTAAATGGTCATGATCGCGAACCCTATCTGTATATAAACATTCGCCACATATAAAACAATTAGTTTCAGTTTCAAAACGCGTTTGCTGTGATGATGTTAGTGACTCCATTTGAATGATCGTATTTAAAATATAGGATATATGGATTGCATCTTTTTCAAGCCTTCCAATAAAAATTTTAGGTGCATCAGGTCCTCTATACAGCTCAAACGTATTTAAAGAGTCATCGTAACTACATTTAATATAATATGCAAAGCTAAAAGGTTCATGAATGTGAGTAGTGTTGGTAAAAGGTTTGGTAGGATTCGATGAACTTGTATTAAATGGTTTTAGCAAAGCCTCAAAGTCAGCATATATAACAAATGGTACTCGAAGTTGCTTCTCAAAATCCTTAAATTTCAGAATGTTATTTCTAGGAGTAGGTAATACCGTACACACATGAGTACATCCCCATTTTTATGTTGAGTTAGTTGGTCCTCTTTCTTAAAATATATCAAACAGCTATCACATAACCACTTCTTAGATTCACCTTTTGATAGTTGACTGCCAACAAGTCTACTTAAATATTTTATCCAACAATAGTGGGCATTTTCACTTTTAGTTATGTATAACTAATTAACATGAGCATCCTTTTTTTCCTGAATATAATATAGAGGACCTACTATACTCTTATTTTCAATTCCATAAACATTAATACTTACATTGTTCAGCTCTTCGAAACGTTGAATGTCTTCTATCGCCATAGGAAATTCTATTTCTTTTAAATCTAACACTGAGGAATAGTGAGGATATGATGATGTTCTATACAGATGCTCCACTGCTGAATGGAGAGCTGAGGTTACAGCCCATGCAAAGCATGCGTCATCATTATTCTTAACGTTTACACAAGCATGCTTACGTTTGATCCATCCTGGCAAATCAATGTATGATGATGCTCGAAGGGGGTTGTATTTATTCATGTTGGTTTCTAAATAAAGTACTTCAACCAACGCCCAGCCTGACTCCCTTTTCTGGAACTCTTCACTCTTCACAAAGATAGCACTTGGAATATTTTGGTATATATCTCTAATATTAGTTGATTCGCTAACAATTATGTTTCTTGTATTAAAAGATTTGATATCCGTAATTTCACCTTCGCTCCCAGATTTTACATAGAGTCCAAAAAGTTCAAAATTCATTTTAATTGTTTTATGCTCTACTAAAACATTTTCTACCAAGCCAAACACAGTAGGTTGAACATTTTTTTTAATGATTCAATACTTTGAGTTTTTTCTTTACTATAAAGTCTATGACTAGCAATTCGACTTTTAAATGCACTACCAATTTGTTGAATATTTCCAGAATTTCTTTCATGGCAAGCGTTATTTTTATGATGAATACTGCATGAATGTCCATGAATGATTGAAGAAGGTATATCAATATTACATACATTACAATGTGTTATCGAAAGTTCACCATTCTTCTTTCTTTTTGTTGCACAACTATTTTCACAATCTTGAGAACGTTTACGCTTTTGAGCATCACATTCAATTAAAGGTTCCGTGCTAGTTGATGGTTTTACAGATTTCAATTCCTGTTGTTCACCATGCACTTCAAACATGTGGGATTGATATCGCTTTACAGCAGAAAAACAAAGTTCGCAAACTGAACACGAAAATGGTACTGAACGAGCATGCATTAAATTTACATGACGTGCGTGATTATCATGTCTGTTAAATGTGGTAGCACAATGACTGTACACAAACATTTTAATGTCATGTTTAACATTTGCGTGCCGTTGAAGGCTGTCAGGTCTTGAGAACTGTTTCTTACAGTCACCACACTTGAACATGATGATCACTTTCGAAATTACCTATAAAAGAATGAAATCATAAATGATAATAAATGATAAAACAAAGTACAATATTAATAGTTTAATTATATTCCAGTCAATGGTTATAGCAGGGTATTTAAATCAATCATCTGTGAACTCATAGCAAGTCAAACTTCATGTAGTTCTAACTGGGGGTTACTATATACCACTGTTACTGACACCTAGCGGTGAACATTGGAACTTGATAGAGTGGTAGAAACCAGCGGTCGCCAGTTAAGTGAGCTAAGTGTGACGTCGTAGCCAGTCTTAAAACAAGTCTAAACTTGTAGAACATGTCACGTGATAGAAACCAGCAGCCACCAGTTAAGTGAGCTAAGTGTGACGTCATAGTCAGTCATAAAGCAAGTCTAAACTTGTAAAACATGTCACGTTACAAGGTTAAGTTAGGTAAAGTTAGGTTATGTTAGGTGAACTGAGGTTAAGTCTTTAAATATACCCTCTGTCACTGACACCTAGCAATGAACATTCAGACTTAATAGAGCGGTAATCAAAATCTAACCTACAAAATTAACTTTACACACAATGGTCAAGTAGTTCCAACTTTTGACTGCCAAATATACCATTTTCACTAACATGTAGTGGTTAACATTGGAAAATATCACTCTAACTGTTTAAAAGTTATTAGAGGGGGCACTTACCTTTTTATAATTTATCAACTGCTGCCACTGAATGAACAGATTGTAGGAATCTGGTAACCTACAGGTCCCAAATTATCTGTAAACAAATCAATCAATCAATCAATAAATACATTCCAATCAATAACTTCAAAATCAATTAGTAATAAAAGACTACAATCCATTAATAATAAGTACCTACCTTGCAAAATAATTTAATGATTTTCTACCAAAAAGGCTTTTTTACAACTCTTGAGCTGTAATAGAGCACTGTTCACTCAAAGCGAGTAATAAAGACTGACAGTAGGGAAATATATGACACCTCTCTTATATAGACTCTCATCGCTCGTGTCAGCAGTTTTTTGCAGATCATTGCAATTCCTTTTCCCAATACGGCTGCGTGTCCAAAGTACACTAGGAACACCTGTGTGTTATCCAATTACTGCTGACTTTGCATGATCATCACCCATTGTCTTGATCAACACCTGGGGTTTCAAATTACTGCAGCGTCTGTCATAGCAACAGGTGTGTGCGCTCTCTGCCATATCAGCAACATGACACGGGAAGGAACACCTGTGTAATATCCAATAACTGCTAACTTTGCATGATCATCACCCATTGTCTTCATGAACACTTGCGGTTTCAAATTACTGCAGCGTTAGTCATAGCAACAGATCTGCGCACTCTCTGCCATGTCTGTAATATGACACAGGAAATAACAAGACATCTTACTGCACGTACCATCTCCACAGTTTTAACATCTTAAGAACATGTATTATTGTCTTTCAACTACAAATGACTCGTTAGAACACATCCAGCCACCAAGTTAGATCCCTTGTATGTTCACATGTATTTCGTCACTTTCCTTTCATATCGTTATCACATTATAGTAGTGGGGGACTAGTGAACAACGTCAGTTCAACACACTGCTTTACACGCGAAATGTAGTAAGGCCCTTTCACATAATTTAAATAAATTCATGGGCCAGTCCATAGGGACCAGGCCAAAGGGACCGGTCCAAAGGGATCAGTCCAAAGGGACTCATCAACTAGGAATCGTCCACAAGGACTCGTCCACACAAGGACCTATCAACAAGGACTCGTCAACAATGACCTGTCAACAATGACCCGTTAGGTTGGGTTAGGTTAGGTTACACTACAGCCGCCATCTTTTATAAAGCCCGCCCTCTTACAAAAGCTATGAGTGGGCATGCATAAAAAACAAAAATCAAGCATGTTAATTCATAGTGGCTATCCACCGTATACATGTCTCGTCGGTGGAACAACGTTTAATTCCATAGTGGCATTCAAACTCTCACATGTTGCACTTGGAAAGAGAGATTTTCTAAAAAATTACAATTTCACCCCCTAGTAGGGGTAGGTTTTATTTTGGGGTAGAGATATGTTGTCCAATGGAAAGGGGGTGTCAGCCCGAGTACAACGACACCTCATTCATCAAAATCAGAACATGCATTCGAGAGATATCGTGCCGCCGCCATCTTGTGAGGTGGGGAGATGGAGGCGGGCCTTGAACCGATTCATTTCCACTACTTATAAGCCTTCATCATCTTGACTGAATAAATGTTCTTATGTGTTCCCACAATTTTCATAGTGTGTGAAGTTAGCATGATGAAAAATTCAAGTTCCCAATATTTCATTAGACTGTCCGCCACTGCTGACATAATTTTCCACATTTTGTGAATCTAGATATTCTGTTCTGAATTACTAGTATTGTTCATTAAATTGTGTTGAGTAGAATAGTACTCTTCTAAATCTTGTAGTGTATAATATCTGGTTATAATGAAGCTGTGACTTAGCATGGCAAATCTGTGCTAATAATATGTCTAGTTGTACTGTTCGTTATGGCAGTCTTCATGACGGTGTAGTGTTTTTTTTTTTCATATTCATTCATTTATTTGCAATGGGGGGTGTGTCCCCCGGTGGCAAATTGTATATACATAACAAATAAATAATTATACATAACAATTCAATAACAATTATACAACAATTAAACTGGATTATTTACACAAATAGTCAGTCTTTTCTTAAACACACCTATATGTTTGGGAAATGGCTCTAAGACTGCGCCAGGTAGAGAGTTCCAGTTATCAATGGCACGGTTTACAAAAGAATATTTACCATAATTTGTTCGCTGTGGTCGGCCCTTAACTTTGAAAGGATGATCGCTCCTACCCATGTAAATGGGCTTTCCCAATCGTTTGTTAAGCTCACCCCATGCTGGTTGATTTGTATACGTGTTGTACATAGCGCAGAGTCTAGATTTCATCCTCCTAGCCTCCAGTGATTCCCACCCAAGTTTCTTTAACATACGGCTCACACTGCTCCTGGGATTAAAGTCACTGAGCACAAATCTGGCGGCCTTTCTTTGTACCATTTCCAACTCATTGATGAGCCCTACTTGATATGGATCCCAAACCGCCGAGGCATATTCCAGAATAGGTCTTACAAGTGACAAATAGCCTAATTCTTTAGCAGAGGTACTACTTCCTTTTAATACCCTCATTACAAAGTGCAGAGATTTGTAAGCTTTTGAAACTACACATCCTACATGACTACTCCATTTCATATCATTCCTTACGTGAACGCCCAAATATTTGCAAGAATCTTCTTCTACAAGTATTTCCGAGCCAATGTTATATTGAAAATCCTGCCTTCGCACTTTCCCTATTTTTAAGAGACTACATTTTCTTGTGTTTATTTTCATTTTATTTACAATCGCCCACTTATAGACCAGGTTCAGGTCCTCTTGAAGCACTGCATTGTCTTGTGAGTCATGTATCTTTCGATATATTACACTATCATCCGCAAACAATCGACAGTCACTGCGAATCCCATTTGGTAAGTCATTTATAAACGCCAAAAATAACAAAGTTCCGATTACGCTGCCCTGAGGGATACCCGACGTTACGGTAATTTCATCCGAGAATATGCCTTTGACTTTCACTTTCTGTGAACGACCCGTCAAAAATTCTTGGATCCATAAAATTACTCTTTTATCAATCTTCGTCGAAGCTAATTTATGGAGTAGCATGTCATGCGGAACGACATCAAATGCCTTCGCAAAATCTATAACCACGGCGTCGACTGAAACTCCATGGTCTAACGATTCGCTAATGTCTTGAAAAAGTGATAGCATCTGACTCTCGCATGAGTAACCTTTCCGAAATCCATGTTGCCTATCATTAAACAATGATAATGTTTCCCACTGTTCCCTCAAGTAGTCGCAAATGAGATGTTCCATCTGTTTACAAACGACGGACGTAAGGCTAACCGGCCTGTAGTTGCCCAATTCAAGTCTGCTCCCTCCCTTGAATATTGGGACTACCGTAGCTCTTTTCCAGTCATCTGGGATTTGCGCATTGTTTATGGACACATTAATGTGTTCCAATGTGGTGTGGAAAAATGTTATAAATGTACTCACATCAGCCTCCGTCGAAACACACGCTTAACTGAGTTTAACAATTTGCATAAACTGTGTTTCCGTTTTGTGCGATTTAATCTGAATTCACGTTCACTTGAGAACTCACTTCACGTTCGCGGTCTGAAAATCACAACCTCGGTTGAAATAAGTTTAAGTTTCAGGCGTGTATTAGCTCCGAATGACTTACTGCTAATGACCTGTTGTTCGCCGCTACAAGGTATCGGACGACTTCTTTCCTTATCACGTGGGATAGAGAAAGGGTGAGCTCAGGTACTCCTTCTTTCTGACGTAACATAATGAGAAGCTTGACTTCTAGCATTTATACTTAAAACTCGGCTTTATGCTACAATAATTAACCTTTAGTCGATTGATAATTTCTGTTATCTTTATTCGACAATATTTGGAGACAGATATTCAATTAAAGATGTATAAATTGATAATGCTAATTCATCATCATCTCCTTCTACATTTCCCCTTTTCCAGCTGACACTGGGTGGGGGCAAATATGGTTCCTCTCTACTCTGTTCTGTCGTTCCACCATTCCTCTTCCGACACAGTGTTCCAATCCAGGTTCCGTTTATTATTGCTGTTCTTCACTGAGTCCATCCTACGCATTTTTGGTCTTCCTCGTCCTCTCTTCCCTGTCGTCCGTCGTTCCAGTGCTCGTCTTGGTACCCTTACTTCATTCATCCGTTTGACATGTCCAAACCATCTCAATCTGTTTTGCTCCAGTTTGTCATTTAGTTCCTCTACTCCCAGTTCTTTCCGTATATCTTCATTTCTCACTCCGTCTCTCCTCGTATTCTGGACCATACTTCTCAGGAATCTCATCTCTGCTGCTTGTACTCTGCTCTCATCCCTCTTAGTCATTGTCCAAGTCTCTGCTGCATATGTCATTATAGGAACATAATATGCTTTGTACATAACGTCTTTAGCCTTAAATGGTATATCCCTGTTCCATCCCCGTACTTGTTGGTAGAAAGCACTCCCGAGTTGTATTCTTCTGCTAATTTCCAAATCTAGTCTTCCATCTTCAGTCAGTTCACATTCCAAGTATTTGAAGTGTTCCACCACTTCCAATTGCTTATCTCGTACTTTGATTGCTCCTTTTCCTTCTTTCTTACCTCTACTCACCACCACTGTTTTACTCTTCTCCACATTTATCTTCAATCCCCATTGCTCAATCTTTTCATTTATTACGTCTAACTGCACTTGGACCTCCACCTCATCCTCGCCCCAGATCACAACATCGTCTGCAAACAACATTACCTTCATCTTTGCCCTACTATAGTCTTTCATTGCTGCCTTCATGATGTCATCCATCACCATTAAGAACAATAATCGTGACGACACACTTCCTTGCTTTAGTCCAGTGACAATTTTAAACCATTCCGATGTCCCGACTCTAGTCTTCACACTACTGTAGCAATCCATGCAGATTCCTTTTATCATGTCTTTCAGTTCCTTGCCTATCCCTCTATTTGTTAAGCTTTCCCAAACTTTTGTTCTAGGGATGCTATCATAGGCCTTTTCTAGATCAATAAAAGTCATTACCATATGCTTCCCATATTCCCAACTCTTTTCAATGGTCTGTCTCAGAATGAAAATTGGCTCCACTGTTGACCTGCCTCCTCTAAATCCAAACTGCTCCTCCTCTATTATTAAATTTCTACCTTAACTCTGATTCCCTTTTTCTAGGATTATTTTATTACTTTGGCAACATGCGAGATAATGGAGATTCCTTGGTAGTTGCTACACACCTTCTTGTCTCCTTTCTTGAATATTGGCAATATTATTCCCTTTTTCCAGTCTTCAGGAACTTTCTTCTCTCTCCACACACTCCTGAGGAGTCTGTATGTCCACTGCAGTCCCACTGGTCCTGCCACCTTGATCATTTCTATTGCCAATTCGTAGATTCCCACAGCTTTTCCCATTTCCATCTTCCTAACTGCCCATTCCACTTCTGCCATAGTAATGTCTGGTTCTTCTTCTATCTTTTCCTCCACCGTTTTGTCTGTTTGCGTAACTTCTCCGCATGTCTGGCGTCTCACATTCAACAGCTCGCTGAAATATTATTTCCATCTGTCCGTTATCTCTTCTGGTTTTGTCAATATTTCACCTTCTTTGTTTTTCATGAACCCAGTGTTCACCTTTTCATTTCTTCTACTTTTATAATTCCAAACAGAAATTTCTTTCCACAATTTAAATTCTCCCCTATTGCCTGAGTGAATTCTTTCCAGCTTTTCTTCTTTTCCTCTGCAATTACTTTCCTGCAATCTCTGTTTGCTTCTACATATTTTGCTCTTATTTCTGCAGTCTTTTTTGTTTTCCATTCCTTCCAAGTTTTCTTCTTCTCCCTTACCTTTTCTTTCACTCTATCATTCCACCATTTCGTCACCTTTTTTCGTATATTTCCTGATGTTCTACCACATGTTTTCTCTGCACTGCTTATAAATTCACTCTTGAACTTTTCCCATTCTTGTCTACATGGGTAATATCCGTCATTGGTATCTGTTTTTGCAATTCTTTCTTAAACTCTTCTGCAACCTCCTTTTCCTTTAGTCTCCAGACCTTAATCTTTCTTTCCCTTTTCTCTGGTTATCTCATAACTTTTCCTACTTTTAATTTTGCTACCACTGCCCTATGGTCTCCTCCAAAGTCTTGCTCTGGCATTGCTCTGACATCCATTAGCTCTTTCC
Source organism: Meconema thalassinum (assembly GCA_946902985.2). Lineage (NCBI taxonomy): Eukaryota > Metazoa > Arthropoda > Insecta > Orthoptera > Tettigoniidae > Meconema > Meconema thalassinum. Next base: position 143,648,018 of record OX336389.2, read on the forward strand.
GATGTCCTTTTTCGACTAAAACATAGTCTATCAGAGTTTTCGTTCTTCTATCTCCACATCCATACCTCGTTATCTTCTGACTATTTTTCTTTCTGAGCCACATATTCCCTATTATTAATTGGTAACGCTGACAGAAGTCCATTAAGAAATCCCCTTCTGGATTCTTACTGCCATTACCATATGGTCCCAAAATCTCCTCTCTTCCTTGTCTGTCTCTTCCCACTTGTGCAATCAAATCTCCCATTACTATTATTTCCTTAACCTCTATATATTTTTCCACCTCTTCTAGGAATTCTTCTAAGGTCTCTTCCTTATTCCCCGTTTGTGGAGCATATACTTGAACCAGATCTTTTGTCTCTGTCTGGAACTCTATCCTTCCTATGATCTTCCTGTCACTTATCTTCTTCACCTCCTCCACATACTCTAGGAAATCCCTTTTTATAATCATTCGTACTCCGATTTTTCCTCCTGTCCTCCACTTTAAAAGAGCCTATATCCTTCCTTTAGTTTTATTTCCCCTTTTCCTTTCCATTTCGTTTCACTGAGACCGAGGATGGCTATATCCTTCTCTATCATGAAGTCCACTTGCTCCTCAGTCTTGTCCGTCAGGGTTAAAACGTTGACTGTTCCTATTCGGATGGATTGCGATGCTGGTCTCCCATTTCTCACAGCTCCCGCAGCATCTGAAGAACTGTGCGTCGCCTGCAGAGGACGCCGTAGCATTTTCCGAGGCTGAACCATATTTGCTTCATTTTAGGCTATTTTTAATTTGGGGTCGTCACTCCCAAATACTGCCAGGTATGAACTAGGCCGCTCCTAACATGGAGAACAGACGCCTTTCATCGCCGCTCCTCTGGAGTACAGACGCTACGGGTGTCTGTAATATGGACAATAAATATCCTTTACTCTATTAACCCCGAACACTGGGTTGCCTCTTCCCCCATCTTTTCTGTACCGAAGGACTCCTTCACCACCGCAGATGCCGTTGAGGTCTTCACCCATACCCTGAGCTGGGCCCTCCATATTTATAACCCATGGAGAGAGGGTGTGCCACTCAACTGCTACTTTTGTCCTCAGTAATATCGCTGTATCCTTGTGTTGCTCCATATTGTCATATGTCATATGTCACCAAAATGCATTCTCATGCCGTTCGTGCAAAATAAATTGTCGCTAGGCGTGGAGACTCGCTCTCAAGTTCATATTATGGGTCGGCCTGTCAGTCTATGCTTCCTTTCCGTTCACAGCTGGGGTTAGCGTATCTCAAGCCTGAATTTCGGTCACATATTCCCCTCTCCTCGTTTTATAAGTGACTGTTAGAGAACTTATGAACCAGATCTTAATCTTCTTAATCATGTGAAGACATTTAGCATGACTATCTCTCATTCGACTTTCTTGAAATAACGTCTGAGATTCGCTGAGTTTTAATTCCCAATGACACGGTTAGATTATATCTCTGCTACTCTTTAACTGAATCTCGTATTCATAGTTGTTGATCAATCCAGGTTTATCATTGAAAATGCCAGATTATTTCTCTATCAAATCATGTATTTTCTGCTTGCCTTCTGGACCAAGTATCACTCTCTGTTCCAGCCGTTGTTCTTCCACTTCAATCGTGTAGACTATTTCATCCAGGATGTTCATATTACCAAACATCAATTCATTGCTTCCATGGTCTTCTTCATTATCTCCCTCAGTGGAAGTCAACTATATCGTCCTATTCTTCAAATCAATTATCATTCCATTATCGGTATTGAAATCTATTCCGATTATTATATCAAAATTCGAATTGGATATTACCAGAAAGATGTGTTGCATTTGCCTCCCTTTAAGTACCAGATTCAACATAACTTGTTGTCTACATTTGATCGTTCTGTCTGGAATAACTCCCCTTATTTTCACTGCTGATGCTGGAAGAATGTCAGTCTTTCCCTTCGTTTGAAGCAAGTCCAAACCCGATTGTGAGATTATTGAAACAATTGCCCCTGTGTCTACCAATGATCTTATCTGGCATCCCATTATCTCCAAAGCAATAACTGGAAGTTCATATTTCGTCCCTCGGCGTACTTCTTCGTTCTCAAATATTATATCAAATAGTTTTATCTCGTACAGTTCTTTGATTTCTACAATACGATCAGTGATTGAAATATTATTTATTAATGCCGTCGTTGTTGTTGCTGCTGTTGGCGAATCGGCGTTATTTTTCTACCTGCGACCCGCTAGTGCTAGGTTGCGCTAGTGTCTCCTGTGGAGCTGAAGGTTGAGCATTTCTAAGTTGCTGAAATACATTCCTGGCTTTCTTTATGCCTATCATCCAGGTTATTGTACCGTTGCACTTCATTTTGGTATTGTCTGTAGTTGTTGTTCATGTGATAATTATTATATCTTGTATTCTGTTCCTGCCTTTATCGCGATATCTCGTATATCTCCTGTCTCTGATTATTATATCTATGAGTAGACATTGATCTAGAATTGTATTCATGGTAGTTTGAACGAGAATTTCCATTATAATTTTGTCGATTATAATCCCTCGGTGTTTTCGCTTCCATGTTAGCTGACCTATCCGTCTGAGCTGTTCTGTCCATAACTACGGTGTTAATCTCAAGATTTTCTCTTCTGTCTTGCCTACGATTCTGATGTATACTAGTATGATTTAGTCGCCTGAGAATCTCCTCACAATCCTGTAGTGTCTCTTCGCCAGATGCTATCAACATGCGCTGATCGTCTATAGGGGTTGAGATGTCATGAACGTCTATGTGGGGGTATGGTCTTTACAGCTGGATGTCTTTCCCCACACCCACCTCAGAGAGGAGTTCATGGGAGATGAAACTCGGCTATGATGTGCAATGTAGAGGTCCTTGCCTATGGGAATGACATGTTCAGGTATTTGCCTGGAGGGAGTGTGGGAAACAAAATAAAAAAGCATACTTGTAAAGGGAAATATTATGGAATTGTCTAGAACATTTAATGAATTACAAAAATTTGGTTACATTTCGTGGTTTGTAGTCCACTTGGGTAAATTTGGTAAATTCTAGTGAATTTTCATATATATTCGGGTAAATTTACATCAATTTGGGAATAGTTTAAATCAATGGGATTTCAATAAATCTGGTAGTCATTTGTTGGATTTTGCTGGAACTTGATGGAATTTGGTGAAATGCGGTAAATTTGATGGGTTTTACAAAATTCTAGTCAATTTCAAGGTAAATCTCAGGTATTTAGATGTTTGTCAGATAACCTCTGTCACTATGATGGTTTTATTAGTGTGTGAATTTGACCATGATGGGTAGGATTGGGAAGGAGGCGGTCATGGCCTTAAGTGGATGGCCATATATATTCACTTTCAGGATGGGTGTTGTGGGGAATCGAGCATTTCGCTTGTTAGTTTTGAGGCAAGTGTACTCCATTCCATCCTTAAAAGCCCCTAATCAGTTCCAAGCATTGGCGGTTGCAACCATCTCACTATTCTTTACATCGAATGCTCGTTATTTCAAGTACATGTTGACAAGCAGGTATCAAGTTGATGTAAACATAGCATGTTTCGGGTTTCTTTGCACGTCTCTGTGGGCATTCATGTCATTTGCCTGGAGTATAAGTGGAAAACCACAGAAAACCACTACCAGGACGTCTAAGGTAGCAATAAAAACCCACCTCTTCTACGTTTTGGCTCACAAGGATCGAGTGTACCCCGTTCAAGCCATTAAAAGCTAGTATCTACACAACGAAGCAGACTTGTCATGTAGAAGCATTCTGGTTGTGTGTTATTGTGATTCATGGACCACAGTCGCATTTTTTCCAACTCCTTCCCAAACTGTACTGATCTTCAAATTTCATATCTAATTAACTTCTGTAATGAGTTTGGCGTTTAGAGAACTCAGCTCATCTCATCCCCAACGGCATGGATACGGGAATGATTTGTTGCTGTTGTTGTTTTACTTAGGTGTTGGAAATCATGGTCATCAGTCCCATAATAAGGGGTCATTCACACTATTATTAGCAGAGTATCTAATACAATTTTGCGTACCCATAGGACCAGTATCGGATCATAAGGGCATTCCATGTGTTACCGTCCTTAAATCCAGTGATATAAGACAAAGAGGTCTTTATTTCCACCCCCAGCGGCTCACATCTAGTGAGATGTGGGTTGGCGACCACGGGGCCCCAGCTGAGTCCGACATTGCTTCCACTGACTTGTGCCTGGCTCCTCTCCGTCTTCTTTCCTGTCGACCGCACTTGGTCAACAATTGCTCTCTTCCGACGCGACGGTATAAGGGTATCCGAGCCCTAGGGATTCTCTTTCTTTTCCGCCTTAATTGGCCCTTGTCTCATCTTTTCTGATACCCTCCTTCTGCGAGGGGTCAGTCTTTTTTTAATGTTATTTCCTGCCTTTTGCTCAAGGCCCTCAAGAAGGTAGGGTGTATGTAGCCCAACCACGTCTGGTGCACCCTGGATATTGCTACACCCTCAGGGGATCACGGCTGATTAGTTCGGGAGTTGGTGACCCCAAGGGATTCCTGAGCTGGGTCCGGTTTTCCCCCTTTTATTCATTACCTCTGGGGCGGACCCTCTCCTCTTTTACTTTTCTATCTACCTGTAATGGCTCTCCTTCCTTCCAAGTCCCTCAATCCAAATTCTTCGAGGGTTGAGCGCATTTATTTTCCTCCTGTCCTTTATTTGCCTTATTCTCCTTTTGTCTTCCATTTCTTCTTCTAGTATATAAGTTAGTAGTTAGTTTTTAGTTATAGTTAACATTTCATTTTAATCTTCACGATCACCCAAACCATTAGAGGCCGATAACCTAGATGTTAGGCCCCTTTAAACAACAATTATCATCGTCATTATCATCTTTATTTCCAAGAACCTGGAAACTTCTTTTTTTTTTTGGTCAGGAGTAGGTTCCAAAAAGTGTTGTATATGACCAGAGTGACTTCTGCAAAAGGATTGCTCATCTTTCTAGGTGGGACGACTTCGTGGCTACGTTTATAGAATGCTTGCGTTGTGTCCAAATAACACCAGGTCCAATTCCCGACTGGGTCGTGAGTTTTATACTTTGTCCGCTTATTTCTCCTGGCTCCGAAACTGGTTGTTTGTGACGTCATCGTCATTCATTTTAACTGCAGTGTACGGTGTAGGATTGGGAAGGGGGCGGCCGTGGCTTTTGAATTACAGCTACGCTAGCGTTTGTCTAGGGTGTAAATAAAAAAGAGTTCAAGCTTGTTGTATGTCATTAACTGTATTTAAATTCTGTTTTGAATTTCACAGTAAACACAATCATTCTCCGTTTAAAACAACCAATAACCTCTTTTTCTAACATGATACGTTATAGGCGGGCATTGCTATAGCTTACATGTAGTAGGGTAATCAGCTAAGGATTCAAATTCAATCACCTACATCCCGCATGGGTATGGCTCTCAGCCAATTCATTAAACTAGAGAAAACTTTTCTTTATGTTCTGTTACATTATCATTTTACCATCTCACAGTGTAGTGGTTAACATACTTGGTTGTCAACCCAAAGGTCTTGGTTTCCAATCCGACTGTACCAAGAAATCCATTTTCATTTGAAGGTTCCACTAAGGTTCACTGAGCCTTGTCATGCTTAACCTAACAACTATCTAGTCACGTATGTTAACATGTTCCTATACGTTCAATAACAAATAATAATAATAATAATAATAATAATAATAATAATAATAATAATAATAATAATAATAATAATAATAATAATAATAATAATAATTATAATAATAATAATAATAATAATAATAATAAATAATATATAAAATGAGTGTCTCTCTTACCTATATCATGTCTGTATCCCCTCATTGTCTCTGATAAATTCATCATAATTCATTTTTTTCCTAAAAGAACCAAAATGGCTGCCTAACCTGTTATAACACATTCATTGACCTGGATAAGAAACAAAATGGTGCGGCCAGTTCCACTATTAGCCAGACGATTAACCTGAAACTTCCTGGCAACACCACACTGCTGTTATCAGCAAGTCTCACTAGACGAGCAAGCCAGTGTGTGTCTGCGAGCAGGACCCAGTGGTACCATGGATGCGTGTGTTTGTTTAAAATCCAACATTATTATAACTCCGCTGTCACCACAGAGGTCCGGGTTTGATTTTATAAAGGCTAAAGGCAGGAACAGGGTACTCTCAGTCTTGTCAGGTCAATTCATGGCTCATGGAAACGGGTTGGTCATTCTAACTCATACAACACCTCATACCAATCTTTTGCCTTATTGGTTAGTTACCTATATACACATCCATCCATAGTTGCATAATAATAATAATAATAATAATAATAATAATAATAATAATAATAAGATTAAGAATAAGAATAATTAGCAAGCCGTCATCCTCCATACACACATCAATTAAACCATGGTTTCACAAAACGCTTATCCTTTTTAGGTGTTTAACACATTTTCCTCCTGTAAAAGCTATATATTGACTGATTTAGGGGTGAAATGACACATCGGGGTAAAAGCATATATCATGACCTATTTTTGAGCTATCACGCCACATTTTAGGTTTCTTCGTTTCCAAGGTATCGATTTTTTCATTTTTGGGGTAGTTTTCACCCCCAATACTACTTTCCATCAAAAACAAAATGTGTTAGTTTCATTTATCAGTTTTAAGTGTTAAACAACTTTTTTTTTGTAAAATTACTATTTACTGCTAAAGGGGTGAAAGGACCTATCGGGGTAAAAGCGTATTTGTTTACCTATTTTTTGAGCAATGACACCTAATTTTAGGGTTCTTAGTTTCCAAGGTATCGATTTTTAAATTTTGGGGTAGTTTTCACCCCCCTAATATTTTCATAAAAAAGATCTTAGGTTCATTTATCATTTTTAGGTGTTTAACACCTTTTTCCCTGTAAAATTACTATTTACTGTTTTAGGGGTGAACTGACCATTCGAGGTAAACGCGTATGTCATGACCTATTTTTGAGCTATCACGCATAAATTTAGGGTTCTTAGTTTCCAAGGTATCGATTTGTCAATCTTGGGGGGTAGTTTCAGCCCCCAAAGGGGACGTCGGCCCAATTGCTAAGCCTCTCATACAAGTCCTTGCATGATTGGTTCGCGAGATATTAACAAAAGTGTAGTTAGGCCCTTTTGACAAAAATTAAAAATAAATTCAAAAATGGATCGTCACCCCAAGCGTAACGATAATCCATATGTCAAAATCTCATCAGGAGTTCTGAAAATAAAACAAAAGTGCAGTTAGGCCCTTTTGACAAAAAATAATAAATTGAAAAACGGGGCGTCACCCCGAGTGCTAGGATACTCCATATGTCAATATCCCATCATCGGTTCAGAAAATATTAACAAAATTGTAGTTTGGCCCTTTTGACAAAAATAAATTATGAATTCAAAACGGAGGCCTCACCCCGAGTGCTACAACCCTTCATACAAGTCCTTATACATATTGGTTCGCCAGATATAACAAAATCTCCAAAAATCATGTTTTACCCCAAAATGCGTTTACCTCATTTTACAAAAAAATCCAATGGGGTCTCTGTCCTTCATGTGGCTAGCAAGCATGGCTGTCAACATAAAAACCCCCACGAGTTCCGATCCTCCACTAAAAAACGCTTAAACCACATTTTTTTTCAAAAAAATCGTTCCGTTTTCCAACATTTTACTAAAATTCCAAGCCTCTTCCAACACCATGTCAAACAGGACAACGCCCTCTATACATCCCTACCACCCACATCCCCATCCGACCACTCCTTCCCCAAATATCCACAAAAATGACAAATAACACGGTTTTCACCCAACATTTCTATCCCTCTTACCTGACACAGGTAACCTCGTAAACAGGATAACGCAACAAACACGAGGACACCTCAAACGTTGTTGTAGCTTTATCTGTTTACCAAATATCAGCAAAATGTCAAAAATGCATTTTACCCCCAAAAAGCCATATCCCATCTATTCACCACACACATCCCCGTAAAGAGCACAACGCAACATCAAAAAGAACACCTCAATCATCGTTATAGCTTTATGGGTTCGCGACTTATTATCGAAAATGTGAAAAACACGTGTTTACCTCAAAATCCAGTTTCCAAATTCAACCTATTGTAAATATAACCTCACTATCAGATAGAGCGGAAAAATACCATTAAATCGAATCTACTCTCGACCTTCTAACCTTTATTTCTTCCCCAACATAAACATTTACAACATAGCCATCCGTATTCAAGCACACACGTGACTGTCAGTTGAACTGTCATCTTCTCACAACTCATTCATCTTTATATATTGAGATTCAAAATCTGAAAATGGTGATGAGGCGAAACGAACAAAATAAAACCAGTCCTTGAGGAATAACAAATTAAAAGGGTAGAGTGGGGAATTTACATTAATGTTAGGCGAGCAACATTTCAATAAAACTGAACAAATCAAGTTCTAAATCAATAAGAACCCAGAGGAAAAGAAGGAGTCTTAATTAAACAACTTTTATTTTTCGTCACCCGGACAAATATCATTAGGCTTACAATAACAAACAAGGCGAAATAAACCGTTACGTAAATACATTATTTTAAGAAGCTATCTAGGGGCAGATGACCTCGTAGTTCCGCCCCTTAAACCTCAATATCTAACTATCAACAACCTACCACTGAAATATGTGGTTTTAGGTTATTTGGTTACAAACGCTCTTTCAACTTCCAACATTCCCAATTAGGTGTCAGTGACAGATCTCTGGTAGCCAAAGGTAGAACTAATTGAAATTGTTTGGGAGCAGGCGTTCAATAAAATTGCCCCACTATGGCCATTTGGCTGCAGTTTAAATGTAATAATACATGATCCCTAAGGCAGTGGATTCTAGGACCGGAGAGGCGGTCTCATTATTAACCAAACCTGCACATTTCTCTCGATAAATTTCACAGATAATGAAGAGCAAGATGGAAGTAGTGAACCCAACGGTGTTAGGCTGACTGTTGTCGAACCTGGATCTCTGAGGTAAATGAGAACAGACTAGAGATACCAGCAAGAAACGAACACAAGATCTTTTGAGGGATTTTAAGCTATAAAACCCCTCGAGAAAGTACACATTAAATCACTGTTGTGATATAAACAAATTCTGACATTATTTGTTAATATAATGTAGAAAATATTAGCAGAATACGGCAGTATTGGGCTGTAATATGCATACAATTCTGGACTTAGTGCAGAAAGTTAGAACTCTTGACAGAATGTAAATGGGCCTGGAATAGAGGCGTGGTTTCGTGGAGCCATGCCAGTCACTATGACCTACTTATGCTGTCTGAGACAAGGCAGGACGGTAATATATGGCCAAGTGATTCCCCGTTACATAAGGAAAGGTCCAAGGGGATGAGAAGATGCCGGAATAATTTAATGATTACTCGTGAATGGAGTAACTCAGAGACATGAGGATTGCACCTATGTGAATGAATGGCCAGGAGGCTAATTATCAAGCCGTCAAACATTGAAATCGAGGCAGATTTAATGTAACGCGCATTGACACCGTAGAAATGAGGCCAGCGCCAGAATCTGACCATGTCTTCGGGGAAGAACCAATGACGCGGCGTGGGGACGCGCTGGCAAAGGCAATTAATATTAATTAATTGGCCGATCGATCCTCGAGCACACAGACGGATATGTGATCAGCGAGGCAAAATGGACCAGGAAAACGTTATTTCAAGACCAGAAAGGTACGGAGGGAGGAGATGAAGCTCCAAGGAAATTTTAGACCTACTTTTTGTCTCCAAACGGATATAAAGTCAGTGGAGCGAACAGTCGGGGTCAGTTGAACCATAGTCTAGTGCGAAGCGCACGTCGCCGGAGTCCAGGAAGGGACGCGCGCACTTTAGTGTGTTGAGTGCTCTTCAACATATTAACCATGCAGTAAGGCACTAATTAAGAACGATTAATATGGTCAGTTGAACCATAGTCTAGTGCAGAGCGCACGCCGCCTGAAGCCAGAGAGGGGCGCGCGGACTTAAGTTTAAGTGCATCAACATATTAACCATGCAGTAAGGCACTAATTAAGAACAATTAATAAGGACGGTTGTGCCATACTTTTATAGTCGGCAGTACAAGTGATTACTATTGAGAACGCAGAAAATGTACCGTGTGATGTACAAGTTAGGACATTGTCAGATTAGGCAAATCGTACCTCAGGATAAGGAGATATTATGTGGTATCATAATAATGTACGTGGAACTGTCCAATGTTTTGTTATAAGCAGATCATTAAGGGGGAATGTAAGTTCGGCCGAAGGACAATTGAAAGTGGTAATTGGACAAGTACGATGTACAATGGACGAGCGCAATATATAAGCTATTGGTTGGACATATAATAGGATGTCGAACTGCGCAGGTATAAACTTTGTTATGCGAGTGACGAAATTTCGCAGGGATACCACTGTAATTAATGCTCAGGACGATGTGGAAGCATATTTATGCTATATCGGGAAATTATCTAAGGATAGAAATTGATAGACAGATTGGGGACCGCTAGGAATCATTAGGCAGAGAATCGAGACTTTCGAACGAGATGCGGGATAGTCGTGAAGGAAGATCTTCAACGCCTGCATTTCTGAAATTTTGCAAGGAAGGGTCAACCATTAAGAAATGTACATAGTGATCGTGTGGTTTTAGTGATGGTCATTTAAATATATGTAAAATTAACAGTTTAATAAGTGATATAACGTGTTTTGTGAAAAAGGAATCGACAGCTTCGACATAAAGAAGCAAAGTGCAGTGTGTATTGTAATGCAAAAATTATGTAAAATGTGTGTGAAAAGTGTGATAATGCCTTGCTAATTTGCAAATGATGGTGGGCATTACTGGAGAAAATGTTTGGTCGGAGCCACCAGATTAACCAATGTGAGTACCCAAAACCATGATTTTGTAGTGAATGTAGTCCACTGTATTTTGAGTGATTTCAAAAAGTATGGAATATGCCAATAAGAGTCAATTTCTGGAGGTAGAACCTCGAGATATTAATGTTGTGTTGATTTTAGTCAAGTTGAGATGTCTTTGTACATCATTGAGTGAATAAATCGTTACCACTAATGTAAAAATGGCAATTGAGTTAAATAGAAAGTTAACGTAACGAACACAGATGTTCGGTTATTGATTATATAAATACGGTTACGTTGTGTTGGTATAGGGAAAAATTTATGTCAGTAATAATAATAATAATAATAATGAGAATAAAAGAATACACATTAGGGAGAATTTTTGTAAGCAAATTATATATGCTAATTGGAATACTTGTGTATCCAAGCAGTAGTATTATATGTGATGGGCTAAGCAAAGGAATTTAATATCAGAGTATATTATGATCATGGTAATAAATATGCTAGAATATAGGAACTGGAAGGGTTTAATAGTGACTTGAATCTCAGCTTGATGAATAAGCTTATAAGAGTAATTGATAGAGATTATCTTACTAATTAAAGGACGGGATCATACCACAATGGTCATGGGAGCCAGGTAATCTAATCGACGTGTGAAATCTCGTATAGCCAAGGGCATACAGAGATATTATTATTTGCCAGAGCGTATTTAGTGAAGGAAACCCTAGCTCTGAGCATTGCTATGAAATGTTCCGGGTTCCAATCCAGTGGTGCATGGGAGGATAACAATGGGCACCTCAGCATGACACCTGATATCGACCTAGAACTAGCTATTGAATAAATTCAGCTCCTGGAAGTGAATTTAGACGGCAGGAAGTTGTACCTGACCGTGTTTTTTAACAAAAAGATACCGGTTATCCCAATTCGACATGTGTTTGATGAATCTCGTTCCTTCTTATAAATGCAAATGGACCTGTTGAGGCCAGCTATTAATATCCTAAGGATAGGAATAAATGCTTAAACAATTCCATACCCCGTCTTGCATACGGTTCAGTTAGATCATCTGTGTTGTGCAGGTCATTGAGACGGCACTATTGTATTTGAAGCCACGTGCTACTGCTTGGAAATAAAAGAAAAGGGACAGAGCGAGGGAGGTAGCAAGTGTTTTGTTACAGCCCGGCGCAGACCCATTGTATACAGGAAGGGCCAGGGGGAAGAGATTTTAAACTACCCTTGGAGGGTGACGTTTAGAGTGTAAAAACTTTGAAACCCCGTTTGTAATAAAAGAATCATTGTTGTATTGTATAATGAATTTGTGTGGTTTGAAACACATTGATAATTAAGGATCATTCTGATAACTTAATACTTGGCAAACTTATGAGTTGTTGAAAGTTGCATTTTTATACTGACATTGTCGCCTATTTCCGAAGGTGGACACTAGATGCCATTTGCTATGCCCACGCAAGGGTAGCATAAAATCCCACCCGACACAGCGGTAACGGAATCATTGAAATTGAACTCATGACGGCATACAGTGGAACTGCATAAAGGGGTAGAATTACAAGTAACAATGGAGTTGCAAGTAAATCTGATGTGCAACCCATAAATTGGTTAATGAATGGTAGAGCATTTTGGTGGGAAGATAAATACAGAACATAATTTTACGCATAATGTAAAGTAGGATGTGTTGAGAACAAACAACTAGATGGTGAATTTAAAGTGGTCACAATAGGTGACGTAAGATTGTAAGTACAGTTGTATGTGTAATTTACCAGTGCATCAGCGCACTTGAGAATGAATTTTATGTTAATCTCATGGTAAATAAATAAATAATCATTTGTATTTGCGATGATAAAATGCGAATAATAGTGGATTGAAGGAATAAGTTTAGTATTGTTTTGTGTATTCTTGTTGGGATTGTGTTTTTGTTTGTGTGAAGCCATGATTTAGAGCTCAATTAAAGTCTTTAGAATAGAGTTGTGCCTTATTATTGTAGAGTTGATACCTTTTAGTCTCAGATCCAAAATATGCAACTGCTCAGTGGGTGAACGGTACACGCCTGAGGACTGATGCTAGCTGGAGGCAGAAGCATGTTTTCCAAGGAAATTATTCACATGGGTACAGTAGTATTATACGATTTGAAACGTTTCGGATTGAGTTTTACCGAATGTTTAGGACACCTGATCCTACGACTGTACGGTATGTTTAGGCGTAAATCAATAATAACTCTTAAATAACGACGTCAGATAATGCTATGTAAGGTAATGTATAACAGAGATAATGCAATTTGTAATCCCAGGGTGCTAGAGTTGGAACCATTTGTTGTACTTATTTGATAATTACATTCTTTAATAATTTAAACCTTGAGAATATTCAACAGGTGAAAATAAAATTCCGTAAAGTAATATAGACACTACGAGCATTTTACCTTGTCTTCAAATGCACTCGGTGGCGTAACTGGGGTTTGCATTTCAACCGAATCAAAGTTACAATGGGGTGAGGACTCGACCAAAACTACTTTTATGAAAGTTAGAAACCTGGTATCTACTCTAAGTCTTGTTTTATATCGATAGCATTTTATGTGTTCTAGGCTATTAGAGCATATCAATCTGTAAAGCTCAAAAATGGGCAAATTTGTTTAAGCAGAGGATTATTTCATTTAGCATTATCTAGGAACCATGGGTTATTGGAAGACTTGGTGCTTTGGATGTTGTTAAATTGAATATGTATTAACAGTTACTATGCATCTTATATATAAATTAAATTATACCTATATTGCTAACGTTCGAAGTTTTTTTCGCGGTCTTATAAACATTTGAGTTAAGAGTGAACATACAGCATTAGGAGACAAAACATTAACGTATTATTATAACCGTACCTATCATAGATCGTCGACTTCAATTATATATATTTAAAATAAACACACCAATATTGCTATTAGAAGCCTTGTTTAAAATTTCTAAATTCAAGTTTTAACATTTTTAAGCCTTTTTTCTAATGTTGGTACTTGCTTTGTGCTGATCTTTACCATTTACGATATATTTACTCTGTTTGTAGGAATGTTTAGGCTTTCTTTAATGCGAGTGATAAACTTCCCGCTTATATATGGATCTCACCCTTTTCCACACTATTAATTTACCAAGCGTTATTGATTCATTATTATTCTGAGCAAACTCAAAGAATATTCGTTTAGAAAGACTTAATAATACCACAAAGCTTTTAGTGAGATTCATTTTGTAGCTAACGGAAAAAAACCCTTGAAATAAGAATATATAAACGAAACTTAACCTACCGTGATATTTTTGGTATTAAAATATTAAGTCCAATTTTGCGAATCGACTTGCCCTTCCTTTTCGTTGTCATAGTATAAACATAATCATCCACAGTTTCATAAAAAATAACTTAGCACAGAACAACTTAGAGCCACCGTGGCTTAGGTGGCAGCACGCCGTCCTCTCACCGCTGGGTCCGTGGTTCAAATCCCCGTCACTCCATGTGAGATTTGTGCTGGAGAAAGCGGAGGCAGACAGGGTTTTCTCCGGGTACTCCGGTTTTCCCTGTAACAATTTTTTTTCCAGCAACACTCTACACTATCATCTGTCATTCATTTAATCATTGCCCCAGGGTTGTGCGACAGGCTTCGACAGACGGCACAGTTCCTATCCTCGCCGCTAGATGGGGGATTCATTCATTCCATTCCCTGACCCGGTCGGTCGACTGGAAGCAGGCTGTGGATTTTTTTTCATAGTACAACTTATTCGTAATTTTAGATTACAAAATGACACCATACTACTTTTTCTTACGCGCAAATACTAGAAAAATGGCAACTGACTAGTGGGGTATATTATAAAGGAGTTGAGAGTGAGTAGTATCAATTTGGGGGAGCTACTACACTTAGGAGGTTTTGAGACCCTGGCGGCCTTGGGAAGGAAGGAGTGATGCTAGACGGCGTGCGTAGATTCATTTTTTTTCGTCTCGTTGTGCTCTTTACGGGGATGTAGGTGTTAAAAAGGTGAAAATATGGTTTTGGGTCTAAAAATGCGTTTTTCACATTTTTCCTAATTTTTGGAAAACCGAAAAAGTGATCATGACGTGAGTCATGTTATTTTTTTCATCTCGTTGTCCTCTTTATGGGGATGTAGGTGTTGAAAAGGTAAAAAAGCTGGAAACATGTTTTTTTGATCTAAAAATGGGTTTTGTGATTTTCCCTAATATTGGAAAAACTGAAAAAGTGATCATGATGTGTGTCATGTTATTTTTTTCGACTCGTCGTCCTCTTTACGAGGATGTAGATATTGAGAAGGTGAAAAGCTGGAAACATGATTTTTTGATCGCAAATGTATGTTATTTTTGAAGATATTTGGAAAACGAATCAAGTGATTTCTATGACGGCCATGTTGATGTTTTCGTCTCGTTGTCCTCTTTACGGGGATGTAGGTGTTGAAAGGGTGAAAAGCTGGAAACATGATTTTTTGATCGAAAATGTGTTTTTGATAGTTTTCAAGATATTTGGAAAACGAATCAAGTGATTTCTATGACGGCCATCTTGGTGTTTTCGCCTCGTCGTCCTCTTTACGGCAATGTAGCTGTTGAAAAGCTGAAACCATGTTTTTGGTTTAAAAAGGGCGTTTTCCGTTATGTTTCCAGATATTTGAGGAAAACAGGATAAAAGTAAAGAAACCAGATTTGAAGTAACGTTGTGTTGGCGTGTCAGGCGCTGTGATGTTGCTCAAAGTTGTCATTTGCTCACACACAGAGACACACTTTGTGAAATGAGAATTGCAGGCATGAGATCGTCCACTGCGGGCAGGCAGACATGTGCTCTTATCATTTGCGTGGACTGCAGCAAAAGAGATAAGAGACTGTAGCTCGCACACAAGTGCTATTATCTAACACAAACAAGTACCCCAAGGACAAACAGCTCTGTCGAGAAGCTGACTATTGCTTTCCCACACACACACACACACAGGGTTTGCAATGCTTGTGAGAATCATTCTGACTAGAGCGTTTCACGACATCCTACACGTAGGAACAAAAAAGTAACGTGTTAACATTGCAACTTGTTGAAGAGACATGTACGTACTGAGAGTACCTTTGAAGACGACGGATGCAAGTGTCTTAATCTCTTAGTAAAAAAATACGTGAACCGTGGCTGTACTTGTAATAAGGTAGGTTCATTATTGTTAATTATGTCATGATTGGCTTTATTGTTATTTTGTGTGTGCGTGGAAAGTAAGTTAGTGACTGATTATATTTTTTGTATTTTGTTTGTTGCAGATTTTCAAAAAGCAAGAAAATTCAAAAAAACACACCAAGTCTGGGGAAGCAGACAGAGAGAGAGAGAGAGAAATTATAAAAAAGCAGCAGCAACAGTAACAGTGGCGGCAAAAACACATTTGCTCAAAGGATTATAATTCATTATAGGGTGAGTACATGTTGTTCCATTACTTTTATTGTTGTTGTTGTTAAATGTATGCCATTTATTTCATGGAAATTTATAAACTTATGGCGTGTTTTTATTATTGTTTCAGAATTAAGACCTGTATCGAGTGAACAGGTTTTAACTACCATCACGCTTGCGATATTTAAATAAAAAGATGAGCTATGAATATATATTATTTCTTTCCTTTGTAAATTACCTTGTTATTTTTTGAGTGAGTGTCTTATCTATATGTGCACACTTGCAACCTTTTCTTTTTTAGCAACTGCTATGAAAGAATGAATGAATGAATGAATGAATGAATGAATGAGTGAATGAATGAATGAATGAATGCTCATGTTTACTGTTTATAACCATGCCTAATAACGGATTTTATTGGTTTGCTTTTCAGATAAATCGTTGGAAACAAAAGAGAAACCTTGTTGGTGATCGTCTACTGCTGGGGCCAATTCTATAGGATCAACATCAATTGCTACGACCATTGTGTGCGTGTGTGCGTGATTGTGTGACAATCACCGAATAACAACAACAACAACAAGTGTGTCCGTGTGGAATTTCTGGTTTTGGAGTAACCTATTCTAAGGTAAGGTTTGCACGTTTATTATTCCATTTTATAATCATGACTATATCAGAGAGTGAAGAGTTAGTGTGGCAGCCTTTGACTAAATGTTTCAAAACGCGAGTATCCTCCGGTCGAATTTATAATGCGAAACACTGTCAGTTCCTTAAAGATATTGTGGAATCATGTTTCCCCATTTTTTGAGTGAATGTCAACAAGGCTTAAGATTGCATCACGCCTTAAAAATAAATTTTGAGCTACTATGGAAATTTATCTTGACGAAAAATAATGTTGAAGAGAAACATACATTCAATCTTTGTACAAAAATGGATAAATTACTGATGGCCGATAATTTAGAAATGTGGTATCAGGAAAAAGCTATTGATGGACTTATCACTAAATTTGATAAGTTGGAAGAGGGTCCCAGTGGCTTGGCCCTCAATAGCATTGCATATTTGCAAATCAAAATTTATAAATACAATCCATTAAATGCAGGAAGTAGCTAAATTCCTACACCGAGCTTTATCGCTTCGAGAAAGGCAGTGATCAACATACGCAATAAAGACGATTACTGCTTTTTGTGGAGTATAGTTAGCTGTCTGCAACCCTGTGAAAATCATCATGTTGCTCATAGACCAGCGCAGTATAAAGATGTGTTTAACCACATGAAACAAACTCTTAATCTGGAGAGCATTTCATTCCCAATGCCTTTAGAAAAAATTATTTATTTGAGAAAGATAATCCAAATGTCTCATTCATGGTGTATGGTGTGGAGGGAAGCAACATTGTAGGCCCCTTATATGCCACGAAATAGACAAAACAATTTCACATTCTCTTTTGACTCATGGGGATAAAAACCATTATTGTTGGGTAAAGAATGTAGAAAAATTGTCCAATCATAAGTGTGCAAAACATATTTGTGAGCGCTGCCTTCAGTATTATAGAACTGCTTAACTTTTGGAACGACATACAAGAGAAAGTGAGGGGCAGGAGGCAGTAAAGCTTGTCTTGCCCGAAGGGGATGGCGCAGTCTTGAAATTTAAAGCCACTAATAAACAAGACATGGCACCGATTAGTGTTTATGCTTATTTTGAGGCCCTCACTGTTCCCATTCAGGGATATGAAGCAAGCCCCCATACAAGCTCAACCTATCCAGTGCAGTAACATGAGCCTTTCGCTGTTGGCTATTCTGTTGTCAGTCACCATGATAAATCCCAAAGTGAGTATGTATGTCACAAGGGACGGGATTGTCCGCGGTGGTTTGTTGATCAAATGGTGGCTTTAGCGGGCAAAGTAGAATAAATTTTGGGCAACCCTGTTCCAATTCAGATGAATGTCGTACAGCAAAAAGAATATGATCAAGCCACCACCTGTCACATATGTGAAAAGCCTATTTTAGGCGGAGAAAAATAGTAAGAGACCACTGCCACAGGAAAGGGCATTTTAGAGGCGCCGCCCATAGGGAATGCAATTTGAAGTACTTTGCACCTCGCTCCCTCCCTGTCTTCGTACACAATTTCTTTCGCTATGACCTTCACTTCATTGTTAAACAATTTGCTCATGTAGATAAGAGCAAATTCACCATTTAGGCTAAGAACCATGAAAGCTTTACTTCTCTTTCATGGAGAAAAGGAGGGATGAGCATCCGCTTTCGCGACTCATTCAAGTTTATGTCTAGTTCGCTGGATAGTCTTTTGAAAGGGCTGAGCGATGAGTTGAAACATACCCATTCCCACTTTACGGATACAAAAGAATTTAAATTATGTGTTCGTAAAGGCCATTTTTCGTATGATTATGTGAAAATTTAAAAGGTGCTTGAAGAAACGCCTTTGCCCCCTCGAGAAAAATTATTTTCTCATTTAACTCAAAGCACCATCACTGAACAAGAATATGACCACGCATGCCATGATTGGCGAGCTTTTGGCATAGAAACCATGGGCCAGTATGCTATGCACTACTTAAAATTAGATGTGCTGCTTTTGACAGATGTATTTGAGAAGTTCCGTCAGCTATGTCATACGATATATGGCCTGGAACCTGCCCACTACTATACCAGTCCAGGCTTAAGTTGAGATGCTGCTCTCAAATACACCCAAATAGAGCTTGATTTATTGACGGATCCTGATATGCTACTAATGATGGAAAAAGGGATTCGTGGGGGGTTCGTATCGCTCAATCAGCGACATTCCAAGGCAAATAATCATTACATGCCTGATTATTGTCCCGAAGAACCAGAATCTTACTTGATGTATTTCGATGTAAACAATTTATACGGTTTCGCCATGAGCCGACCGCTGCCGTAAAAAAAACTTTGGCTGTCTGGGGATGAAATTAAAGATCTTAATGTGCATAGCGCCAGCGAGCAACAGGACGTAGGATATGACCTTGAAGTTGACTTAGCTTATTCCCCCGATCTAAGACAGCGACATGGTAATTTCCCCTTTTGCATAGAGAAAATGGTGCCGCCCGATAGTAAGGGCAATCATAAAAAATTGATGGGCACCTTGTATGACAAAAATCAATATGTGTTCAATATTGACATGCTGGTAGAATGTTTAGCCCGGGGCTTAACCCTGAAATAAATCCATAGAGGTATTTCTTTCTGTGAGAAACGGTGGTTGAAACCGTACATGGATTTAAATGCCAGTTACAGACAAAGTGCCAGTCAACCACTTTTTATAACAACATTATGGATGATTACATGTTTTATGATCCAGGCCATCACTATTGCAAATCCTGTATGCTAAATTTTGGTTTTCAAAATAATGTATCCATGCAAGTGATTCATAAATCATGGTACGGTTTAACAATGAAACAAGTGATTGTTAAATTAGCGGATAAGGATCTTTTGCAGATTTTTGGTGTACGTTATGTGCAAAACCCCTGTTTAATGTTTATTTTCCAATAACCTCTGAAATGTTTTGTTTTCATTTTTATAAATTTCCTGCTGAGGAACGATTCACTTCGTATCGGCATCAAGCATTTCGCCATCTTTGTCTTAGCTTACCTATCAATCAATATTCGCTCATAGAATGAGATCTGTTAGAAACTAACAACAACATGTCATGATTATGGCTTCATTTTTCATTCGGATTTCAGGAGCATACTTGACGTTTAGAATACATTTGGCTATTTTTTGGTTTGTTTTAGGTTATCGTGTATTCATGTTGATGGACACACACACTGGTTTAAATTTGTAGTATTTTATTTTGTTTCTTTCTTTGTTTTTTGGATATAGACATGGTTATTAAATGCATAGCGTGTTTACTTTACCTTATTACACGCTACCAACAGCATTCAGATTTTTGCTCATAGTATCTGTTGATACTATTTGTTTATTTAACAGAATGCAGTGTGAATTTGCAGTGAGCCTCCGTGGCTTAGGCGGCAGCACGCCGGCCTCTCACCGCTGGGTACGTGGTTCAAATCCCGGTCACTCCATGTGAGATCTGTGCTGGACAAAACGGAGGCAGACAGGTTTATCTCCGGGTACTCCGGTTTTCCCTGTCAAAAATTTCATTCCAGCAACACCCTCCACTATCATTTCATTTCATGTGTCATTCATTTAATCATTGCCCCAGAGGAGTGCGTCAGGCCTCGGCAGCCGGCACAGTTCATATCCTCGCCGCTAGATGGGGGGCTTCATTCATTCCATTCCTGACCCGGTCGGAGACTGGAAGCAGGCTGTGGATTTTCATTCATTTCAGGGTGAATTTGCACGACAACAGGGCAAACGAATACAAGTCATTAAACAATGGGATTATGTGCTAATTCCCATTGACAACAGAGGCATACATTTACCTCGAGGAGATATTGAAAATAATTCACACTTAATTTTGATAAAACATTTCCTATTAACTAATTTCCAAATTTATGTTTTGGCTGAAAATGATGAAAATGAATGTCAACTTTTTGAAGTAGGCTACACACTGTGGCTCAAACATTTGTTTGTTTAACATACGTTTTACCGAAAGGTGATGCAGTGGTTATGTGAGCATTGTCCACAGGCCTACGTTTTTGTTAATCTGTCAGGGAAACTATTGCCACAAATCCTTGAACCTCCCATATAACAAGAAATAATAATAATAATAATAATAATATAAAAAATAATAATAAATATAAATATAAATAGGCCCCACTAGGTTTTGGCTTTAATAGACCTCATGTTTCAGAATCCCTCTAAATTCCGACCAATAAGCCTGATAAATGTGGCGGGCAAGTATTAGAGAAACTTCTAATAAATAGAATAAATCACTACCTCTATACCAATAAACTACTGAACGAAAATCAATATGGCTTCACAGCTCAAAGGTCTACTACTGATGCAGCTATGGCACTTAAGGAATTTATAACTAAGGCGTTCAAAAATGGTCAAATTACCGTTATAGTTAGTCTTGATGTCAAAGGAGCTTTTGACTCTGCGTGGTGGCCATGTGTCCTAAAGGCCCTAAAAGACTTCAAATGCCCGAGAAATTTGTACTACCTGACTAAGAGCTACTTCAAGGATAGAACGACGTTCATGAATTCCAATAGTATCCAAGTAGAAACAGTAGTTAATAAAGGATGTCCTCAAGGTTCAGGTTGTGGACCCAGGTACTGGAATGTACAGTATAATTCACTGCTCAGTTTGGAATACGGTAAAAACACCAAAGCTATAGCATTTGCTGATGACCTTATAATTGCAGTCAGGGCTGAAACTGAAATTGAAGCAGAAAATATTGTGAATATGGAATTACGGAAAGTCACTAAGTGGTCAACGGAAAACAAAACCCGTTTTAATGAAAGTAAGTCAAGAGTTATTCTAATATCAAGAAGAGGAAAAGCAAAGAAGACAATTGATATCTTTATGAATTGGAAACGTCTTGTACAAGTAGATACGATGGAATATCTAGGAATAACTATAGACTCTCGCTTTAAGTTCAATGACCATATCAATAAAGTTAGTGAAAATGTATTAAATTAATAAACGCATTATCAAAATCGGCTAGAATAGGATGGGGTCTAAAACACCAGGCTTTGGAAACAATTTATAAAGGAGCAATATTGCCAATGCTGTTATATGCTGCTCCGATGTGGATTGAATCCCTAGAAAAGAAATGTAATATGATTAAATACGTGAGAGTGGAAAGACTTATTCTCTTGAGAATAGCAAAATCATGCCGCACTGCATCTCATGAGGCACTGTGCATTATTACAGGAATTACTCCTATAGATATAATGGCTAAAGAGATTGTTACTCTATACAAAATCAAGTCAGGAAAAACAACTATGAACTATGTCATTGACCAACCCGAAGAACCTATGAGATGGCTCCATCCAGCCTATTTTCCTGGTACCGAAGATCCTAGAATAGCATTAAAGAATATATCCCATGGAAAATTTACACAGATGGAAGCAAAAGTGAAGAAGGAGTGGGAGCTGGCATAGCTATATTCAGATTGCACGAACTAGTAGACCAATTGAAATATAGACTGCAAGACAACTGTTCGAATAATCAGGCGGAGCAATTAGCTATACTTAAATCTCTGGAGTTCCTAGATACTACTAGGACAGAGGATGATGAAGATAAGAAAGTAATTATTTACACAGATAGTAAAGTAGCAATGGACTCCATTGCGGACTTCAGTAATCATAACGAACTAATTGAGAATATAAGAAGGACTACAGCTATTCTAAAAAGAAAAAAATGGATAATAAAATTTGAATGGGTTAAGGCACATACAGGTGTTGCAGGCAATGAACTGGCTGATAAAATTGCAAAGGAGGCTACAAAATTGAGCGAGGTTTGTTTCGATAGAATACCCATCTCAACTTTTAAAAGAAATCTCAAAGAAGAATCAATTCATGAATGGCAGCAAAAATGGGAACAAACTTCAAAAGGCACACTTACAAAAGAATTCTTTCCAACAGTTGCAGGTAGATTAAAATCCAAAATCACCTTAACACCTAATATGACTACAATACTGACTGGACATGGAAATATTCCTTCGTACTTACACAGACTTAAAATTATACGTAATCCCGAGTGTTCCGGTAAAAGTAGCCCTCAGACTATAGATCGTATAATTTTCGTGTGCAGTGAAATGAAAAATATTAGGCAATTCTTGATCAATAGTGTTAATAGAGATGATAACTGGCCGATTCAGAAATCTGTGCTATTAAAAAAGTATTTGAAGGAATTTTCTAAATTTGTTAATGCTCTGGATTTTCAAGCTCTAAGGAAAAACGATGAATAATATTGTTTGATCTTGTTAAGACTAAGTCATCTAGTAATTATTGAATTATTATAATGTAATTTATTCTGTTCATTTATAAAATGTAATGTAAGTGCATGTATTACTACTTATATAGTGGAGCATGCAGAGAGTATGAACAATTTAAAAAAAAAATATGTAATAACTTTACGTTTTTGTTATTTTTAGAAAAAAATGTATGAAGCCCTTTGCTCAGAAGTTCAAAATCAGTTACTCATGATACAGCATAAACAACTGTTAGTTGTACCTATACAAAAAACATCCTTAGCTGTTAATCAACCTTTAAACCAAGGTTTTATTTTAGATTTAATAGATGTGAGAGCCCCACTATTTTTAGCCTACTTTTCTTATTTTGCAAAAATGAGGAAAAAGTAGACTTATGAGATCGGGCAAATGTGTGTCTGTCTGTCCTTCTGTCTGTCTGTCTGTCTGTCTGTCTGTCTGTCTGTCTGGCTGTGTGTGTGTGTCCCCGCCCCCCCCTATCAACTCCTAAACGGCTGGAGCAATCGAAACAAAATTTGGTAGGAGTAAAGACATATACTTGAATATCTCACGGCGATATTTGAAAATGATGTCAGTGCTACCAACTGCTAAAAAATCGCAATTGAAATTTGAGCCCCATGTTGGATATCTTGGAAGGAATGAATGGGAGCTATTTCAAAATTGGCACACGTATAGATAATAACATTGCAATTTAATTTCCAGGAGGCTATACATTGCAGTGTTGCCAAAATGATTCTAAGCCTGCTGATAGGTCCAAATTTTAAATGCATATAACTTCTACTCTATCAATTGGATTTCAACCAAATTTCGTATGTGCTATGTGTACATACACAGATATGACTGAGTATATTCTTAAGAGCCACCAGGGCTGCCAACTGTTAATAAATGATCTCAATTTTTTTAATCCAAATACCCATATATCAGAAAGTATGCAAGCCGACAGCTTTAAACTATGCACACGTATAGTACCTGATATTCCATATTAATTTGGAGTAACTTATATACGTCAGTGCTACCAACATGATTCTACGCCTGCTGAGAGGTCCAACTTTAAATACATGTAACTTCTATACTATCATTTGGATTTCAACCAAATTTCGTGTGTGCTATGTGTACCATAACAGATATGACTATGCGTATTCTTAAGAGCAACCAGGCCTGCCAACTGTTAATAAATACTGTCTCTATTTTTGTTACCCTAATATCAATATATCAGAAAGTATGCAAGCCAATAGCTCTAAACTTGGCACATGTATAGTACCTGGCATTCTAGATTAATTTGGAATAAAAACATAGGCCTACGCCAGTGCTGCCAACATGATTCTAAGCCTGCTGGTAGGTCCAATTTTAAAATGCATGTAACTTCTATACTAATTAATGGATTTCATTCAAAATTGACCAAACAATAGATCAGATTATCTCAGATTATTTCTGACCAATACATGTATGTCATTGTTGCCAACATGATTTTACGCGCACTGTTAAATCCAATGTTTAACTGCATGTAACGTCCATGCTATCCATTGGACTTCAACCAAATTTTGTATTCTGTACCTTTGGAGCTGGAACTAAGAATATATTCAGTCACCAGGGCTGCCAACTGTAGTTCTCTATTAGGCTACATTATGCCATGTATACAGTATTTCGAACCAATTAGAAATTTCGATATTACCAACATAATTTCGTAATTATTCTAGAAAGATCCATATAGATTAATCATTGGCATGAATCTTATATTTTAAGAAAAGTAGGCTCTTTAGTTCGTCACGGAACTTCTTGTTAATTAAAAGTGATGGTGATTTGATACCATTTAGATATTTGCACGATTTTGAAAATACTCTTCGTCACTGGCAATGGTTAGTGTTTTGCGCCATTTCATTTGCAGATGCGCAAGTGATTCAACCCTATCCCTATAAATACGTTTTAATTGATTTGTCTTATGATGCTCAAGAAGGTTTTTGATGTGATTGAACAACCCCTTCACCCTGTGGTAGGAATCAACCATTCTTTTTTATTTAAAATAAATAAAGAAAACAAGGTCTTGGTTTCTTTATAGCTTTAAAAATAGTTTAAAATGTTAGCTTGGTTTATTTTTGTTTCTTTTAGAAAACATGAGCATGAACCATCATATTAATCATCATGTGGCAGACACTCTACTTTATATGCTGCAAAAACAATTGTTGTTTTTCCAGTGTTAAAAATACTTGTTTTGACGGGCATGGTCCGTGGCAAGAAATTCATCAAGCACTATTGATGGACGTCATATACACCAAAACACAAATTTCTCTTAACGATGATCATGGTCATTTACAAGAGTATACCTATTTACGTCATGTGGACCATGAAACACAAAAATATTGGCTGTTGATGTTGGTTCAACAGTTATCGCATACCTCCTACAAACATTATTATATTTTTGTCAACTTATCCAATACCATCTACAACTTTTGGCATTATACGCTCAGGCTGAAGAAGCAACACGCTTAAATGTATTGATAATGTTGATGTTGTTGTTATATAATAATCAGAGTGTTAAAAAATAACACTCTTTTATTTCCTTATAGACAACCATGGACGCCTTGTACGCCAATGGCCAAGATTGCGGCTTAGCACGCAAGAAAATGAGTGAATTGCCTACACAAACACCCTTTCGCATTCATAAAATACAAAAATTAAAAACCAAATTTGGTCAACAAGATCTTTGCATTTGTCAAAACTTTGAGGCATTTCTTCCCTCACGATTTAATAGTATACCTGATGATGTCATGGAGGATGCCAATACGAGTATTCACCTTGTCTATTTAATCTATGAGGGTGAACACAATAATCGATGCATGATTCGTTTTGTAAAAATAGAAAAAGAATAATCATTGTACGCTAGCCATGAGTTTTGTTTACTAATACCTTACTTTTTAATAACTATAAAAATAAAATTATTTTTTGGTGCTCAACAGTTTGACGTATATTAATTGTTGCTCAACGTTCATGATGGTAAATAATAATAATATATAATAATAATTTTTTACCTTTTTATGTTTTTTTCTTAAGCAATGTCAATACAATGTTGCCTATGATGAGCATAGGTGAATGGTATTTTTTGTAAGTTCTGCTAAGTGGGAGAAGATTTTAGCCTTAGAGGTTACGTGTATAGAATCATGCCTAAGGCGCATGTTTACAATTAGTTAACCATTTTTAATTTTGTTGTACATGAATAGTTTTTTAAAAATAAGTTTAAATGTTATGCGCTTAAGTTTCGCTTGTCTATTGAGCACCCCGTTATGCACCACAGCCACAAGTAAAAAAAAACAGTTCGAGAGACATATCATTAACAAGAAAATTATTTAATCCTATTTACAAAATAAATAAATAAATAAATAATGTTATGTTAACGTCACATTGCCTTTACTGCTGATATGATTTAGCACCAAACCTTGTTTTTTTTAATCATAATAACATGTTATTTAATTCAATAATAATAATAATAATAATAATAATAATAATGATAAGCGTTTTACAAAACATAGTCCTAGACTTGATAATGATTTCATACGCCAGTATCACCTAATTTTAAAACATGATTTTGTTTTACTTGTGGTTGTAGTGCATCAGGGGGTGTTAGATCAACAATAAGCGAGCCTTAAACACATGACGTTTCAACTTACTTTATCAATAATGATAATAATTATTGACTCTTGTCCTTTTTTATTGTTTGTGATTTAAAATAGAATTTATGGCAATTTTTATACAATTTAATTATTATTTTAATGTTACTATTGATGAATAATGATGGACTTTTATCCTTTTTTATTGTTTGTGATTTAAAAATAGGTTTAGTACAATTACGATTTAAATGATTTTCTATACAATTATTTTTATAATGATAATGATGAAACTATTAGTCAATAATGATGGACTTTTGTCCTTTTTATTGTTTGTGATTTAAAAATAGGGTTATTACAATTGGTAATTTTATTTAATTCTTTTATTGTGATCATAATGATACTATTGATGAATAATGATTCACTGCTGTCCTTTTTTATTGTTTGGCATTTAAAAATAGGTTTTGTTCAATTACCATTTATATATGAATTTTATACAGTTTATTTATAATTATAATGATAAAACTTCTAGTCAATAATAATGGAAAAAAACGAAACATGGTCTCTTGTCTTTTTATTTATTTCTTGAAATGATAACAGTGATACTATACATTATTTTTAAATAAATTCATGACGTTAAGGTCCATATCTAGATAAGAGTAATTTGCTCTTCATAGCACCAATCACCATAAACGCTGCCATTAGTTCTGATAAACTGGCATCTGAAGCTGTTAATCATTGCTTGGCAATGATTAACAAGACCTTGTCGGCAATGCGTCTTAGTGTGGGATCTTACGACATGCATGGTCCAAAGCATTAATCCCCGTATCCCCTCTCCTCAAACGATCTTCAAGACGAGTACCAGGGCCGCAAAAGTTGCAAGCAGGTAGGTGAACTTCGAATGGTAAGTTTTTAATCATGTTATCAATAATTCCACGGCCAGTACACCTGGGGCATAGAGGTTTCAATCGGTAAAGACACGTTTTTTGTTGTTCTTCTTGTTCTTCTTCTTGTTCTTGATGTTGTTGTTGTTTGTCGGCGGCTGCTGACGAGCATGGTAGGTGGTTATTTTCCGCATGACAACCATGAAATGATGAAAAATGTCTTAATAGTGAGTTTGATGACCATGATATAATTTCATCAATTGGCATGTGGCACACTGTAGAATAGAGGATATTTTTTTGCCATGGTTGCTTGTGATGGGAAAAATGGCTGCATGGTTGTAGTTCACTCAATACAGGGTCAGTAGTCCACTCGGCAGGCGCCTTATCCCAAATTTCTTTCACTTCGTTGGCAGCAACATATAAAGAAAAGTTTTTTCTTACACACTAAGAACTTTTTAATAGCCTTGTCGAATATAGTGGCGTCCATGTTTATAATGTTCATGCCATCACATCACGTGTACAACTCTCACTGCTATCATTGGATGATAAACTTTCAGTTTTAATTTCATTCAACAACTCCCAACATGCATTGGTGGTGAGCCAATGATACAATTGCCACGCATGCGCTAAGGCTTTATTTTCAATATTGTCGCAAGGACAAGTATCCATAAGCGTTTGCAGGGATGGGCAACCAAAATCTAATAGGTCAATACATTGACAGTGAGAGGGTAAAAATGGTTGAAGCCTCTGGCGTTTTTCACTCCCTTTAACAATTAATACATTGACCGAGGACAAATGGGCTTTCATGACTATGTTCAGATACTTGTAGGAAATATCACCCTCTTTCCATACTAATTGCAAATGATTTTCAATCCATTAGCTTTGCTTTTTGCTTTTTTATCTTTTTCACTCAGCGACTCGAAAGCATAGGGAGGTTTAAACACCAAATGAATGGAGGGTGACACCCAAAACGTACTACAATCGATAAAAGCCATTGCCTTAAATATAAATTTGTTATCTGCAATTTTAAACCCCTGACAATCCACGATGAGTGTAGGCATAATATTTTTATTTATTTTCTTACTTGTTACCTCGTTAACGACTAATCAACAACTAACCCATTTCATGGTTTAACATTTCAAAAGCCAAAGGGCATAAAGGAACAAATGAATTGAACAACAGGTAAATATTTTTCTACTTTAGTATACAGGTTTTATTCATGACATAAAAAACTCACAATTTTATTACAAAGTTTGTTTGTTTTATATGGAACAACATTCAAATGAACAGTTTGCACATACGGTCCACAGGTATCACTTAGTTTTGCATGGTCTGGTACATTGACAGTGTAATTCAAACTCCACGGAATATTGCCCACATCATTGCGATTTAGGTAAGGACAGGATGGACTCCATCGCTGATGATCACTAAATGGTCAATCCCCCATCCCCCAGTTTCCAATTTCAATGTTGCAAAAATAAACTTGACCACATCACGACGATTTAACCATTTATAGGGCAAAGGACTGGGGGTATATTTTTTTTCACATTTGTAATTGGGGGTGATAGATGAGTAGGAATATGCAACAATCTTATAGGTGTGGATTCTATTTTATGAAATATCGGGTGGGAAATTATTAACCCACTGCCCACACCCGACATTATGCTTTCTTAAATGAGTAATGGGGTAATAATCTCCCACATCCAAATTATGATGATAGTGTGTTTATCACTCAAAAATGAGGTTTATTTAACAGGATATAATATATCAAAATACCCATAACGCTCTATAATTCAAAAAAAACCTAAATCCCACGCAACATAAGGTCAGTGACCTATATTATCTTTGCCGAAAACTGCACAAAAAATATAAAAGTGATTTTGGAATGTTAAAAGTTAGTATATTCGAATATAATTCAATGATTTCAAAATAGTATTTACTAATAACCCAGAAAATTAATTTTAAAAATCTTCTATTCCATTGCAAACACCCTGAGCTCCTTGTTCATGATTGGGGTGTAACGTATAACTAATGCGTTGTAAACGTTGTCGGTTTACTCGTGTCAACCGTTTCATACACGGCGGAAAACTAAACGACCTCGTAGACGCCGTTGTTGCTTTATGGATAAATTTCAAAGCGTCTTTAAAACCAACTTACAGGTCACAGGAGTGTTGGCGTCCCAAGCAATCAGTTGTTGCTTTCTATTCACTATGCGTAAGGTAATAATACTAATATCGCTGACACACACAGGACGTAATAGAAACACTGAAGGGTTTTCACGAATAATATAGCCACAAGGGGAGGTGACAATAAAATCATACAGGGAATGGCTTTGTTCTTGATTCGTAAATACGTCTCTAATAATATTAGAAGTCACAGCAATATGATGGTCATCGATGAATTTCACTGGATAATCTGAATCATGGCGTTGGTGAGCTGCCAACATTCTTGGTTTAAATCCTAGTAAAGAGCCAATAGAATGAACTCGTGTTTCAAAGTCAATGTTAAACGTAGAGAAAATACGACTGCGATGAGTAATCTTATTGGCTGTAAGTTCAAATTTGTGTGTCCCATCTGCAAATGATCTTGACAGAAAATGGTTTTATCATCGCCACGCTAAGGGCCTCGTGCACGTCTATGGTATAACCTTCAGGGGGTAGCCTCTACATATAATCATCATAATAAAACTTAGCATTAATATCCAGTTGTATATTGTAAATTCTGTTGTAACTTTCCAAAGAAATTAATCCCAACACATAGGATTGTTCGGGCTGAAATTCAATGGGGGGGAAAGAAATCCAGGGACCCTTCAGGTCCGGGGCTGTGCACGGTAAAGGTCTTGGCGTTGACATTCATAATGATGAGACTGCTGGCTTAACGTGACCTCTTATATAAAAAAAAGTGAACACAAACGACCACACTCTTGACTGTCAAAGGTTTGTTGACGATTCACATTATAGAATATCTTTACCCGGTTTCCCAAATAACGTAGCAACTCGATCGGGGTGGTAAATTTCCATAACTGTCAAAGTACCATACTGTGGAACCTTGTTTCACATAGGCTACAAAATGGGTTCCTGGGCCTGCATCATCATCTAAATTGATCATGGCTCGTTCTTCTTCCCACGGTGCTTTGGGTAATTCATTTCACATAAATATACCTCGAAAATGAGAAATCTTTAGTTGTATGGCATAGCTTTCCACTTGTTCATGGGTCATGGCATCACGAGGCCTTAAGGGCTTATCAAAGATGGACCTTTTTTTCTTAGACGATAGGCCAAAGCCTTGTATATAAAAGACTGGCTTTAAAGGATTGCCGTTTCTAGCCCCCATAGCAATGGCTTCCAACGTTTTATTGCGTAGTTCGCTTTCTTTGAGTTGTTTCTTGCCTTGCTCCACGGCTTTTACGGTTTTCTCCACAGCAGTGGCACCACCCAATAGCGAGCCCAAAGCTGCCAACCCCGCAAATAATGCCGGCAAAAAAAACCGCTTAAGTAGGGGGGTGATGCCGATTCCAAATAGTGTCATGGCCGCCGCGTTAGTCCAAGCCAATATCTCGCGAACCCATGGTCGGATGTTGACATATGAGGTGTCGTTGAACTCGAGCTGACGTCCTCTTTCCTATTGACCATGTATTATATTTTTCAAAAATTCTTTGAATTTTTTTTGTTTTCGAAAGTTGGTGATAGTTTGAAAACCAAAGATGATAGAACGTTGTGCCATGGTTCAAACGAATGGTCTTTATGACCTTTATTTTCTATAATAAAACTTTTTTACTTTTTATGTTTTTTTGAAAACACTCGAATTTTGAAAATTCTATATTTTGGAAACTAGGAACTCTACAAAAAAAATTGTTTGACGTAAATCAATGGTGCCTACCCCCTCTACCCCCAAAATAAATTTCAAGTCTCTAGAATGAAAACCTGTAGTAGTGGGATGAGGGGAAAGCTGCTTACAAAAGCAAGTGGTGAGCCCCTGCGACCTTGGAATGGAAGGAGTGATGCTAGGAAGGCGTGCTTGGATTCGTTTTTTTTGTCTCGTCGTGCTCTTTACGGGAATGTCGGTGTCGAAAAGGTGAAAATCTGGAAACACGGTCTTTTTGGGGTAAAAACGTGATTTTAGACTTTTTGCTATATCTCGCGAACCAATCATGCTAGAGGTGTGTTCGACAGGTCCAAGTACTCGGGGTGATGTCCTCTTTGCTATGGACCACTCATTGTAATTTTAAAAAATTTGGGAAACTAGATTTTGGGGTAAACACGTGTTTTTTGTGATTTTTGCCGATATCTCACGAACCAATAATGCTAGAGACGTGTACGAGGTGTCCTAGGACTCGGGCTAACGCCCCCTTTCAAATGTGGTAGATATTTTTTTTCCAAAAAGATAATTCACAAAGGGCCTAACGCCATACATGTTGAAATAACGTTTTCTTTTTCTTTGCCTGTTTATAATGTCCATGAAGCGTGGCGGTTGAGAGAGAGACGATACGGCTGGGTGTGTGTGTGTGTGTTTCAACGAACCTGTCGCTGACCACGGTGGCTGTGTTCAATAGATCAATCGCTATTTCGACGGGTCGGTGTATGACAGAGCGAGGGTACGTTTTTTCACACCTTTTACCTTTAACGTGTAAACGGTGATGAGAACTTGGTTCTATGTTGGTCGAAGCGAGTACAGAAAACAAACTTACAGGAGGTGAAGGTCATTTGAGCTTATTGGAAGGCTCCGGTCTGACTTGACAACAGGTGCAATGGAAAAAATGACCAAGACGCTTGAAGGTGAAATAATCTGACCATCGTGGTGGCAGGGGAGTGTGAAAGGCATGCACACACATGTGTGAAACCACATGTATGCTAAACCAGTGACATCCTGTTTTGCTTCGTACGTGACAAAATGCAAGTTCATGTGAAATTTGATCTACCGCAGGTGTTCGCTTGGGACGTTATCTGTCCACATGCGCGATAACTGTTAACAAGTTACATCCTGTCTTGCTTCGTACGTGACAAAATGCAAGTTGACGTGAAATTTGATCTGTCACAGGTGTTCAGGTTGGACGTTAGCTGTCCACGTGCTTGATAACAGAATGTTCAAAGCGTGGGAATCGCTGAATCAGTAAAAAGTATGATGCAACTTGTCGGAATGATGTCACAACCAATAGATAGGCAAGAGCTGCAAACAGCAGTGGTGGGAGGTGAAGGGAGGGAGAGGGGAGGGGTAATGTATGAGAGAACACAGGAGGAAAGGGAAAGACAAACATGTATGAACATGCATGAAGCGCGGAGCGCTGTACACATAGAGCTATAGGTGGTGTACAACATGTGTGAATAAATAAAAAGTACACAGGTTCACACAACATGTAATTTATTGATCCAAGAATTAAACGTAGAGTTAAACCCTAACCATTTGACGTAGAGTTTATTTCCTTTTTGTTTCAACACTTTTTCCACAAGATAATGCTGAGGAAATGCTGTTTTCTGAAGTTCATGGAGATAAAATCTACCTTTTATGGGTTGATGATTGAGGTCCTCGAGTAAATAGGTGACTGGACTGTCCAAGTTGACTCGACGAATTCGAAATAGTTCAGTCCCCCACTGAGGCGTGTAGCCCTTATTGAAGGCAGACTTAAATTTGCTCACACGAACAAAATCCCCAATGTTCAGTCGGTGACGTTTAGGATCGGCTGCTTTTATGGGGTTAAACAGTTTATCCAATCGCTGAATATTTTTAGTCACGAGGCGTGGCTTGGTCCCAATCGTTCTATGTTTGGTGTCATTGTAACGTGACACTAGCTCAGGTAACATGTCCAACCAGCGATAACTGCCCTGAGCGGTAAACGCTTTCCACATATGGGTTTTCAATGTTCGGTTGAACCGCTCGACCACACTGGCTTTGAGATTGCTGTACGTGGTGTAATGGTGAATATCCTTAGATTTGAGAAAACTGGAGAAATCCTTGTTGAAAAATTCTTTCCCCTGGTCAGTTTGTAGCAGCTGAGTTTGACGTTGGGAGTGTTGAATAATATGTTGAAAGGCCTTGGTAACTAGTGGACCAGACTTGCGACGCACAGGTTCAACAAAGGCCATTTTGGAATAGACATCAATGACGGTCAACATATAGCGTACACCGTCGTTAACGCCAGCATAGGGTATCATTTCAACCAAGTCAGCCTGCCAAAGTTCATCCACACCTCGTGAAATCACCTTGAGTCGTGGATAGTGACGCCTAGCTGGGCGATGCAACTCGTGAGCAATACCCATTTTAATGGGTGAGGGCTTAAACAATAATTTTGGCATTTCGAAGTTCTTGTTCAATTTCTTGAATTTCCCAATCGTGACCGGTGTGGCCAGCTTGAAGTGAGGCATGCAACAACTGTAGCCGCTGGACGAGCTTATTGGGATTGTGCCAGTAGGTAACATCCACAAGAGGTTTTAATGGTTTAAATGTCACTCCCGAAGCGGACACTTTACGACGAGTACTTTGACTGGTGGGAAACATTTTTGCAATGATGGTTTTATATTTTTGAGATATATTGGCATTCACTTGTTGCGTGGGATCATACTGTCTCTTATGGGCATGGGTATCCAATAAAATGGATTTATATTTGTCAAGATCCTCTGACGTATAATCATGGGAAGAGGGGGTCCGAGAAAAGAGCAGCTTTAACAGTCCTGGCGTTAATTTATAGTTGATGTTTTTAATGACAGCTTTAGTACGAGCAAATTTAATGGATGAATCGCCAATTTTAAAACTATCATTCTCATAGCGAACACCATACGTGGTATCTGTGTTTCCAATAAATAGATCGGTGAAATAGGGTTCCAATGTTGATCCATAATATTTTATTAAAATGGTTTTCAGTTGAGCTTTATGTTGAGGGGTGGCCAAGAGTTGTGAAAACGGAGACGCTCTGGAAGGGCAAGGTGTTTCGACCATGGCCAAGGATTTCTTTTTTCTCAAAAACTCTGCAAGGGGTGCGGCCTTTTTTTGAGGCGTAAACACTTGTTCCTCCTCATCCTCAACTTCACTAACACTAGTCAAATCTTCCACTTCCTCTTCCTCAGGGTCCTCATGCAGCGTCTGCGTGGCTTGTGAAACGGTGGGTAGCGTTTCAGATGGCTTGAAAGAGGGTTTCAACATGGCTTTTAGTGGAGGTGCTAAATGTTGCTGAATAAACAAAGCATGATTTGCACGTGATTGTTTCAATTGAAGAAACTTTTGGCGAATAGTATTTTTTGCTCTAATAATATGCTTTTTCAATTGACTCTCTGCTAACGCCATGGTGTCTTGGCAAATGACTTGCCGGGGAATGAGACAAGGCCTTAAATAGCAATAAAATGATCAAACCCTAAGCGATACCGTCCTTGGTTGAGTTCACTTTGTTTGTCAATGACTAAACAGGCATGACGTTGAGTGTTCCAGCACTTGGCACACAATTCTGTAAACATTTGAAAGGTCATATCCGGATTCACATGTTCATTATAAATGTGACGACTGTTCCTCTCGTCCTGACGAAATAAAACAATGACATTGGCATTGTCACGAATCAACTGTTTGGACATTTTTGAATACGTTTGTCCAAGATAGAAGCAATCGATATGTTTGTGACGACCCATGCTGAAATAGCTTTGAATGATGCCTTGACGTTCAGTGGATACATCATCGAAAATCATGAGTGAACCAGGCTTTACCTCATCCGGTGAAATCACATTTTCTTGCATGGAAAATGTAAAATAACCCATATTCTCTTTTTGTAATCCAGACATGACTTGATCCAGAAACACGTAGAGGGGTTGGTAGAGAGATTTTGCAAAAATATAAATATTTTGAAAACGCAGACCATTGGGCGCTGTGATGAGCGTTAGCAAAAGATTTGTCTTTCCACAGCCGGAAGGCCCCACAATGATGCAGCGAATGGAAGATGGAAACAGTGAACCATGGCGTTGTTCACGTGATGTGGGACAGAGATGGGAAACCATGTCCCCCACGGGGAATGACTCTTGCTGCTTAATAATCTTCATTTCAACTAAGGCTTAGACAGGCTAGCAGGCTGTCTATATACAGGACACCGAGCCTTGTCATAGAAACAGTAGACTGGTACTACAGGTTGACGATGGATGTCTTTGGACGTGCGTTGATGGCCAAAGCTAGGCCTGTCCCCATACATGATCCTAAACAAGAAACAGATCCTGCTAATAAACACTATGTGGATAGGTCAGTAGTGCCACGCACAAAACAGGGAGATTATGACTTTAAGGGAAAGCGGTTAACCCATGTAAAACATCCTCAAGTGTCTACAGACGTTACTACGAAAAATTATGTGGATAACAAAGTGTATGAGTTTTATGACAAAGTGCCCCAGCTTACGGTGAATGGCTATAGCGCTAATCACCATCGGATTATTCACGTGGAAGACCCACAAGACGAAGACGATGTTTGTACCAAGCGTTACATGACCTATGAAATGAAAAGGCTTTATAAATTTATCCCATCTGTATTTTTAGTGTATCTGGCAAATGAAAAACCTTTGAATGACAGAAACCATTTACCGCTAGTCCATGATCAGCACTTGACCTATGTGCTTGCTTCGGGTTTAAGCCACTATCGATTACACTATGATGGAACCATTCACATCAAATATGCCATACCTGATGAGAACCATTTACAAATAAAGATAAATGGTCATAGGATGTTGATCCATAACCATGAAATGGTCAATGCTGGTGACGAATTATCCTTTCACCTCATGTTGACATGGGATGAAAAGCAAGCGGGAAAAACCATAAACGATTTCCCACTTTATGTGGAATTGGAATATACAGCCATGAAATAACCATCTGACGTTAGTTGTGATTTAAACTTTCTTGTGAAAGGTTGTTGGTCATTATCATCATGGTGAAACAAAGGTATGCAGTGAGA
Source organism: Meconema thalassinum (assembly GCA_946902985.2). Taxonomy (NCBI): domain Eukaryota; kingdom Metazoa; phylum Arthropoda; class Insecta; order Orthoptera; family Tettigoniidae; genus Meconema; species Meconema thalassinum. The sequence continues at coordinate 143,684,512 of OX336389.2, forward strand.
AAGACTAAAAAAAGGACTTTGTCCTTGGCAAAGCCTGGGCTTACAACATTCGTGGACAAGCCCTTGCGAAAGAAAAAAAGAAAAAATAATGTATTGACCATAAGGAAAGCCCTTCGAGCAGCACAGAGACATGTTATTCCAAAACGTCGGCGACAGGTTTCAAACCAAGGGCGAGTGATTCACGTCCCCAAACGAGCGGGATTTTTACCTGCATTATTTGCCGGTTTGGCTGCTCTGGGCTCACTTTTGGGCGGTGCCAGTGCAGTGGCGAAAACCATTAAAGCCGCGCAGCAGGGCAAGCAACAACTCAAAGAAAGTCAGCGACACAATGAAACGATGGAAGCGATTGCCATGGGGGCTAGAAATGCCAATTTAAAGCCAGCCTTTTATCAACAAGGATTTGGGATTTCACCATTTCGAAATATTAAAAAAAAAAAAAAAATTAACCTCAGCCATAGCAAGACATGCCCTGACGCATCAACAAGTGGAAAGCTATGCTAAACAACTAAAGCTTTCTCATTTTCGAGGTGTGTTTATGCGAAACCAATTACCCCCACGACCCTGGAAACAGGAATGTGCTGTTGTCAATTTGGATGATCACCGAGGACCAGGAACGCATTATGTAGCTTATGTCAAAGAGGGATCCACGGTATGGTACTTTGACAGTTTTGGGAATTTGCCCCCGCCCATGGAACTAGTGACCTATTTTGGAAACAGGATCAAGATATATTATAATGTGAAACGAGAGCAAACGTTTAACAGCCAACAGTGTGGACGTTTGTGTTTAATTTTTTTATATAAGACGCAGCATAAGCAAAAACGCCACCAGTATGTCGGCAGAAAGTAAAACGTTTACAGTGCATGGACGTGGACCTGAAGTCAGCCTAGACTTTTACCCGCCTATCGAATTGAGTGAAAAACCCTATGGTTTAGGACTTGTTTCTCTTGAAACGTACAATCGAATATACAACATACGTGAAAATGTGAACAACAAGTTTTACTATGATGATTCTGTGCTCACCCTGAACTCTGGTGGATACACGATCGATGATATTTATGAACACATTTATGTGGTGTTGATCAATCAATATGGTTTAAAGTCATTTCTCGATGGAACGCACAAGTTTGAACTTGTAGGAAATACCAACACTCATCGCTGCAGTATTTTCTCCTCATTCAACATTGACTTTAAAACACACCCCGATTCCATTGGCCCATTACTAGGATTTAAACCACGTGTGTTGGAGCCCAACAAAAAACATGAATCAGACCATGAAGTGAAATTCATTGAGGACCATCATGTGTCGGTGACGTGTAATATTATTAGCCAAGTGTACACCAATCAGGAACCATCGCATTCACTTTATGACTTTATTGTGACATCGCCCAATGGCTATATTATTCGTGAAAACCCTCCAGTGGTGCTTTTTCATGCTGTGGCTGTCGATAGTATTAGTAATATAACATTAAGACTGATCAATAGAGATCAACAACTCATTGATCTAGATTCTACCACACCAGTGACTTACAAGTTGGTGCTAAAGCCACTATGAAGTTTGTGTATAAAGCAACAACACCGTCTAGGAATGGTGTTAGTTGTTTGCCAGGTGAATGCACGTTAACATCTCAAGGCAAGCAGATTTTACAGCATTTGGGTTACCACGTCAATCCTCATAATGAATTCTATCCTAGAGATAGCGAACCACATCGAGGAGCAACCAGGAGTGGTAAGAATTGATCTCCATTCCTATCAAGCTCAAACACCTGGACTCAATAACAATGATGAAATTCAATTTGTTATCAACAACCAAGATATTTACACCCTACCGCATGAAAGTGTCATTCAGATTGAAGGTCGGCTCACCAAAGCCGATGGCTCTACACCCACCACATCCAAGTTGGCCAACCATGGTTTGGCCTTTCTGTTTTCTGAAGTGCGGTATGTCATTAACGATATCGTGGTGGATAGCACTCGAAATGTGGGCATTTCCAGTGTCATGAAACTATACCCCTCTTATAGTGAGGAAGAAGGTAAAACACTTTGCATGGCAGGTTGGTGTCCTGACTCGACCAATGACTGGATGGTACACACCGATGGAACCTTTACTGGATATTTACCTCTTAAACTGATTCTAGGCTTTGCTGAAGATCACCAACGCATTGTGGTCAACGCAAGGCAAGTGCTTTACCTAGTGAGAGACAGGAGTGATAATAATGCACTCAAGGGAGCTGACAATGCCCCCATCGATTCAAAAGTTCAACTACAACGCTTGCTATGGAAAGTGCCTCATGTGACCCTTGAAGATAGCAAAAAACTGGACGTACTCAAAATGGTAAAGAGAGATATGCCTCTACCCATGGAATTTAGAAGCTGGGCACTCCATGAGTATCCGCTATTGCCCACTACCAACACACACAGTTGGTCTGTAAAAACAGCTCGCTATACAGAGAGACCTCTCTACCTGATCGTGGGTTTTCAAACGAATCGCAAGTATCAACAAACCAAAGATGCCTCGCAATTTGATCACCTGCAATTGAGAAATGCACGTCTTTTCCTCAACGGAGCTGTGTTTCCCTATGAAGGACTGGATTTGGATTTTTCAAAAAATAAGTTTGGGCCCCTGTACGACTTGTTTTCTAAATTTCGATGGTCGTATTATCAAAAAGAGAACGGCCCCATGCTACTACCCCAAGCGTTTAAGGCAAGAGCACCACTGATTGTTTTTGACTGTTCATACCTGGAAGAGTCTGTCAAGCCATCCAATATCGACATTCGACTAGATTTTGAAACGCATGACAATGTACCAGCCAATACGACGGCCTACTGTTTGATTATTCACCACAAACAAGTCAACTATTATCCACTGTCCAACCAAGTGACGAGTGTATAAATAACAGGTCATTCCACGTCAAGCCGCTCAGTCATGTCTTGCTTTAAAGCCTCAAGAGACGTTACATCCATGAATTTAAACTCTGAGGAACAACGTTTCAAGACTTTTGCCACATGGCCAGTGCCTTTCATAAACCCTCAAGCCTTGGCGGCCGCTGGATTCTACTATTTAAAAACAAGAGATGAAGTGAAATGTGCCTTTTGTCCCATCATCATAGACCAATGGCAGGAGGGCGATGAACCCATGCAGGAACATCAGCGCTGGTCACCCACTTGCCCCTACCTGCGTAGAGTGGAAGTGGGAAATATATCCTGTCATTCAAGCTATCCCTCACTTGTGACTCTGGGTGATGAAAAGAAAACAAGTTACGATACGTGTGGACCGTATGGTGTCCATGGTGCTTCGGTGAGCAGCTCACCATCAAAAACGCCTAGTTTAGAGACATTGGGACATCATCGGTGTTATGGACGTTACAAACACAAGAGACTATATTGTTGTATCAGTTGCTATCGTCCTTATCCTAAAATGAGAAAAGCCTGTAAGACGTGTTATGATAATAAAATGATGTAATTCTTAAATTGTTATTTTTGCATGTCCCCCCCTGTCCTACCCTAACCTTAATTTGAAACTAGCATGGCAGGTAAGTCCATGTCATGATCACACCTGATCGTCCGTCAGTCGTCAGTTGAACTTGGTCCAGGCAAGCGTCAACATGTTGCGCACACTCATTGTGGATTGCCAAAGGTTTAAAATTGGTGACAACAAATTTATATTTAAACAAGTGGCCATGATCGATTGTACCACGTTTTGGATATCACAAGCTACGCATTTGCTATTTAAACCACCCCATGCTTTTGATTTGTTGTGTGAAAAAGACCGTAAACAAACCCAGTGGATTGCAAATCATAGGCAACTAGACTGGAATCAGGGAACCATTTCCTATAAATATTTGGACGTGGTCATGAAAGCACACTTGTCCTCGGCCAATGTGGTATTTGTGAAAGGTAATGAAAAACGTCAATGGTTGCAACCATTTTTGGCGTCTTACTGCCAATGTATCGACCTCATGGAGTTGGGCTGCCCCTCCCTGCAAACGCTCATGGATACTTGTTCCTGTGGCAACATTACCCATACAGCCCTATCACATGCGTGGCATCTCTTTCATTGGTTAACCACCCATGCCTGCTGGGAGTTGTTGAACAAAATTATAACTCAAGATTTACCTGTGAATGACGTCAGTGAGATTTCTACAAGCGACGTGTAAACATCTACAGCACGTGATACCATGGAGAAAGGCAATGCTACGGACAAAGCCATCGGCAAGTTCTTTGTGTGCAAAAAGAAACTAGACAGTTTTACCAAAGAGGAACTCTTGGCGCTGCCCAAGTCGTTCATTTATTATGTGGCCGCCAACGCGGTCAAAGAAATCTGGCAACATGTACCAAAATCATGGACTCAAGATCCTGTGTTGAGTGAATTGCAACCCTGTACGGATTACGATCACCATAAGCAAGTGGCCATGGCAAAAATACCGTCTATGCGTCAGTGTGCGACTTGCCAGCTAGTGAAACTGTATCACGGTCATAAAAGTCCATGTAAAGACTTTGTTGAATCATTTTCGGGTGTCATGGCGAGAAAAAGCAACAACAACAACAACAAACACAAACATCGTCCACAGAGGAGGAGGAAGACCAAACCTTTTTACAATCGATGGAAAAGGATATGCCAGACCTGTACTGGCAATGGCGTCATTGACAAAGTGATTCAATACTTACCTTTCGAAATCCATCTTCCAGGTTATCGTTTTTGTGGCCCTGGAACTCGTCTCGAAAAACGTTTACAACGTGGTGATGTACCCATTAATCTTTTGGATCAAGCATGCAAGGAACATGACCTTTCTTATCGCGATAGTCATCCTGGTTTAAGACATGTGGCAGATAAATTGTTATTGAAGAAATCTAAACAACGTTTCACATCCAGTGATGCCTCAGTGGGTGAAAGAATGGCAGCCCTGATTGTCATGAGTGCCATGAAAGGAAAGTTGATGATGCATGGACATAAACATTAAGGAGTGAGGAATTGGGATTTGTTTGTATTCTATTTTTCTTTTGTCAATTCACTATGACTATGAAATAAAAACAAAGGTTTGACAGAGCACGATGTTTTGTGTTTTTATTATTTATAAAAAACCATGATGTTGATGGCTGATTTCTCATTTTCACATTTCACACATTGCCATTTTGCTAATTTGCAATTTACAGTTTTTGAAAACGTTCGTTTTGATGATATGGATTTTTCCATTTTGCTGATGACACTTTTTAAACAATGACCGTTTGAAGTTTTTGAATTTTCATATTTCACATATGGCCATTTCCAGTTTTTTTAAAATGTCCGTTTTAAGTTTTGCGTTTTTGGTGATATGGAAACATGGATTTTCCATTTTGCTGTTTTCACATTTTTCCATTTAGTGTATGTCGAATGTTGAGATTTGACAATGATGTTGATGCGAGTGCTTGACCTTGATAATACTGCAATGTGCTGATGCGTGTTTGGAGAAACGTCGAGGTCTACGACTACTGCAGGTAAGACTGTTTTTACAAAAATAATGTCTATTGTCTGCCACATTTCAATGAAAAAACGAAACTATTTAAAACAAAATGAATATATAAGTGACCATTTACCCCCTCCCCACCCACCCACTCTACCTCATCGTGTTTGCTCTGGTCAATCATACACACCAGTTTTCTCTCTCCACTCATACATTCACACCTGTCTTTGGGAACAAACACAACCACTTTATTTATTCCCAAAAGCACATTCTCGACATGCACACTCATTCCAAAAGAACTTTTTAGTTTATCATTTACATTACGAAAAATAATTAAATACTAGTTATTAAAGTTACTAAAAATCTTACTTATTTCATATTTACAAAAAAAACTCAACTTTGTACAGCGTTAAAAGAATCACACTATTTACCAATCAAAAAAATTTAAAAAAATAAGGTTGCATAGAACGTTTTAAGAGCAAAAGATCCAAGTGGATTGCCACTATTTACAAAATCTACTATTTACAATGGCAGAAACCAATATTTACAAAATACTAAATCTACAAGTTACATAAAGCTATGTCCCATAAACGATTAAACAGTGAAATCACACCTCCTCCTCGTTGCGATCATAACCCCAGGGCAGGCTAGTGAGCAGGTCATCAGCCCACACACGCTTGTTATCCATGGAGGCGAGGGTGCGTTTTCTCTGTTCCACAAGATACAAATGATGGTTGCTGGATTGTATCCTGCACTGTGTATGAGACATAGCTTTGCCAGTGCGTAAAACCGCTAGGTAATCGTCTACACGTAGCGATTTTACCACTGCCCTACCTACACCTTTTGCTCTTTTGGCTTCCTTACAATCGAGTGTGCGGTAAGCATACATTTTCGAAGCCAAACCTACGAATTCCGTCATAATGGAATCACCGCATTCATCTTTTAAAACGCCCATTTCCTTTTTGTTTTTTATGGGCAGCTGAAACATGTTGTCAGCGCTATAGCAAGAAGTGTCGAACCAGTCACTATGTTGCCTCATGACGTCATAGGGGTTGCAGTGGCGAATGTGGTAAATGAATGAGTCCGTGTCCATATACAAAAGAGAGACGTCCTCAAAATGGCGTTTCGCAAACTCATAGTGGAATCGATACATGACCGATTTAGAAAAGTCTAAAATGACTTGACCCAAGTAAATGGGTTTATCCATGGTCACGCTGGTCTTACTCATTTCAATAGTAGCCAAATCCTCATCGATAATTTTGATCGATTTGAAATTTGGCTTGGCAATGTACCGCCGGGCACCCCACTGCCCCTCCCAGACATTCACCAATTTAATGTCACGGTATTTGCGGACATTCTCCATAGACTTGCCATAGATGCAGTTGTTCATTAATTTAAAAAAATTAATTTCAAACTGCTGTGTTGCCATTTGTCGGTGCTCTGTGTTGAGTCGCATGTATGGCTCAAGCCATGCTTTTTGAGCAAAAGAAATACCCCTGTGGATTTTCTTTAACACCAAGCCTTGGGCAAGGCATTGCACCAACATTTGGATATGTAGCACATACCGATTTTTGTTGTAAAGTGTGCCCATGAGTTTTTCAATTTTCACTTTACTGTCAGGGGGAACCATTCGCTCAAGACAGAATGGGAAATCGGCATGTTCATCATACAAGGATGAGGGATATTCAATATCCACTTCTAGCACATATCCACGGCCTGTTTCTTGGCTAGCCTTGATCACATCAAATTCTGACACTTGTTTGTCTGTCAGCCAAGCAAACTTCCCATAGGGCAAAGGCTGACTCATGGCGTAACCGTACAAATTATTCACGTCATAGTACATTAAGTACGATTCTGGTTTGTCTAGTGAATAATCAGGCATGTAGACATTGTTCGCTTCGGCATGGCGCTGGTTAAGTGACACAAAGCCGCCACGAATGCCCTTTTCAAAAAATAGAACCATGTCTACATCAGTGAGTAAATCCAATTCCACTTGAGTGTATTTCAAAGCGGCATCGAACGAGAGCCCAGGACTCGTATAATAGTGAGCCGGGTCAAGACCGTAAATGTGTTGACACAAGTTACGGAATTTTTCAAACACATCTGTGAGCAGCAATACATCCAGTTTTAGGTAATGCATAGCATATTCACTTAGCGTGTTCATGCCAAACACTCGCCAAACTTGACATGCATGTGCATAGTCTTCATCGGAAACGGTACTGCGTGTTAGTTTCGAGTAAAATTTCTCTTGTGGAGGGAGTTTTCTTTGCTTTAACACGTCCCAGCTGTTGCAGAAATCATACGGGAATATACCTTTCCGAATGCACAATTGAAATTGCTCAGGATCATTAAAATGCATTCTAGTATTTTTTAATTCCTCCTCATTCAAGCCATTCACAAGGCTGTCTAGCGAGGATGCCATAAACTTAAAGGAATCCAAAAATCGAATGCTAAAGTCGCTCAACCTCCATGTCAGGGCTGTAAAACGCTCATGGTTTTGGGGAATAATGGTAAACGAGCCCTTGTTGACATGACCCAATTCACGAATCAAAAACTGAATGTCATAATTTGCCAGATTGTGGAAAAAGACACTGATGAAGCGAGGAGCTGGAAAGTTCAAGTTACATTTACTATGTGCAGCTCCACGAAACTCCCCCGTAAAGTGCGAGTGGTCTCTGACTTTTTTCTCTCCACTTAAAATAGGCTTTTCGCAAATATGGCATGTCGTGGCATGCTCATACTGCTGCTGCTGCTGTTCTGGAGATAGGCTCATGGGTACTGGGTGGTTTAGTAATTCCTGTACATGATCGACCAACTTAACAAGTTCATCCAAGAACCATCTGGCACAATCTGGCCCCTCGCGGTATTTGTAAACGGATTGTGTTGGGTCATAGGCACACACCACATTAAATCCTATGGCAAAAGGTTCATGTTTTTGAATGGGTGTGGTTGAGCTTATGGTGGGATCTGGTTCACATCCCGCCATGGGTGTAGTGAGAGCTTCAAAATCTGCATATACCACATAGGGGACAGTGTCACGCTTGTGAATGTCCTTAAACTTTAACACAGCCTTGTCCCCTTGTGGCAATATCAGTCTCACCGCTTCCTGAGAAACACAATCTACCCTATGACGTTCTAAGAGCATGGGGGTTGTAAAATATTGCAAGCAACGATCACAAATATGTGTTTTATGTCCATGCTTAGACGTTTGACTGCTTAGCAATCTACTTAAGCTTTTAATCAGGCAATAGTGATTCACCTCTCCTACAGATAAATATAAAAGATGAATGTGATGTCGTTTCGGTTCTTTTGTGGCATAAAGAGGACCCACAATCACATTACCATTAAGGCCATAGACCATGAACGAAAAGTCCTGGTTATCTTGTTCAAACCTATGGATCTCGGTTAAGTCCATAGGGAACGATACTCGAGTTAAATTTAAAGTTTGTTTTAATTCATTAAACTTGGCCATGTACTTTCCCGGCCAACGACCATTATGTTGCACCGGCTGCAAAAAGGCAGCCACAGACCACAGAAAGCAATCATTGTCACGATTCTTTATATTGACCACAGCATTTTTCGAAGCTATAGCTGGTGGTGTTTTAATATAGCTAGACCCAGCATTCAACGGGTTGAATTGACAAATGTTGATTTGCAAATAATGAATTTTGTCTAAGGCTAGACCACTCGGTCCTTGTTGCAGTTTATCAAATTTTGATAGCAAGGCATTCACCACGTGGGTTTCATACCACTGTTCCAAATTATGGGCTATGAATAGCTCTTGCATTTTACTGCAAATATAAAATGTCTCTTTATGCTCTACGTCCTTCTTTTTATATATGAAATCGCACACCAGTTCTGTATTCACCTTTAAAGCCGTATGCAACCTTTGCGCTGTACAAATTTCAATTTTAAAAATTTCAAAACAAGATTCTAAAAATTCTTTGGGAATCAAACTTTTTCTAACATTGACCACGCGGCCAGAGCACACACGCGATTTGAAACAACTGTTTATGGGTTCCCAAGTTAACGTATTCTCAGCAGTAAAAGACATTATTTTGAAAGAACACTCTCACCTGAGTTTTCACCTGTAGACTGCTTGACAAGGGTTCCACTCTAAAGCCACTTGGTTTTCAACTGTATTTATTATAGCAGTGAACCCTTTTTTTCCAAATATCTAAAAAGAAATAAAATAAACCACCATAAGTATATCCATTCCATATAGTTTATGCATTTCATAAACAAAAACAAAATCAAACAGGTTATATTATATAAAAAAACAAATCTCACCTTGACGTGTAATGCTTTTCTATATTCCCGTCTCGTGGGCTAGTATGGAAATGGTTTTCTTTTCTAGTTGTCCGTTCTTCTCTCTTTCTTTAATATATTTCCCACAGACACACGACAGGCAGGCTATACACGTTATCTGCAAACAAATAAATAAATAAAATCATTAATTACCTAATCAATAAATAATTGCATGTATTTATATAAAAATCAATAAATATATAAATAAATAAATAAATACCTACCCCACAACAAGGTCAAGTATTTTCCACCAACACCAAAACTGTTAAACAAGACCAGAGGTTTCTTGCAACGCAATGTGTTCAAAGGTAGTCACCTAAGTGAGCGTGGAAATGATAACGACATGTCTTTATATATGCTACGTTGCATGTATAATCTTTTTTTTTTCACGCTTTGAACATTCTGTTATCAGGCACGTGGACAGCTAACGTCCAACCTGAACACCTGTGACAGATCAAATTTCACGTCAACTTGCATTTTGTCACGTACGAAGCAAGACAGGATGTAACTTGTTAACAGTTATCGCGCATGTGGACAGATAACGTCCCAAGCGAACACTTGCGGTAGATCAAATTTCACATGAACTTGCATTTTGTCACGTACGAAGCAAAACAGGATGTCACTGGTTTAGCATACATGTGGTTTCACACATGTGTGTGCATGCCTTTCACACTCCCCTGCCACCACGATGGTCAGATTATTTCACCTTCAAGCGTCTTGGTCATTTTTTCCATTGCACCTGTTGTCAAGTCAGACCAGAGCCTTCCAATAAGCTCAAATGACCTTCACCTCCTGTAAGTTTGTTTTCTGTACTCGCTTCGACCAACATAGAACCAAGTTCTCATCACCGTTTACACGTTAAAGGTAAAAGGTGTGAAAAAACGTACCCTCGCTCTGTCATACACCGACCCGTCGAAATAGCGATTGATCTATTGAACACAGCCACCGTGGTCAGCGACAGGTTCGTTGAAACACACACACACACACCCAGCCGTATCGTCTCTCTCTCAACCGCCACGCTTCATGGACATTATAAACAGGCAAAGAAAAATAAAACGTTATTTCAACATGTATGGCGTTAGGCCCTTTGTGAATTATCTTTTTGGAAAAAAAATATCTACCACATTTGAAAGGGGGCGTTAGCCCGAGTCCTAGGACACCTCGTACACGTCTCTAGCGTTATTGGTTCGTGAGATATCGGCAAAAATCACAAAAAACACGTGTTTACCCCAAAATCTAGTTTCCCAAATTTTTTAAAATTACAATGAGTGGTCCATAGCAAAGAGGACATCAACCCCGAGTACTTGGACCTGTCGAACACACCTCTAGCATGATTGGTTAGCGAGATATAGCAAAAAGTCTAAAATCAAGTTTTTACCCCAAAAAGACCGTGTTTCCAGATTTTCACCTTTTCGACACCGACATTCCCGTAAAGAGCACGACGAGACAAAAAAACGAATCCAAGCACGCCTTCCTAGCATCACTCCTTCCATTCCAAGGTCGCAGGGGCTCACCACTTGCTTTTGTAAGCAGCTTTCCCCTCATCCCACTACTACAGGTTTTCATTCTAGAGACTTGAAATTTATTTTGGGGGTAGAGGGGGTAGGCACCATTGATTTACGTCAAACAATTTTTTTTGTAGAGTTCCTAGTTTCCAAAATATAGAATTTTCAAAATTCGAGTGTTTTCAAAAAAACATAAAAAGTAAAAAAGTTTTATTATAGAAAATAAAGGTCATAAAGACCATTCGTTTGAACCATGGCACAACGTTCTATCATCTTTGGTTTTCAAACTATCACCAACTTTCGAAAACAAAAAAAATTCAAAGAATTTTTGAAAAATATAATACATGGTCAATAGGAAAGAGGACGTCAGCTCGAGTTCAACGACACCTCATATGTCAACATCCGACCATGGGTTCGCGAGATATTGGCTTGGACTAACGCGGCGGCCATGACACTATTTGGAATCGGCATCACCCCCCTACTCGCTTAGCAACAGGAATGACTCGCCCACGTGTTTTATTTCTTTCTTTTTTTAATCAATGCATTATGGTGTGATTTAGGGGCTGTAGACAATCGCACCGCCTGTAATGTTTTTTCGATGACCACTCTTTTTAGGTTCTTTTTTTTTAGTTTTAACACCGGGTGAGGGGCAGTTCGACTCGGTTTCCGGCCTGACTTTTTTTCTCTTTTTGAGTTTTGTTTTTTTCATGTTCAGCGCATATTTTTTTCACCATGGTGCTAGTTGGTGAACCTTTCACAGCAAACATACGATAACAACTAAGGTTGAGAACCTTATTTCATAGCAGTATATTCCATTTCTATATAAAGCGGAAAATCTTTTACCGTTTTTCCAGATGCCTTTTCCTCAAACGCAAGCATGATATGAAAGGATAATTGATCGCCAGCATTTACTGTTTGATGGTTGTGTACCAACATCTTATGACAGTTTATTTCTATTTTTAAATGTTTCTCATCAGGCATCGCATATTTAATATGAATCACACCATCATATCAATCGATAATGACTTAAACCGGAAGCAAGTATATAGGTAAGGCCATCATTCACCAGTGGCGGTGGTGGTGGGGAATGGTTTCTGTCATTGTCCAGTTTTTGATTTGACAGATACACTAAAAATACCGATGGGACAAATTGATAAAACCTTTTCATTTGATAGGTCACATAACAGTTTGTGCAGACGTCATCGTCGTCTCGAGGCTCTTGCGCATCAATAATACGATGATTATTGACTGAATATCCCTCAGCGGTTAGTCTCTCACTTTGCGATCGACATAGCTTTTTGTAGCCACCTCTCGAGACTGTTTTGACAAAGAGGTGGCCGTGGCCATGGTTACACCAGCTCGCCCAAACACGTCCATGGTCATAGACATTAACTAACCTATCCTACTCACCGCTTGCCTATATAGAAACCTTATACACACACATGAATAAACTCAGTCATCGTCACTATGGAATTAAAGAAACAACCCCATGCTTAGCCCGTCCTTGATTTGGTTTCAGAGCTATCACTGACCGTGTGTGAACCTAAATGTCATGGCACCCTATTTCCATCTACTGATGGATGTATGATGGTGGGGCCTTCAGGATGTGGAAAGACCAATGTTTTGCTCAACATTATTACCTCACTTCATGGCCTACGATTACAAAATATTTGTATTTTTGCCAAATCCTTGTACCAGCCTCTGTGCGTGTATCTGGAACAAATTATGACATCGTTAAATAAAGAAGCCATGGGCTATTTTACATTCACCTCACCTCAAGATGTCATTCAACCAGACCGCATTAAACCAGATTCCATTATAATTTTTGATGATATTGCTACTCAACGACAGGCCATTATTCAAGAGTATTTAAGTATGGGACGCCATAAACAAGTGGATTGTTTTTATCTGGCTCATACCTATTCTAAAATCCCCAAACAGTTGATTCGTGACAATGCCAATCTCATGGTTCCCTTCCGCCAAGACTCTAGAAATCTCTATAATATTTTTCTAGATCATGTGAATCCAGATATGACCTTGACTGCTTTCATGCAATTGTGTGCCTCATGTTGGAACCATCATCCCCTGCCTGTTTGGTCATTAATAAACTGAGTGAACGATGTGAGGGACGTTATCGATTGGGTTTTGATCATTTGATTTCTCTTTAAAAAGACCCAGGGTTTAGCATTTGCTGTTAGTGTGTCTTTACCTTCACCATGGCGAGCACCATAGGGTACAAGAAACATGTTCAAATCATGCAGCGTATTATTGAGGCACGAAATACAATTCGACATAAATTTCGTGGATTACAACGTTTAAAAAACATGAATCCTTTGCCCATGATCAAACATGCTCCATCATTGCTTGATCCCATGAGGTACAAACCAAATGCTTCTGATGCTGCTGCTACTGCTGCTACCTTTCAAACCAAACCCTTAACAACTTCAAAATTTACTCAAACAGATTCCACACGGCAGGTAAAATCCTCCTCCTCCTCCTCCAATGTTAGTCAACAAGAACATGAAGAAGAAGGAGCCTGTTTAAGTGTCATGTAATGAACAACGTGGTGTAGGATTTAAGACGACATTCAAAAGACGTTTCATATTCATTAAGTCCATTATTATCAGGAACCATTTTCTGCCAACAGGTGCTTACTGCGTATGCCAAGGCTGTAGACTGGTGGCTTAGACAGCCTATCTTGCTAAGGGTCTCCTACATACCCTAAACATGGCTATACATGTTAGTTCTGAACATTTAGTGGTTAATTGCATATTGAGTTTATATACACAGCTTATACAAGCACGTCTTGCACGCGGTGAAACTTCACAAGAGTCACATGCAACACGCAAAGTAGGTTTCCACTACCTAGCGATAAATATGAGCACTACCTGAACAACTAGCATACCTTCTAGCGGAGGATATGAACACTTACTAGTGATATCCAAAGTGAGCTGAGGTTAGGTTAGGTAAAGTTAGGTTAGCCATGAAAATAAGCTACCACAATAAGCCAACCAAAAATAATTGGTTTTTACCCTTCAGGTCTTGGGTTCCAACTCGACTATTCCCAGAATTTAATTATTATCTGAGAGTTGAAAGGTTAGGTTAGGTTAGGTTAGGTTAGGTAACGTTAGGTTAGGTTCGGTAAAGATAGATTAGCCATCAAAATAAGCTATCAAAATAAGTCACCAAAAATAATTGGTTTTTACCCCTGAGGTCTTGGGTTCGAAATCAACTATGCACAGAATTTTTAATTATCATCTGAGAGTTGAAAGGTTAGGTAAGGTTAGGTTAGGTAAAGTTAGGTTATGTTAGGAGAGCTGAGGTTAAGTCTTTAAATATTCCTTCTCTCTCAAATAATTTCCAACACCAAGAAGAAAATCCACTAAATACATTGACAAAAATAACTTGTCAAATAAGCCAACACAAAAAGCCAACACAAAAGCCAACACAAAAGCCAACACAAAAAGCCAACACAAAAGCCAATATATAATCTTATGGTAAGTCACTCCATCAGCAAAACAGTTGTAACCTTTGTAGTGTGAGCATCGTACTGACAGGTCAGTTACTACTATGGAACTTACTACAACTAACAAAGGTAGGCAACGTGCCCTCTATCAAGGCTACTCTTATAACTATAATCATCAGAATGTGAATGGAATAATATTCTGGCGATGCTCAAAAGAGAGGTCAATAAAATGTCGAGGCAATCTCAAAAGTATAAATGGAAAGGTTTTAAGAGTGAGTGTTCATCAATGTAGTGCTCCAAACGAACCACGGTTGCTGTTTACAAACAATTATCAAAATGTAAAAAAGCGAGTGCTAGAAAACAATACTGCTGCTGAAAATAATTCAACGTTCAAAAAACCCTTAACATTATCAGAAGCCACGCAGACTCTACATGAGGACACGGTAGAGGAAGAGGAAAAGGAACAGTAAGAGGGACACGAATATTTAACTGGTTTTAGTGACGTTGAGGATAATGTTGAGAATAATAATAATCATGCTAGCGGCTTCGGTAGCATAGTCGGTAGCATGCTGAACTGCTGTGCTTAAGATAGCGGGTTCAAACGCGGCCGAAGTCGTCGGATTTTTAAGAGCGTTAAAATTTCTTCAGTGTGCCTTTCTTCGGAGGGGAATTTAAGCCGGCAGTCCAATGTCATAGATATATGGCATGTAAAAGATCCTTTCACAGACTAAACTTGTGTAAAGCAAAATTGTCAGGTTAGATTTCGTCAGAACGCTCTATCAAAGTTCCAACGTTCACCACTAGGTATCATTGATATCTGGTGGCGAAAGTTGTAACTACTTGAAATTGAACGGAACTTGTAGCTCACACTTTAGGCTGTCCGCTGCAAGCAGATACAGACTCAGGCGAGCCGTACATGTCCTCGGACACTCCCGGCACTAAAAGCCATACGATAAATAAATAAATAATCATGCTGCTTATGATTATAATTGTGATAATGACGTTTTTATACCTATTGTTCGCCGTGGAAAAAAGATCTAAAATAAGCTTTGTTTTTAAAACTATAACACACTATCGTAAAGGCAAAGACTTGTATTACGTATGCATTTATTGTCATAATCATGTATACACTGCAATGATAAATATTGTAACTTTGTAGAAAATAAAACAGCATTGTAATATCATTTGCATTTATTTACAAACTTTATATACATTTCTTTGTTTCAACATAATATTTTTAAAGACAATACCAAAAACTAAAACATTATTATTCTATACACATATTTTTTTTTCTTTCATTCTATTGTCATCAATTATATTTTCCCATTATTATTTCACATTTGTTTTTTTATTTAATTAAGACGAACCATGCACCTATTGGTTTTAAAACCTTCATAAATTAAGTGTACAGGTTACACAGCATTATTCACTTCATAAAAAACACTCCGCCATATCATTAAACCGTGTAGGCAGAAATGTCTCAAAATTTTCGCATACACAAAGTACACGATCACCGGAATGGAATATGCGTTGGCAATTCGCTGAGCTACTTTGTCTCTAAGCCACATGCTTGTCCCACAGCATTCAAAACATTCATTGTAGTAGTCTATAAACAAATCAAAAGCATATCTATTACACTCTACAAGAGCTTGAAATAATATTGTGCATACAGCTATTTTGCACTACGCATTGCTTATAAATTATACTATTTATGCAAGAAACGTCCTAACTGTAGCAGATACTACTTTTCTGCATATAGCACAAGTGTTAAGTGCTAATGCACACTTGACACAGGCTATCAAGTGTCCACAAAGCAAAAATACAACACCTAGTTCTTCTTGAGGGGTACCCCGGGGTAAGTGTAAACTTGGGGGAAGTGGAACCCATGGCTATCGTCGCGTGGATAATACATAGGAAGTGGCGCTACTAACGAGAATTTCATCTTGCTACTTTTGATAACACGCGAGAATCGCTACGCACCCAAAACTCTCGGTAGTAGAGCTGTAATACGTTACTCTTTGGATATGCATCATTTCTGGTCTGGAGTGAGCTAGTGCGACATAGCATATTACGATTGCTACAACCAAGAAATTTGTGGATTACATTAATGTTAAATCAGTAAGTATGAGTTAAATAACATCTTAAAATGCCATAGTAGTGTGGTAGACGCAATTTTGTTACTATGAGTGAAAACAACATAGGTTCCTCTTGCCCCAGATTATATTGTCACTGGGGCAAGTGCAACCCATTAGGTTCCACTTCCCCCATCAAGTTAGTAATATCAAACAATTTGTTCCAGAAATGGTGCGTACGTATGTTCGTAAAACTCAACCTCCTTCCTACTCCAAGGACAATTTGAAGATAGCTGTGAACTGTGTAAAAAGTGGACAATTAACATTATATAGGGCTGCAAAAACATACAAAATACCTAAACCAACATTATTTAAACATGTCAAAGGACAACGAGGTATTAAAAGTGTGACTATGGGTAGACCTACTGCTATCCCTTATGAAGAAGAGAAGATAATTGCTGATGGTATCAAAACGATGGAGAAGTGGGGTTTTGGTCTCTCAAAAAGAGAAGTTTTAGACACTATAGGACGCTATGTAAATGAAAATAATATTGTGACTCCCTTCAAGAATGGTGTACCAGGTGACGATTACTTCAACAGGTTCAAGAAAACATTTAATCTGAGCCAGAAGAAACCTCAAAGTGTAGAAGTTGCTAGAAAAAGAAGTATGGACCCTTTTGTCATTTCAACTTATTTTAAACTCCTGAAAGAAGTCACCGATGGTGTTCCTCCATCACAAATTTATAACATTGATGAAACCAGTTTTTGTTTGGACCCAAATAGAATCAAGGTCGTTGGTGAAAAGGGAGCTGCTGCTCATAGAGTAACAAGTGGTCCCGGAAGAGAAAATATCACAGTGTTAATGGGAGGAAATGCTGCTGGAGGAAAATTGCCACCACTAATTGTATTCAAGGGGAAGAATGTATGGGACTCATGGATTGCAAAAGAAGGAGAAGAGTATTCTGGCATGACTTATGCAGCTACAAAAAAATGGATGGATGGAAACTAACACATTCACAAACTTCTTTGAGAACAATTTCTTAAAAAATAGTCCCTCTGAAAGACCAGTAATTTTGATCTATGATGGTCATAGTTCACACCTTGGTATCTCGCTTGTTCAAAAAGCTAAAGAAGAGAATGTAGTGATACTGAAGTTACCACCACATACAAGTCATGTTCTCCAGCCAATGGACCTGAGTGTATTCAAGCCCTTGAAATTAAAGTGGGACAAAGAACTCATAAAATGGCAACGAAGAAATTACGGTTATAAGTTACCAAAATCAACTTTTGCAACCATCATATCAACAATCTGGTCAGATCTAGATCCTGCTATTCTACGGAGTGGATTTCAAAAGGCTGGGATCTTTCCATATTGCAGTACAGTAATCCCGGCAGAAAGTTATGAACCACAAGCATATAGGAGATGGTTAGGTCAAAGCGATGTAACTCCTCAATCATCAACAATGACCCTTGCAGGAGCTCATCTATCTCTGCCTTCAGAAGTGCCTTGTGACAAAATTCCACCAGTTCTGCCATTATCAGTTTCTAATGAAGAAACTCCCCTAGCTCTGCTATCAACATCTGATTCGAATGATATTCCTTCCCCAACATCAACATCAAGCATTCAAAGGGTCTCATTTGAAGAATTGCTTTTAGAGCAAGTGAAACAAGCAGCAAGAGTTACTCATGGAAGAAAAATAATCTGTGGAGGGGCAGAAGTTATCACTTCAGAGGAGGCATTTCTAAAGCTGAAAGAAAATGAAAGGACAAAATCTGAAAAGCAAGTGAAAAAAAAAAAACAGACAGCAGTGAATCATGAGGAAAGTAGTGATGAAGATAATGCTGAGGAATGCACAAATGAATCGGACGATTTTGAACTGGAAGATGAGATCAAAGAAATGGATGAAGAAGATAATTTCACAAATGTAATGCAGAGAGATTTATCAACAGCGCAGGTGGGTGACTGGATTCTTACAAAATTTTGTCATAAGAAAAAAATCAAAATGTATGTTGGACAGCTGATGGAAAAGGAGCCATGTCTGGAAGTGAAATTTGCTCGAAGAATTCGTTCAACGTCAACATTTCATTGGCCCGACATTGAGGACAAGAGTATAATTAACCTGAGGAAATTTGTCAATATCTACCACCTCCAGGATTTCAAAAACGAGGCACATTCAAATTTGATATCTCATTTGATTCCTATAATGTAGGTTAAATGTATGAAAATTAAGGAGAAATTAAATTTCTATTGGTATTGTATGTCAAATTGAATTATTTCCACTTACCCCAATGCTATTTCTGTGATATGTAATACGTGAACAGGCCTTGAGTTCCACTTGCCCCAGTGATCGGGGCAAGTGTAAACGCTGACCACGATTCATGTAATGCGTTCCAGAATGGAAACCATTAAAATTTGTCTGCATTATAATTAATCTGAACATAGAGCATCTATTTCTGTACCAGAATATAAAATGTTAATAAAATTGAATGTCAATTCAATGTACATTAGCAAATAGAATGTCAACTATATTAATATGCGGTTCCACTTACCCCTGTGTACCTCAAATTTTACATAATTGTTGGTCACACTTTTGTATCTGTTCGTGAGACAAGTCTTTTTTTTTTCAGCCTCATTTATTTGCTCCGCGTGTTCTAGCTCTAAAGGCACTTTTATGTCTTGTGTTACAATTACGTTTTCTTTACATATAGTGTTCACACATTCCTGACCTTTAAGCAACACCATGTATTTACAGTTAGGTAACCAACGAGTGTGTTCCACAAAAGGGTCATCAGTCATTTGCCAATCCTTTAAAGCAAATCCACAATGAAAACATATTGTTTTATCCCCTTAACCAGTATAAAAAATTCAGCTTCACTTAGCTGTTTTGTAAGCTGTTTTAATATTAATGGCCAAACCTTTTTATAAGATTCTAAACGTTTTTCAACAGAGCTGTACTCTGGGTGTGCTAATTGCCTTAGTCTTGCAAACTCCCAATTTTCCAAAAGCACATGCCAATTCAACACTGTCTATGGCATATGGACCACATATATCGACACTACCGTTGGCTGGTAATACTTCATTTTTATTATTTATTTGTGATTCATCAACGTAAGTAGGGCCAATGGCCTTGTGGTTCGGTAAAATGGATACACGGGTATGTTACCCACTTGTTTTCCAAGCATTTAAGGACAACAAGGAGACCATCGCAAATGGTCTCTAAAGGGACCATCCCCTTCTTACCAGTGTGAAAGCTCAATACGACAAAACACACAGCGCACAACATCTTCTCGGTTCAAGTAATAGAATCCAGCTCCAGCAAGTTTATGTGCCGACAAAAAGCCTACAGAGAGACCGATCGTGAAAAATGAGCAATCAAATATAAGAAAATATACATTACCAGTGATTCATTGCACTCTAATTTCATAAATATCAATAATTTCTTCAAAAAATTACTTTTAAAAAACTGTACGAAGTGTGCGATTTGCAGTTACTCTTGCTGCAGGAAGATACGCTCCATAATTGGTGTCCACTTCACATTTTGGCCGCTGTGTCGCCTTTTTCATGTCATTTTAACATTCTGAGGTCTTTCCTTTATCATTTTGCATCGATTTTAGAAACAGTAAATGAAAGGAATGTGTTCGTTTTCAGAATCAGTAGGCTAAATCATTGGATTGGGTACTCAAATCGTATAACCGGCGAGTGCTACTGCTAAACTTTCAATCAATGGACTCACACAAACATGATTTAAGCTCATACGTCTAAAGAATGGATTTACTATATTCCAGGTTTGTTAAAATATGCCGCGATACAGGATTTTCTTCTGCATTCTTATTCCATAAATATCGATTTTTGTAAGAATTGTGCTTTTTGCAAATACTGTTGCTCTATCATGCTGCAATTCTGAGTTGTCGTCTAAAACCTTAAAACATTGAACGTTATTTCTCTAACAGTTTTTCTTATATCTAATTTTCAGAATCCGCAAATCAATGGATTGGGTACAGGTATTTCTTCTGCAATCTAATTCTTTAAATATCGATTTTTGTAAGAAGTGTGCTTTTTGCAAATACTGTTGCTCTAACATGCTGCAATTCTGAGTTGTCGTCTAAAACCTTAAAACATTGAACGTTAATTATCTAACAGTTTTTCTTCTATCTGATTTTCAGAATCAGCAAATCAATGGATTGGGTGGTTTTTCTTATGCATTCTAATTCTACAAATATCGATTTTTGTAAGAATTGTGCTTTTTGCACATACTGTTGCTCTAACAAGCTGCATTCTGAGTTGTCTTCTAAAACCTTAAAACAATGAACGTTATTTCTCTAACAGTTTTTCTTCTATCTGATTTTCAGAATCAGCAAATCAATGGATTGGGTACAGGTTTTTCTTCTGCATTCTTATTCTATAAATATCGATTTTTGAAGAAGTGTGCTTTTTGCAAATACTGTTGCTCTAACATGCTGCAATTCTGAGTTGTCGTCTAAAACCATAAAACATTGAACGTTAATTCTCTAACAGTTTTTCTTCTATCTGATTTTCAGAATCAGCAAATCAATGGATTGGGTACAGGTTTTTCTTATGCATTCTAATTCTACAAATACCGATTTTTGTAAGAATTGTGCTTTTTGCACATACTGTTGCTCTAACAAGCTGCAATTCTGAGTTGTCTTCTAAAACCTTAAAACATTGAACGTTATTTCTCTAACAGTTTTTCTTCTATCTGATTTTCAGAATCAGCAAATCAATGGATTGGGACAGGTTTTTCTTCTGCATTCTAATTCTATAAATACCGATTTTTGTAAGAAGTGTGCTTTTTGCAAATACTGTTGCTCTAACATGCTGCAATTCTGAGTTGTCGTCTAAAACCTTAAAATATTGAACGTTAATTTTCTAACAGCTTTTCTTCTATCTGATTTTCAGAATCAGCAAATCAATGGATTGGGTACAGGTTTTTCTTCTGCATTCTAATTCTATAAATATCGATTTTTGTAAGAAGTGTGCTTTTTACAAATACTGTTGCTGTATCATGCTAGAGTTGTCGTCTACAGCCATGAAACTATCATCATCGTCATCATCATCATCATCTTCATCATCATCATCATCATCATATTGGCCTCATAAATTAGCAGTGATGAATTGCATTCTAATTTCATAAATATCAATTTTTGTAAGAAGTGTGCGATTTGCAAATACTGATGCTCTAACATGCTGCAATTATGAGTTGTCGTCTAAACCCTTAAAACTATTAAACATTAATTATTTTACAGGTTTTTCTTCTGCATTCTAATTTCATAAATATCGATCATTTCGCAGGTTTTCAGAAACAGTAAATCAATGGATTGAGTACTCTAAATCGTATAACCGGCGTGTGTTACCGCGTCTAAAACCTTAGAACTATTAAACATTCATTCTTTTACAGGTTTTTCTTCTATCATTTCCCATGGTTTTCAGAATTACTAAATCAATGGATTGGGTACTCAAATCGTATAATTTCATAAATATCGAAAAACCGATGAGTGTTATTATGATCCAATTTTCACTGATTGCCTTCTTAAGTTACGGAACGTACAACTTGCAATTCTGACATAAATATATCGAATAACCGGTGAGTGTTACGGCTAAGCTCTCAATCAATGGACTCAGCACAGAAATGGAATCAACAGTGACTAATTGCATTTTAATTTCATAAATATCAAAGAAAGAAAAAGGAGTTTAGCGTTGAGCGCTACACACAGAACAGGGAAAGCACCCCTGTAGGTAACGTGCAAAGGAGTTTAGCGTTGAGCGCTACACACATAACAAGGAAAGCACCCCTGTAGGTAACGTGCAAAGGAGTTTTGCGTTGAGCGCTACACACAGAACAAGGAAAGCACCCCTGTAGGTAACGTGCAAAGGAGTTTAGCGCTGAGCGCCTCACACAGGAACGGGAAAGCTGACCTGCAGGCAGTGTGTGAAGGTGTTTAACGCTGATCGTTGCACTTAGGAACAAGAAAGCCTCACTGTAAGCGGGGCGTGAAGAAGTTTCCAACGAGGGTTGTATTGATAAGGGAGAAGGACGCTCCTCAGCCAAGAAGTTAAAGCAGGAAATCTTGACCAAGATGCTTTCATAAATTTCGAATAACTGGTGTGTGTTATGATGATCCAATTTTCAGTGATTGCCTTTAAGTTAGTGAACGTAGAACTTGCAATTCTAACTGAAATGTAAACAGTGTTCTATAATCATTTGGATGAAATGAAAACGTAACAACCTTTCTCCTTAAGACTCTCATTATAAACATATTGGGAAATGTGTGGTTTATGAACAAGCGAGATTTTCTAATTTCATAAATGTCTATAATTTATACGAAGTAAGTTATGCGATTTTCAGATACTGTTGCTGTAGGAATATATGCTCCATATTGCTGTCCACTTCACATCTTAGCCGATGTGACGCCTGTTTAGTGTCATTTTAATATTCTGAGATCTTTCCTTTATCATTCTGCAAGGAATTCAGAGACGTGCTGGTCACCCACGGGCGTCAACTACAAATACCTGCACTCGGCCTCTCCAGAGTCCACACGATCGTTTCATACCGCTAAATAAAGGATTCATTCATTCCATTCACTAACCCGCTCGGTCAACTGAAAGCATGCTGTGATTTTTAGCCTATTTTTCACATTTTGCAAAAATGAGGATAAAGTAGACTTATGAGATCGGGCAAATGTGTGTCTGTCTGTCTGGCTGGCTGTGAGTGTGTCCCCCCCCCTATCAACTCCTAAACGGCTGCAGAAAACTAAACAAAATTTTATAGGAGTAAAGACCTATACTTGAATATCTCACGGCCATATTTGAAAATGATGTCAGTGCTACCAACTGCTGAAAAATGGCATTTGAATTTTGAGCTCCATGTTGGATATCTTGGAAGGTATGAATCGGAGCTATTTCAAAATTGGCACACGTATAGAAAATAATATTGCAGTTTAATTTCCAGGAGGCCATACATGGCAGTGTTGCCAAAATGATTATAACCCTGCTGATAAGTTCAAATTGTAAATGCATATAACTTCTACACTATCAATTGGATTTCAACCAACTTTCGTATGTGCTATGTGTACATAAACAGACATGACTGAGCGTATTCTTAGGAGCCACCAGGGCTGCCAACTGTTAATAAATGCTCTCAATTTGTTTTAATCCAAATACACATATATCAGAAAGTATGCAAGCCGACTGTTTTAAACTATGCACAGGTATAGTACCTGACATTCTATATTAATTTCGAGTATGTTATATACGTAAGTGCTACCAACATAATTCTAAGCCTGCTGAGAGGTCCAAATTTAAATTCATGTAACTTCTATACTAACTAATGGATTTAATTCAAAATTGGCACAACAATAGATCATATTATTTCAGATTATTTCTGACCATTACATGCATGGCATTGTTGCCAACATGATTTTACGCGCGCTGTTAGATCCAATGTTTAACTGTATGTAACGTCCATGCTATCCCTTGGACTTCAACCAAAGTTTGTATTCTTTACTTTAAGAGATGGATCTAAGAATATATTCAGTCACGAGGGCTGCCAACTGTGGTGCTTTATTAGGCTACATTATGCCAGGTATACAGTATTTCGAACTAATTAGAAATTTCGATATTACCAACTTAATTTCGTCATCTATCATTGCCATGAATCTTAAATTTTAAGAAAAGTAGGCTCTTTAGTTCGTGACGGAACTTCTTGTTTCATTTTTCAATAATGTCTTTACCAACCATGAGTTGAACCATCACATACAGCTCTACAATCCATGATTTGTGAAATGCATTTTGCAAGCATGAAAAAACGCCGTGGCCGACCACCGGGTTTGTTCATTCATAGCTTACAGGTTAGCATGCTAGGCTTTGACTTAAATTATCTCGGGTTCAATTGTCTGCCTGCTACAAACCATGGCATAAGCCTCTGCGATTCATGGTTCAATCAAATATCGACTAATGCATTGGCAAGCATGGCTATCATGGTTCGCCACATCAGAGAAAACGAATCGCCGTAATACGATCCGTCGTTCCATCGAACAAAGGAAAACGAATCGTCGTATTACGACCCGTCGTTCCATCGAAATAGCCATGGATAAAAAATAACTCATCCATAAATCATTATTCAAAAAGCTCACCCTGTTACAAAATCCCCAACTGCGCATGCGTAAAAACAAAAAACAAAAATGTTAAATCATAGTTGCATATAGGACTATGCATGAGTTTCATGTGAAACATCGTTTAATTTCCTAATATCGTTCAAACTCTCACATGTCGCACTTGGAAAGCAAGATTTTCTAAAAAAAATATGATTTCACCCCTTGTAGGGGTAGGTTTTATTTTGGGGTTGATATAGGCTATTCAGTGGAAAAGGGTGTCGGCCCGAGTTCAACGACACCTCGTTCCTCAAAATCCAACCATGCGTTCGGGAGACATCGGCTTTGCCCATGAAATATATGTGACGTCACCAGGAATGCAGGTTATGGGTCAACATTTTGGAATTTTGGAAAGGGGGTGTCAGCCCGATTTCAACGACACCTCATTCGTAAAAATCCGACCTTGCGTTCGGGAGAATCGGCTTTGCCCCTGAATGTAAGGCGGGTTAGAAAGTTACGTCACCAGGAAAGTAGGCTATGGGCCAACATTTTGGAATTTTGGAAAGGGGGTGTCAGCCCGAGTTCAACAACACCTCATTCGTCAAAATGCGACCATACATTCGGGAGAGATCGGCTTTGTTCCTGAATCTATGGCGTGTTAGTATGTGACGTCACCAGGAAAGTAGGCAATGGGTCATCATTTTGGATTTTTGAAAGGGGGAGTCAGCCCGATTTCAACGAAACCTCAATCGTCAAAATCCGACCATGCGTTTGGGGGATATCGGCTTTACCCCTGAATGTATGGCGGGTTAGTATGTGACGTCTCTAGGAAAGTAGGCTATGAGTCAACATTTTGGAATTTTTGATCACACCTTCTTGCGAAGTCACCAGGAAAGTAGGCTATGGGTCAACATTTTAGGAAATCTTTGATCACCCCTCGTTGTGACGTCACCGGGAAAGTAGGCTATCGGTCAACATTTTGGAACTGTTCGATCCCACCTCGTAGGTGAGGTTAGGTTGGGCTAGGTTAGTTAAGCCATGGCCGCCATTTTGGTTAGCCGCCATCTTGGCCGCCAACTTGTGACGCATCGCCACCATCTTGGATTTAAAGCGCGCCAAATTCAAAAACTGCTGACGGGGTGCGTTAGAAATCTTACTGCCCCCCTACTCTCGTGCCACTTTTCAAATTTCTTGACAGAGCCAGGAATCAAACCCAGAATTTCCGGGTAGGCAGCTAATCATGCTACCATACAGCGATACATAATGCATACTTGCATGCAATCTAACAGGCAGCATGCTTAGAGAGGGTGTAATTTAACACAGTCATCATGCTAGAGTTGCTGTTTTCATTATCACAAAGGTTACACTCCATGCGAGCCACTGTTGACAAAACTGCATCATGTTTCAACATCTCTGCTACTAGATAGCCAGCAATAGTATTCCAAGATTAATCTTAAACCCAACCTCAACCTGGAGTTTTAATCTCTTGGAATTCATTCATGTGGCTCAGAGACTGGGTGTATGTCACTCGCATTTTAAAGCCTCTATGGCTTAGACGAAAGCATGCTAGCCTTTCACTACTGAGTCCATAGTTCAAATCCCAGTCACTCCATGCGAGATTTGTGCTGGACAAAGCAAAGAGATACAGTTTTTTTTTTCTCTGGTGATGACAGTTTCCCCTGCCACCATTTCATACTAGCAACACTCTCTACAATCCTTTTTATTTCAATGATCATTCATTAAAACATTACCACAGGAGAGTGCGACAGGCTTTAGTCGCCGGCACAGTTTCATATCCTTTTCGATAAATGAGAACTTCATTCATTCCATTCCCCGATCCTTTAGTCGAGCAACACTTTTCCACTATTATTTTTATTCTATTTGTTATTCATTTAATCGTTTCCCCCAAGAAAGTGCGACAGGCACTCGGTTGATTGAAAGCAGGCTGTGGATTTTAATTTTCAATCTTGTCTTTACCAAGCTAGAGTTAAACCATAACATACTGCTCTGGGATCCTTGGTTCATGAAATAGCAATGAATGCATTTTGTAAGCATGAACATCGTGGCCGACCACCAGTATCGTTCATTCATACCTTACGGGTTAGCGGGCTAGGCTTTGGCTTAAAGTATCTATGGTTTAATGGTCTGCTACAAAACCATTGCATAAGCCTCTATGATTTTGCATAGTTTTTTACATAGCCAGCCATCATTATCGTTCATTCATAGCTAACTGGTTAGCGCAGTAGGCTTTAACCTAAAGTATTCCCCCCGGGTTCGATTGCCTACTACAAAACCATCGCATAAGCCTCTGTGATTTTCCATATTTTTTTTTTTACATGGCCAGCCACCAGTTTCGTTCATTCATAGCTAACCGGTTAGCGCACTAGACTTTAACCTAAAGCAACTCAGGTTCAATTGCCTACTACTAAACCATCCCATAAGCCCTCCGTGATCCATGATTTCATGAAATAGCGATGAAGGCATTGGCTAGAAAACCATTGCATAAGCCTCTGCGATTCATGATTGATATGGAATAGCAATGAATATATCCCCAAGCATGGTCATTGTGGTCAGTCACTGCTATCGTTCATTCATAGCTAAGAGTTTAGTGTGCTAGCCTTTGACCTAATGTATCTCAGGTTCAATCACCTGTTATACAAACCATGACATAAGCCAGTTAATCATTACCCCAGGCGAGTGCGACAGGCTTCAGCCACTGACACCGTTTTATATCCTTGTTGCTAAATGAGAACTTTATTCATTCCATTTCCTGACCAGGTCTGTCGCAATCGATTCACAATATCAAAAATTGAAAAACAAATCACTATTCCATCGAACATCTGAAAACGCATAATCGTGCGTGTGTTTCAACAAGCCTATCACTGGCCACAGTGGCTGTACTCAATAGAACAATCGATATTTCGACCTACAAACTGTCATAAACCGACCCGTCGAAATAGCAATTAGGCCTACTATATTGCAATACCACCACCGTGGCTAGCGATCGCCTTGTTGAAACACATGCCCAGCGGCATTGTCTCTCTCACAACCACCCTTCATGAACATATTTAAGAGCTTATATTTTTTCAAAAAAGTGTTCTTGGCCCTTTGTCAAAATTCCAAAAATACATTCAACAAGGGGGCGTTAGCTCCCAATAAATTCTGTTTCCCTAATTCTAAAAACCTGAACCTATTAGAAAAATAAAGAGGGCTTCGAGACAAGCGATTTGACACGTCACACGTACAAATCCGAACAAACGTTCGGGAGATATCGACAAACTTTGTAGTCGTTGTGAGGGATTTGAGCAAGGTAGCTTACCGCCATTTGCCGTGAGGGAAGACCACTGGCAGCTAAGGGTACCGGGATTTGAGCCTTCAATATGCGGACTTGCAGCTCCTCCGTGATGTCGCAAATGTGGGATTTTTAAAACTATCAGGTATGACTGAATTTATTTCCAAGTTCGTGGAATCAATCCAAGCTAAAACGTTTTCGAGAAACCAAAATATATCATACGAATATTACATAAGTAATTATTTGGCCTTTTTGTGGAGTTAAATATTGGCGCATTTTCCGTATCTGTGGGCGAACTGGTAACCGCAAGTGATATACCCTAGGGTATTAACTGTGAATGGACAAACAAACTAACTAACCAACTAACTAAATAACCAACTTACTACCTAAGTATACATACAAACTAATATATTTAATGTGTCTCTCGTCAAGCCTTCCTACGTCGTCCGAGTTTAGCGTGGCATGAAGCTGGGTGAAGCAGCAGGGAAGCAGGAGTGCAGCGGAGGTAGCCTAAAATGGCAACATGCAGGCCTTGAGAGTAATTGATCCGTACGTCACGTTATCGACGATGATAACCGGGGATTTTTTTTACATATTCCCTATCTTTAAATTAACAGCCATCCAGGAAAAAGAAATTCAAATTAAAGCCCTCCCAAAATTTGTAACTTGAGGCTAGGATATGAAAGAAGGTGGCCGTGACCTTTAATTTGGTAACAGCACAACATTTGCCTAGAAAAGAAAGTGGGTATCAATCGCAGGACGTTAATACGTAACCCGAGACCACATAATAATAATAATAATAAATAGCCTTACAAATCCCATAAGGGCTATGGCCTCCTGCTTTGCAGGGAATTGCTCAGTTTTATCTCATCAGGTGAGCAAGTCCTGAGGAGCATTAGTGGTTATTATTTCTGATTGGCCCTTCTATTTAGATGTGCAGCTGATTAATGATTAAGTAAATTATATTACGCTGGCATAACATTCGCTACAACAATCTTCATTTCTGAGTCTGGCGATATCAAGGCCTCAAATATCCATTAGTATTACGGAAAACACAATAGCCATCAACCAATATCTGGGAGCTTCCCATTGCCACTAAGCACAAAGCTTACCCTGTCTAAGCACTTGAACAATGACAGGAACTGCCAAGTCTTCACTCCTCAGTAAAATCTACGTATATTGAACCGTTTCAAATAGAAGGTCTTTTGAAAATGCAATACAAAACCTTACCGGTGGAGTTTTAACATCTAGTTTGGATGCAGTTACCTATACACGTTCTTTAACATCCCACAAATCATTCACTATGTTGTTCACATGTGGTCCCGGAACGAATTAACAAGTGTTTTGCAAGATAGTCGAAGCATTTGAATTCCTTGTAACAGGTGATGCAGTAAGGTTATTTATTCCCTAGTGAACACGATGATGTTTCCTCAAATTAGAGCACGAGCTGAATCGCTTTTGGCGCAACAAACAGACAATGCGGTCTCTTCCCTGAGTGAACGACAAAATGTTCCATTAGCTCTGTCCGCCGTGCAAATGACTTCTCACATGTGCTACAGGTGTATTACTTCACTCCAGTATGAACAAAAGTGTGCTTCTTGAGGTCACCGCTCTGTGAGAAGCCATTATTGCACACCAGAGATATGTACCGCTTTGCTGCATGTCCAATAAACGGTGTCTTTCTAGTTGATGCATTGTTTTATTGGTACTGCATGCGAGTCTCTCTAGGTCTTTCCACTCGTGCCTCATCTTCGCTGTTCTTGTCCATTGTTTTCACATCGTCATTTTGTACGTCCATCGGTTAGGATCTAATCTCGCTAAATGTCCACCCCATCTCTATTTGAGTTGGTCTGCTGATGTCATAGCGTCTTTCATGCCGGTTCTCCTTCTTAAATCTTCGTTCCGTATTCTATCTGTCAATGAGACATGAAGGATCTTCCTTTCCATTTTCCGTTGACATCTCTGGATCATTTGTCTTTTTTGTTTCGATGTTAATGCCCAAGTTTGGCAACCATATAGTAACACCGGTATCACGCATTTTTCCAGAACTTCAGCCTTTAAAGTGAGTTTTTGGGTCTTGTCGGCCAGTATAAACTTTAGGGACCAAAAGCTCTTCCATGCTTGTCCTATTCTTCGTTTGACCTCTTTCTCTGAACGACTTGAAAATAACATGTTCTGACCGAGATATACATATTCTTCAACATATTCCATTGTTTCTCCGTTCACATTAATTGGGGCTTCTAACGCATTGGTCATCAGCTTCGTTTTCTTCGGGTTCATTGTAAGGCCCACTTCTTTACTTGTTTTGTCTAATTCGTTTATCATTTGTTCCAGCTCTTTCGCTGATTCAGCCACCTAAACAATGTCGTCTGCGAACCGTAAATGGATTAGTCTTGTCCCATCGATTCTGATGCCATATTTTTCTTCCCAGTCTAGTTTTCTAAACTGATTTTCCAGCAAACAGGTGAATAATTTTGGTGAGAGGGGGTCTCCCTGTTTTACTCCCCTTTCTATCATGATGTCACATCCTTCTCTTTCTGTCTTTATTCTGGCTTGGTTACCGTCGTAGAGTTTGCCTAGGAGTCTAACGAATTTGTTTGGGATGCCTTGTTTTTCCAGTGCTTCTAAGACGCTTTCCTGATCTACGGAGTCAAATGCTTTGTTGTAATCCACAAATGCTATATACACCTCTAGATTAAATTACTGAACTTTCTCCATGAGTTGATTTATTGTTTACAAGAGGTCTGATGTACTGAAACTCTTTCTGAATCCTGCTCGCTCTATCGGTTGCTGTTCGTCCAGTGCCTTTAGTCCTTCTATTGGTTAGGATCTTCATAAATAGCTTGTAGAGGTTTACAATTAGGTTGATCGGTCTGTAGTTATTTATGTCGTCCTTGGCTCCCTTTTTGTGTAGAAGTATGATAATGCTTTGTTTCCACTGCATTGGTATGTCTTCTGATGCGAGTATGGTATTAAATAATGTTGTGATGCCTGGGATTAGGTCTTCTTCACCCCATTTTAGAAATTCATTGTAAATTCCATCTTCACCTGGGCATTTTTCGGTTTTCGTTTTTCGAATGGCTGCTCTTACTTCACTGGGTAGTATTGGAGGTGTTTCTTCCTCTAGGTTTTCTTCTGATGTATTCTGGTCCTGATGCAAGTTGGATCTTTTAGAGTTACCTGAGTATAGTGTTCTATAGAACTCTGTCGCTTGCATCAATATCTCTTCTCCTGAGGCTTGTATATTTTCGGCGTTGTCTTTTACTTCCAGTATCCAATGTTTGCCTGGAGTTAATTCTTTTCTAATCTTCTTTATTGATTTTGTGGTATCCATGATTTCTTTGACCACTTTAGTGTTGTGTTCTCTGATGTCTCTTCGGATTTGCCTTTTTGATTGTTTATTGACTTCCGCATATTCCAGCTTTTTGTGTTCGTTTTCTATGGCTTGTGATTTAAGACGTTCTCTTTCTTCGATCAAACATTTGGTGCTATCCTTTAGTTTTATTCTATTTTTCATACTGTTTCCAGGTGTTGACGATTCTTTGGCTGCGCGGGATATGCAATTTACGAGCTCTGTATAGTGTTGTTGGACTTTTTGCTCCGTTTGTTGGTTGAAGTCTCGTAGGTTTTGTTGTAGTACTTTTTCATACTCCGCCCTGTCTATGCATCCTGGATGTGTAGTTTTGTTGTTGAAGTAGTGTCTCCTTTTCTTCTTTATTCTCACTTTCAATCGTACCATTCTGTGATCTGTGTCAAACTTCAGACCATTTATCACATGTATGTTTTTCACCTCTGTTAGTCTATTGGTTAGGATGAAGTCTATTCCTTTTTTGATTTTCCCATTCGGAGATTTCCATGTCCATTTGCTTTCTGGGTTTTTCTTGTAAAATGTGTTCACAATTTTAAGTCTTTGTCCCAGTGCAAACTGTATTAGTCTTTCTCCTCTTTCGTTCCTTGTTCCGTATCCGCGAGGGCCCACAGGATCTTCTTCTTCGTATTACTTTCTTCCTACCTTGCTGTTGAAGAATCCAATTATGAATGTTGTGTGTGCTTCGTACTCGCCTAATGTGTTTTCGAGGACCATATAGAAGTCTTCAATTCCTTCCTCCGTACTTGCTTCTGTGGGAGCATAGACTTGAATTATTACGAATGTGTTGTCATTTAATTTTAGGGATAATACTATGATTCTTTCTGAGATTCCCTTTATTTCTTTTATATTGTGTTTTAAATATCTTTTTTTTTATAAAAAAAACCAACCCCTATTTGTCCTTTTGTTTCCCCTATGAAGCTAAGGACATCCCCATTTCGGGTAATGTTTCGGTCCATGATAGCCGTGCAGTTACTTTTTGCTTCTCAAGATTACAAGGAATACATAGGGCAAATACAATAATTAAAGAAAGGAGGTAACCCAGTATCCTAAATAACAAGTTTAATAACCAAAGCAAATAACAATAAAAAAAACAACATCTCGAATTTACTCCCACACTTCTAAATAGATCACAACTGCAAATCCTAAGTTGTGTCTGCATCAATCAAGTGGCATTCAAATATCCACAGTTTAACATTTGAAATAAATATCTCAGGAGAGATTATTAATAAAAAGACGTTTGAAACACTACGTCGACTTTAAATCTATACTTTGTGCACGCGTTACGATGTTTTGACTAAATGAAGGAAATAAGTACGATTACGAGATTCGTTACCATATGGTTTCCCGTCAAGCAACGAATCTGCAATTCTGTGTAAATTAGATTAGCTTAGGGAACACACACCAATACACTAAATAATTATCCGACACCCGCTACCCTTTATCATACAAATAGATCTCCGCACGAGACCTAGACAACGTGCCAAAACACGTCTAACTGCCCAGCGGGTCTTGGTAAAATCAACACAAGCGTACGTGACTACAACAAAATACACGAGGACATGACCGAACGTCATTTTAATAATCACAATGACCACAACAATCCAAATGGATTAAAAAAACAAGAACAACACTATGCTCAATGGCATTTAATTATAACACACAGATAAATATCACTTCAACTTAATGCATGAAAATTATGGTCTGAGCATGGCGAGCTGCCCTTTAAATCAAGATAAAGAATACAGACTCATCTCACTTTAAGAGAAGAGGACACGATAACCCGGACTCAACCCAATTAGTGTTATCTTAAATCTGTCGTTCACATATGAAGCCATTATGTCATTCACCCAGTGCGTCGCGCAATAATATCGGGAGCTTGCTCACAGCAGCTCTCGAACCTAGAAGTACCGTGTATTTCCTGAAAACATGTGTGTATAAAATACCTATTTTGTCCCAATAATTCTCTCAGGAATTATAAGACACGACATCTCAGCCAGTAGCCTCCTCGGAGTTCATACTGCCGTTAATTATATTTTGCTGCAGACAGGAATCGTGGGCTGATTACCACGATGTTCCCCGCGCATGTAGACACACATCATCACACATCACCAAATAACGCACACCTGGGTAATGACTTCACCTCACTCTCTCCACCTGAAATACGTCCAGATTTAGGATTCCACGGAAAGACTTAAATTGCTTTCCCAAAGATCATAAAATCATTACTTCCTTAGTTTTACAGATTACAAAGAGAACTATGGTTCCCTGAAAATAAAATTTCTCTAGGCAATTCACAATAAAAACGCCTGTTTATCAAACACAAGGTTAAAATGTTACCCCCCAAATTCTAAGTTTACCGTTAAGTTTTATTCTACAAAAGCGCCATTTATCGCTCAAACCATAAAATTCCGCTCAAGCGATATGAACAGTACACTGTACACGCATTGTACATTTACAAGTTACATGACAATCAATTAAATCAGAACAAAAAAAATAGTCACGCACGACATTAAAATCGAGTGTCGGTACCCGGATAAAAATCAAACTACAATAAAAAATACAAGAAAATTATTTACATTTCCCCAGCTTATCTAACTACGACTAAAATTGAATAATCAATATGTGGTACTCATTCCTCCGCCAAAAACATCTCAGCTCACGTCGCCACTCATAACCCAGCAGTTATTTAGCCGGACTTGGACATAGTCGCTGGTGTGTCCATGGTCATCCTTCCAACTGTTGGCCTCGTTCCAGACATCTTGGTTTTCTTAGGATAGAAATGTTCAGTTATTTCACAGTACTACAATTACTACTAAAATTGCTAAATGAGCTGATAATATCCACTCAAAGTCCTGAGCAATTTATTCGAAGAGAAACTTCCCTAAATATTTGTAAGCCTGAAGCTTCTACCATTCACACGCAAATTATACACATTTAAATACTTGAAGAACTCGTCAGAGTTTAGAAGTTAATATTTCGTCAACACAAGTGTCGCCCACGACACATCGAAATAAAGTCAGTTCAACCACCAGCTTGGCTACATTTATAGAGAACACAGCAAATTGACAGTAGTGGGGACAATTTTGAAAAATAATTCGGAGTTTTTAAGTTACGGACTTGCGACTAATTTCATTGAGCTTCTCTTATTGCGCAGGTTAAGAATCTGATAGGCGGAGACACAAATGAGCATGGGTTTTATTAATATTCAATTTTGCGCCAAATCAAAGGTACGCCAGTTTTTCGCGGGCCTTATGCGTGCCTAGCTTCATTCGTTGGTTCAAATTTATCTCGGAGAGTTTGACCTGGAGACTCCTCCCCAATTTATGAGGTACAAGCATCTTCTTCCTGTCAGATCCTGGTTCCCCTACTCTTGCCCGCGTAAATCGGTATCAACCGTCTCATGGCCCACTAACCGAAGCCACGCATATTGGACGTTGACCTCTGAAGTTCCTGGAATTATGGCACACTTTTCCTTGTCTCAAAAATTTGGCTTATATATAATTGCCTTGTCGTCCAACTCCCAATAGTTGCAACATTTTTCCTCAACACGAATCCACTGCTGCGTGGATATAATAAAATAAAATATGAATCATTATTATATCAGATGATATCATTAGGGTTCATTACCCTCCTTCCAAGGAAAATTCGAGCTACAAAGCAATTGGAGTCGAATTTGCAAACCCCACTTCTCAAGTTTTTCAAAATCTACAATTTTCAAGTTCATTTCCAAAACAATAATTGTGTCCCATCTTCTGTGCTGTCTGTAGTAAACATCTCCGTTCGCTAATTGCTTCTCCACGTAGACCACGGACTTTGGACTCGGCTCTCAACTCGCCCCTTGCTAATCACTTAGCCATCTCCTCTCTCTCTCGTACAAGGTTGACCTATATCGGCTCCCTCTTGTTTGTAAACAACTTCAGCTGGTGACTCCTCACTACACTCCCAGTAGCCACGTGTCTTTGAGTGTGATTTCTCAAATACTTCAAAATTACATTTTACAACAATGTCAGTCTTCTTTACAGTTCCCAGGGTTCCCTTCGTCTTCTTCTCCCATCTTCTTCTTCTCCCATCTTCTTCTCCGGTTCCCGTACGGTAACTTCACCATATATCGAGACCCTTATTGACTTCGGTCTGCGAATCTCTCCTGCTGTTTTTCTGTTTCTGCTTGTCGGCTAATCTCGTTTCTTCTCCATGCAGCTGCTCCAAGTACCTTTGTGTATCTATGTGCATGGCCTGCAAGGTTGGATTTGTTCCACTTTCCATGTTGTAGGTGTCGGGATATTTGTGGTTCTTCATCGCTCTTCCCCATTTTTCGCGTTCTGACTCATCGCCAGTGTTATGCTCCTTTACGTATTCCTGAGGATCCTCGTATCGTTCATCCCGGTTTCTCCTGTATTCCCTAGGATCGCCTTCTCTGTTATTCCTTTGTTCTCTGAGATCGCCATGCCCATTGTTCCTCCTGTCCTTCCAGTTTTGATTTCCCCGCGGGTTATTATTATTATTATTCCGCTGGTATGGTGAATCATGCCTTCGGTTACCCCTCCAATTGGAATATCCGCGCTGGTCTCCCCTCTGGTTTGAATAATTATTCCTGTAGTTATTATTATGAGTATTGTAGTGGTTGTTACGATCATCGTAACGTTCCCTGTTTTCGTAGAAATCCTGCCTTCTCTGTGCCGGTGGTGTGTTCGTGGCTTGTGACCTAGTATTTGTTGGACTAGTATTTACGATTTCTGGCGTGTTCACATGTTCTACAAGCCTCTGTCTGTATTGTTGTGTTACCATAGACGTTTCATATAAGTGCCTTAAGATTTCTTCTATCTGTATCGCGGTTTTAATGTTTGCTGCTACGAGAAACTGTTGAACATTCACGGGAAGCTGTTTCCCGATAGTGAGGACTAGATTTTCCTCACTAGGCGGTTCATCTAAATCTTTCAGCCTTAACATTTGTTGGACAAAGAATTCTGAGTATTTCGTGGGGTTGGTACTATGGTATTTACGTGAATATAATTCCATCCTTAAGCTTTGCTGGTACGAGGGACTCCAAAACTTCCTTAAAAACGCCTCCTTGAATTTGTCCATCGTTTCAAACGTGTATTTAAAATTTTGAAACCAGAGAAGGCTTCCACCTTGTAAAAATCTCTCGACCATCCTGAGCTGTTTTACAGGACTAATCTGCTGATCCTGAAAATAGTCATCTAATTCGCGCAGGAAGTCTTTGGGAGTACTCCCCACCCCGTCATTGTATTTTCCAGGACGAAAATCATTGCCCCTGATGACCTGAATGACTTGAGCTTGACTTACATTCGTTGTGGAGTTGAGGCCTCGCCCCTATGTTTATTGAGAGCTTCCGTGTTAGAGTCAGTCCTTGGACTCTGGACCTGACTCATTCCCCCAGTCTCGTGAGTTAATCCTAGGCTGTGAATACTTTCCGGTTTTTCCGCTTGCCTCTCGGTTGTAAATAGTGTCATATTTTCTAATGACCTAAGTTCATTTTTTACGATTTTCACTTCGTGCTCTTGGAATCTCGCTTTAATATTTTCTTCGAGAGCCTGAATCCTTTGATTATTATCTCCCAGTTTCTTAATTATCGACTCCTTTTCCCCTTTACTTTGTTCTGACATTTGTTTCCAATCTTTCCTGATTCTGTTCTTAATTGATTGATATTTTTCTTCTGTTTGTTCATTGTTATCAATTTGTCCTAATTCAATTCGATCCAGGCGTTCTTCTATCTTTTTCTTCGTCTCCCGCATGTTTTGCTTGGTATGGTTTTGGTCTGCCTCTAAAGTCTCCCACCTATCGGTTGACTGAATATCCATTTTCTCCATATCTTTAACTAAACCCATGACGTTGCTATCTATGGATTCGATCTGTCCTTGTATACTGTTGTTCTTCTTCTCCATCCCCTCTAACCTGCTTTGCAATTTCTCCCGTGCGACTTTAATCTCAGCTGTATTAGTGACGCAAGCCCGTTCTATTTGTTCAAGTTTCGCGGCCATCATCTCATCCAACTGAATTAATTTTTTGTCAAATTTTCCCTCAATGTTCTGTATTTGTGTGTTTATACCGGATTTTAAGTCTGTGATCTGTTCCGCAATTTTATTATTTTGGGTTATTGCCTGTTCTGAAATTTTATTGTTTATTTCGGCTAGCTGTGCGCTATTATTGTCTTTCATCTCCGCCTTCATTTCATTCAATTGCACACTACTACTGTCTTTTATTTCCGCCTTCATTTCATTTAATTGTACACTACTACTGTCTTTTATTTCCACCTTCATTTCATGTAATTGTACATTATTACTGTCTTTCATCTCCGCTAATTGTACACTCAACTTCTCCTGGTTTCTTGCCATCGCAAGTTCAATCAAAGCACTTATTTCTTCCACCGTCGCCATTGCAAATACACAATACACTATTAGAGAACTAGGCTCATGCATATGGCGTCATCAGCTGCACACGCTCTCACGTATAGTTTGACATTTAAATGGTTTTTACAATAATGAAGTCATTTATCTTTACTTTAATAAGACCCCAACAAACATGCATCATTGAGTATTATCTATCTTTTTCAGTCAATTTAAAACCCCTTAATTTTGGTTATTAACTTTCCTGACCTTACTGATTTTACATGAAACATATTTTAATTAACCAACTGTTAATTAACATTTTTAAGGTATCACCTTCCTGACTTTTAATTATACTGAGTTCATTGTTTAAACAATCATAATTTAATCTAACAGGGCGCCAGAAACACATCTCAACTCAATAGCAAATATCAAATATAACTGTGTTCCAAAGTTTCTTTAATTCTCAGTGAACTAATTGATTTTAAATATTTTTGCACTTGGCGGTACAATTTCGCCACACTTTACTGAATCTACTCATTAATTAGCCACCGTTGGCGTACGTCCCACATTCAAGCCTTGTTGATGTCTAAACTGGTATCGAATGTACACCCTAGGACTCGGTTTACCATAAAACAACTGCAAACCCCACATTGGGCTCCAAGTTTACTCTATGAACCCTTGTAGAAGAAGGGTATCGAGACTCAATTTCGGGTAATGTTTCGGTCCATGATAGCCGTGCAGTTACATTTTGCTTCTCAAGATTACAAGGAATACATAGGGCAAATACAATAATTAAAGAAAGGAGGTAACCCAGTATACTAAATAACAAGTTTAATAACCAAAGCAAATAACAATCAACAAAAACAACATCTCGAATTTACTCCCACACTTCTAAATAGATCACAACTGCAAATCCTAAGTTGTGTCTGCATCAATCAAGTGGCATTCAAATATCCACAGTTTAACATTTAAAATAAATATCTCAGGAGAGATTATTAATTAAAAAGACGTTTGAAACACTACGTCGACTTGAAATCTATACTTTGTGCACGCGTGACGATGTTTTGACTAAATTAAGGAAATAAGTACGATTACGAGATTCGTTACCATATGGTTTCCCGTCAAGCAACGAATCCGCAATTCTGTGTAAATTAGATTAGCTTAGGGAACACACACCAATACACTAAATAATTTTCCGACACCCGCTACCCTATATCATACAAATAGATCTCCACACGAGACCTTGACAACGTGCCAAAACACGTCTAACTGCCCAGCGGGTCTTGGTAAAATCAACACAAGCGTACGTGACTACAACAAAATACACGAGGACATGACCGAACGTCATTTTAATAATTACAATGACCACAACAATCCAAATGGATTTAAAAAAAAACAAGAACAACACTATGCCCAATGGCATTTAATTATAACACTCAAATAAATATCAATTCTACTTAATGCATGAAAATTATGGTCTGAGCATGGCGAGCTGCCCTTTAAACCAAGATATAGAATACAGGCTCATCTCACTTTAAGAGAAGAGGACACGGTAACCCGG
Source organism: Meconema thalassinum (assembly GCA_946902985.2). Classification (NCBI taxonomy): domain Eukaryota; kingdom Metazoa; phylum Arthropoda; class Insecta; order Orthoptera; family Tettigoniidae; genus Meconema; species Meconema thalassinum. Next base: position 143,723,981 of record OX336389.2, read on the forward strand.
CCTCAACCTAATTAGTGTTATCTTAAATCTGTCCGTCACATATGAAGCCATTATGTCATTCACCCAGTGCGTCGCGTAATAATATCGGGAGCTTGCTCACAGCAGCTCTCGAACCTAGAAGTACCTTGTATTTCCTGAAAACATGTGTGTATAAAATACCTATTTTGTCCCAATAATTCTCTCAGGAATTATAAGACACGACATCTCAGCCAGTAGCCTCCTCGGAGTTCATACTGCCGTTAATTATATTTTGCTGCAGACAGGAATCGTGGGCTGATTACCACGATGTTCCCCGCGCATGTAGATACACATCATCACACTTCACCAAATAACGCACACTTGGGTAATGACTTCACCTCACTCTCTCCACCTGAAATACGTCTAGATTTAGGATTCCACGGAAAGACTTAAATTGCTTTCCCAAAGATCATAAAATCATTACTTCCTTAGTTTTACAGATTACAAAGAGAACTATGGTTCCCTGAAAATAAAATTTATCTAGGCAATTCACAATAAGAACGCCTGTTTATCAAACACAAGGTTAAAATGTTACCCCCCAAATTCTAAGTTTACCGTTAAGTTTTATTCTACAAAAGCGCCATTTATCGCTTAAACCATAAAATTCCGCTCAAGCGATATGAACTGTACACGCATTGTACATTTACAAGTTACATGACAATCAATTAAATCAGAACAAAAAAATTAGTCACGCAAGACATTAAAATCGAGTGTCGGTACCCGGATAAAAATCAAACTACAATAAAAAAATACAAGAAAATTATTTACATTTCCCCAGCTTATCTAACTACGACTAAAATTGAATAATCAATATGTGGTACTCATTCCTCCGCCAAAAACATCTCAGCTCACGTCGCCACTCATAACCCAGCAGTTATTTAGCCGGACTTGGACATAGTCGCTGGTGTGTCCATGATCATCCTTCCAACTTTTGGCCTCGTTCCAGACATCTTGGTTTTCTTAGGATAGAAATGTTCAGTTATTTCACAGTACTACAATTACTACTAAAATTGCTAAATGAGCTGATAATATCCTCTCAAAGTCCTGAGCAATTTATTCGAAGAAAAACTTCCCTAAATATTTGTAAGCCTGAAGCTTCTACCATTCACACGCAAATTATACACATTTAAATACTTGAAGAACTCGTCAGAGTTTAGAAGTTAATATTTCGTCAACACAAGTGTCGCCCACGACACATCGAAATAAAGTCAGTTCAACCACCAGCTTGACTACATTTATAGAGAACACAGCAAATTGACAGTAGTGGGGACAATTTTGAAAAATAATTCGGAGTTTTTAAGTTACGGACTTGCGACTAATTTCATTGAGCTTCTCTTATTGCGCAGGTTAAGAATCTGATCGGCGGAGACACAAATGATCATGGGTTTTATTAATATTCAATTTTGCGCCAAATCAAAGGTACGCCAGTTTTTCGCGGGCCTTATGCGTGCCTAGCTTCATTCGTTGGTTCAAATTTATCTCGGAGAGTTTGACCTGGAGACTCCTCCCCAATTTATGACTTACAAGCATCTTCTTCCTGTCAGATCCTGGTTCCCCTACTCTTGCCCGCGTAAATCGGTATCAACCGTCTCATGGCCCACTAACCGAAGCCACGCATATTGGACGTTGACCTCTGAAGTTCCCGGAATTATGGCACACTTTTCCTTGTCTCAAAAATGTGGCTTAAATATACTTGCCTTGTCGTCCAACTCCCAATAGTTGCAACATTTTTCCTCAACACGAATCCACTGCTGCGTGGATATAATAAAATAAAATATGAATCATTATTATATCAGATGATATCATAAGGGTTCATTACCCTCTTTCCAAGGAAAATTCGAGCTACAAAGCAATTGGAGTCGAATTTGCAAACCCCACTTCTCAAGTTTTTCAAAACCTACAATTTTCAAGTTCATTTCCAAAACAATAATTGTGTCCCATCTTCTGTGCTGTCTGTAGTAAACCTCTCCGTTCGCTAATTGCTTCTCCACGTAGACCTCGGACTTTGGACTCGGCTCTCAACTCGCCCCCTGCTAATCACTTAGCCATCTCCTCTCTCTCGTACAAGGTTGAACTATATCGGCTCCCTCTTGTTTGTAAACAACTTCAGCTGGTGACTCCTCACTACACTCCCAGTAGCCACGTATCTTTGAGTGTGATTTCTCAAATACTTCAAAATTACATTTTACAACAATGTCAGTCTTCTTTACAGTTCCCAGGGTTCCCTTCTTCTTCTTCTTCTCCGATCTTCTTCTTCTCCCATCTTCTTCTCCGGTTCCCGTACGGTAACTTCACCATATATGGAGACCCTTGTTGACTTCGGTCTGCGAATCTCTCCTGCTGTTTTTCTGTTTCTGCTTGTCGGCTAATCTCGTTTCTTCTCCATGCAGCTGCTCCAAGTACCTTTGTGTATCTATGTGCATGGCCTGCAAGGTTGGATTTGTTCCACTTTCCGTGTTGTAGGTTTCGGGATTTTTGTGGTTCTTCATCGCTCTTCCCCATTTTTCGCGTTCTGACTCATCGCCAGTGTTATGCTCCTGTACGTATTCCTGAGGATCCTCGTATCGTTCATCCAAGTTTCTCCTGTATTCCCTAGGATCGCCTTGTCTGTTATTCCTTTGTTCCCTGGGATCGCTATGCCCACTGTTCCTCCTGTCCTTCCAGTTTTGATTTCCCCGCGGGTTATTATTGTTATTATTCTGCTGGTATGGTGAATCATGCCTTCGGTTACCCCTCCAATTGGAATATCCGCGCTGGTCTCCCCTCTGGTTTGAATAATTATTCCTGTAGTTATTATTATGAGTATTGTAGTGGTTGTTACGATATTCGTAACGTTCCCTGTTTTCGTAGAAATCTTGCCTTCTCTGTGCCGGTGGTGTGTGCGTGGCTTGTGACCTAGTATTTGTTGGACTAGTATTTACGATTTCTGCCGTGTTCACCTGTTCTACTTGCCTCTGTCTGTATTGTTGAGTTACCATAGACGTTTCGTCTAAGTGCCTTAAGATTTCTCCTGCCTGTATCACGGTTTTAATGTTTGCTGCTACGAGAAACTGTTGAACATTCACCGGAAGCTGTTTCCCGATAGTGAGAACTAGATTTTCCTCACTAGGCGGTTCATCTAAATCTTTCAGCCTTAACATTTGTTGGACAAAGAATTCTGAGTATGTCGTGGGGTTGGTACTATGGTATTTACGTGAATATAATTCCATCCTTAAGCTTAGCTGGTTCGAGGGACTCCAAAACTTCCTTAAAATCGCCTCCTTGAATTTGTCCATCGTTTCAAACGTGTATTTAAAACTTTGAAACCAGAGAAGGCTTCCACCTTGTAAAAATCTCTCGACCATCCTGAGCTGTTTTACAGGACTAATCTGCTGATCCTGAAAATAGTCATCTAATTCACGCAGGAAGGCTTTGGGAGTACTCCCCACCCCGTCATTGTATTCTCCAGGACGAAAATCATTGCCCCTGATGACCTGAATGACTTGAGCTTGACTTACATTCGGTTGTGGAGTTGAGGCCTTGCCCCTATGTTTATTGAAAGCTTCCGTGTTACAGTCAGTCCTTGGACTCTGGACCTGACTCATTCCCCCAGTCTCGTGAGTTAATCCTAGACTGTGAATACTTTCCGGTTTTTCCGCTTGCCTCTCGGTTGTAAATAGTGTCATATTTTCTAATGACCTAAGTTCATTTTTTACGATTTTCACTTCGTGCTCTTGGAATCTCGCTTTAATATTTTCTTCGAGAGCCTGAATCCTTTGATTATTATCTCCCAGTTTCTTAATTATCGACTCCTTTTCCCCTTTACTTTGTTCTGACACCTGTTTCCAATCTTTCCTGATTCAGTCCTTAATTGCTTGATATTTCTTCTGTTTGTTCATTGTTATCAATTTGTCCTAATTCAATTCGATCCAGGCGTTCTTCTATCTTTTTCTTCGTCTCCCGCATGTTTTGCTTCATATGGTTTTGGTCTGCCTCTAAAGTCTCCCACCTATCGGTCGACTGAAGATCCATTTTCTCCATATCTTTAACTAAACCCATGACGTTGCTATCTATGGATTCGATCTGTCCTTGTATACTGTTGTTCTTCTTCTCCATCCCCTCTAACCTGCTTTGCAATTTCTCCTGTGCGACTTTAATCTCAGCTGTATTAGTGACGCAAGCCCGTTCTATTTGTTCAAGTTTCGCGGCCACCATCTCATCCAACTGAATTAATTTTTTGTCAAATTTTCCCTCAATGTTCTGTATTTGTGTGTTTATACCGGATTTTAAGTCTGTGATCTGTTCCGCAATTTTATTATTTTGGGTTATTGGCTGTTCTGAAATTTTATTGTTTATTTCGGCTAGCTGTGCGCTATTATTGTCTTTCATCTCCGCCTTCATTTCATTCAATTGTACACTACTACTGTCTTTTATTTCCGCCTTCATTTCATTTAATTGTACACTACTACTGTCTTTTATTTCCGCCTTCATTTCATGTAATTGTACACTATTACTGTCTTTCATCTCCGCTAATTGTACACTCAACTTCTCCTGGTTTCTTGCCATCGCAAGTTCAATCAAAGCACATATTTCATCCACCGTCGCCATTGCAAATACACAATACAATTTTAGAGAACTAGGGTCATGCATATGGCGACATCAGCTGCACACGCTCTCACGTATAGTTTGACATTTAAATGGTTTTTACAATAATCAAGTCATTTATCTTTACTTTAATAAGACCCCAACAAACATGCATCATTGAGTATTATCTATCTTTTTCAGTCAATTTAAAACCCCTTAATTTTGGTTATTAACTTTCCTGACCTTACTGATTTTACATGAAACATATTTTAATTAACCAACTGTTAATAAAAAAAATTAAGGTATCACCTTCCTGACTTTTAATTATACTGAGTTCATTGTTTAAACAATCATAATTTAATCTAACAGGGCGCCAGAAACACATCTCAACTCAATAGCAATTATCAAACATAACTGTGTTTCAAATTTCTTTAATTTTATGATGAGGATGATAATTGTTTTTTTAAGGGGCCTAACATCTAGGCTATCGGCCCCTGACTTCTTTAATTTTAAATGAACTCATTGATTTTAAATATTTTTGCACTTGGCGGTACAATTTTGCCACACTTTACTGAATCTACTCATTAATTAGCCACCGTTGGCGTACGTCCCACATTCAAGGCTTGTTTATCTCTAAACTGGTATCGAATGTACACCCTAGGACTCGGTTTACCATAAAACAACTGCAAACCCCACATTGGGCTCCAAGTTTACTCTATGAACCCTTGTAGAAGAAGCGTATCGAGACTCAATTTCGGTCCATGATAGCCGTGCAGTTACTTTTTGCTTCTCAAGATTACAAGGAATACATAGGGCAAATACAATAATTAAAGAAAGGAGGTAACCCAGTATACTAAATAACAAGTTTAATAACCAAAGCAAATAACAATCAACAAAAACAACAAATCGAATTTACTCCCACACTTCTAAATAGATCACAACTGCAAATCCTAAGTTGTGTCTGCATCAATCAAGTGGCATTCAAATATCCACAGTTTAACATTTAAAATAAATATCTCAGGAGAGATTATTAATTAAAAAGACGTTTGAAACAATACGTCGACTTGAAATCTATACTTTGTGCACGCGTGACGATGTTTTGACTAAATGAAGGAAATAAGTACGATTACGAGATTCGTTACCATATGGTTTCCCGTCAAGAAACGAATCCGCAATTCTGCGTAAATTAGATTAGCTTAGGGAACACACACCAATACACTAAATAATTATCCGACACCCGCTACCCTTTATCATACAAATAGATCTCCGCACGAGACCTTGACAACGTGCCAAACACGTCTAACTGCCCAGCGGGTCTTGGTAAAATCAACACAAGCGTACGTGACTACAACAAAATACACGAGGACATGACCGAACGTCATTTTAATAATTACAATGACCACAACAATACAAATGGATTTAAAAAAACAAGAACAACACTATATCCAATGGCATTTAATTATAACACGCAAATAAATATCACTTCAACTTAATGCATGAAAATTATGGTCTGAGCATGGCAGCTGCCCTTTAAATCAAGATATAGAATACAGGCTCATCTCACTTTAAGAGAAGAGGACACGGTAACCCGGCCTCAACCTAATTAGTGTTATCTTAAATCTGTCCGTCACATATGAAGCCATTATGTCATTCACCCAGTGCGTCGCGTAATAATATCGGGAGCTTGCTCACAGCAGCTCTCGAACCTAGAAGTACCTTGTATTTCCTGAAAACATGTGTGTATAAAATACCTATTTTGTCCCAATAATTCTCTCAGGAATTATAAGACACGACATCTCAGCCAGTAGCCTCCTCGGTGTTCATACTGCCATTAAATATATTTTGCTGCAGACAGGAATCGAGGTCTAAATACCACGATGTCCCCCGCGCATGTAGACACACATCATCACACATCACCAAATAACGCACACCCGGGTAATGACTTCACCTCACTCTCTCACCTTGAAATACGTCGAGATTAAGGATTCCACGGAAAGACTTATATTGCTTTCCCAAAGATCATAAAATCATTACTTCCTTAGTTTTACAGATTACAAAGAGAACTATGGTTCCCTGAAAATAAAATTTATCTAGGCAATTCACAATAAGAACGCCTGTTTATCAAACACAAGGTTAAAATGTTACCCCCCCCCCCCCCAAATTCTAAGTATACCGTTAAGTTTTATTCTACAAAAGCGCCATTTATCGCTCAAACCATAAAATTCCGCTCAAGCGATATGAACAATACACTGTACCTACCCCTTTTTGTCCTTTTGTATCCCCTATGAAACTAATGACATCCCCATTTGTTTTCTCTAATATGTCTTCGCCGTATTGCCTCATCTCACTGAGGCCTAATATATCGTACCTTACGTTTTTGAGTGAGTATTCGAGTTCTATTTCTTTATCTTGGGTTCTTAAGGTTCTAACGTTTAGTGTACCTAGTATGAGTTCTTCTTCCTTGTGTGAAGGTTGTTTCATCGTTGTGTTTGTTTGATTTCTTCTTCCCCGCTTTTTGAGGTTAAGTCTTTCCAGTGCACCCATTGGTCATTTAACAGGATTTTCTGGTATCCAACTCTTACATTGTTATTACCATTTTCCCTTTCTTCCCTGGCTTTCTGTCTGAGTGATGCTTGGATTTCTCTTTATATTATTGTGCGGTCATCATCTATGAATATGTCATGTCCTCTCAGTTTGTGTTTGTTACGGACTATTTTTAGTTTGTCTGCAAAATTTGTGAAACTGACTTTCACTATACCTCTAGTGTTTCTGTCTTTACCGACGTAGGTTGATTTTTCTGCCGTCACTTCTTTTTCTATCGTGTCCAATATCTTCTTGATTTTGTTCTTTAGTTCGTCTTTGTTACTTTCATCATTAGTGAATTCTTTACTTTTTACCACTATGTTGTTCCTCCCTTCTCTTTTCGCCTGTTGTTCTTTTTGTTCTTCTAGGTCACTTATTCTTTTGGATAATGTTTCTATCTTTTCTTGTATTGTGTTGTCTATGTTAGTGATTTTTTGTTCTAATGAATCATTTGTTCTTTCGCAGTATTCATTTCTTTTTTTAAGTTCCTTTCTCATGGACTGAATTTCCTCTCTTTTTTCTTGTTTAAACTCTTCAGTTTGCTTTTTCAAATCTTTAAGTTCTAATTGTGTTTTCAGAAAACATACCTTTAATATCGTCTCTTTGGGGTTTTACATTGTCTGTGTGTTCTTCTCCTCCCGAGCTTTCTGAGGTTGATATCTTGTTTTTTCTCTGTTTTTGCTTTATGTTTTTATTTGAGGGCTGTGTTTTGGGTGGCATGTTGTTATACTTGCTAGTTACGTACTGTGATATATTTTAATCCTCTTTTTGGCGCGTGTAATGTATTAATCTGATTTTGCTTCATTCACTTCGTTTTTGGAACATAGTTCCTCTCACACTCATTCGCTTCTATTTTGGTGCTAAAATATGTCTATGTATATTGTTAAAGTTTTCACAGGTTGCTGGTTTTCTTGTGTGAGCTGATACTATTCCTGTGATTTGTGCTGTAAAACGTTCGTTATGCGACGAATGTCCTCTTTTATTTTTGACAGGCCAGTGTCTTGTAAACGGTATGTCTCATTGTCCATACAGAGTTTCTTCTGGTCACATGTTATTTTTGTGGTAAGGTATGCAGACGGTTCTGTGTAGCTGTATGCGATTAGTGTTTTGGTGAGCTTTGTGATAATAACCTCACTAATTGATTAATTTGAGATATTTACCTCCAATTTGGGTGATTCCTTGTTTTCTTTCATATTGTGTACGTCTTCCTCGGGTACTTTTTTCACTTTTAAGCTGCGCTGATACCGTTTCACCATGTAACGGATCCAACAACTGTGGAGCTCGGAAATGGCGCGAGTTTACTTGACAACCTCTGTCTGACAACCGAGACCACATACGGCTGCAATTATTATAATGTGTTTGCAATGTCCTGTAGCCTATTGCTCAGGCTAATTTCGAACTTATTTGCCTTATTTTTGGAAACTTTTAACAGGAACTAATCGTTGCTTTTCAGGAATGTTCTCCAAAACTCTTTCATTACCTTGACATTGACTTTTTGAAAAAAGACTAATTGTCTTCTGGAATGTTCATGGTTCTTCATGTCTCACTGAGAGATAGAATACGGAACGAAGATATAAAAAGGAGACCGGCATGAAAGGCGCTATGACATTAGCAGACCAGCTTAAATGGAAATGGGGTGGACATGTAGCGAGATTAGATCCCAACCGATGGACGTAAAAAATCACGATGTGGGACCCATGAACGGGAAGACGAAACGTTGGGAGACAATGAATCAGATGGGCAGACATGTTCGAAAAATGGGGAGGAAAACAATGGACAAGAACCGCAAAGATGAGGCAGGAGTGGAAAGACCTAGGGAAATTCACATGCAGTGACCAATAAAACAATGCATCAATTAGAAAGACACCGTTCTGTGCACATGCAGCAAAAACGGTGCATATGTCCGGTGTACAATAAAGGATTCTCACAGAGCAGTGACCTCAAGAAGCACAGCTTTGTTCATACTGGAGCGAAGAAATACACCTGTAGCACTTGTGGGAAGTCATTTGCACGGCGAACAAAACTCATGGTACCTTATCACCAGACTCAATGAACGAATATGTTTCTATAGAACAGATTGTTGAAGCGAATGTTATACCAGCGCAATATAATTTACTTAATTTTTTATCAGCTACACATCTATAAAGTAGACCCAATCAGAAAGAATGACCCCGAATGCTCCTCAGGGCTTGCTCACCTGATGAGTTAAAACTGAGCAATTCCCAGCAAATTTCAGGAGGCCATAGCCCTTATGCGATTTGCAAGGCTATTTATAATTATTTATTATTTTTAAAATGCATAATTTTAACAGCACTTTCATGAACTCTTCCATGTGGCAAAATTAAACTGATGTAAAATTTGGAGACGGCATTCTAGTATACACATCTAAACACTACGCTTTATATGTTGAAAGTTTCCGGGAAGATAGGGAAATTGTAGTTTAACTAGAACAACATTTCAATGACAAATTTCAAGCAGGATTTTTTCCTGTTGTATGAACTTGTCAGTACCACAGCATTCCTCTTCTTCCCTTTGACGCACTAGCATCCATTTTGCTGTTCTTCCACGTCCCTTATCCCCATGCTCCTAGCGCAGCCCATTTATTATATTTTTTAAGCTTTTATCGTCTAATAAAAAGAGTTGTTCCGTGAGGAACTAAATAGCCTATTGTCATATAGGCCAATCCGACTTACGCAAATTGCCTCAATTTTCAGTTTTAATTGCTGTAATAGATTCGTAGATATTGGGAACTGTGAAAATATTTCATATGGTCACTATGTTGGATTATTATATATACAGTAGACCTTCGAGTTATGTAGGCTACATGAAGATTATTGTGTAGGTGTTTTATTCCAACTTCAATCTCATGATTAGGACACAAGAAGTAGCCTAAAAACGAGTTTTTATATTTTTCTCAGCCACCATCTTGTGGTTATGAAAAGAATCTAAATGAATTAGATGCCATTGGATTAAAATTTATATAAGCATATACCGTATTAAGTTTCACTGCGATAGGATAGTTAAATCACGAGAAACATCCATTTGAATATTTGAAATTCGTGTCACCGCCATGTTGGATTTGTGCTCACCAGGATATTGAACGTCCCATGGCTATAGCCTCTATACACATGCCAAATTTCAGTTTGATTGCTGCCATAGATTAATAGATATTGAGAACCATCTAAATATTTCGGTTAGTCACCATGTCGGAATTAATAACTTATATGCAGGCCATGGAGTTATGTACTATTGGATGAGGATTATTGGGTACGTTCATTATTCAAACGGTGATTTCGACCGCGTGATTAGAACACACGAATTAAGAATTTAATTTTGAAATTTCTTGAGATTTTGAAATTTCTTGAGGTTACGTAAACAATTGAACTAAATTAGATGTCAGTGCATTGCAATTTTTATAGTTATTTCCTGTACCAAGTTTCACTGCGTTCGGATGGTTAAATCGCGAGAATAGTCTATTAAAATGTTTCAATTCGCTTGGCCGCGATGTTCGTTTTGTACTTAACAGGGCTTTGAAAGACACATCGGTGAACGTCCTGTAGTGCCCTTTACCACTGAACAAAATTTCTGGGTGCTATGAGTAATAGATTCGGATAGGATGCTTGTGAAATATTTCACACAACTGCCATGTTGGATTGGTGAGACATAATAAAATTTGCAGGGCACGGTCGGGGTCGGATGCAATTGTAATTTCACCTTACCGAATTTCATTGAAATCGCTCCAGCCGTTTAGACGTTATTAGGGAGGGACATACACACATAGCCTACACACACACGCACGCAGACAAAAGGTAATCTCATAAACCTATTTTTTTTTCATAAATGAAAATAGGCTCATAAAAATATTCTTTGGTGGCTTTACTAATAGAACGCATGATTGTGGGAAAGTATTAGGAAAAAGAATCAGTAATTAATATGGCACTAAAACAACATTTTGATTTTTTTATGAGTCTGGGCATTCCAGAAGTGAAACAAGTGAAATATCCTAAATGACAAACCGTTTAGTTAGGCTATTTGTATACAATGTTGAACCGTTTGGAGTCAGCACGCTAATTTTGTAGCTTATCCAATATCTTCATTAGCCTACTTCAAACAGCACTCTGATTAGTTTATTGGTTTCTATCACAAAACGACGGAGGGGACGCAAACAATTAGATCATTTTAATGGCTCGGAACTCCTTGGTCAACTGTACCGTGTAGGCCAACTAGGCGCTTGTTGAATTTTTCTGATAACCTGTGTTTCTGAGTTGACTGTAGTATCGTGTAGGCTAGGTATGGGGTAGGTGTCACTGGGCTTGGAACAAGGTAGCACACCACCATTTGCCTGGGGAAAATGCCACTTGCCGCTGCCGGTGTCAGGATTCGATCTTTCAATACGCAGACTTGCAGCTCCTCCGTTCTGTCACGTGTGGGATTTTTAAATAAGGAAGAAATGAAATGAGAACTACTGCATGGGTCCAAGCTCTGTGAATTTGGGGGGTGAAGTGACGCGGGAGGTGGAAGGAGAAGGGCCTGTCAACAGCCCGCAGTGTTATCCGGAATTCCTGACTATTCCAATACTCCTAACATAGGGCCGTTGCCTAAACCACTGTGGTTTTACGAATGAGTGAGTGGGTCACTGACCCATGTATTTAGTTCTGTTACTACGCACGGACCGGGTACCCTCATCACTCATCACCATCACTCCTCATCGTCCGCGATCCACATTCCTCTCAGATTAACGGAGCTTGGACTCAACTACCTAATTTATACATATATTTCAAAAAATTTCTCCTCTGAAAATCTTAAAGTTTTGAATGAATCCGCTTTCACTTCGGTGCTGGGGTTCTTGAGTTACACGTTTATAAAGCATGAGATGAGATAACCAGTGACAGGGGCTACGCGGCATTTCCAATCGTCATGCTTGGGAACTGTCATTGTTCTTCATTCGTAATACAGATTTTAGTCATTTCCCATCATTAGTTCCTTAACGCGCTGAGTCTCAGCATAGCCAGGGATCAATGGAGGAACACCCTACTAGGAGCGACATGGCTGGTCTACAAGGTATTTGAGAAGGAGTAAGTAAATGCAATTGAGGGTTATGTAATGCAACACATCTTTACACTGTAGGCCTATGAACCCTCAATTCCGCACTCATGTAGATAATTTACTACCGTACCATTATAGAAATACTCTGTTGCTGCTGGTATTCCATAAATACATCAGATTAATTATATTTCCTTCCTGAAGTGTCTGCAACTTTCTCTTCCCATAACCAAGTTTGCTGACATCAACAGAATCATTTCTTGCCTGTGAATAATTGTTTAGCAATACATTGGTAATAACTAAAAGTTTTTTTTTTTCACTTAATAGACTAATTTCCACTCCACAAAGCACACATCATTTGGGAAACCAGGATGACCAAACAAAATTGTTTGAGACACAACTGCTAACGCCCTGTTTTGATCTTGACACTTTAAAAACATGTCTTCATTAGCATCATTGGAGATCAATGCACTTAAGACACAGCTAGCAGTGTCAGCAATGTGGTACTCTAGGTCGGATGGAACAGTGAGACCAACAGGCTTGGTTTCAGGAAAAGACAAGCATGACGGCAAAAATCTGGAAAAATTGTAAGCAGGGATCCTGATGCCAATTTCAATCTGTTCCATTGTACAGATGAGTCCTTATATTTCTCTGCTATAATAATATCACTTTCGTGAAAATGATTTGTGCAAACTACAGACCATTTCGAAGGTTTACAGTCCTTCCGAGGAATTTTTCTAATCCAGGCCTGGCGTAGATTTTCGTCACTTGGGAACCTAAACACTGGTGTGTAGTCTCCCTTACTTGGATAATTTGCGTTACAGTTAGGGACACAACGTTTACCTGGCAGTGTTACGGTACTGAAACATTCCTAGAAAATCAAAGTTTAAAACATGAAGTACATGTCATACCGTATTTAAAAATACCGGCACCATATTTGCCAGATATAAAGCACACTCGTAATTGTGTTCTCGATTAGGGATTACAGTTAAAAAAACTCACATGGAAAGGTAGTATAAACGTTACTATAAAGCGTAAGAGACAAAATATAGAAGGCAATATCCCTGTGAGATAAACAAGAACACCTGCCACACTGAACGTTCCCTTCGTGTTCCCGATTGACAAGGATAGACCTATGACTGATGAACATGTTGCCAAGTCTCAGCCTTCCGACCTGTCTAGAGTCGACCGTGTGACGTCGCATGTTGTTGTTGTTGTTGTTGTTGTTACAAGATGGCGGCCAAGATGGTGGCCAAAATGGCGGGACAAGATGGTGTGACGTCACAACGAGGTGTGATCGAAAAGTTCCAAAATGTTAACCCATAGCCTACTTTCCTGGTGACGTCAACACGAGGTGTGATCAAAAATTTCCAAAATGTTGCTCCATAGCCTACTTTCATGGTGACGTCACAACGAGGTGTGATCAAAAAGTTCCAAAAATATCGTCCCATAGCCTACTTTCCTGGTGACATCACAACGAGGAGTAATCAAAAAGTTTCAAAATGTTGATTCATAGCTTACTTTCCTGTTGACATCACATACTAACCCGCCATACATTCAGGCCAAAGTCGATATCTCCCGAACGCAAGGTCGGATTTTGACGAATGAGGTGTCGTTGAACTCGAGCCAACACTCTCTTTCCGATCAATAACCTATTTCCCCCCCTCAAACAATACCTACCCCTACTAGGGGGTGAAATTGTAATTTTTCGAATATCTGCGAGTTTGATTGCTAATTGGGAATTAAAAATTGTTACACATAAAGCGCATGCATACAGCCGATTACCACTATGATTTAACATTTTTGTTTTTGTTTTTACGCATGCGCACTTGTTTTTGTAAGAAGGTGGGTGATGAATCGCAAAGGCTTATGCAGCGGCCATACATGCCAGTGTCATTCATTGCTATTTGATGAATCATGGATCGCAGAGGCTTATGCGATTACCATGCTTGCCAATGCATTCATCGCTATTTGATAAATCATGGATTGTACTGTAATGATTGAAAAAACAATTGCAAGAATGATTGCCGAGTCACAGGACATGGCTACTAAAGCCCGTCGCACTCCCCTAGGATAATGATTAAAAAATGACAAATGAAATAAAATGAGTGTGGAGAGTTTTGCTAGAATTAAATAGTAACAGGTAATACCGGAGTAGCTAGAGATTAGAAGAGAACAAGAGTTAACCAAGTGTGGTCGACAGGAAAGAAGACGGAGAGGAGCCCGGCACAAGTAAGTGGAAGCATTGCTGAACACAGCTGGAGCCCTGTGGTCGCTAACCCACGTTCCACTAGATGTAAGTCCCTGGGGAGAAACTTGAAACACTACTGCTTGCTGGCAGGCATGGAGTGTAACCTCGGGATAATGAAAACTGCAACTCTTGCATGATGCCAGTTAAAAATTACACATTCTCTAAACACGCTGCCTGTCAGATAACATGCAAGAAGACAGTATGTATCACTGTATGAATTATTGAATATTAAAAGGAAATCGACTGTGGATCTATTGAAAAGGAATCGTCTTGGCATTTGCCTGGTGGTGAAAATGGAAAATCACGAAAACCCATTTTCAGAATGACTCAGGTGGGATTCACACTCACACTTTCTCAATGTCAGCGAGACATGAAGTAGCATGTTAGCTCTCTCGATCACTGTTGATTTTACCCACTCTAAGATTAGCTTTTCCATGAACTAAGCATGGAATCCTGCCTCTACCGCCATTAAAGTAGGGAGAGATGACCTGATAGTTTTACTTTTTTAAGAGAAAAGAATCCACCCTGAAGTTACCTTTGTAGCGTAGCGGTTAGCATGATTAGCTGCCACCCCAGAGATCCTGGGATTGATTCCCAGCTCTGACATAAAATTTGAAAAGTGATATGAGGATTGACACAGGGTCTACTTATCCTTGGGATGACTCAAATGTGTACAGGAGGATTTGATTTTAACTTCAGCCATTCTTGAAGTGGTTTTCAGTGGGTGCAAAAGTAGGTGCATAAGTGGATGCTAAATTGGGTGCAATAATGGTTGCAAAAGTGGGTGAAAAAGTGGGGGCAAACGTGGGTGCAAAGGTAGGTGCAAAAGTGGGTGCAAACGAGGGTGAAAAAGTGTGTGAAAAGGTAAATGAAAATTAGGGTGGAAAAGTGGGTGTAAATGTGTGTGCAGTTTATAGCAGGCACAATTTTTACTAGAATGTGATTTGAGTAAATGTAATTTCTAAGCCCAAGTAGTGAGTAGTCGGTTGGTTTTGATCTTTTTCACGCGTTAACATGTCACATACACTGGTGATGGATACTCATGGTTTTAAGGTCAATGTATTTGATTGAGTGAGAACCATAGTTAGAATAAATACCCTTAATCTTAGAACATGATTCAAGTAGTATTTCATTTTACATAGTGCTAACCAATGTCTATGGTAAGTAAAGTTCACTCGATAATATAAATAGTATTTTAAATTGGGTGCAAAGTTAGGTGCAAAAGTGAGTGCAAACGTGGGTGTAAAAGTGGGTGCAAAAGTAGGTGCAAAAGAGGGATAAAAAATGGGTGCAGTTTATAGTAGGCACAATTTTACTAGAATGTGATTTGAGTAAATGTATTTTCTAAACCCAAGTAGTGGGTAGTCGATTGGTTTTGAACTATGCACACGTAAACATGTCACATACACTGGTGATGGATACTGAAGGCTTTAAGGTCAATGTATTTGATTGAGTGAGGACCATAGTTAGAATGAATACCCTTAATCTTAGAACGTGATTAAAGTAGTATTTCATTTTACGTAGTGCTAACCAATGTCTACGGTATACTAGCTAAGGAATTATTCATAAAGTCATTGAATATAAACCCTTTAAAAATATACCTACCATGATAGTCCTTTTGTAGTCCTAGCACTCAACTTGATGATTGTTTGAGAGGTGGGAGAGACATTCAGTTGGGAAATAATGATATAGCTTATCATAACAGTGATGCATTATTGATACGTGTTGTTAATTATTAGTGGAATGAATGGTAAATGACTTTTATCTACCCATAAACTTTAGGATTAAAACAACAATCAAAATGTATATCATCACTGCTATGATTTCAAAAAATAGAAAACAAGCATTTTTTGGTTTATTCAAAACGTTCCATACATCGATGATAGTTCTTACCTTCATAAATCAAATATACAGGTTGACTACTTGTATTGATATCTTGAAAAACCTCATCAGGCACGTTATCAAAACGTGAAGGGAGAAATGTTTCAAACTCTTTCCAAATGCAAAGAGCGCGGTTTTCAAATTTAGATGTTTTTTTATTCTATGTATGCGAAATGTGTATGAATAGGCAAGTTGCTCATCTTCTTGAGTTCAAGACCACAGGCTTGACCGATAGCATTCAAACCTTCCATGGTAGTCTATAAGCAAAAGAGAATAACTATGACACTCTAGTCTCAGCATTGTTACAACAAGATGAACATGGACATTGGATAAATCTGTAATCAAATTACAAACAGTCAAGTTGTTGTAACACGGATTTCCAAATTCGCATTGTCAGTGACATCTAGTAATGAACATGAACACTGGATAGATGTTAATCAAATCACAAATGGTCAAGTTGTTTTAACATAAATTTGCAAATTTGTATTGTCAATGGCATCTAGCAGTCTACATGAACACTGGATAGAGCGTTAATCAAATCACAAATGGCCAAGTCATTTTAACACGGATTTGCAAACTTGTATTGTCAGTTGCATCTAGTAATCAAATTGGACACTGGATAGAGCATTAATCAAACCACAAATGGTCAAGTCGTCTTAACATGGATTCGCAAAATATTATTGTCAATGGTATCTTGTTGTGAACATGGACATTGGATAAAGCATTAATCAAATTACAAACGATCAGTTGTTTTAACACGGATTTTCAAACTCTTATTGTCAGTGGCATCTAGTAATGAACATGAACACTGCATAGAGTGTTAATCAAATCACAAATGGTGAAGTTGTTTTAACACAAATTTGCAAACTTGTATTGTCAATGGCGAAGCCTCCGTGGCTTAGGCGGCAGCACGCCGGCCTCTCACCGCAGGGTCCGTGGTTCAAATCCCGGTCACTCCATGTGAGATCTGTGCTGGACAGAACGGAGGCAGACAGGTTTTTCTCCGGGTACTCCGGTTTTCCCTGTCAAAATTTCATTCCATCAACACTCTCCACTATCATTTCATTTCATCTGTCATTCATTTAGTCATTGCCCCAGAGGAGTGCGTCAGGCCTCGGCAGCCGGCACAGTTCATATCCTCGCCGCTAGATCGGGGCTTCATTCATTCCATTCCTGACCCGGTCGGAGACTGGAAGCAGGCTGTGGATTTTCATTTTCATATTGTCAATGGTATCTAGTAGTCAACATGAACACTGGATAGAGCGTTAATCAAATCACAAACGGTTAAGTCAATTTAACACTGATTTGCAAACTTGTATTGTCAGTGTCATCTATTAGTCCACATGGACACTGGATACAGCGTTAATCAAATCACAAATGGTCAAGTCGTTTTAACATGGATTCACAAAATAGTATTGTCAATGGTATCAAGTTTACAACATGAACATTGGATAAAGCATTAATCAAATTACAAACGATCAAGTTGTTTAAACACGGATTTTCAAACTCGTATTGTCAGTGGCATCTAGTAATGAACAAGAACACTGGATAGAGTGTTAATCAAATCACAAACGGTAAAGTTATTTTAGCACAAATTTGCAAACTTGTATTGTAAATGACACCTAGTTGTCAACATCAACATTGGATACAGCGTTAATCAAATCACAAATGGTCAAGTCATTTTAACACAGATTTGCAAACTTGTATTGCCAGTGGCATCTAGTGGTCAACATGGACACTGGATAGAGCGTTAATCAAATCCAAATGGTCAAGTCGTTTTAACACATATTTGCAAAATATTATTGTCAATGACATCTAGTAGTGAACATTGGCACTTAGTAGAGCGTTAGTATTGACAGTGCCATCTAGTAGTGAACATTGGCACTTGATAGAGCGTTAATCAAATCAAAAATGGTCAAGTTGTTTCAACACGGATTCGCAAAATAGTATTGTCAGTGCCATCTAGTAGTCAACATGGGCACTTGATAGAGCGTTAATCAAATCACAAATGGTCAAGTCGTTTTAACACAGATTTGCAAAATAGTACTGTCAATAACATCTAGTAGTGAACAGTGGCTCTTGATAGAACTTTAGAATTGTCAGTGCCATCCAGTATTGAACATTGGCAATGGATAGAGCGTTAATCAAATCACAAATGATCAAGCTTTTGCAACACGGATTGGCAAAATAGTATTGTCAGTGCCATCTAGTAGTGAACATTGACACTTGATAGAGCATTCATCAAATCTCACCTACATGTTTAGTTATTAAACGGGTATTCACTTTTAATATAAAACTGCTGTTGCCAATTGAATTAGGTATAACCAGTAAACCAACTATCTGTAAATAAATAAACCAATCAATCAATAAATCAATCCATTCATTTCAATCCATCACTTACACTTTGAGTTTTATCTATTAAATACATACCTCTCAAATATTTTTCTTTTTCCAAGTCACGCCACTGCTTTTTCTCGATTAACTTGTATATAAATGATAGCACTGAAGCACTAATCACCTGGCATGTAACAAATGAGTGGCAATGATAGGTATGACCTTGTTTTTATATTGTTCAATATTGCCAGCTTGCAAAATATTGTCTACGCATGATTGAGCGAAATAGAATAAATCACTGAACATTGAGATTCGCGAAACTTCAAGATTCAAAATTAATATAATAGTACATTATGCAACGAGCCTATACTGGCTATAATTAAGACACGAATATTTTTATAAAATGAGCATATGCGAATTTTATAATTTCCATACGAGTGGCTTAATTACCATTATAGGCGAGTTGCATACGACTGTTTATGTTCGACGATAATTATAACTTTATTATATGTTTTAACATAGAGACGTGTACGATGGGTCATAGAACATGGGCTAACGCCCCCTTGTTGAATGAATTTTTGAAATTTTGACAAAGGGCCAAGAACATTTTTTGAAAAAAAATTTAGCTCTTAAAAATGTTCATGAAGAGTGGTTGTGAGAGAGACAATGCCGCTGGGCATGTGTTTCAACAAGGCGATAGCTAGCCACGGTGTTGGCATTCCAATATAGTAGGCCTAATTGCTATTTCGACGCGTCGGTTTATGACAGTTGGTCGGTCGAAATATCGATTGTTCTATTGAGTACAGCCACTCTGGCCAGTGATAGCCTTGTTGAAACACACGCACGATGATGCGTTTTCAGATGTTCGATGGAATAGTGATTTGTTTTTCAATTTTTGATATTGTGAATCGATTGCGACAGACCTGGTCAGGAAATGGAATGAATAAAGTTCTCATTTAGCAACAAGGATATAAAACGGTGTCAGTGGTTGAAGCCTGTCGCACTCCCCTGGGCTAATGATAAACAGGCTTTTGTCATGGTTTGTATAACAGGTGATTTAACCTGAGATACTTCAGTTCAAAGGCTAGCACACTAACCTGTTAGCTATGAATGAACGATAGCAGTGACCATGCTTGGGGATATATTCATTGCTATTCCATAACAATCATGAATCGCAGAGGCTTATGCAATGGTTTTCTAGCCAATGAATTCATCGCTATTTCATGAAATCATGGATCACAGAGGGCTTATGCGATGGTTTTGTGGCAGGCAATTGAACCTGAGATGCTTTATGTTGAAGCCTAGTGCGATAACCGGATAGCTGTGAATGAACGATACCGGTGGCTGGCCATGTAAAAAAAACTATGGAAAAACACAGAGGCTTATGCGATGGTTTTGTAGTAGGCAATCGAACACGGGGAGAATACTTTAGGTTAAAGCCTACTGCGCTAACCAGTTAGCTATGAATAAACGATAATGATGGCTGGCTATGTAAAAAACTATGCAAAATCATAGAGGCTTATGCAATGGTTTTATAGCAGACCATTAAACCATAGATACTTTAAGCCAAAGCCTAGCGCGCTGACCCGTAAGCTATGAATGAACGATACCGGTGGTCGGCCACGATGTTCATGCTTACAAAATGCATTCATTGCTGTTTCATGAACCAAGGATCGCAGAGCTGTAAGTAATGGTTTAACTCTAGCTTGGTAAAGACAAGATTGAAAAATTAAAATCCACAGCCTGCTTTCAATCAACCGAGTGGGTTAGGGAATGGAATGAATGAACCCCTCATTTAGCGATGAGGATTTGAAACAGTGCCAACAGCTAAAGCCTGTCGAACTTTCTTGGGGGGAAAAGATTAAATGAATAACAAATGAAATAAAAATGATTGTGGAAAAGTGTTGCTCGACTAAAGGATCGGGGAATGGAATGAATGAAGTTCTCATTTATCGAAAAGGATATGAAACTGTGCCGGCGGCTAAAGCCTGTCGCACTCTCCTGTGGTAATGATTAAATGAATGATCATTGAAATAAAAAAGATTGTAGAGAGTGTTGCTAGAATGAAATGGTGGCAGGGGAAATTGTCATCACCAGAGAATAAAAAATATCTCTTTGCTTTTTCCAGCACAAATCGCGCATGGAATGACTGGGATTTGAACTATGGACTCAGTAGTGAAAGGCTAGCACGCTTTTGTCTAAGCCATAGAGGCTTTAAAATGCGAGTGACATACACCCAGTCTCTGAGCCACATGAATGAATTCCAAGAGATTAAAACTCCAGATTGAGGTTGGGTTTAAGATTAATCTTGGAATACTATTGCTGGCTAGCTAGTAGCAGAGATGTTGAAACATGATGCAGTTTTGTCAACAGTGGCACGCATTGATTGTAACCTTTGTGATAATGAAAACAGCAATTCTAGCATGATAACTGTGTTAAATTACACCTTCTTTAAACATGCTACCTGTTAGATTGCATGCAAGTATACAGTATGTATCGCTGTATGGTTAGCATGATTAGCTGCCGCCCCTGGAGGTTCTGGGTTCGATTCCTGGCTCTGTCAAGAAATTTGAAATGTGGCACGAGAGTAGGGGGGGCAGTAAGATTTATAACGCACCCCGACAACAGTTTTTGAATTTGGCGCGCTTTAAATCCAAGATGGCGGCGATGCGTCACAAGTTGGTGGCCAAGATGGCGGCTAACCAAAATGGCGGCCATGGCTTAACTAACCTAGGCTAACCTAACCTCACCTACGGGGTGGGATCGAACAGTTCCAAAATGTTGACCGATAGCCTACTTTCCCGGTGAAGTCACAACGAGGGGTGATAAAAGAGTTCCAAAAATGTTGACCCATAGCCTACTTTCCTGGTGACTTCGCAACGAGGTGTGATCAAAAATTCCAAAATGTTGACTCATAGCCTAATTTCCTGGTGAGGTCACATACTAACCCGCCATACATTCAGGGCAAAGCCTATATCCCCCGAACGCATGGTCGGATTTTGACGAATTAGGTGTCGTTGATATCGGGCTGACACCCCTTTCAAAAATCCAAAATGTTGACACATTGCCTACTTTCTTGGTGACGTCACATAATAACCCGCCATAGATTGAGGAACAAAGCCAATATCTCCCGAATGTATGGTCGGATTTTGACGAATGAGGTGTTGTTGAACTCGGGCTGACACCCCCTTTCCGAAATTCCAAAATGTTGACCCATAGCCTCCTATCCTGGTGACGTCACATACTTACCCGCCATACAAACAGGGGCAAAGCCTATATCCCCCGAACTCATGGTCGGATTTTGATGAATAAGGTGTGGTTGAAATCGGGCTACCACCCCCTTTCCAAAATTCCAAATTGTTGACCCATAGCCTACTTTCCTGGTGACGTCACATACTAACCCGCCATACATTCAGGGGCAAAGCCAATATCCCCCGAACGCATGGTCGGATTTTGACGAATGAGGTGTCGTTGAAATCGGGCTGACACCCCCTTTCCAAAATTCCAAAATGTTAACCCATAGCCTACTTTCCTGGTGACTTAACTTTCTAACCCGCCTTACATTCAGGGGCAAAGCCGATTGTCCCGAACGCAAGGTCGGATTTTGACGAATGAGGTGTCGTTGAAATCGGGCTGACACCCTTTTCCAATGAATAACATATATCCACCCCAAAATAAAACCTACCCCTACAAGGGGTGAAATCATAATTTTTTAGAAAATCTTGCTTTCCAAGTGCGACATGTGAGAGTTTGAACGATAATAGGAAGTTTAACGATGTTTCACATGAAAAACATGAATAGTCCTATATGCAACTATGATTTAACATTTTTGTTTTTTGTTTTTACGCATGCGCACTTGGGGATTTTGTAATAGGGTGAGCTTTTTGAATAATGATTTATGGACGAGTTATTTTTTATCCATGGCTATTACGATGGAACGACGGGTCGTAATACGACGATTCGTTTTCCTATGTTCGATGGAACGACGGATAGTAATACGGCGATTCGTTTTCCCCGATGTGGCGAACCATGATAGCCATGCTTGCCAATGCATTAGTCGATTTTTGAATGAACCATGAATCGCAGAGGCTTATGCCATGGTTTGTAGCAGGCAGGCAATTGAACCCAAGATACTTTAAGTCAAAGCCTAGCATGCTAACCTGTAAGCTATGAATGAACAAAACCGGTGGTCGGCCACGGCGTTTTTTCATGCTTGCAAAATGCATTTCACAAATCATGGATTGTAGAGCTGTATGTGATGGTTCAACTCATGGTTGGTAAAGACATGATTGAAAAATGAAAAAATCATGCTTTCAGTTGACCGAGCGGGTTAGAGAATGGAATGAATGAATCCTTTATTTAGCGATATGAAACGATCGTGTGGCCTCTGGAGAGGCCGAGTGCAGGTATTTCTAGTTGACGCCCGTGGGTGACCGGTGCGTCGTAATGAGGATAAAGTAATGATGAACACGGCACATTCACCCAGTCCCCGAGCCACTGGAATTAACCCCAGGAGATTAAAATCCCTGATGACTCGGCCGGGAATCGAACCCGGGGCACTTGGGGCCAAAGCCTAGCGTGCTAACCCTGTAGCTACAGTGCGGATTTGAAACAGTGCTGGCTGCAAAAGCCTGTCGCACTTTCCTGGGAAAATGATTAAATGAATGACATATGAAATTAAATGATAGTGGAAAGTGTTGTTCAACTGAGAAATCAGGGAATGGAATGAACAAGCCCCTCATTTAGCGGTGAGGATTTGAAACGGTGCAGGCTGCTAAAACCTGTCACACTCTCATGAAACAATGATTAAATGAATAACAAATGAAGTGAAATGATAGGTAAAGTGTTGCTTGGCCAACCGGGTTAGGGTATGGAATGAATGAATAAAATCCTAATTTAACAGCGAGGATGTGAAAAGGTGCTGACTGCTGAAGCCTGTCACACTCCCCTGGGGGTAATGATTAAATGGATGACCCATGAAATAAAATGCTAGAATGACATTCTTGGTAGTAAAAACTGGAAGAGCTAGAGAAAAAAAAATGTGTGTGTCTGCATTGTCCAGCACATATCTCACATAGAGTGACTGGGATTCGAATTATGGACCCAGCAGTGAGAGGCTAACGTGCTTTCTCCTAAGCTATTGAGACATCAAAACACGAGTGTCATACATTCAGTCTCTGAGCTACTAGAATGAATTCCAAGATATTAAAGTTCTTGATTGGAGTTGTGTTTAAGATGAAACTTGAAACACTACTGCTTGCTAATCAACATTAGCATGCATGGCATGTAAC
Organism: Meconema thalassinum; assembly: GCA_946902985.2. Lineage (NCBI taxonomy): Eukaryota > Metazoa > Arthropoda > Insecta > Orthoptera > Tettigoniidae > Meconema > Meconema thalassinum. The sequence goes on from OX336389.2 coordinate 143,747,945, forward strand.
CTTGTGATAAAGAAAATTGCAACTGTTGCATGATATCGGTGTTGAATTACGCGTTCTCTCTAAACACGTTGACTGTTAGATCGCAAACAACTGGAGAGTATGTATTACTATATGGTAGCGCAGCGGTTAGCAAGTTTAGGAACCGTCCTGGAGATCCTGGGTTCGATTCCCGGCTCTGTCATGAAATTTGAAAAAGTGATACGAGGACAGGAATGGGATTTATTCAGCCTCACCCCAGGCTCAAATGAGTAGGGGGGGGGGGGGTTCGATCCCCCCCCCCCACCCCTCAGTCATTCTTGAAGCGGTTGTCAGTGGATTCCCAATTACCGTATGGCCACGGCAGTCTCTTTTTTCAATTCCTTGTCACACTCTCTCACTCTTTCTATTCCTTAATGAGACTCCTGTATGCTTTGCATGCGAGACCGCATGGATGTTGTGGTGATTGCGCACCCCAATTGTATCACTGACTCAGAGTCTTAAGCTCGAGGACACTGCCCTTAGTGGCGGTACAGGTGGGATCCCTTGCTTAGTTCATGGGGAAAGCTGATCCTGGATGATAAAATGATAGCCAAGCGTGCAAATCTATGAATCCACCCGAAAGGAATTTCTTAGTGGGTAGTCTACTTTTAAACTCCCTAGTCAAGCGCTTTTGAGGATGTAACCATATTCAGAGTTCATTAAAAGTAGTGGGCCTACATACAGCCTACGTCTTTGAGAGACTTGAGCAAAAGGCCGGAGATAACATGAAAAAGAAAAAGAAGGTTAACCCCATTGCAAAAGGAGGGTATCTGCAAAACTCAGACAAGGGCCGATTAAGGTTGGAAAGTGAAAGACTCCCTATGCCTCTGATACACTAATACCATTGGGGGAGTGAAGAGAACAAGAGTTGACCGAGTGAGATCGACATGAAAGAAAAACAGAGAGGGGCCCTGCCCAAGTAAGTGGAAGCAGTGCTGGACTCAGCTGGGGTCCCCGTGGTTGTCAACACACATTTCACAAGATGTAAGCTCATGATTTTATAAAGTCTAACTAGATGACATAATATTTGTTTCATTACATTGCCACCAACAGCGAGAATCTTAAAGCAGGATGCTGTCTTGCCATATCAGCGATCCTGTTTGAAATAAGCAAGTGTTGCTGATAAGTGTAAATTGAGAAGTTATTGTGTTTGTCATTTCCGTTTGCCATGTGAAAAGAATATGAATGTCAGGTAATGTAAAATGTTTGCAGTAATTTGAATCTTGATATATTGCGAATCTCAATGTACAGTGATTTATTATATTTCACTGACTCATGCGTAGACAATTTTTTGCAAGCTGGCAATATTGAACAATATAAAAGCAAGGTCATACCTATCATTGCCACTCATTAGTTACATGCCAGGTGATTAGTGCTGCAGTGCTATCATTTATATACAAGTTAATCGAGAAAAAGCAGTGGCGTTACATGGAAAAATAGAAAAATAATTGAGAGGTATGTATTTAATTGATTAAACTCAATGTGTAAGTGATGCATTGAAAAGAATGTATTGATTGATTGATTGATTGATTGATTGATTGATTGATTGATTGGTTTATTTATTTACAGATAATTGGTTCACTGGTTATACCTAATTCAATTGGCAACAGAAGTTTTAAATTAAAGGTGAGTACCTTTAGATGTCTCTGACAATAATATTTTGTGAATTCGTGTTAAAATGACTTGACCATTTGTGATTTTGAATAACGTACTATCAAGAGCCAATGTTCACCACTAGATGTCGCTGACAATATTATTTTGTGAATCCGTGTTAAACGACTTGACCATTCATAATTTGATTAACACTCTATCAAGTGTCAATGTTCACTACTAGATGTCACTGACAATACTATTTTGCAAATCCGTGTTAAAACGATTTGTCCATTTGTGATTTTGATTAACGCTCTATCAAATGCCAATATTCACTGCTAGATGTCGCTGACAATTCTATTTTGTGAATCGTGTTAAAACGATTTGACCATTTGTGATTTTGATTAAAACTCTATCAAATGTCAATGTTCACTACTAGATGTCGCTGACAATACGAGTTTGCGAATCCATGTTAAAACGACTTGACCATTTGTGATTTTGATTAACGCTCTATCAAATGCCAATATTCACTACTAGATGTCGCTGACAATACTATTTTGTGAATCCTTGTTAAAACGACTTGACCATTTGTGATTATGATTAACACTCTATCAAGTGTCAATGTTCACTACTAGATGTCACTGGCAAAACTATCTTGTGAATCCGTGTTAAACGAATTGACCATTTATGATTTGATTAACACTCTATCAAGTGTCAACGTTCACTACTAGATGTCGCTGGCAATACTATTTTGAGAATTCGTGTTAAAACGACTCGACCATTTATGAATTGATTATCGCTTTATCCAATGTTCCCAGTTTCCATGTTCACTACTAGATGTCATTGACAATACTATTTTGCAAATCCATGTTAAAACAACAACTTGACCGTTTGTGATGTTAAAATTATAGACGAGATTCGATTAATGCCTTATCCAGTGTCCATGTTCACTACTAGATATCAGAGACGATACGAGTTTGCTAATTCATGTTAAAAACTACATGACCATGCAGTAATGTTAAACCTGTAGGTGAGATTTGATGAATGATCTATTTTTAATATGATAAACTTTTTAACTCTTTTTCGGTAATGTTGATAGAGGTGTAAGTCATGAATTGAAATGTATTGATTAATCCATTGATTTACAGATAATTGCTCTGGCAGTGAGTGATACACTGTCTAGAGAGCATCATGTCTGTGTCGTCAATGTTGGAATTGGACAATAATGCTATTGAGCATGCGATTGGGAAATGTTTTATATGTAAAAAGAAATGAACCAATTTTACAAAAGAAGAATTAAATGCTTTACCTAAATCATTCATTTTTATGTGGCTGCAAAGGCAGTTAAGGAAATATGGGAACATGTGCCATCATCGTGGACTCAAGACCCTGTGTTAAGCGAATTGCGACCCCGTAATAACTACGAGCATCATAAGGAAGTGACCTTTAACAAAATGCCATCAGTACAACATTGTCAAACCTGTCGGCTTGTAAAACTCTACCACGGTCATAAAACTTTCAACAAAGACTTTTTTTCTTCATTCCACGGGTGTAATGATGAAAAAAGCAACAAAATCCTCAACAGAGGGAAGAGATCAAAATTATTTGCAATCGATTGAAACAGAGTCTCCAAACCCATACTGCTCTGAACGTTATTGACAAAGTTGACGTTATTGTGTCATGGTTTTTATAATAAACAAAAACAGTAACATAAACGCTTGTTTTATATTTTTCTGAAATCATAGCAGTGATGATATACATTTTGATGGTTGTTTTAATCCTAAAGGTTACAGGTAGATAAAAGTCATTTACAATTTATTCCACTAATAATTACCAACACGTCTTAATAATGCATAACTGTTATGATAAGCTATAGCATTATTTCACACCTGCATGTCTCTCCCACCTCTCAAACAATCAACAAGCTGAGTGCTGGGACGACGAAAGGAGTATCAAGGTAGGTATATATTTTTCAAGGGTTTATATTCAATGACTTTATGAATAATTCCATAGCTAGTATATCATAGACATTGGTTAGCACTATGCAAATGAAATACAACTTTAATCATGTTCTAAGAGTAAGGGTATTCATTCTAACTATGGTTCTTGCTCAATCAAATACATGTAAACAGCAACCATGGTTTGTTTGAAATACTACATTGATGAACACTCACACTTAAAAACCTTTCTATTTCTACTTTTAGATTCCCTCGACATTTTGTTGACCTCTCTTTTGAGCATGGCCAGAATATTATTCAATTCACATTCAGACGATTATAGTTATAAGAGTAGCCTTGATAGAGTACACGTTGCCTACCTTTGTTGGTTGTAGTAAGTTTTATAGTATCAACTGACCTGTTCACACTACAAAGGTTTTGGTGATAAAGTGACTTAATAATAGTTTAAAGTGGGTGCAAAAGTGAATGTAAAAGTGGGTGAAAAAGTAGGTGCAACGGTAGATGCAAAAGTGGGTGCAACGGTAGGTGCAAACGTGGGTGTAAAAGTGGGTGCAAAAGAGGGTGCAAAAGCGGGTGCAAAAGTAGGTTCAAAAGTGGGTGCAAAGGTAGGTCCAAAGTGTGTTCAAACGTGGGTGTAAAATTGGGTGAAAAAGTGGATGCAAAACTGAATGCAAAAGTTAAACCATAACATTTTCCTCATTTGCCAGCATCCTACCCCATCCGTCTATGACGTCATAGCTCAACTCACCTAACATAACCTAACATAACCTTGTCACGTGACATGTTCTACAAGTTTAGACAGGCTTTAAGACTGGCTATGACATCACACATAGCTCACCTAACCTAACCCCATGTGTTGGATTTTGTATTGGCTTATGTATTGGCTATTGTATCGGCTGTTGTGTTGGCTTTTGTATTGGCTGATGTATTAGCTTTTGTGAAGGCTTATATATTGGTTTTGTGTTGGCTTATACGTTTATACTTGCTTTAAGACTGGCTATAACGTCACACTTAGTTCACCTAACCTAATGTAACATATCGTAGCCAAACCTAACCCATCCCCATGTGTTGACTCTTGTATTTGCTTATGTATTGGCTTGTGTTTTGGCTTTTGTGTTGGCTTTTGTATTGACTTATGTATTGGCTTTTGTGCTGGCTTATATATTGGCTTTAGTATTGGCTTATACGTGTACACTTGCTTTAAGACTGGCTATAACGTCCCACTTAGTTCACCTAACCTAATGGAACATATCATAACCTAACCTAACCCCATGTGTTGGGTTTTGTATTGGGTTATGTATTGGCTTTTTGTATTGGCTTTTTGTGTTGGCTTTTGTATTGCCTTATGTATTGGCATTTTTCGTTGGTTTATATATTGGCTTTTGTGTTGGCTTATGCGTTTAGACTTGCCTTAAGACTGGCTATAACGTCACACTTAGTTCACCTAACCTAATGTAACATATCTTAACCTAACCTAACCCCATGTGTTGGCTTATTATTGGCTTTTATGTTGGCTTTTGTGTTGGCTTTTGTATTGGTTTATGTATTGGCTTTTGTGTTGGCTTATATATAAGCTTTTGTGTTGGGTTATACGTTTACTGTAACTTGGTGGTCATTCTCGCAATTGTTTTCGCTCATTCGAGCAACACTTTCCACTAGCTTTTCATTTCATCGGATATTCATTTAATCATTCACCCAAGAAAGTGCGAGAGGATTTAGCAGCCGACACTGTTTTACATCCCATAGCTAACTGGTTAGCGCGCTAGGCTTTGGCTTAAAGTATTTCGAGTTAGATTGACTGCTACAAACCCTGGCATAAGCCTCTGTGATTTATGGTTCATTCAAATATCGACCAATGCAAGCATGGCTATTGTCTTGGTCAATACCATGTATGTGTAACTAGAATTTTGTGATCGGGTAGTGCGCTAGGTAGCATATCTCCGTGTCCCAAGCTCTCTGGACGACCGACGCATGCGCTCTGTGTGCTTCAATGCCAGATGTGCAGATCGTGAACCAGTATTCAGCAAAACTGTCACCGCAGTCGTTTGAAATCAACGCGCTGAGTTGAAATTGGATTTAGGTATATTAAGGTACAGTGCTATTTCTAGTCTCATATTCACCAGTTTATTTACGCGAACATATGGACGGTGCACTTTCGGTAATTTATATAGACATGTTGGATTTTGAAAGCATGCGCGATGGTATCCTTATCTAATTGGTCAAAGAAATGTTTCTTGAGCTGTGATTGGTGGTAAAAACTGTTTCATAATTAATAATAGTGTTATAATGACCATCATTATGATACAGTTATCAGACACATAATAGTCAGGGTCGAACATAAACATTTTTAAATTACCAGACATTCATATACTTTCCACATGTTAAACGGAAATGTCATACACAATAAGTTTTCAGTTTACGCTTATCAGCAATACCTGATTATTTCAAACCGGATCGCTGATATAGCAAGACAACATCCTGCTTCAATATCACGGGGATCCCAGCTGAGTCTGGCATGCTTCCACTTACTTGTGCAGGGCTCCACTATGTTTTCTTTCATGTCGACCTCACTCGGTCAACTTTTGTTCTCCTTACACTGCCAATAGTTTAGTGTATCAGAGGCCTAGGGAGTCTTTCACTTTCCAGCCTTAATCGCCCCTCGTCTGATCTTTGCTGATACCCTGCTAGGGGGTCAACTTTCTTTTTCTTTTCATATTATCTTGTGCCTTTTGCTCAAGCATCTCAAAGAGGCATGGTGTATCTAGTCCACTACTTTTAATGTACTTTGAATATGGTAACACCGTCAGAAGCTCTCGACTAGTGCGTTTAAAAGTTGACAACAGCCTAAGAAATTCCTTTGAGGCTGATTCATACCTTTGCACGATTTGCTATAATTTTATCCTCCAGGATCAGCTTTTCCCATGAACAAAGCAAGGGATTCCACCTCTACCGCCACTGAGGGCAGTGACCTGCAGCTTGAGAGTATGGGTCGGGGTTACAACTAGGGTGTGTGATCGCCTCAACGCTCAAGAGGTCTCACCTGCAATGCGTACAGGAGCCTCATAAAGGAATAGAAAGGGTGGGAGGATTGAGCAATGAAGTGGGAAAGAGGCAGCTGTGGCCTCACGGTAGGCGTCACCCCAGCATTTTGCCCGAAGACAAAGTGAGAAATCACAGAAAACCACTCCAAGAATGGCTAAGGTGGAAATCGAACCCCCTCTACACACTTGGGCCTGGGCCGAGCCTGAGTATACCCCGTTCGAGTCCTCGTAAGTGGGGGGGGGGGCAGTAAGAGTTCTATCGCACTCCGTCAGCAGTTTTTGAATTTGGCGCACTCTAAATCCAAATGGCGGCGATAACGTCACAAGTTGGCGGCCAAGATGGCGGCTAATCAAATTGTCGTCTAACCAAAATGGCGTCTAACCAAAATGACGGCCACGGCTTACCTAACCTAGCCTAACCTAACCTCACCTACGAGGTGCGATTGAAAAGTTCCAAAATGTTGACCCATATACTACATTCCCGGTGACGTCACAACCAGGGTTGATCAAAGAGTTCCAAAAATGTTGAACCTTAGCCTACTTTCCCGGTGACTTAGCAACGAGGTGTGATCAAAAATTCCAAAATGTTCACTCATAGCCTACATTCCTGGTGACGTCACATACTAACCCACCATACATTCAGGGGCAAAGCCGATATCCCCCGAACGCATGGTCGGATTTTGACGAATGAGGTGTCGTTGAAATTGGGCTGACACCCTATTTCCAAAATTCCAAAATGCTAACTCATAGCCTACTTTCCTGGCGACATCACCTGGCAAAGTCGATATCCCCCGAACGCATGGTCGGATTTTGACGAATGAGGTGTCGTTGAAATCGTGCTGACACCCCCTTTCAAAAATTCCTAAATGTTGACTCATAGCCTACTTTCCTGGTGACGTCACATACTAACCCGCGATAGATTCAGGAACAAAGCCGATATCTCCCGAATGTATCTTCGGATTTTGACGAATGAGGTGTCGTTGAACTCGGGCTGAAACCCCCTTTCCAAAATTCCAAAATATTGACCCATAGCCTACTTTCCTAATGACGTCACATACTAACCCGCCGTACATTCAGGGGCAAAGCCGATATCCTCCGAACGCATGGTCGGATTTTGACAAATGAGGTGTCGTTGAAATCGTGCTGACGCCCCCTTTCCAAAATTCCAAAATATTGACCCACAGCCTACTTTCCTAGTGACGTCACATACTAACCCACCGTACATTCAGGGGCAAAGCCGATATCCTCCGAACGCATGGTCGGATTTTGATGAATGAGGTGTCGTTGAAATCGGGCTGACACCGCCTTTCCAAAATTCTAAAATGTTGACCCATAGCTTACAATCCTGGTGACGTTAAATACTAACCCGCCATACATTCAGGGACAAAGCAGATATCTCCCGAATGCATGGTCGGATTTTGACGAATGAGGTGTCATTGAAATCGGGCTGACACCCCCTTTCCAAAATTCCAATATGTTGACCCATAGCCTAATTTCCTGGTGACGTCACATACCAACCCGCCATACATTCAGGAACAAAGCCGATAACTCCCGAACGCATGGTCGGATCTTGACGATTGAGCTGTCGTTGGAATCGGGCTGTCACCCCCTTTCCAAAATTCCATAATGTTGACTCATAGCCTTCTTTCCTGGTGACGTCACATAATAACCTGGCAAAGTCGATATCCCCCGAACGCAAGGTCGGATTTTGATGAATGAGGTGTCGTTGAAATAGGGCTACACCCAATTTCAAAAATTCCAAAATGATGACCCATAGCCTACATTCCTGGTGACGTCACATACTAACCCGCCATAGATTCGGGAACAAAGCTGATATCTCCCGAATGTATGGTCGGATTTTGACGAATTAGGTGCCGTCGAACTTGGGCTGACTCCCGCTTTAAAAATTCCGAAATATTGACCCATAGCCTACTTTCCCGGTGACGTCACAACTAGGGGTGATCAAAGAATTCCAAATATGTTGACCCATAGCCTACTTTCCTGGTGACTTCGCAACGAGGTGTGATCAAAAATTCCAAAATGTTGCCTCATAGCCTACTTTCCTGGTGACGTCACATACTAACCCTCCATACATTCAGGGGCAAAGCCGATATCCCCCGAACGCATGGTCGGATTTTGACGAATAAGGTGTCGTGGAAATCGGGCTGACACCCCCTTTCCTAAATTCCAAACTGTTAACCCATAGCCTACTTTCCTGGCGACGTCACATACTAAACCGCCATATATTCATGGGCAAAACTGATATCCCCCGAACGCATGGTCGGATTTTGACGAATGAGATGTCGTTGAACTCGGGTTGACACCCCGTTTCCAATGGCCAACCTATTTCCACTCCCCTTTCCAATGGACAACATTTATTTCCAATGCATTCATCGCTATTTGATACATAATGGATTGTACTGTAATGGATGAAAAAACAATTGCAAGAATGATTGTCGAGCCACAGGACATGGTATTGACCAAGACAATAGCCATGCATGCATTAAACGATATTTGAATGAACCATAAATCACAGAGGCTTACGCCATGGTTTGTAGCAGTCAATCGAACTCGAAATACTTGAAGCCAAAGCCGAGCGCGCTAACCTGTTAGCTATGGGATGTAAAACAGTGTCGGCTGCTAAATCCTATCGCACTTTCCTGGGTGAATGATTAAATGAATATCCGATGAAATGAAAAGCTAGTGGAAAGTGTTGCTCGACTGAGCGAAAACAATTGCGATAATGACCACCAAGTTACAGTAAACGTATAACCCAACACAAAAGCCTATATATAAGTCAACACAAAAGCCAATACATAAACCAATACAAAAGATAACACAAAAGCCAACACAAAAGCCAATACATAAGCCAACACATGGGGTTAGGTTAGGTTAAGATATTTTTCATAAGGTTAGGTGAACTAAGTGTGACGTTATAGCCAGTCTTAAAGCAAGTCTAAACGTGAAAGCCAACACAGAAGCCAATATATAAACCAACGAAAATGGCCAATACATAAGGCAATACAAAAGCCAACACAAAAAGCCAATACGTAAGCCAATACAAAACCCAACACATGGGGTTAGGTTAGGTTATGATATGTTCCATTAGGTTAGGTGAACTAAGTGGGACGTTATAGCCAGTGTTAAAGCAAGTGTACACGTATAAGCCAATACTAAAGCCAATATATAAGCCAGCACAAAAGCCAATACATAAGTCAATACAAAAGCCAACACAAAAGCCAAAACACAAGCCAATACATAAGTAAATACAAGAGCCAACATATGGGTTTGGGTTAGGTTTGGCTGTGATATGATTCATTAGGTTAGGTGAAATAAGTGTGACGTTATAGCCAGTCTTGAAGCAAGTATAAATATATAAGCCAACACAAAACCAATATATTAGCCATCACAAGAGCTAATACATCAGCCAATACAAAAGCCAACACAACAGCCAATACAATAGCCAATACATAAGCCAATACAAAAGCCAACACATGCCATAGCCAGTCTTAAAGCCTGTCTAAACTTGTAGAACATGTCACGTGACGAGGTTATGTTAGGTTATGTTAGGTGAGTTGAGCTAGGACGTCATAGACGGATGTGGTCGGATGCTGGCAAATGAGGAAAATGTTATGGTTTAACTTTTGCATTCTGTTTTGCATCCTCTTTTTCACCCAATTTTATACCCACGTTTGCACACACTGTGGACCTACCTTTGCACCCACTTTTGCACCCACTTTTGAACCTTCTTTTGCACCCGCTTTTGCACCCGCTTTTGCACCCTCTTTTGCACCAACTTTTACACCCACGTTTGCACCAACCTTTGCACCCACTATTGCATCTACCGTTGCACCTACTTTTTTCGCACTTTTACATTCACTTTTGCACCTACTTTAAACTATTATTAAGTCACTTTATCACCAAAACCTCCGTAGAGTGAACAGGCCAGTTGATACTATAAAACTTACTACAACCAACAAAGCTAGGCAACGTGTACTCTATCAAGGCTACTCTTATAACTATAATCGTCAGAATGTGAATTGAATAATGTTCTGGCCATGCTCAAAAGAGAGGTCAACAAAATGTCGAGGGAATCTAAAAGTAAAAATGGAAAGGTTTTAAGTGTGAGTGTTCATCAATGTAGTGCTTCAAACAAACCATGGTTGCTGTTTACATGTATTTGATTGAGCAAGAACCATAGTTAGAATGAATACCCTTACGCTTACAACATGATTAAAGTTGTATTTCATTTGCATAGTGCTAACCAATGTCTATGATATACTAGCTATGGAATTATTCATAAAGTCATTGAATATAAACCCTTGAAAAAAATATACCTACCTTGATACTCCTTTTGTCGTCCCAGCACTCAGCTTGTTGATTGTTTGAGAGGTGAGAGAGACATGCAGGTGTGAAATAATGCTATAGCTTATCATAAGAGTGATGCATTATTAAGACGTGATGGTAATTATTATTGGAATAAAGTGTAAATGACTTTTATCTACCTGTAACCTTTAGGATTAAAACAACCATCAAAATGTATATCATCACTGCTATGATTTCAGAAAAATATAAAACAAGCGTTTATGTTATTGTTCTTGTTTATTATAAAAACCATGACACAATAACGTCAACATTGTCAATAACGTTCAGAGCAGTATGGGTTTGGAGACTGTGTTTCAATCGATGGCAAATAATTTTGATCTCTTCCCTCTGTTGAGGATGTTGTTGCTTTTTTCATCATTACACCCGTGGAATGAAGAAACAAAGTCTTTGTTGAAAGTTTTATGACCGTGGTAGAGTTTTACAAGCCGACAGGTTTGACACTGTTGTACTGATGGCATTTTGTTAATGGTCATTTCCTTATGATGCTCGTAGTTGTTACAGGGTCGCAATTCGCTTAACACAGGGTCTTGAGTCCACTTTGTTGGCACAAGTTCCCATAATTCCTTAACTGCCTTTGCAGCCGCATAAAAATGAATGATTTAGGTAAAGCATTTAATTCTTCTTTTGTAAAATTGGTTCATTTCTTTTTACCTACAATGAATTTCCCAATTGCATGCTCAATAGCTTTATTGTCCAATTCCAATATTGGCGACACAGACATGATGCTCTCTAGACAGTGTATTACTCACTGGCACAGCAATTACCTGTAAATCAATTGATTAATCAATAAATTTCAATTCATGACTTACACCTATATCAACATTACCATAAAATAGTTAAAAAGTTTATCATATTAAAAATAGAGCATTCATCAAATCTCACCAACAGGATTAAAATTACTGCAAGGTCATGTAGCTTTTAACATGAATTTGCAAACTCGTATCGTCTGTGATATCTAGTAGTGAACATGGACACTTGATAAGGCATTAATCGAATCTCGTCTATAATTTTAACATCACAAACGGTCAAATTGTTGTTTTGACATGGATTTGCAAAATAGTATTGTCAATGACATCTAGTAGTGAACATGGAAACTGGGAACATTGAATAAAGCGTTAATCAATTCATAAATGGTCGAGTCGTTTTAACACGGATTCACAAAATAGTTTTGCCAGTGACATCTAGTAGTGAACATTGACACTTGATAGAGTGTTAATCATAATCACAAATGGTCAAATCGTTTTAACACGGATTAACATAATAGTATTGTCAGCGACGTCTAGTAGTGAGCATTGACACTTGATAGAGTGTTAATCAAATCATAAATGGTCAAGTCGTTTAACACGGATTCACAAAGTAGTTTTGTCACTGACATCTAGTAGTGAACATTGACACTTGATAGAGTGTTAATCATAATCACAAATGGTCAAGTCGTTTTAACACGGATTCACAAAATAGTATTGTCAGCGACATCTAGTAGTGAATATTGGCATTTGATAGAGCGTTAATCAAAATCACAAATGGTCAAGTCGTTTTAACACGGATTTGCAAACTAGTATTGTCAGCGACATCTAGTAGTGAACATTGACACTTGTTAGAGTGTTTATCAAATCCTAAATGGTCAAGTCGTTTAACACGGATTCACAAAATAGTTTTGTCAGCGAAATCTAGTAGTTAACATTGACACTTGATAGAGTGTTAATCAAAATCACAAATGGCCAAGTCGTTTTAACACGATTCACAAAATAATATTGTCAGCGACATCTAGTAGTGAATAATGGCATTTGATAGAGCGTTAATCAAAATCACAAATGGTCAAATCGTTTTAACACGGATTAGCAAAATAGTATTGTCAGCGACATCTAGTAGTGAACATTGACACTTGATAGAATGTTAATCAAATCATAAATGGTCAAGTCGTTTTAAGACGGATTCACAAGTAGTATTGTCAGCGACATCTAGTAGTGAACATGAATATTGGATAGAGCGTTAATCAAATCACAAATGGTCAAGTCGTTTTAACATGGATTCTCAAAATAGTACTGTCAGCGACATCTAGTAGTGAACATTGACACTTGATAGAGTGTTAATCAAATTATGAATGGTCAAGTCGTTTAACGCGGATTCATAAAATAATATTGTCAGCGACATCTAGTGGTGAACATTGGCACTTGATAGTACGTTATTCAAAATCACAAATGGTCAAGTCATTTTAACACTAATTCGCAAAATAGTATTGTCAGCGACATCTAATTGTAAACATGAACATTGGATAGAGCGTTCATCAAATCTCATCTACATGTTTAGTTATTAAAAAGGTACTCACCTTTAATTTAAAACTGCTGTTGCCAATTGAATTAGGTATAACCTGTAAACCAATTATCTGTAAATAAATAAACCAATCAATCAATCAATCAATCCATTCATTTCAATCCATCACTTACACATAGAGTTTAATCTATTAAATACATACCTCTCAAATATTTATTTATTTTTTCCAAGCAACGCCACTGCTTTTTCGTAATTAACTTGTATATAAATGATAGCACTGCAGCACTAATCAACTGGCATGTAACTAATGAGTGGCAATGATAGGTATGACCTTGCTTTTATGTTGTTCAATATTGCCAGCTTGCAAAAAATTGTCTACGAATGAGTGAGCGAAATAGAATAAATCACTGTACATTGAGATTCGCAATATATCAAGATTCAAATTACTGCAAACATTTTACATTACCTGACATTCATATTCTTTACACATGGCAAACGGAAATGACAAACACAATAACTTCTCAATTTACACTTATCAGCAACACTTGCTTATTTCAACCAGGATCGCTGATATTGCAAGACAGCTTCCTGCTTTAAGATTCTCGCTGTCGGTGGCTATGTAATGAAACAAATACTATGTCATCTAGTTAGACTTTATAAAATCTTGAGCTTACATCTAGTGAAATGTGTGTTGACTACCACGGGGAACCCAGCTGAGTCCAGCATTGCTTCCACTTACTTGGGCAGGGCCCCTCTCTGTTTTTCTTTCATGTCGATCTCACTCGGTCAACTCTTGATCTCTTCACTCCCCCAATAATATTAGAATATCAGAGGCCTAGGGAGTCTTTCACTTTCCAACCTTAATCGCCCCTTGTCTGATCTTTGCAGATACCCTCCTTTTGCAAGGGGGTTAACCTTCTTTTTCTTTTACATGTTATCTCCGGCCTTTTGCTCAAGTCTCTCAAAGAGGTAGGGTGTATGTAGGCCCACTACTTTTAATGAACTCTGAATATGGTTACAGGATCAGCTTTTCCCATGAACTAAGCAAGGGATCCCACCTGTATCGCCACTAAGTGCAGTGTCCTCGAGCTTGAGACTCTGAGTCAGTGATACAATTGGGGTGCGCAACCACCACAACATCCATGCGGTCTCGCATGCAAAGCATACAGGAGTCTCATTAAGGAATAAAAAGAGTGAGAGAGTGTGAAAAGGAATTGAAAAAAGAGACTGCCGTGGCCTTACGGTAATTGGGAAACCACTGACAACCGCTTCAAGACTGACCGAGGGGGGGATCGAACCCCCCCCCCCCGCCTACTCAATTGAGCCTGGGGTGAGGCTGAGTAAATCCCATTCCTGTCCTCGTATCACTTTTTCAAATTTCATGACAGAGCTTGGAATCGAACCCAGGATCCCCAGGACGGTTGCTAATCATGCTAACCGCTGCGCTACCATATAGTAATACATACACTCGAGTTGTTTGCGATCTGACAGTCAACGTGTTTAGAGAGAACGCGTAATTCAACACCGATATCCTGCAACAGTTGCAGTTTTCGTTATCACAATGTTACATGCCATGCATGCTAATGTTGCCTAGCAAGCAGTAGTGTTTCAAGTTTCATCTTAAACACAACTCCAATCAAGAACTATAATATCTTGGAATTCATTCTAGTAGCTCATAGACTGAATGTATGACACTCGTGTTTTGAAGCCTCTATAGCTTAGGAGAAAGCACGTTAGCCTCTCACTGCTGGGTCCATAATTCGAATCCCAGTCACTCCATGTGAGATTTGTGCTGGACAATGCAGAGACAGACAATGTTTTTTCTCTAGCTCTTCCAGTTTTTACCACCAAGAATATCATTCTAGCATTTTATATCATGGGTCATCCACTTAATCATTACCCGCAGGGGAGTGTGACAGGCTTCAGCAGTCAGCACCTTTTCATATCCTCGCTGTAAAATTAGGATTTTATTCATTCATTCCATACCCTAACCCGGTTGGCCAAGCAACACTTTACCCTATCATTTCATTTCATTTCTTATTCATTTAATCATTGTTTCAAGAGAGTGCGACAGGTTTTAGCAGCCTGTACCGTTTCAAATCCTCACCGCTAAATGAGGGGTTTATTCATTCCATTCCCTGATTGCTCAGTTGAACAACATTTTCCACTATCATTTAATTATGTCATTCATTTAATCATTTTCCCAGGAAAGTGCGACAGGCTTTAGCAGCCAGCACTGTTTCAAATCCTCACTGTAGCTACATGGTTAGCGCGCTAGGCTTTGGCCCAAAGTGCCCCGGGTTCGATTCCCGGCAGAGTCATCAGGGATTTTAATCTCCTGGGTTTAATTCCAGTGACTCGTGGACTGGGTGTATGTGCCGTCTTCATCATTACTTTATCCTCATAACGACGCGCCGGTCACCCACGGGCGTCAACTAGAAATACCTGCACTCGGCCTCTCCAGAGGCCACACGATCGTTTCATACAGCTAAATAAAGGATTCATTCATTCCATTCACTAACCTGCTCGGTCAACTGAAAGCATGCTGTGATTTTTTCATTTTTAATCATGTCTTTACCAACCATGAGTTGAACCATCACATTCAGCTCTACAATCCATGATTTGTTAAATGCATTTTGCAAGCATGAAAAAACGCCGTGGCCGACCACCGGTTTTGTTCATTCATAGCTTACAGGTTAGCATGCTAGGCTTTTACTTAAAGTATCTCGGGTTCAATTGCCTGCCTGCTACAAACCATGGCATAAGCCTCTGCGATTCATGGTTCATTCAAATATCGACTAATGCATTGGCAAGCTTGTCTATCATGGTTCGCCACATCGGAGAAAATGAATCGCCGTATTACGATCCGTCCTTCCATCGAACATAGGATAACGAATCGTCGTATTACGACCCGTCGTTCCATCCAAATAGCCATGGATAAAAATAACTCATCCGTAAATCATTATTCAAAAAGCTCACCCTCATACAAAATCCCCAAATGCGCATGCGTAAAAACAAAAAACAAAAATGTTAAATCATAGTTGCA
The DNA here is from genome assembly GCA_946902985.2 of Meconema thalassinum. Classification (NCBI taxonomy): domain Eukaryota; kingdom Metazoa; phylum Arthropoda; class Insecta; order Orthoptera; family Tettigoniidae; genus Meconema; species Meconema thalassinum. The sequence continues at coordinate 143,764,255 of OX336389.2, forward strand.
TGTAGGACTATGCATGTTTTTCTTGTGAAACATCGTTTAATTTCCTATTATCGTTCTAACTCTCACATGTCGCACTTGGAAAGCAAGATTTTCTAAAAAAATATGATTTCACCCCTTTTAAGTGTAGGTTTTATTTTGGGGTTGATATAGACTATTCATTGGAAAAGGGTGTCGGCCCAAGTTCAACGACACCTCATTCCTCAAAATCCGACCATGCGTTCGGGAGATATCGGCTTTGCCGATGAATGTATGTGACGACACCAGGAGAGTAGGATATGGGTCAACATTTTGGAATTTTGGAAAGGAGGTGGTAGCCCGATTTCAACGACACCTCATTCGTCAAAATCCGACCTTGCTTTCGGGACAATCGGCTTTGCCCCTGAATGTAAGGCGGCTTAGAAATTTACGTCAGCAGGAAAGTAGGCTATGGGTCAACATTTTGGAATTTTGGAAAGGGGGTGTCAGCCCGATTTCAACGACACCTCATTCGTCAAAATCCGACCATGCGTTCGGGGGATATTGGTTTTGACCCTGAATGTATGGCGGGTTAGTATGTGACGTCACAAGGAAAGTAGGCTATGCGTCAACATTTTGGAATTTTGGAAAGGAGGTGGTAGCCCGATTTCAACCACACCTCATTCATCAAAATCCGACCATGCGTTCGGGGGATATCGGCTTTGCCCCTGAATGTATGGCGGGTAAATATGTGACGTCACCAGGAAATTAGGCAATGGGTCAACATTTTGGAATTTTGGAAAGGGGGTGTCAGCCCGAGTTCAACAACACCTCATTCGTCAAAATCCGACCATACATTCGGGAGATATCGGCTTTGTTTTTGGATCTATGGCGGGTTAGTATGTGACGTCACCAGGAAAGTAGGCAATGCGTCAACATTTTGGATTTTTGAAAGGGGGTGTCAGCCCGATTTCAACGACACCTCATTCGTCAAAATCCGACCATGCGTTCGGGGGATATCGCCTTTGCCCCTGAATATATGGCGGGTTAGTATGTGACGTCACCAGGAAAGTAGGCTATGAGTCAACATTTTGGAATTTTTGATCACACCTCGTTGCGAAGTCACCAGGAAAGAAGGCTATGGGTCAACATTTTTGAAACCCTTTGATCACCCCTCGTTGTGCCGTCACCGGTAAAAGTAAGCTATCGGTCAACATTTTGGAACTGTTCGATCCCACCTCGTAGATGTGATTAGGTTAGGCTAGGTTAGTTAAGCCATGGCCGCCATTTTGGTTAGCCGCCATCTTGGCCGCCAACTTGTGACGCATAGCAGCCATCTTGGATTTGAAGCGCGCCAAATTAAAAAAAACTGCTGACGGGGTGCGTTAGAAATCTTACTGCCCCCCTACACCCATGACACTTTTCAAATTTCTTGACAGAGCCAGGAATCAAACCCAGAACCTCCGGGGGCGGCAGCTAATCATGCTAACCATACAGCGATACACACTGTATACTTGCATGCAATCTAACAGGCAGCATGATTAGAGAAGGTATAATTTAACACAGTCAACATGCTAGAGTTGCTGTTTTCATTATCACGAAGGTTACATTCCATGCGTGCCACTGTTGACAAAACTGCATCATGTTTCAACATCTCTGCTACTAGCTAGCCAGCAATAGTATTCCAAGATTAATCTTATACCCAACCTCAATCTGGAGTATTAATCTCTTGGAATTCATTCATGTGGCTCATACTGGGTGTATGTCACTCACGTTTTAAAGCCTCTATGGCTTAGGCGAAAGCATGCTAGCCTTTCACTACTGAGTTCATAGTTCAAATCCCAGTCACTCCATGCGCGATTTGTGCTGGACAAAGCAAAGAGATACAGTTTATTTCTCTGGTGATGACAGTTTCCCCTGCCACCATTTCATTCCAGCAACACTGCCAATGATCATTCATTTACTCATTACCACAGGAGAGTGCGACAGGCTTTAGCCGCCGGCACAGTTTCATATCCTTTTCGATAAATGAGAACTTCATTCATTCCATTCCCCGATCCTTTAGTCGAGCAACACTTTTCCACAATCATTTGTATCTCATTTGTTATTAATTTAGTCTTTTCCCCCACGAAAATGCGACAGGCTTTAGCTGTTGGCACTGTTTCAAATCCTCATCGCTAAATGAGGGGTTCATTAATTCCATTCTCTAACCCGCTCGGTTGATTGAAAGCAGGCTGTGGATTTTAATTTTTCAATCTTGTCTTTACCAAGCTAGAGTTAAACCATTACATACAGCTCTGCGATCCTTGGTTCACGAAATAGCAATGAATGCATTTTGTAAGCATGAACATCATGGCCGACCACCGGTATCGTTCATTCATAGCTTACGGATTAGCGCGCTAGGCTTCGGCTTAAAGTATCTATGGTTTTATGGTCTGCTACAAAACCATTGCATAAGCCTGTATGATTTTGCATAGTTTTTTATATAGCCAGCCATCATTATCGTTCATTCATAGCTAACTGGTTAGCGCACTAGGCTTTAAACTAAAGTATTCCCCCCGGGTTCGATTGCCTACTACAAAACCATCGCATAAGCCTCTGTGATTTTCCATAGTTTTTTTTACATGGCAAGCCACCGGTATCGTTCATTCATAGCTAACCGGTCATCGCACTAGACTTTAACCCAAAGCTTCTCAGGTTCAATTGCCTTCCACAAAACCATCGCGTAAGCCCTCTGTGATCCATGATTACATGAAAAAGCGACGAATACATTGGCTAGAAAACCATTGCATAAGCCTCTCCGATTCATGATTGTTATGGAATAGCAATGAATATGTCCCCAAGCATGGTCATTGTGGTCAGTCACTGCTATCGTTCATTCATAGCCAACAAGTTAGTGTGCTAGCCTTTGAACTAAAGTATCTCAGGTTAAATCACCTATTATATAAACCATGACATAAGCCTGTTAATCATTACCCCAGGGGAGTGCGACAGGCTTCAGCCACTGACACCGTTTTATATCCTTGTTGCTAAATGAGAACTTTATTCATTCCATTTCCTGACCAGGTCTGTCGCAATCGATTCACAATATCAAAAATTGAAAAACAAATCACTATTCCATCGAACATCTGAAAACGTGCGTGTGTTTCAACAAGGCTATCACTGGCCACAGTGGCTGTACTCAATAGAACAATCGATATTTCGACCGACAAACTGTCATAAACCGACCCGTTGAAATAGCAATTAGGCCTAATATATTGGAATACCACAACCGTGGCTAGCGGTCGCCTTGTTGAAACACATGCCCAGCGGCATTGTCTTTCACACAACCACTCTTCATGAACATTTTTAAGAGCATTTTTTTTTTCTAAAAAAAGTGTTCATGGCCCTTTGTCAAAATTTCAAAAATACATTTAACAAGGGGGCGCTAGCCCTTGTTCTATGACCCATCGTACACGTCTCTAGCGTTATTGATTTGCGAGATATAGCAAAAAGTCTAAAATCATGGTTTTACTCCCAGAAAATTCTGTTTCCCTAATTCTAAAACCCTCAACCTATTAGAAAAATAAAGAGGGCTTCAAGACAAGCGATTTGGCACGTCACACGTACAAATCCGAACAAACGTTCGGGAGATATCGACAAACTTTGTAGTCGTTGTGACGTCACCAGGAAATTAGGCTATGGAGCAACATTTTGGAAATTTTTGATCACACCTCGTTGTGACGTCACCAGGAAAGTAGGCTATGGAGCAAAATTTTGGAACATTTTGATCACACCTCGTTGTGATGTCACCAGGAAAGTAGGCTATGGGACAACATTTTTGGAACTTTTTGATCACACCTCGATGTGGAAAGTAGGCTATGAGAGACGTCACCGCCGCCATCTTGTAACGTCACCGTCGCCATCTTGTAACAACAACATATGACGTCATATTCCCCCTCCCCCTCCTCCCCTGTGACGTCACCAGGAAAGTAGGCTACTCGTTAGAACCCGTCTCTCCCCCCTACTGTTAGGCGAAATTAATGTGTAAATGCCTAATTCCCCTACCGACTGAACCAGTCATCAGATCCCAAATAAACTCGAGACTCACGTAGGCTACCATCTTATTGCCTAACGGCTGTCGGATACCAAAGTTACAACAATTTTGTCTAATTAGTTTAAGTATGGAAGCGGGACCTAATTCTCAAGTAGAGCCTACTGTATTATAAACCTTAAAATACGTATCAATACATCAATTCTTACCAAATTTGGCATCTTTTAAACTACATAGCCTATAACGCTTATAAGCTGCCTTAGTTAGGCCCTACAAAGTAATTATATTGAATATTACGTGCATCCGCACTCTTGAATGTATACAATAAAAAATTCCGCTCCTTAAAGCAACAGGAGGCTTGGTACTCCGTGTACTGAGTGGGTGTTGGATTTGTCTGATAGCTAACCTGTGTTTCTGAGGTGATTGTAGTATTAGTAATAGCTGTATATTTAAGGACTAGTTATAGGGTAGGAGCCCCGGTATTTGAGCAAGGTAGCTCACCGCCATTTGCCGTGAGGGAAGACCATTGGCAGCTAAGGGTACCGGGATTTGAGCCTTCAATATGCGGACTTGCAGCTCCTCCGTGATGTCGCAAATGTGGGATTTTTAAAACTATCAGGTATGACTGAATATATTTCCAAGTTCGTGGAATCAATCCAAGCTAAAACGTTTTCGAGAAACCAAAATATATCATACGAATATTACATAAGTAATTATTTGGCCTTTTTGTGGAGTTAAATCTTGGCGCATTTTCCGTATCTGTGGGCGAGCTGGTTACAGCAAGTGATATAGCCTAGGGTATTAACTGTGAATGGACAAACAAACTAACTAACCAACTAATTAAATAACCAACTTACTGCCTAAGTATACATACAAACTAATATATTTAATGTGTCTCTCGTCAAGCCTTCCTACGTCGTCCGAGTTTAGCGTGGCATGAAGCTGGGTGAAGCAGCAGGGAAGCAGGAGTGCAGCGGAAGTAGCCTAAACTGGCAACATGCAGGCCTTGAGAGTAATTGATCCGTACGTCACGTCATCGACGTTGATAACCGGGGATTTTTTTACATATTCCCTATCTTAAAATTAACAGCCATCCAGGAAAAAGAAATTCAAATTAAAGCCCTCGCAAAATTTGTAACTTAAGGCTAGGATATGAAAGAAGGTGGCCGTGACCTTTAATTTGGTAACCATCACAGCATTTGCCTAGAAAAAAAGTGGGTATCAAACCCAGGACGTTAATACGTAACCCGAGTCCACATAATAATAATAATAATAAATAGCCTTACAAATCCCATATGGGCTATGGCCTCCTGCTTTGCAGGGAATTGCTCAGTTTTATCTCATCAGGTGAGCAAGTCCTGAGGAAAATTCGGGGTTATTCTTTCTGATTGGGCCTTCCATATAGATGTGCACCTGATTAAAGGTTAAGTAAATTATATTACGCTGGCATAACATTAGCTACAACAATCTTCATTTCTGAGTCTGGCGATATCAAGGCCTCAAATATCCATTATTATTACGGAAATCATAATAGCCATCAACCAATATCTGGGAGCTTCCCATTGCCACTAAGCACAAAGCTTACCCTGTCTAAGCACTTGAACAATGACAGGAACTGCCAAGTCTTCACTCTTCAGTAAAATCTACGTGTATTGAACCGTTTCTAATAGAAGGTCTTTTTAAAATGCAATACAAAACCTTACCGGTGGAGTTTTAACATCTAGTTTGGATGCAGATACCTATACACGTTCTTTAACATCCCACAAATCATTCATTATGTTGTGCACATGTGGTCCCGGAACGAATTAACAAGTGTTTTGCAAGATAGTCGAACCATTTGAATTGCTTGTAACAGGTGATGCAGTAAGGTTATTTATTCCCTAGTGAACACGATGATGTTTCCTCAAATTAGAGCGCGAGCTGAATCGCTTTGGGCGCTACAAACAGACAATGCGGTCTCTTCCCTGAGTGAACGACAAAATGTTCCGACAGCTCTGTCCGCCTTGCAAATGACTTCTCACATGTGCTACAAGTGTAATACTTCACTCCAGTATGAACAAAAGTGTGCTTCTTGAAGTCACCGCACTGTGAGAAGCCTTTATTTCACACCAGAGACATGTACCGCTTTGCTGCATATCCACTGAACGGTGTCTTTCTAGTTGATGCATTGTTTTATTGGTCACTGCATGCGAGTCTCCCAAGGTCTTTCCACTCCTGCCTCATCTTCGCTGTTCTTGTCCATTGTTTTCCTCCCCATTTTGCGAACCAGTCTGTCCATCTGATTCTTTGTCTCCCAACGTTTCACCTTCCTGTTCTTAGGTCCCACATCGTCATTGTGTACGTCCATCGGTTAGGATCTAATCTCGCTACATGTCCACCCCATCTCCATTTGAGTTGGTCTGCTGATGTCATAGCGTCTTTCATGCCGGTTCTCCTTCTTAAATCTTCGTTCCGTATTCTATCTCTCAATGAGAATGCTTGTCCTATTCTTCGTTTGACCTCTTTCTCTGAACGACTTGAAAATGACATGTTCTGACCGAGATATACATATTCTTCAACATATTCCAGTGTTTCTCCGTTCACATTAATTGGGGCTTCCAACGCATTGGTCATCAGCTTCGTTTTCTTCGGGTTCATTGTAAGGCCCACTTCTTTACTTGTTTTGACTAATTCGTTTATCATTTGTTCCAGCTCTTTCGCTGATTCAGCCACCAAAACAATGTCGTCTGCGAACCGTAAATGGGTTAGTCTTGTCCCATCGATTCTAATGCCATATTTTTCTTCCCAGTCTAGTTTTCTAAACTGATTTTCCAGCAAACAGGTGAATAATTTTGGTGAGAGGCGGTCTCCCTGTTTTACTCCCCTTTCTATCATGATGTTACATCCTTCACTTTCTGTCTTTATTTTGGCTTGGTTACCGTCGTAGTGTTTGCCTAGGAGTCTAACGAATTTGTTTGGGATGCCTTGTTTTTCCAGTGCTTCTAAGACGCTTTCCTGATCTACCGTGTCAAATGCTTTGTTGTAATCCACAAATGCTATATACACCTCTAGATTAAATTCCTGAACTTTCTCCATGAGTTGATTTATTGTTTGCAAGTGGTCTGATGTACTGAAACTCTTTCTGATTCCTGCTTGCTCTATCGGTTGCTGTTCGTCCAGTGCCTTTAGTCATTCTATTGGTTAGGATCTCCATAAATAGCTTGTAGAGGTTAACAATTAGGTTGATCGGTCTGTAGTTGTTTATGTCGTCCTTGGCTCCCTTTTTGTGTAGAAGTATGATAATGCTTTCTTTCCACTGCATTGGTATGTCTTCTGATGTGAGTATGGTATTAATTAATGTTGTGATGACTGGGATTAGGTCTTCTTAACCCCATTTTAGAAATTCATTGTAAATTCCATCTTCACCTGAGCATTTTTTGGTTTTCGTTTGTCGAATGGCTGCTCTTACTTCACTGGGTAGTATTGGAGGTGTTTCTTCCTCTAGGTTTTCTTCTGATGTATTCTGGTCCTGATGCAAGTTGGATCTTTGAGAGTTACTTGAGTATAGTGTTCTATAGAACTCTGACGCTTGCATCATTATCTCTTCTCTTGAGGCTTGTCTTTTTTCGTTGTTGTCTTTTACTCCCAGTATCCAATGTTTGCCTGGAGTTAATTCTTTTCTAATCTTCTTTATTGATTTTGTGTTATCCATGATTTCTTTGACCACTTTAGTGTTGTGTTCTCTCATGTCTCTTCGGATTTGCCTTGTTGATTGTTTATTGACTTTCGCATATTCCAGCTTTTTGTGTTCGTTTTCTATGGCTTGTGATTTTAGACGTTCTCTTTCTTCGATCAAACATTTGGTGCTATCCTTTAGTTTTATCCTATTTTTCATACTGTTTCCAGGTGTTGACGATTGTTTGGCTGCGCGGGATATGCAATTTACGAGCTCTGTATAGTGTTGTTGGACTTTTTGCTCCGTTTGTTGGTTGAAGTCTCGTAGGTTTTGTTGTAGTGCTTTTACATACTCCGCCCTGTCTATGCATCCTGGATGTGTAGTTTTGTTGTTGAAGTAGTCTCTCCTTTTCTTCTTTATTCTCACTTTCAATCGTACCATTCTGTGATCTGTGTCAAACTTCAGACCATTTATCACTTGTATGTTTTTCACCTCTGTTAGTCTATTGGTTAGGATGATGTCTATTTCTTTTTTGATTTTCCCATTCGGAGATTTCCATGTCCATTTGCTTTCTGGGTTTTTCTTGTAAAATGTGTTCACAATTTTAAGTCTTTACTCACTCATGGCTGTGATTATATGGAAGCTACTGAGGTATGGGTGGTGCTTAGTATCAGGGCACAGTCAGTGCCTGTGAATGCTGTGAAAGGTTCTACTCATAGGGTTAGGACTACTGTTCTGACTCAGTGAGGAAAGCAATGACAAACTACCTCACTCCTCTTCTTGCCTAGAACGCCTCAATATAGCGCTGCCTTGGGTTTTTGTGGGTATCTACTCGCATAACGTAACGGCGGTGCTTTTGAGGATCCAACCAGCCTTCGGGCTGACTACCTAACAGACAGACAGTCCCAGTGCAAACTGTATTAGTCTATCTCCTCTTTCGTTCCTTGTTCCGTATCCGCGAGGGCCCATAGGTTCTTCTTCTTCGTATTCCTTTCTTCCTACCTTGCTGTTGAAGAATCCAATTATGAATGTTTTGTTAGCTTCGTACTCGGCTAATGTGTCTTCGAGGAGCATATAGAAGTCTTCAATGTCTTCTTCCGTACTTGCTTCTGTGGGAGCATAGACTTGAATTATTATGAATGTGTTGTCATTTAATTTTAGGGATAATACTATGATTCCTTCTGAGATTCCCTTTATTTCTTTTACATTGTGTTTTAAATGTCTTTTTTTTTATAAAAAAAAACCTACCCCTTTTGTCCTTTTATTTCCCCTATGAAGCTAAAGACATCCCCATTTGTTTTCTCTATTATGTCTTCACCGTATTGCCTCACCTCACTGAGGCCTAATATATCGTACCTTAGGTTTTCGAGTGCGTTTTCGAGTTCTATTTCTTTATCTTGGGTTCTTAAGGTTCTAACGTTTAGTGTATCTAGTATGAAACATACGTTTGGTGCTTTTCAGTCGGTCAACACGAATGTACCCAAATAGAGCTGGGTTATGCCCTGATCCTGAAATAAATTACATAAGTGTATTTATTAATCTTATGTAATTTATTTCAGGATCAGGGCATAACCCAGCTCTATTTGGGTACATTCGTGTTGACTGAATGAAAAGCACCAAACTTTTGTTTACATAGGCAACACTGAAAAATGTCTTCAAACCTCACAATGTACCTAGTGTGAGTTCTTCTTCCTCGTGTGAAGGTTGTTTCATCGTTGTGTTTGGTTGATTTCTTCTTCCCCGTTTTTTGAAGTTAAGTCTTTCCAGTGCACCCACTGGTCATTTAACAGGATTTTCTGGTATCCAACTCTTACGTTGTTATTACCCTTTTCCCTTTCTTCCCTGGCTTTCTGTCTGAGTGATGCTTGGATTTCTCTTTATTTTATTGTGAGGTCATCATCTATGAATATGTCTTGTCCTCTCAGTTTGTGTTTGTTACGGACTATTTTTAGTTTGTCTGCAAAATTTGTGAAACTGACTTTCACTATACCTCTATTGTTTCTGTCTTTACCGAAGTAGGTTGATTTTTCTGCGTCACTTCTTTTTCTATCGTGTCCAATATCTTCTTGATTTTGTTCTTTAGTTCGTCTTTGTTACTTTCATCGTTAGTGAATTCTTTACTTTTACCACTATGTTGTTCCTCCTTTCTCCAGTTGTTCTTTTTATTCTTCTAGGTCACTTATTCTTTTGGATAATGTTTCTATCTTTTCTTTTATTGTGTTGTCTATGTTAGTGATTCTTTGTTCTAATGAATCATTTGTTCTTTCACAGTATTCATTTCTTTTTTTAATTTCCTTTCTCATGGACTGAATTTCAGTTTGCTTTTTTCAAATCTTTAAGTTCTGATAGTATTTCAGAAAACATACCTTTAATGTCGTCTCTTTGGGGTTTTACATTACCTGTGTGTTCTTCTTCTCCCGAGCTTTCTGAGGTTGATATTTTGTTTCTTCTCTGTTTTTGCTTTATGTTTTTAGTTGTGGGCTGTGTTTTGGGTGGCATGATGTTATATTTGCTAGATACGTACTGTGATATATTTTAATCCTCTTTTTGGCGCGTGTAGTGTATTAATCTGATTTTGCTTCATTCACTTCGTTTTTGCAATATAGTTCCTCTCACACTCATTCGCTTCTATTTTGGTGCTAAAATATGTCTATGTATATTGTTAAAAGTCTTCAAAGGTTGCTGGTTTTCTTGTGTGAGACGATACTATGCCTGTGATTTGTGCTGTAAAACGTTCGTTATGCGACGAAAGTCCTCTTTCGTTGTTGACAGGCCAGTGTCTTGTAAACGGTATGTCTCATTGTCCATACAGAGTTTCTTCTGGTCACATGTTATTTTTGTGATAAGGCATGCAGACGGTTCTTTGTTGCTCTTTGCGATTTGTGTTTTGGTGAGCTTTGTGATAATAACCTCACTAATCTCCTTCTGTTGTGCGATGTGATTAATTTCAGATATTTACCTCCAATTTGGGTGATTCCTTGTTTTCTTCTCATAGTGTACGTTTTCCTCGGGTACATTTTTCACTTTTAAGCTGTGCTGATATCGTTTTACCTTGTAACGGACCCAAAAACTGTGGAGCTCGGATATGGCGCGTGTTTACTTGACAACCTCTGTCTGATAACCGAGACCACATAAGGCTGCAATTATTATAATGTTTTTTCCATGTCCTGTAGCCTATTGCCCAGCCTAATTTCCAACTTATTTGCCTTATTTTTGGAAACTTTTAACAGGAACTAATCGATGCTTTTCGGGAATGTTCTCCAAAACTCTCTCATTACCTTGACATTGAATTTTTGAAAAAAAGACTAACTGTCTTCTGAAATGTTCATGGTTCTTCATGTCTCATTGAGAGATAGAATACGGAACGAAGATATAAGAAGGAGAACCGGCATGAAAGGCGCTATGACATTAGCAGACCAGCTTAAATGGAAATAGGGTGGACATGCAGCGAGATTAGATCCCAACCGATGGACGTACAAAATCACGATGTGGGACCCAAGAACGGGAAGACGAAACGTTGGGAGACAAAGAATCAGATGGGCAGACATGTTCGTAAAATGGGGAGGAAAACAATGGACAAGAACCGCAAAGATGAGGCAGGAGTGGAAAGACCTAGGGAATTTCACATGCAGTGACCAATAAAACAATGCATCAATTAGAAAGACACCGTTCGCTGCACATGCAGCAAAAACGGTGCAAAAAGGCTTCTGACAGAGCAGTGACCTCAAGAAGCACAGCCTTGTTCATACTGGAGTGAAGGAATACACTTGTAGCACTTGTGGGAAGTCATTTGCTCGGCGAACAGAGCTAATGGAACGATATCATCAGACTCAATGAACGAATATGTTTCTATATAACAGATTGTTGAAGCGAATGTTATACCAGCGCAATATAATTTACTTAATTTTTAATCAGCTACACATCTATATAGTAGGCCCAATCAGAAAGAATGACCCCGAATGCTCCTCAGGACTTGCTCACCTGATGAGTTAAAACTGAGCAATTCCCTGCAAATTTCAGGAGGCCATAGCCCTTATGCGATTTGCAAGGCTATTTATTATTATTTATTATTTTTAAAATGCATAATTTTAACAGCTCTTTCATGAACTCTTCCATGTGGCAAAATTAAACTGAAGCAAAATTTGGAATCGGCATGCTAGTATATAACACATAGGCTATAAGAAGGAATTACATCTAAACACTAAGCCTTATATGTTGAAAGGTTCCGGGAAGATAGGGAAATTGTAGGCTACCAAGAACAACATTTTAGTGACAAATTTCAAGCAGGATTCTTCCTGTTGTATGAACTTGCCAGTAGCACAGTATTCCTCTTCTTCACTTTGACGCACTAGCATCCATTTTGCTGTTCTTCCACGTCTCTTATCCCCATGCTCCTAGCGCAGCCCATTTATTATATTTTTTAAGCTTTTATCGTCTAATAAAAAGAGTTGTTCCGTGAAGAACTAAATAGCCTATTGTCATATAGGCCAATCCGACTTACGCAAATTGCCTCAATTTTTAGTTTTAATTGCTGTAAGAGATACATAGATATTGGGAAATGTGAAAATATTTCATATGTTCACTATGTTGGATTATTATATATACAGTAGACCTTCCAGTTATGTAGGCTACATGAAGATTATTGTGTAGGTGTTTTATTCCAACTTCAATCTCATGATTAGGACACAAGAAGTAGCGTAAAAACAAGATTTTAATTTTTTTTTCTCAGCCACCATCTTGTGGTTATGAAAATAATTTAAATGAATTAGATGCCATTGGATAACAATTTATATAAGCATATACCGTATAAAGTTTCACTGTGATCGGATAGTTAAATCACGAGAAACATCCATTTGAATATTTGAAATTCGTGTCACTGCCATGTTGGATTTGTGCTCACCAGGTTATTGAACGTCATATAGGTGAACTTATGGTTATAGCCTCTATACACATGCCAAATTTCAGTTTGATTGCTGCCATAGATTAATAGATATTGAGAACCATCTAAATATTTCGGTTAGTCACCATGTCCGAATTTAATAACTTATATGAAGGCCATGGAGTTATGTACTATTGGATGAGGATTATTGGGTACGTTCATTATTCAAACGTTGATTTCGACCGCGTGATTAGAACACACGAAATAAGAATTTAATTTTGAAATTTCGCACAACCGCCATCTTTAGGTTACGTAAACAATTGAACTAAATTAGATGTCAGTGCATTGCAATATTTATAGTAATTACCTGTACCAAGTTTCGCTGCGTTCGGATGGTTAAGTCGCGAGAATAGTCTATTAAAATGTTTCAATTCGCTTGGCCGCGATGTTCGTTTTGTACTTAACAGGGCTTTGAAAGACACATCGGTGAACGTCCTGTAGTGCCCTTTACCACTGAACAAAATTTCTGGGTGCTATGAGTAATAGTTTTGGAGATATAGGATGCCGGTGAAATATTTCGCACAACTGCCATGTTGGATTGGTGAGACGTAATAATATTTGCAGGGCACGGTCGGGGTCGGATGCAATAGTAATTTCACCTTACCGAATTTCATTGAAATCGCTCTAGCCGTTTACACGTTATTAGGGAGGGACATACACACGGACGCACGCACATAGCCTACACACACACGCACGCATACAAAAGGTGATCTCATAAACCTTTTTTTTTTTCATAAATGAAAATAGGCTCATAAAAATATTCTTTGGTGGGTTTACTAATAGAACGCATGATTGTGGGAAAGTATTAGGAAAAAAATCAGTAGATTAATATGGCATTAAAACAACATTTTGATTTTTTTAATGAGTCTGGGCATTCCAGAAGTGAAGCAAGTGAAATATCCTAAATGACAAACCGTTTACTTAGGCTATTTGTATACAATGTTGAACCGTTTGGAGTCAGCACGCTAATTTTGTAGCATATCCAATATCTTCATTAGCCTACTTCAAACAGCACTCTGATTAGTTTATTGGTTTCTATCACAGAACGACGGAGGAGACGCAAACAATTAGATCATTTTAATGGCTCGGAACTCCTTGGTCAACTGTACCGTGTAGGCCTGCTAGGCGGTTGTTGAATTTTTCTGATAACCTGTGTTTTTGAGTTGACTGTAGTATTGTGTAGGCTAGGTATGGGGTAGGTGTCCCTGGGCTTGGAGCAAGGTAGCACACCACCATTTGCCTGGGGAAAAGGCCACTAGCCGCTGCCGGTGTCAGGATTCGATCTTTCAATATGCAGACTTGCAGCTCCTCCGTTCTGTCACGTGTGGGATTTTTAAAACTACCATGTTTGAGACTAAGAGACTAAGAGGTGTTTACCCGACCCGAGAGGAGGGCTCGCCCCCATATGTCCAATTTCGCGTGTTTGATCCAGGCCAATTTGGTGGATTTTTAGATGCTTAATATGTCGTATGAATATTACATAGGCTATAGTATGCAGTTACTTGGATGATTTGCAAATTTAAATCTTGGCCTGTTTTCCGTATCTGTGAGAGCCAATTTGATAACCGTCAACAGTGGAGCCATGTTATGTACGGTTTTAACTGTCCGGATAAGTGACTAGTCTGCGTACTACAAGGAACTCAAATGGACCAACAAACAAACAAACAAACTCTGACGAATTTCAAATGCGAAGTGGGGCCTTGCTCTTTTCAGAGACCCCCTTCATTATCCTGTAAAAATAGGATAGTGTAATGCACTGGTAAATAAGGAAGAAATGAAATGGGAACTACTGCATGGGTCCAAGCTCTGTGAATTTGGGTGGTGAAGTGACGCGGGAGGTGGGAGGAGAAGGGCCTGTCAACAGCCCGCAGTGTTATCCGGAATTCCTGACTATTCCAATACTCCTAACATAGGGCCGTTGCCTAAACCACTGTGGTGTTACGAATGAGTGAGTGGGTCACTGACCCATGTATTTGGTTCTGTTACAACGCACGGACCGGGTACCCTCATCACTCATAACCATCACTCCTCATCGTCCGCGATCCACATTACTCTCAGATTCACGGAGCTTGGACTCAAGCAGTAACTACCTAATTTATACATATATTTCAAAAAAAATCTCCACTGAAAATCTTGGATAATTTGCGTTACAGTTAGGGACACAACATTTACCTGGCAGTGTTACGGTGTTGAAACATTCCTAGAAAATCAAAGTTTAAAACATGAAGTACATGTCATACCGTCTTTAAAAATAGCGGTGCCATATTTGCCAGATATAAAGCATACTCGCAAGTGTGTTCTCGATTAGGGATTACAGTTAAGAAACTCACATGGAAAGGTAGTATAAACGCTACTATAAAGCGTAAGAGACAAAATATAGAAGGAAGTATCCCTGTGAGATAAACAAGGACACCTGCCAGACTGAACGTTCCCTTCCTGTTCCCGCTTGACAAGGATAGACCTATGACTGATGAACATGTTGCCAAGTTTCAGCCTTCCGACCTGTCTAGAGTCGACCGTGTGACGTCACTTGTTGTTGTTGTTACAAAATGGCGGCCAAGATGGTGGACAAAATGGCGTGCCACGATGGTGTGACGTCATAACGAGGTGTGATCGGAAATTTCCAAAATGTATACCCATAGCCTACTTCCCTGGTGACGTCACAACGAGGTGTGATCAAAAATTTCCACTGATCGATCAGGGAATGGAATGAATCAACCTCCCCATTTAGCGATGATGGTATGAAACCATGTAGGCTGCTAAAACCTGTTGCACTCTCTTGGAGCAATGATTAAATTAATAAAAAATTAAATGAAATAATAGTGTTAAGTGTTGGTTGACCAACTTGGTTAGGGAAGGGAATGAATGAAGTCCTCATTTAGCAGCGAGGATATGAAACGGTGTTGACTGCTAAAGCCTGTCGCATTTTACTGGCACTATGATTAAATGAATGGCAGCTGAAATGATAGTGTAAATTATTGCTTGATTGATGGGGTCAGGGAATGGAATGAGTAAAGTCTCCATTAAACAGTGAGGATATGAAACGGTGCCGACTACTAAAGCCTGTCGCATTCCCCTAGGATAATGATTAAAAGAATGACAAATGTAATAAAATGATTGTGGGGAGTGTTGCTAGAATGAAATAGTAACGGGGAAAACCGGGGTAGCTAGAGATTGGAAGAGAACAAGAGTTAACCAAGTGTGGTCGGCAGGAAAGAAGACGGAGAGGAGCCCGGCACAAGTAAGTGGAAGCATTGCTGAACGCAGCTGCAGCCCTGTGGTCGCTAACCCACGTTCCACTAGATGTAAGTTCCTGGGGAGAAACTTGAAACACTACTGCTTGCTGGCAGGCATGGAGTGTAACCTCGGGATAATGAAACCTGCAAACCTTGCATGATGCCAGTGTTAAATTACACATTCTCTAAACACGCTGCCTGTCAGGTAACATGCAAGAAGATAGTATGTATCACTGTATGAATTATTGAATATTAAAGGAAATCGACTGTGGATCTATTGAAAAGGAATCGTCTTGGCATTTGCCTGGTGGTGATAATGGAAAATCACGAAAAACAATTTTTAGAATGACTCAGGTGGGATTCACACTCACACTTTCTCAATGTCATCGAGGCATGAGGTAGCATGTTAGTACTCTCGATCACTGCAGCTGGTAATGTTGATTTTACCCTCTCTAAGATTAGCTTTTCCATGAACTAAGCATGGAATCCTGCCTCTACCGCGATTAAGGTGGGAGAGATGACTTGATAGTTTTACTGTTATAAGAGAAAAGAATCCACTCTCAAGTTACCTTTGTAGCGTAGCGGTTAGCATGATTAGCTGCCACCCCAGAGATCCTGGGTTTGATTCCCTGCTCTGTCATGAAATTTGAAAAGTGATATGAGGATTGAAACAGGGTCTACTTAGCCTTGGGATGACTCATATGAGAACAGGAGGATTTGATTTTTACTTCAGCCATTCTTGAAGTGGTTTTCAGTGGGTGCAAAAGTGGGTGCATAAGTGGATGAAAAATTGGGTGCAATAGTGGGTGCAAAAGTGGGTGCAAACGTGGGTGCAAAGGTAGGTGCAAAAGTGGGTGCATACGTGGGTGCAAAAGTGTGTGAAAATGTAGATGCAAATTAGGGTGGAAAAGTGGGTGTAAATGAGGGTGCAGTTTATAGTAGGCACAATTTTTACTAGAATGTGATTTGAGTAAATGTAATTTCTGAACTCAAGTACTGAGTAGTCGGTTGGTTTTGATCTTTTGCACGCGTAAACATGTCACATACACTTGTGATGGATACTCATGGCTTTAAGGTCAATGTATTTGATTGAGTGAGAACCATAGTTAGAATAAATACCCTTAATCTTAGAACTTGATTCAAGTAGTATTTCATTTTACATAGTGCTAACCAATGTCTATGGTAAGAAAAGTTCACTCGATAATATAAATAATAGTTTAAAGTGGGTGCAAAGGTAGGTGCAAAAGTGATTGCAAAAGTGAGTGCAAAAGTGGGTGTAAAAGTGGGTGCAAAGGTGGGTGGAAAAGTGGGTGAAAAGTGGGTGCAAAAGTAGGTGCAAAAGTGGGTGAAAAAATTGGTGCAGTTTATAGTAGGCACAATTTTACTAGAATGTGATTTGAGTAAATGTAATTTCTAGACCCAAGAAGTGAGTAGTTGGTTGGTTCTGATCAATTCACGCGTAAACATGTCACATACACTGGTGATGGATACTCAAGGCTTTAAGGTCGATGTATTTGATTGAGTGAGAACCATAGTTAGTATAGGTATCCTTAATCTTAGAACATGATTAAAGTAGTATTTCATTTTACATAGTGCTAAGCAATGTCTACGGTTAGTGAAGTTCACTCGATAATATAAATAATAGTTTAAAGTGGGTGCAAAGGTAGGTGCAAAAGTGGATGCAAAGGTAGGTGCAAAAGTGGGTGCAGTTTATAGTAGGCACCATTTTTACTAGAATGTGATTTGAGTAAATGTAATTTCTAAACCCAAGTAGTGAGTAGTCAATTGGCTTTGATTTATGCACACGTAAACATGTCACATACACTGGTGATGGATTCTCAAGGCTTAAAGGTCAATGTATATGGTTGAGTGAGAACCATAATTAGAATGAATACCCTTAATCTTAGAACATGATTAAAGTAGTATTTCATTTTACATAGTGCTAACCAATGTCTACGGTATACTAGCTAAGGAATTATTCATAAAGTCATTGAATATAAACCCTTTAAAAAATATACCTACCTTGATAGTCCTTTTGTAGTCCCAACACTCAGCTTGATGATTGTTTGAGAGGTGGGAGAGACATTCAGTTGGGAAATAATGATATAGCTTATCATAACAGTGATGCATTATCAGTACGTGTTGTTAATTATTAGTGGAATGAATGGTAAATGACTTCTATCTACCCATAAACGTTAGGATTAAAACAACAATCAAAATGTATATCATCACTGCTATGATTTCAAAAAATAGAAAACAAGTTTTTTTTGTTTATTCAAAACGTACCATACATCGATGATAGTTCTTACCTTCAT
This sequence comes from Meconema thalassinum, assembly GCA_946902985.2. Classification (NCBI taxonomy): domain Eukaryota; kingdom Metazoa; phylum Arthropoda; class Insecta; order Orthoptera; family Tettigoniidae; genus Meconema; species Meconema thalassinum. The sequence goes on from OX336389.2 coordinate 143,782,388, forward strand.
AAATCAAATATACAGGTTGCCAACGTGTATTGATATCTTGAAAAACATCATCAGGCACGTTATCAAAACGTGAAGGGAGAAATGTTTCAAACTCTTTCCAAATGCAAAGAGCGCGGTTTTCAAATTTAGAGTTTATTTTTTATTCTATGTATGCGAAAAGGTGTATGAATAGGCAAGTTGCTCATCTTCATGAGTTCAAGACCACAGGCTTGACATATAGCATTCAAACCTTCCATGGTAGTCTATAAGCGAAAGAGAATAACTATGACACTCTAGTCTCAACATTGTTACAACAAGATGAACATGGATATTGGATAAATCTGTAATCAAATTACAAACAGTCACGTTGTTGTAACACGGATTTCCATACTCGTATTGTCAGTGGCATCTAGTAATGAACATGAACACTGGATAGAATGTTAATCAAATCACAAATGGTCAATTTGCTTTAACATAAATTTGCAAATTTGTATTTTCAATGACATCTAGCAGTCTACATGAACACTGGATAGAGCGTCTATCAAATCACAAATGGCCAAGTCATTTTAACACGGATTTGCAAACTTGTATTGTCAGTTGCATCTAGTAATCAACTTGGACACTGGATAGAGCATTAATCAAATCACAAATGGTCAAGTCGTTTTAACATGGATTCGCAAAATAGTATTGTCAATGGAATCTAGTTGTGAACATGGACATTGGATAAAGCATTAATCAAATTACAAACGATCAGTTGTTTTAACACGGATTTTCAAACTCGTATTGTCAGTGGCATCTAGTAATGAACATGAACACTGGATAGAGTGTTAATCAAATCACAAATGGTCAAGTTGTTTTAACACAAATTTGCAAACTTGTATTGTCAATGGCATCTAGTAGTCAACATGAACACTGGATAGAGCGTTAATCAAGTCACAAATGGTTAAGTAAATTTAACACTGATTTGCAAACTTGTATTGTCAGTGGCATCTAGTAGTCCACATGGCACTGGATACAGAGTTAATCAAATCACAAATGGTCAAGTCGTTTTAACATGGATTCACAACATAGGTATGTCAATGGTATCGAGTTGACAACATGAACATTGGATAAATCATTAATCAAATTACAAACGATCAAGTTGTTTAAACACGGATTTTCAATCTCGTATTGCCAATGGCATCTAGTAATGATCATGAACACTGGATGGAGTGTTAATCAAATCACAAATGGTAAAGTTATTTTAACACAAATTTGCAAACTTGTATTGTAAATGACACCTAATTGTCAACATCAACATTGGATAGAGCGTTAATCAAATCACAAATGGTCAAGTCATTTTAACACAGATTTGCAAACTTGTATTGCCAGTGGCATCTAGTGGTCAATATGGACACTGGATAGAGCGTCAATCATATTACATATGGTCAAGTCATATTAACACAGATTTGCAAAATAGTATTGTCAATGACATTTAGTAGTGAACTTTGGCACTTGATAGAGCGTTAATCAGATCCAAATGGTCAAGTCGTTTTAACACATATTTGCAAAATATTATTGTCAATGACATCTAGTAGGGAACATTGGCACTTAATAGAGCGTTAGTATTGTCAGTGCCATCTAGTAGTGAACATTGGCACCTGATAGAGCGTTAATCAAATCACAAATGGTCAAGTTGTTTAACACGGATTAGCAAAATAGTATTGTCAGTGCCATCTAGTAGTCAACATGGGCACTTGATAGAGCGTTAATCAAATCACAAATGGTCAAGTTGTTACAACACGGATTCGCAAATTAGTATTGTCAATGACATCTAGTAGTAAACATTGGCACTTATTAGAGAGTTAATCAAATCACAAGTGGTCAAGTCGTTTTAACACAGATTTGCAAAATAGTACTGTCAATAACATCTAGTAGTGAACAGTGGCTCTGGATAGAACTTTAGAATTGTCAGTGCCATCTAGTAGTGAACATTGGCACTGGATAGAGCGTTAATCAAATCACAAATGGTCAAGTTTTTTTCAACACGGATTCGCAAAATAGTATTGTCAGTGCCATCTAGTAGTGGACATTGACACTTGATAGAGCATTCATCAAATCTCACCTACATGTTTAGTTATTAAAAGGGTATTCACCTTTAATATAAAACTGCTGTTGCCAGTTGAATTAGGTATAACCAGTAAACCAACTATCTGTAAATAAATAAACCAATCAATCAATAAATCAATCAATCCATTCATTTAAATCCATCACTTACACATTGAGTTTAATCTATTAAATACATACCTCTCAAATATTTTTCTTTTGCCAAGTAACGCCACTGCTTTTTCTCGATTAATTGTGTATAATGATAGCACTGCAGCACTAATCACCTGGCATGTAACTAATGAGTGGCAATGATAGGTATGACCTTGCTTTTATATTGTTCAATATTACCAGCTTGCAAAAAATTGTCTACGCATGATTGAGCGAAATAGAATAAATCACTGAACATTGAGATTCGCGAAACTTCAAGATTCAAAATTAATATAATAGTACATTATGCAACGAGCCTATAAGGGCTATCATTAAGACACGAATATTTTTATAAAATGAGCGTATGCGAGTTTTATAATTTCCATACGAGTGCCTTAATTACCATTATAGGCGAGTTGCATGCGACTCTTTATGTTCGACGATAATTATAACTTTATTACATGTTTTAACATAAATATTCATAAATATCTCATCAGTAACTAGAATTTTGTGATCGGGTGGTGTGCTTAGTAGCATATCTCCGTGTTCCAAGCTCTCTGGACGACCGACGCATGCGCTCTGTGTGCTTCAATGCCAGATGTGCAGATCGTGAACCAGTATTCAGCAAAACTGTCACCGTAGTCGTTTGAAATGAACGTGCTGAGTAGAAATTGGATTTAGGTATATTAATGTACAGTGCTATTTCTTGTCTCATATTCACCAGTTTATTTACGCGAACATATGGACGGTGCACTTTCGGTAATTTATATAGACATGTTGGATTTTGAGAGCATGCGCGAAGGTATCCTTATCTAATTGGTCAAAGAAATGTTTCTTGAGCTGTGATTGGTGTGAGAAACTGTTTCGTAATGAATAATAGTGTTATAATGACCATCATTATGATACATTTTTCAGACACATAATAGTTAGGGTCGAACATAAACATTTTTAAATTACCGGACATTCATATTCTTTCCACATGTTAAACGGAAATGTCATACACAATAAGTTTTCAGTTTACGCTTATCAGCAATACCTGCTTATTTCAAACAGGATCGCTGATATAGCAAGACAACATCCTGCTTCAATATCACGGGGATCCCAGCTGAGTCAGGCATTGCTTCCACTTACTTGTGCAGGTCTCCCCTATGTTTTCTCTCATGTCGACCTCACTCGGTCAACTCTTGTTCTCTTTACACTGCCAATAGTATTAGTGTATCCGAGGCCTAGAGAGTCTTTCACTTTCCAGCCTCAATCGCCCCTCGTCTGATCTTTGCTGATACCCTGCTAGGGGGTCAACTTTCTTTTTGTTTTCATATTATCTTTTGCCTTTTGCTCAAGCATCTCAATGAGGCATGGTGTATGTAGTCCACTACCTTTAATGGACTTTGAATATGATTACACCCTCAAAAGCTCTCGACTAGTGCGTTTAAAAGTTGACAACCGCCTAAGAAATTCCTTTGAGGCTGATTCATAGCTTTGCTCGCTTTGCTATAATTTTATCCTCCAGAATCAGCTTTTCCCAGGAACAAAGCAAGGGATTCCACCTCTACCGCCACTGAGGGCAGTGACCTGCAGCTTGAGAGTATGGGTCGGGGTTACAACTGGGATGTGTGATCGCCACAACGCTCAAGAGGTCTCACCTGCAATGCGTACAGGAGCCTCATAAAGGGATAGAAAGAGTGGGAGGATTGAGCAATGAAGTGGGAAAGAGGCAGCTGTGGCCTTACGGTAGGTATCACCCCAGCATTTTGCCCAAAGAAAAAGTGAGAAATCACAGAAAACCACACCAAGAATGGCTAAAGTGGAAATCGAACCCTCTCTACCCACTTGGGCCTGGGCCGATCCTGAGTATGCCCCGTTCCAGTCCTCGTAAGTAGGGGGGCATTAAGAGTTCTAACGCACCCCGTCAGCAGTTTTTGAATTTGGCGCACTCTAAATCCAAGATGGCGGCGATGACGTAACAAGATGGCGGCCAAGATGGCGGCTAACCAAAATGGCGGCCATGGCTAAACTAACCTAGCCTAACCTAACCTCACCTACGAGTTGCGATCGAAAAGTTCCAAAATGTTGACCCATAGCCTACTTACCTGGTGACTTCGCAACGAGGTGTGATCAAAAATTCCAAAATGTTCACTCATAGCCTACTTTCCTGGTGACGTCACATACTAACCCGCCATACATTCAGGGGCGAAGCCGATATCCCCCGAACGCATGGTCGGATTTTGACGAATGAGGTGTCGTTGAAATTGGGCTGACACGCCCTTTCCAAAATTCCAAAATGTCGACTCATAGCCTACTTTCCTGGCGACATCACCTGGCAAAGTCGATATCCCCCTAACGCATGGTCGGATTTTGACGAATGAGGTGTCGTTGAAATCGTGCTGACACCCCCTTTCCAAAATTCCACAATTTTGACTCATAGCCTACTTTCCTGGTGACTTCACATACTAACCTGGCAAAGTCGATATCCCCCGAACGCATGGTCGGATTTTGACGAATAAGGTGTCTTGGAAATCGGGCTGACACCCCCTTTCCTAAATTCCAAACTGTTAACCCTTAGCCTACTTTCCTGGCGACGTAACATACTAAACCGCCATATATTCATGGGCAAAACCGATATCCCCCGAACGCATGGTCGGATTTTGACGAATGAGATGTCGTTGAACTCGGGTTGACACCCCCTTTCCAATGGCCAACCTATTTCCTCCCCCTTTCCAATGGACAGCATTACTTTCCAATGCATACATCGCTATTTGATACATCATGGATTGTACTATAATGGTCGAAAAAACCATTGCAAGAATGATTGTCGAGCCACAGGACATGGTATTGACCAAGACAATAGCCATGCTTGCATTAGTCGATATTTGGATGAACCATAAATCCCAGAGGCTTATGCCATGGTTTGTAGCAGTCAATCGAACTCGAGATACTTTAAGCCAAAGCCTAGCGCGCTAACCAGTTAGCTATGGGATGTAAAACAGTGTCTGCTGCTAAATCCTATCGCACTTTCCTGGGTGAATGATTAAATGAATATCCGATGAAATGAAAAGCTAGTGGAAAGTGTTGCTCGACTGAGCGAAAGCAATTGCGAGAATGACCCCCAAGTTACAGTAAACGTATAACCCAACACAAATGCCTATATATAAGCCAACACAAAAGCCAATACATAAACCATACAAAAGCCAACACAAAGGCCAACACAAAAGGCAATACATAAGCCAACACATGGGGTTAGGTTAGGTTAAGATATGTTACATTAGGTTAGGTGAACTATGTGCGACGTTATAGCCAGTCTTAAAGCAAGTCTAAACGTGTAAGCCAACAAAAAAGCCAATATATAAACCAACGAAAAAGGCCAATACATAAGGCAATGCAAAAGCCAACACAAAAGGCCAATACATAAGCCAATACAAAACCCAACACATGGGGTTAGGTTAGGTTATGATATGTTCCATTAGGTTAGGTGAACTAAGTGGGAGGTTATAGCCAGTCTTAAAGCAAGTGTACACGTATAAGCCAATACTAAAGCCAATATATAAGCCAGCACAAAAGCCAATACATAAGTCAATACAAAAGCCAACACAAAAGCCAATACAATAGCCAATACATAAGCAAATAAAAGAGCCAACACATGGGGTTGGGTTAGGTTTGGCTATGATATGTTACATTAGGTTAGGTGAACTAAGTGTGACGTTATAGCCAGTCTTAAAGCAAGTATAAATGCATAAGCCAACACAAAACCAATATACAAGCCATCACAAGAGCTAATACATCAGCCAATACAAAAGCCAACACAACAGCCAATACAATAGCCAATACATAAGCCTATACAAACCCAAAACACATGGGGTTAGGTTAGGTGAGCTATGTGTGATTCCATTGCCAGTCTTAAAGCCTGTCTAAACTTGTAGGACATGTCACGTGACAAGGTTATGTTAGGTTATGTTAGGTGAGTTGAGCTATGACGTCATAGACGGATGGGGTAGGATGCAGGCAAATGAGGAAAATGTTATGGTTTAAATTTTGCATTCAGTTTTGCACCCACATTTTCACCCAATTTTACACCCACGTTTGCACACATTTTGGACCTACCTTTGCACCCACTATTGAACCCATTTTTGCACCCACTTTTGAACCTACTTCTGCACCCGCTTTTGCACCCGCTTTTTCTCCCACGTTTGCACCCTCTTTTGCACCCACTTTTACACCCACGTTTGCACCTACCTTTGCACCCACTTTTGCATCTACCGTTTCACCTACTTTTTCACCCACTTTTACATTCACTTTTGCACCCACTTTAAACTATTATTAAGTCACTTTATCACCAAAACCTTTGCAGTGTGACCAGGTCAGTTGATACTATAAAACTACAACCAACAAAGGTAGGCAACGTGTACTCTATCAAGGCTACTCTTATAACTATAATCGTCAGAATGTGAATTGAATGATATTCTGGCCATGCTCAAAAGAGAGGTCAACAAAATGACGAGGGAATCTAAAAGTAAAAATGGAAAGGTTTTAAGTGTGAGTGTTCATCAATGTAGTGCTTCAAACAAACCATAGTTGCTGTTTACATGTATTTGATTGAGCAAGAACCATAGTTAGAATGAATACCCTTACTCTTAGAACATGATTAAAGTTGTATTTCATTTGCATAGTGCTAACCAATGTCTATGTTATACTAGCTATGGAATTATTCATAAAGTCATTGAATATAAACCCTTGAAAAAAATATACCTACCTTGATACACCTTTTGTGGTCCCAGCACTCAGCTTGTTGATTGTTTGAGAGGTGGGAGAGACATGCAGGTGTGAAATAATGCTATAGCTTATCATAACAGTTATGCATTATTAAGACGTGTTGGTAATTATTAGTGGAATAAATTGTAAATGACTTTTATCTACCTGTAACCTTTAGGATTAAAACTACCATCAAAATGTATATCATCACTGCTATGATTTCAGAAAAATATAAAACAAGCATTTATGTTATTGTTTTTGTTTATTATAAAAACCATGACACAATAACGCCACCTTTGTCAATAACGTTCAGACCAGTATAGGTTTGATCTTTTCCCTCTGTTGAGGATGTTGTTGCTTTGTTTCGTCATTACTTACGTGGAATGAAGAAACAAAGTCTTTGTTCAAAGTTTTATGACCGTGGTAGAGTTTTACAAGCCGACAGGTTGGACACTGTTGTACTGATGGCATTTTGTTAATGGCCACTTCCTTATGATGCTCGTAGTTATTACATGGTCGCAATTCGCTTAACACAGGGTCTTGAGTCCACGATGTTGGCACATGTTCCCATATTTCCTTAACTGCCTTTGCAGCCACATAAAAATGAATGATTTAGGTAAAGCATTTAATTCTTCTTTTGTAAAATTGGTTCATTTCTTTTTACATATTAAAAATTTCCCAATCGCATGCTCAATAGCATTATTGTCCAATTCCAACATTGACGACACAGACATGATTCTCTCTAGACAGTGTATCACTCACTGCCACAGCAATTATCTGTAAATCAATTGATTAAAGAATACATTTCAATTAATGACTTACACCTATCGACAGTAGTACTTGCATCGGAGTATTTACACAAAATTTCAATCTTCTCTTAAACACATTAATATATTTTGAGAATGGCTCCAAGTCTGTGGCAGATAATGAGTTCCAATTAACGATACCATGATTAATGAAAGAATATCTCCCATTATGTGTACGCTGTGGTCGGCCCTTGACTTCATGTCTTCATGTGGATGATCTGCCCTGCTCAGGTAGGTGGGATTTCCCAGACGTTTGCTTGGTTCTCCCCATGCTGGCCGATTAGTGTAAGTGTTAAACATAGCGTATAGTCTGGATTCGCGCTTTGTCTCCACCCTAGTTATTGTGCATAATATTTATGACGTTGGTTTATTAGCAGCTTAGTAATTCTTTTAATCTACTTTTGTTAATACTACTGATATTATCTAAGCCGGCCTCGTGGTGTTGGGGTAGCGCGCCTGCCACTCGCCCGGAGGCCCCGGGTTCGATCCCCGGCTCCGTCAGGAATTTTAAAACTGACGTGAGTGTTGGAACGGGGTGCCCTCAGCCTCGTGAGGACAATTGAGTAACTGTCTGACAGTGAGACAGCGCCCCGATCACGAATACCAAGATTAACGGCCGAGGGGACCCGACGCGCTGATCACGCGTCACCCCAAAATCTGCAGGCCAAATGGCTGGGCAGCGGTCGCTTGGTCGGCCTTATCCCATCATGGGCTGGATAGTGCCAGGGGTTGACTTTTTTTTTTGTTTGTTAATCAGAATCACAAATGGTCAAATCGTTTTAACACGGATTTGCAAAATAGTATTGTCAGCGACATCTAGTAGTGAACATTGACACATGATAGAATGTTAATCAAATCATAAATGGTCAAGTCGTTTTAAGACGGATTCACAAGTAGTATTGTCAGCGACATCTAGTAGTGAACATGAATATTGGTTAGAGCGATAATCAAATCACAAATGGTCAAGTCGTTTTAACATGGATTCTCAAAATAGTACTGTCAGCGACATCTAGTAGGGAACATTGACACTTGATAGAGTGTTAATGAAATCATAAATGGTCAAGTCGTTTAACACGGATTCACAAAATAGTTTTGTTCAGCGACATCTAGTAGTGAACATTGACACTTGATAGAGTATTAATCAAAACCACAAATGGTCAAATCGTTCTATCATGGATTCGCACACTCGTATTGTCAGCGACATCTAGTAGTGAACATTGACACTTGATAGAGTGTTAATCAAATCCTAAATGGTCAAGCCGTTTAACACGGATTTACAAAATATTTTTGTCAGCGAAATCTAGTTGTTAACATTGACACTAGATAGAGTGTTAATCAAAATCACAAATGGTCAAGTCGTTTTAACACGATTCACAAAATAGTATTGTCAGCGACATCTAGTAGTGAATATTGGCATTTGATAGAGCGTTAATCAAAATCACAAATGGTCAAGACGTTTTAACACGGATTCACAAAATAGTATTGTCAGCGACATCTAGTAGTGAATATTGGCATTTTATAGAGCGTTAATCAAAATCACAAATGGTCAAGTCGTTTTAACTCGGATTCGCACACTCGTATTTTCAGCGATATCTAGTAGTGAACATTGACACTTGATAGAGTGTGAATCAAATCCTAAATGGTCAAGTCGTTTAACACGGATTCACAAAATAGTTTTGTCAGCGAAATCTAGTAGTTAACATTGACACAGAGTGTTAATCAAAATCACAAATGGTCAAGTCGTTTTAACACGATTCACAAAATAGTATTGTCAGCGACATCTAGTAGTGAATAGTGGCATTTGATAGAGCGTTAATCAAAATCACAAATGGTCAAATCGTTTTAACACGGATTTGCAAAATAGTATTGTCAGCGACATCTAGTAGTGAACATTGACACATGATAGAATGTTAATCAAATCATAAATGGTACAAGTCGTTTTAAGACGGATTCACAAGTAGTATTGTCAGCGACATCTAGTAGTGAACATTGACACTTGATAGAGTGTTAATCAAATTATGAATGGTCAAGTCGTTTAACACGGATTCACAAAATAATATTCTCAGCGACATCTAGTGTTGAACAGTGACACTTGATATTACATTATTCAAAATCACAAATGGTCAAGTCATTTTAACACTAATTCACAAAATAGTATTGTCAGCGACATCTAATAGTGAACATGAACATTGGATAGAGCGTTCATCAAATCTCATCTACATGTTTAGTTATTAAAAAGGTACTCACCTTTAATTTAAAACTGCTGTTGCCAATTGAATTAGGTATAACCAGTAAACCAATTATCTGTAAATAAATAAACCAATCAATCATTCATTCAATCAATCAATCAATCAATCAATCCATTCATTTCAATCCATCACTTACACATTGAGTTTAATCTATTAAATACATACCTCTCAAATATATTTCTTTTTTTTCCAAGTAACGCCACTGCTTTTTCTCGATTAACTTGTATATAAATGATAGCACTGCAGCACTAATCTCCTGGCATGTAACTAATGAATGGCAATGATAGGTGTGACCTGGCTTTTATATTGTTCAATATTGCCAGCTTGCAAGAAATTGCCTACGCATGATAGAGCGAAATAGAATAAATCACTGTACATTGAGATTCGCAATATATCAAGATTCAAATTACTGCAAACAATTTACATTACCTGACATTCATATTCTTTTCACATAGCAAACGGAAATGACAAACACAATAAGTTCTCAATTTACACTTATCAGCTACACTTGCTTATTTCAAACAGGATCGCTGATATGGCAAGACAGCATCCTGCTTTAAGATTCTCGCTGTCGGTGGCTATGTAATGAAACAAATACTATGTCATCTAGTTAGACTTTATAAAATCATGAGCTTACATCTAGGGGCAGGGCCCCTCTCTGTTTTTCTTTCATGTCGATCTCACTCGGTCAACTCTTGTTCTCTTCACTCCCCCAATAGTATTAATGTATCAGAGGCCTAGGGAGTCTTTCACTTTCCAACCTTAATCGCACCTTGTCTGATCTTTGCAGATACCCTCCTTTTGCAAGGGGGTTAGTCTTCTTTTTCTTTTTCATGTTATCTCCGGCCTTTTGCTCAAGTCTCTCATAGAGGTAGGAAGTATGTAGGCCCACTACTTTTAATGAACTCTGAATATGGTTACACCCTCAAAAGCGCTTGACTAGTGAGTTATAAAGTTGACATCCCACTAAGAAATTCCTTTCGGGTGGATTCTTAGCTTTGCTCGCTTGGCTATCTTCTTATCATCCAGGATCAGCTTTTCCCATGAACTAAGCAAGGGATCTCACCTGTACCGCCACTAAGTGCAGTGTCCTCGAGCTTGAGACTCTGAGTCTGTGATACAATTGGGGTGCGCAACCACCACAACATCCATGCGGTCTCGCATGCAAAGCATACAGGAGTCTCATTAAGGAATAGAAAGAGTGAGAGAGTGTGACAAGGAATTGAAAAAAGAGACTGCCGTGGCCTTACGGTAATTGGGAAACCACTGACAACCGCTTCAAAAATGACTGAGGGGGGATCGAACTCCCCCCCCCCGCCTACTCATTTGAGCCTGGGGTGAGGTTGAGTAAATCCCATTCCTGTCCACGTATCACTTTTTCAAATTTCATGACAGAGCCGGGAATCGAACCCAGGATCTCCAGGGCGGCTGCTAATCACGCTAACCGCTGCGCTACCATATAGTAATACATACACTCCAGTTGTTTGCGATCTAACAGACAACGTGTTTAGAGAGAACGCGCAATTCAACACCGATATCATGCAACAGTTGCAGTTTTCGTTATCACAAGGTTACATGCCATGCATGCTAATGTTGCCTAGCAAGCAGTAGTGTTTCAAGTTTTATCTTAAACACAACTCCAATCAAGAACTTTAATATCTTGGAATTCATTCTAGTAGCTCAGGGACTGAATGTATGACACTCGCGTTTTGAAGCCTCTATAGCTTAGGAGAAAGCAAGTTAGCCTCTCACTGCTGGGTCCATAATTCGAATCCCAGTCACTCCATGTGAGATTTGTGCTGGACAATGCAGAGAGAGAATTTTTTTTTTATCTAGCTCTTCCAGTTTTTACTACCAAGAATGTCATTCTAGCATTTTATTTCATGGGTCATCCATTTAATCATTAACCCCAGGGGAGTGTGACAGGCTTCAGCAGTCAGCACCTTTTCATATCCTCGCTGTTAAATTAGGATTTTATTCATTCTTTCCATACCCTAACCCGGTTGGCCAAGCAACACTTTACCCTATCATTTCATTTCATTTGTTATTCATTTAATCATTGTTTCAAGAGAGTGCGACAGGTTTTAGCAGCCTGCACCGTTTCAAATCCTCACCGCTAAATGAGGGGTTTATTCATTCCATTCCCTGATTGCTCAGTTGAACAACACTTTCCACTATCATTTAATTTCATATGTCATTCATTTAATCATTTTCCCAGGAAAGTGCGACAGTCTTTAGCAGCCAGCACTGTTTCAAATCCTCATTGTAGCTACATGGTTAGCGCGCTAGGCTTTGGCCGAAAGTGCCCCGGGTTCGATTCCCGGCCGAGTCATCAGGGATTTTAATCTCCTGGGGTTAATTCAAGTGGCTCGGGGACTGGATTGTTGTGCCGTCTTCATCATTACTTTATCCTCATTACGACGCGCCGGTCACCCACGGGCGTCAACTAGAAATACCTGCAGTCGGCCTCTCCAGAGGCCACACGATCATTTCATACCGCTAAATAAAGGATGCATTCATTCCATTCACTAACCCGCTCGGTCAACTTAAAGCATGCTGTGATTTTTTCATTTTTCAATCATGTCTTTCCCAACCATGAGTTGAACCATCACATACAGCTCTACAATCCATGATTTGTGAAATGCATTTTGCAAGCATGAAAAAACGCCGTGGCCGAACACCGGTTTTGTTCATTCATAGCTTACAGGTTAGCATGCTAGGCTTTGACTTAAAGTATCTCACGTTCAATTGCCTGCCTGCTACAAACCATGGCATAAGCCTATGTGATTCATGGTTCATTCAAATATCGACTAATGCATTGGCAAGCACGGTTATCATGGTTCGCCACATCGGTGAAAACGAATCGCCGTATTACGATCCGTCGTTCCATCGAACATAGGAAAACGAATCGTCGTATTACGACCCGTCGTTCCATCGAAATAGCCATGGATAAAAATAACTCATCCATAAATCATTATTTAAAAAGCTCACCCTCTTACAAAATCCCCAAGTGCGCATGCGTAAAAACAAAAAACAAAAATATTAAATCATAGTTGCATATAGGACTATTCATGTTTTTCATGTGAAACATCGTTAAACTTCCTATTATCGTTCAAACTCTAACATGTCGCACTTGGAAAGCAAGATTTTCTAAAAAATTATGATTTCACCCCTTGTAGGGGTAGGTTTTATTTTGGGGTGGATATAGGCTATTCATTGGAAAAGGGTGTCGGCCCGAGTTCAACGACACCTCATTCCTCAAAATTCGACCATGCGTTCGGGCGACATCGGCTTTGCCCATGAACGTATGTGACGTCACCAGGAAAGTTGGCTATTGGTCAACATTTTGGAATTTTGGAAAGGGGGTGTCAGCCCGATTTCAACGACACCTCATTCCTCAAAATCCGACCTTGCGTTCGGGACAATCGGCATTGTCCCTGAATGAAAGGCGGGTTAGAAAGTTACGTCACCAGGAAAGTAGGCTATGGGTAAATATTTTAGAATTTTGGAAAGGGGGTGTCAGCCCGATTTCAACGAAACCTCATTCGTCAAAATCCGACCATGCGTTCGGGGGATATAGGCTTTGCCCCTGAATATATGGCGGGTTAGTATGTGACGTCACCAGGAAAGTAGGCTATGAGTCAACATTTTTGAATTTTTGATCACACCTCGTTGCGAAGTCACCAGGAAAGTAGGCTATGGGTCAAAATTTTTGGAAATCTTTGATCACCCCTCGTTGTGACGTCACCGGGAAAGTAGGCAGTCGGTCAACATTTTGGAACTGTTCGATCCCACCTCGTAGGTGAGGTTAGGTTAGGCTTGATTAGTTAAGCCATGGCCGCCATTTTGGTTAGCCGCCATCTTGGCCGGCAACTTGTGACGCATCGCCGCCATCTTGGATTTAAAGCGCACCAAATTCCAAAACTGCTGACGGGGTGCGTTAGAAATTTTACTGCCCCACTACTCTTGTACCACATTTCAAATTTCTTGACAGAGCCAGGAATCAAACCCAGAACCTCCGGGGGCGGCAGCTAATCATGCTTACCATACAGCGATACACACTGTATCCTTGCATGCAATCTAACAGGCAGCATGTTTAGAGAAGGTGTAATTTAACACAGTCATCATGCTAGAGTTGCTGTTTTCATTATCACAAAGGTTACACTCCGTGCGGGCCACTGTTGACAAATCTGCATCATGCTTCAACATCTCTGCTACTAGCTAGCCAGCAATAATATCCCAAGATTAATCTTAAACCCAACCTCAACCTGGAGTTTTAATCTCTTGGAATTCATTCATGTGGCTCAGAGACTCGGTGTATGTCACTGGCATTTTAGAGCCTCTATGGCTTAGACGAAAGCATGCTAGCCTTTCAATACTGAGTCCATAGTTCAAATCCCATGCGCGATTTGTGCCTGGACAAAGCAATGAATATATCCCCTAGCATGGTCATTTTGGTCAGTCACTGTTATCGTTCATTCATAGCTAACAGGTTAGTGCGCTAGCCTTTGACCTAAAGTATCTCAGGTTCAGTCCCCTGTTGTACAAACCATGACATAAGCCTGTTAATCATTACCCCAGGGGAGTGCGACAGGCTTCAGCCACTGACACTGATTTATATCCTTGTTGCTAAATGAGAACTTCATTCATTCCATTTCCAAACCAGGTATGTCGTAATCGATTCACAATATCAAAAATTGAAAAACAAATCACTATTCCATCGAACATCTGAAAAAGCATCATCGTGCGCGTGTTTCAACAAGGCTATCACTGGCCACAGTGGCTGTACTCAATAGAACAATCGATATTTCGACCTACAATCTGTCATAAACCGAGCAGTCGAAATAGCAATTAGGCCTACTATATTGGGATATCACCACCATGGCTAGCGATCGCCTTGTTGAAACACATGCTCAGCGGCATTGTCTCTCTCACAACCACTCTTCATGAACATTTTTAAGAGCTAATATTTTTTTTTTCAAAAAAGTGTTCTCGGCCCTTTGTCAAAATTTCTAAAATACATTCTACAAGGGGGCGTTAGCCCGTGTTCTATGACCCATCGTACACGTCTCTAGCGTTATTGATTTGCAAGATATAGCAAAAAGTCTAAAATCATGGTTTTACTCCCAGAAAATTCTGTTTCCCTAATTCTAAAACCCTCAACCTATTAGAAAAATAAAGAGGGCTTCGAGACAAGCGATTTGACACGTCACACGTACGAATCCGAACAATCGTTCGGGAGATATCGACAAACTTTGTAGTCGTTGTGACGTCACTTGGAAAGTAGGCTATGGAGCAACATTTTGGAATTTTTTATCACACCTCGTTGTGACGTCACCAGGAAAGTAGGCCATGGAGCAATATTTTGGATCTTCTTGATCACACCTCGTTGTGACGTCACAAGGAAAGTAGCCTATGGGACAACATTTTTGGAACTTTTTGATCACACCTCGTTGTGACGTCACGAGGAAAGTAGGCTATGGGACAACATTTTTGGAACTTTTTGATCACACCTCGTTGTGACGTCACCAGAAAAAGTAGACTATGGGGCAACATTTTGGAAATTTTTGATCACACCTCGTTGTGACGTCACCAGGAAAGTAGGCTATGGGGCAACATTTTGGAAATTTTTGTTTACACCTCGTCGTGACGTCACCAGGAAAGTAGGTTATGAGTGACGTCACCGCCGCCATCTTGTAACGTCACCGTCGCCATCTTGTAACAACATATGACGTCATATTCCCCCTCCCCCTCCTCCCCCGCTCTCCCCACACCTGTGACGTCACCAGGAAAGGAGGCTACTCGTTAGAAACCGTCACTCCCCCCCCTACTGTTAGGCGAAATTAATATGTAAATGCCTAGTTCACCTACCAACTGAACCAGTCATTTGATCCCTAATAAACTCGAGACTCACGTAGGCTACCATCTTATTGCCTAACGGCTGTCGGATACCAAAGTTACAACAATTTTGTCTAATTAGTTTAAGTATGGAAGCGGGACCTAATTCTCAAGTAGAGCCTACTGTATTATAAACCTTAACATACGTATCAATACATCAATTCTTACCAAATTTGGCATCTTTTAAACTACATAGCCTATAACGCTTATAAGCTGACTTAATTAGGCCCTACAAAGTAATTATATTGAATATTACGTGCATCCGCCATCTTGAATGTATACAATAAAAAAATCCGCTCCTTAAAGCAACAGGAGGCTTGGAACCCCGCGTACTGAGTGGGTGTTGGATTTGTCTGATAAGCTAACCTGTGTTTCTGAGGTGATTGTTGTATTAGTTATAGCTGTATATTTAAGGACAAGTTATAGGGTAGGGGCCCCGGGATTTGAGCAAGTTAGCTCACCGCCATTTGCCGTGAGGGGAGACCACTGGCAGCTAAGGGTACTGGGATTTGAGCCTTCAATATGCGGACTTGCAGCTCCTCCGTGATGTCGCAAATGTGGGATTTTTAAAACTATCAGGTATGACTGAATATATTTCCAAGTTCGTGGAATCAATCCAAGCTAAAACGTATTCGAGAAACCAAAATATATCATACGAATATTACATAAGTAATTATTTGGCCTTTTTGTGGAGTTAAATCTTGGCGCATTTTCCGAATCTGTGGGCGAGCTGGTAACCGCAAGTGATATAGCCTAGGGTATTAACTGTGAATGGACAAACAAACTAACTAACCAACTAACTAAATAACCAACTTACTGCCTAAGTATACATACAAACTAATATATTTAATGTGTCTCTCGTCAAGCCTTCCTTCTTCGTCCGAGTTTAGCGTGGCATGAAGCTGGGTGAAGCAGCAGGGAAGCAGGAGTGCAGCGGAAGTAGCCTAAACTGGCAACATGCAGGCCTTGAGAGTAATTGATCCGTACGTCACGTCATCGACGTTGATAACCGGGGATTTTTTTACATATTCCCTATCTTAAAATTAACAGCCATCCAGGAAAAAGAAATTCAAATTAAAGCCCTCGCAAAATTTGTAACTTAAGGCTAGGATATGAAAGAAGGTGGCCGTGACCTTTAATTTGGTAACCATCACAGCATTTGCCTAGAAAAAAAGTGGGTATCAAACCCAGGACGTTAATACGTAACCCGAGTCCACATAATAATAATAATAATAATAATAATAAATAGCCTTACAAATCCCATAAGGGCTGTGGCCTCCTGCTTTGCAGGGAATTGCTCAGTTTTATCTCATCAGGTGAGCAAGTCCTGAGGAGCATTCGGGGTTATTCTTTCTAATTGGGTCTTCTATATAGATGTGCAGCTGATTAAAGATTAAGTAAATTATATTACGCTGGCATAACATTCGCTACAACAATCTTCATTTCTGAGTCTGGCGAAATCAAGGCCTCAAATATCCATTAGTATTATGGAAATCATAATAGCCATCAACCAATATCTGGGAGCTTCCCATTGCCACTAAGCACAAAGCTTACCCTGTCTAAGCACTTGAACAATGACAAAAACTGCAGGGTCTTCACTCTTCAGTAAAATCTACTTATATTGAACCGTTTCAAATAGAAGGTCTTTTTAAAATGCAATACAAAACCTTACCGGTGGAGTTTTAACATCTAGTTTGGATGCAGATACGTATACACGTTCTTTAACATCCCACTAATAATTCACTATGTTGTGCACATGTGGTCCCACAACGAATTAACAAGTGCTTTGCAAGGTAGTGGAAGCATTTGAATTCCTTGTAACAGGTGATGCAGTAAGGTTATTTATTCCTAGTGAACACGATGATGTTTCCTCAAATTAGAGAGCGAGCTGAATCGCTTTGGGCGCAACAAACAGACAATGCGGCCTCTTCCCTGAGTGAACGACAAAATGTTCCATTAGCTCTGTCCACCGTGCAAATGACTTCTCACATGTGCTACAAGTGTATTACTCCACTCCAGTATGAACAAAAGTGTGCTTCGTGAGGTCACCGCTCTGTGAGAAGCCTTTATTGAACACCAGAGATATGTACCGATTTGTTGCATGTCCACTGAACGGTGTCTTTCTAGTTGATGCATTGTTTTATTGGTCACTGCATGCGAGTCTCCCTAGGTCTTTCCACTCCTGCCTCATCTTCGCTGTTCTTGTCCATTGTTTTCCTCCCCATTTTACGAACCAGTGTGCCCATGTAATTCTTTGTCTCCCAAAGTTTCGCCTTCCTGTTCTTGGGTCCCACATCGTCATTTTGTACGTCCATCGGTTAGGATCTAATCTCGCTACATGTCCACCCCATCTCCATTTGAGTTGGTCTGCTGATGTCATAGAGTCTTTCATGCTGGTTCTCCTTCTTAAATCTTCATTCCGTATTCTAGCTCTCAATGAGACATGAAGGATCTTCCTTTCCATTTTCCGTTGACATACCAGGATCATTTGTCTATGTTTCGATGTTAATGCCCAAGTTTGGCAACCATATAGTAACACCGGCATCACGCATTTTTCCAGAACTTCAGCCTTTAAAGTGAGTTTTTGGGTCTTGTCAGCCAGTATAAACATTAGGGACCAAAAGTTCTTCCATGCTTGTCCTATTCTTCGTTTGATCTCTTTCTCTGAACGACTTGAAAATGACATGTTCTGACCGAGATATACATATTCTTCAACATATTCCAGTGTTTCTCCGTTCACATTAATTGGGGCTTCTAATGCATTGATCATCAGCTTCGTTTTCTTCGGGTTCATTGTAAGGCCCACTTCTTTACTTGTTTTGTCTAATTCGTTTATCATTTGTTCCAGCTCTTTCGCTGATACAACCACCAAAACATTGTCGTCTGCGAACCGTAAATGGCTTAGTCTTGTCCCATCGATTCTGATGCCATATTTGTCTTCCCTGTCTAGTTTTCTAAACTGATTTTCCAGCAAACAGGTGAATAATTTTGGTGAGAGGGGGTCTCCCTGTTTTACTCCCCTTCCTATCATGATGTTGCATCCTTCTCTTTCTGTCTTTATTCTGGCTTGGTTACCGTCGTAGAGTTTGCCTAGGAGTCTAACGAATTTGTTTGGGATGCCTTGTTTTTCCAGTGCTTCTAAGACGCTTTCCTGATCTACGGAGTCAAATGCTTTGTTGTAATTCACAAATGCTATATACACCTCTAGATTAAATTCCTGAACTTTCTCGATGAGTTGATTTATTGTTTACAAGAGGTCTGATGTACAGAAACTCTTTCTGAATCCTGCTTGCTCTATCGGTTGCTGTTCGTCCAGTGCCTTTAGTCATTCTATTGGTTAGGATCTTCATAAATAGCGTGTAGAGGTTTACAATTAGGTTGATCGGTCTGTAGTTGTTTATGCCGTCCTTGGCTCCCTTTTTGTGTAGAAGTATGATAATGCTTTGTTTCCACTGCAATGGTATGTCTTCTGATGTGAGTATGGTATTAAATAATGTTGTGATGACTGGGATTAGGTCTTCTTCACCCCATTTTAGAAATTCATTGTAAATTCAATCTTCACCTGGGCATTTTTCGGTTTTCGTTTTTCGAATGGCTGCTCTTACTTCACTGGGTAGTATTGGAGGTGTTTCTTCCTCTAGGTTTTCTTCTGATGTATTCTGGTCCTGATGCAAGTTGGATCTTTGAGAGTTACTTGAGTATAGTGTTCAATAGAACTCTGTCGCTTGCGTCATTATCTCTTCTCTTGAGGCATGTCTTTTTTCGTTGTTGTCTTTTATTCCCAGTATCCAATGTTTGCCTGGAGTTAATTCTTTTCTAATCTTCTTTATTGATTTTGTGGTATCCATGATTTCTTTGACCACTTTAGTGTTGATTTCTCTGATGTCTCTTCGGATTTGCCTTTTTGATTGTTTATTGACTTCCGCATATTCCAGCTTTTTGTGTTCGTTTTCTATGGCTTGTGATTTTAGACGTTCTCTTTCTTAGATCAAACATTTGGTGCTATCCTTTAGTTTTATTCTATTTTTCATACTGTTTCCAGGTGTTGACGATTGTTCGGCTGCGCGTGATATGCAATTTACGAGCTCTGTATAGTGTTGTTGGACTTTTTGCTCCGTTTGTTGGTTGAAGTCTCGTAGGTTTTGTTGTAGTACTTTTACATACTCCGCCCTGTCTATGCATCCTGGATGTGTAGTTTTGTTGTTGAAGTAGTGTCTCCTTTTCGTCTTTATTCTCACTTTCAATCGTACCATTCTGTGATCTGTGTCAAACTTCAGACCATTTATCACTTGTATGTTTTTCACCTCTGTTAGTCTATTGGTTAGGGTGAAGTCTATTTCATTTTTGATTTTCCCATTCGGAGATTTCCATGTCCATTTGCTTTCTGGGTTTTTCTTGTAAAATGTGTTCACAATTTTAAGCCTTTGTCCCAGTGCAAACTCTATTAGTCTTTCTCCTCCTTCGTTCCTTGTTCCGTATCCGTGAGGGCCCATATGTTCTTCTTCTTCGTATTCCTATCTTCCTACCTTGCTGTTGAAGAATCCAATTATGAATGTTGTGTGTGCTTTGTACTCGGCTAATGTGTCTTCGACGAGGATATAGAAGTCTTCAATTTCTTCTTCCGTACTTGCTTCTGTGGGAGCATAAACTTGAATTATTATGAATGTGTTGTCATTTAATTTTAGGGATAATACTATGATTCTTTCTGAGATTCGCTTTATTTCTTTTATATTGTGTTTTAAATGTCTTTCTTTTTATCAAAAAAACCTACCCCTTTGTTTCCTTTTTTTCCCCTATGAAGCTAAAGACATCCCCATTTGTTTTCTCTATTATGTCTTCGCCGTATTGCCTCACCTCACTGAGGCCTAATATATCATAACTTACGTGTTCGAGTGCGTTTTCGAGTTCTATTTCTTTATCTTGGATTCTTAAGGTTCTAACGTTTAGTGTACCTAGTATGAGTTCTTCTTCCTTGTGTGAAGGTTGTTTCATCGTTGTGTTTGGTTGATTTCTTCTTCACCGTTTTTTGAAGTTAAGTCTTTCCAGTGCACCCATTGGTCATTTAACAGGATTTTCTGGTATCCAACTCTTACATTGTTATTACCCTTTTCCCTTTCTTCCCTGGTTTTCTGTCTGAGTGATGCTTGGATTTCTCTTTATTTTATTGTGAGGTCATAATCTATGAATATGTCTTGTCCTCTCAGTTTGTGTTTGTTTCGGACTATTTTAGTTTGTCTGCAAAATTTGTGAAACTGACTTTCACTATACCTCTATTGTTTCTGTCTTGACCGATGTAGGTTGATATTTCTGCCGTCACTTCTTTTACTATCGTGTCCAATATCTTCTTGATTTTGTTCTTTAGTTCGTCTTTGTTACTTTCATCATTAGTGAATTCTTTACTTTTTACCACTATGTTGTTCCTCCTTTCTCCTGTTGTTCTTTTTGTTCTTCTAGGTCACTTATTCTTTTGGATAATGTTTCTATCTTTTCTTTTATTGTCTTTTCTATGTTAGTGATTCTTTGTTCTAATGAATCATTTGTTCTTTCGCAGTATTCATTTCTTTTTTTAATTTCCTTTCTCATGGACTGAATTTCCTCTCTTGTTTCTCTTTTAAACTCTTCAGTTTGCTTGTTCAAATCATTAAGTTCTGATAGTATTTCAGAAAACATACCTTTAATGTCGTCTCTTTGGGGTTATACATTGTCTGTGTGTTCTTCTTCTCCCGAGCTTTCTGAGGTTGATATTTTGTTTTTTCTCTGTTTTTGCTTTATGTTTTTAGTTGAGGGCTGTGTTTTGGGTGGCATGTTGTTATATTTGCTAGTTACGTACTGTGATATATTTTAATCCTCTTTTTTGGCGCGTGTAGTGTATTAATCTGCTTTTGCTTCATTCACTTCGTGTTTGCAATATAGTTCCTCTCACACTCATTCACTTCTATTTTGGTGCTAAAATATGTCTATGTATATTGTTAAAAGTCTTCAGAGTTTGCTGGTTTTCTTGTGTGAGCTGATACTATGCCTGTGATTTGTGGTGTAAAACGTTCGTTATGCGACGAATGTCCTCTTTCGTTGTTGACAGGCCAGTGTCTTGTAAACGGTATGTCTCATTGTCCATACAGAGTTTCTTCTGGTCACATGTTATTTTTGTGATAAGGCATGCAGACGGTTCTTTGTTGCTCTTTGCGATTAGTGTTTTGGTGAGCTTTGTGATAATAACCTCACTAATCTCCTTCTGTTGTGCGATGTGACTAATTTCAGAAATTTACCTCCAATTTGGGTGATTCCTTGTTTCCTTTCATTGTGTACGTCTTCCTCGGGTACTTTTTTCACTTTTAAGCTGTGCTGATCTCGTTTTACCTTTTAACGGATCCAAAAACTGTGGAGTTCGGAAATGGCGCGTGTTTACTTGACATCCTCTGTGTGATAACAAAGACCACATAAGGCTGCAATTATTATAATGTGTTTGCAATGTTCTGTAGCCTATTGCCCAGGCTAATTTCGAACTTATTTGCCTTATTTTTGGAAACTTTTAACAGGAACTAATCGATGCTTTTCAGGAATGTTCTCCAAAACTCTCTCATTACCTTGACATTGACTTTTTGAAAAGAAAGACTAACTGTCTCCTGGAATGTTCATGGTTCTTCATGTCTCACTGAGAGATAGAATACGGAACGAAGATATAAGAAGGAGAACCGGCATGAAAGGCGCTATGACATTAGCAGACCAGGTTAAATGGAAATGGGGTGAACATGTAGCGAGATTAGATCCCAACCGATGGACGTACAAAATCACGATGTGGGACCCAAGAACGGGAAGACGAAACGTTGGGAGACAAAGAATCAGATGGGCAGACATGTTCGTAAAATGGGGAGGAAAACAATGGACAAGAACAGCAAAGATGAGGCAGGAGTGGAAAGACTTAGGGAAATTCACATGCAGTGACCAAAAAAAATGCATCAATTTGAAAGACACCGTTCGGTGCACATGCGGCAAAAACGGTGCAAAAAGGCTTCTGACAGAGCAGTGACCTCAAGAAGCACAGCCTTGTTCATACTGGAGTGAAGGAATACACTTGTAGCACGTGTCGGAAGTCATTTGCACGGCGAACAGATCTCATGGAACGATATCACCAGACTCAATGAGCGAATATCGTTTTAGATCCCTTAGTTGGGGGGTTGTTTAGGGCTAAAACATATATGTTATTGTACTAATTTGGAAGGCGATTCCTAAGAGAGGGTAGCTTCCCGTAGCTGGGAGAACTTACCAGTGTAGCGTGTTGTTTGGTGTACGAATGCTAGGGGGTGTTCCTGCTGAGGTGTAAGAGTCAGCTAGGGGATGAACCTCTGGGTGCAGGTTAACGTACCGGCCTCCCAGCTGGACGGAGTGAGTGATATAACAGACCTGCTTGTGTCAGCGGCTCGCTGCTAGGCGGTCGCGTGCGGGAAACACAATGGAGCCTGAGCAAGCAATTACTTGGCTACTATGGTCACGGTCAATCGTGACGAGAGTCAGGAAGGGTATTAGGATGTGAAGAGGCGTGTAATTACCAAGACAAGTGTAGTTTACTGACCAAGTGTTTATTGGTCAGTGAGTGTGAAATTGTAAGTCACTTTTAGGGGAGTGTGAATAATAATACAAGTTAAGTGTACAAGTTTGTGGATGGGTTTTACAAAGTAAAGGATATCTGAACACTTGCTGATTCTCACCTGATGATAGTAGCTGGAGCAGAGCCTTCGGCGACACACACTGTATGACAGATGATGCCCCAGAAAGGCCTCTCTTCTTATAGGTCCTGCCGTTGCTCAGTCAGCATTCCATTGACGTAGCTGCCCCAGTTAGTTATAGTGTTAATGTTTATGAGTGTGTTGCAAGTGATTGGCTAACCTCCCGAGCTGGGTGGCCGCCCTAGCTGTGTAAAAGGTACTGTTCTGGACTTATGATGTTTGCCAGTTAGGGGTGGTTTTAATAGATGATGGGGGTGGCTTTTAGGGGGTGCAGCCCCCCCAGGCCTGTACAAGTCCTCTTCTTCAATTAGTTCGCGTCCTCGCGAACGGGAACGGAACGTAGAGTGGGGGTGTTGATGTAGTAGGTCGTTGTTGAATTCTCCTTGTATCTCTTCTTCTTTTCCTCAGTGTTGATGTAGATGTGTCGGTGTAGCGATGTCGTGTTGATGTGAGATCAGCTTGTGTTCAGAGGGGTAGGTTGTGGGTTACACATATGATAATTTAAAACAGTTCATTAAAAAAAATGACATTTGCAATATTAAAAAGTACAACAACAAAAAATACATGAATTTGGCACTATATATGTGTTAGTATTGTGCAGGGAGGAAAAAACCCACGCTGGACGGGTGGTTGTGCCGTCCGGCGCTGCGATGGGGAAAAAATTGCTCCCTGCAATGTTTTAGGGTGAAAGATGGAAGAAAATAGAAAAAAATAGATGTCCCAGGGTATAAGTTAAATGAATATGTAAAATATAGTTTATTGTGTTGGGATAAAACGGGACACCTTCACAAATCTTAAGTTAGAAGGGTAGAAATGAAAATCAGTGTGTACATTATGGTGTGTAAAATGGTGTGACAATTTGTGAATTTATGTGTTTAGGTATACATTTGAGCACCACTATTTTTGTGTATGCTTTGCCTTTACAGTTTCTGCTTATAAAATGATGATATAACATAACATAACCTAGTGTAACATGAAATTACATAATATGATAACCTTATTGCTATACCTTTTCGCTCAAGAGCCTGGTACCTCATCTCATTCCTTAGGCCTTCTATAGCGCTCTCGTCGACTCATTCTCCGTTCATTTACTACCCGCTGGCTGTAGGTGCCTCTCACCTATGGCTGTGGGTTTATTGGTTATGCCGTTGCTTTTCCTGTCGTAAATTCTCCCCGTGGGTGGAAAAATTTACCTTGGCGGCGTGGGTAGGTGCTCACAATCTCTGCACCGCCCCTGGCTGCCGAATATTGCTTTTCATTGAAGCATATCGAACGTGTGTTTTGCGTCAGCGTCGCTCGGTGCCCCACGTCACCTTACGTCGCTGATCGCGGCGCCGTCACCTTATTGGCGCGACTGAAGAGTGATGAGGAACAGTGTGTTTTTGTGAGAGAGATAAGGGTGTGTGTAATTTGGTGTGGAAAATATATTTACAATAGACATGCTCGTGCTCCTTGTCACCTGTGAAATAAAAATGTATCATTGGCCATCTAATTGAAAGACATGTATGTAGGTTTGCTTCCTCGCTTTCCTGTGTGGGAAAAAGTGAATTAGAACATAATACATGGCAATACATCACATGTATATATATGTAACCCTTCGTCGGTGGCGCTTAATTTATAGGCCTAAGTGTGGCGCCACTGAGGTGTACCTTACCTCTAGGTTAGCCTAGCTTATTCTATCGTGATATCTTAATTTTATTTAACCTACCTTATTGTTATCTTAATGTGTAATCGTCTTAAGGTAAGTTATCCTAGTGTAATCTAACTTAATGTATTATCGGGCTTACCCTGATGACGGGTTTG
The DNA here is from genome assembly GCA_946902985.2 of Meconema thalassinum. Lineage (NCBI taxonomy): Eukaryota > Metazoa > Arthropoda > Insecta > Orthoptera > Tettigoniidae > Meconema > Meconema thalassinum. Next base: position 143,807,828 of record OX336389.2, read on the forward strand.
TTGGTCATCAGGTGCCGAGATATTTTGCCTTAGTCTTGCTTATCTTAATGTATTATCGGGCTTACCCTGGCAATGGTGTTTAGTGGCCAGGTGCCGAAATGTTTAGTTTAAATTATGATAAAATGAAAAAAAATATTTGATATTTATAAGCCGAATGGTTTTGCCTTAGTTTATTGCCGAAATATGCTGTGCTTTTATTTAGCAACAGTGCTTATAAAATTTGCTTAATTCTAAGTTGCGTACCAAAATGCAACTGTCTTACATGGTAAAATTTTGACTAGAGCGATCGCCCGGGGCAGTTTTACCTCCCCAGATCACCACCCGCACGTATCCTAGAAACACCGGTTGTCTATAGAATCGCCGGATTCCGCCCCCTTAATACTAGTTGTCGACATTTATGCTAGTGCTTACCAACTAGTAATTAATAAAGTTCCGAACGACTGCGGTACCAAAGAGCAAACCGCATCGCCCGTTGTACTTGCCTGTTCATTGCCGTTGCATTTGCATGTTGTCATTGATGTATTCATTATTGTTGGGTTTGCCCACTGTAACCCCTGTGAGTGCTCGCTATGCTCCTCATTTAATATCTCTGGCTGCCCGATGCGTCACCATTTAAGCTCTGGCGACCCGTTGTCAGCCATTTATGTGGGCGTTGGACATCGTCCGATAAAATAGTGTCATCCGGGAATTTAGCGTCCGGGATCCTCTTCGCCCATATTGGCAGTACTAATAACATCCGGGAATTTAGCGTCCGGGGTCCTCTTCGCCCATATTGGCAGTAAAAATAACATCCGGGAATTTAGCGTCCGGGGACCTCTTCGCCCATATTGGCAGTAATAATAACATCCGGGGATTTAGCGTCCGGGGTCCTCTTCGCCCATATTGGCAGTAATAATAAAATCCGGGAATTTAGCGTCCGGGGTCCTCTTCGCCCATATTGGCAGTAATAATAACATCCGGGAATTTAGCGTCCGGGCTCCCCTTCGCCTCGCCGCGCGGGGCAAGGGCTTGTCGGATCTAGGGTTGATCCCGCTGAACCCCGAGACCCTGCTTCACTCCTGCGAGTAGGAGACTACTTCCCGCCCTAGAAACTCTACTTACTTACATGCTAAACTAGTAGTCTAGTCGTAATTTGGTCGTCCCTTGGTTCCTCTCCTGAGTCCGGTGCGGAGTTGGCTATTTCTCCCCCCGTTCGTCAAAAGTCTCCCCAGCAGGTCTTGGCTTCGACGACCGTGCACATAGTGGGTGTAACATCTCTTTTTCCCGGGAACAGGCTAGGTCCCCTGGGACTCCGAAGTTTGCCCGTGCGAGGTCATCGGCGCTTCAACCTTACGTAGTTCGTCTGTTATTGGTCTGGGTCATTGAGCCAACCGGGGTAGGGCTCATCGTTGCCTTCCCCAGCTCTGCTCCTGTGTGGTGCCTCTGCCCTTCTGCTTGTGCTGTCATCACCATTCAGCGTGTCACAGATTCCTTTTTTTATATAAAAAATGAGTGTACTATGTAAATAATTTATTGTGTAAAAAATGTAAATTTTTTTAAAGTGTTTTGGGGTTGTAGAATCTTCTATATGCATGGCCTACTTCAGGCCTTCTCTAGCTACGTCGGACTTCCAGCGGTAATGCCTTGTTGATTTTCTTGGAGGCGTTAGTAGGGTTTATGGCGTTGGGTTCCCTGTTATTAGGATCCGGGGGGTGTTATTTGTTGAATAGGCTTAAAGCATGGTAGGAGAAGGTTGCGCATCTTTGGGCTTCATGTAAATGGTGGCCTGTAGCCGGTGATGCTATCGGGATGCTTTTACAATGAGTGGACGGGGGTAGGTATTTCCCGGGTTTGCAAAAATATAAAAATTCCATGCAGGTTCAATAATAATAACCCCTGGTATGTGGGTGGGATTATTCCATGCGTGAGGATGAATATGAGGCGTATCCGCTCTCATTTAGGGATAGGTGTAGGCCGAGGTATAATAATACTATGTGCCCTGCATGCGGGATTATTTATATATAAATAAAGAATTGTTATCATAGATTTGGCCTCATCTCTTGCTTAGAGATGCGCATTACGCTTAATTGTCGTTTTTCCGACTCGCCCCTAATACTCGGGCGTAAGCATTGAGAGCCAGGGCGTAGTGAGCCCTCTCTTTAAACGCATGAAGTCTATCAAACCCGATGTATATTTTGGCATGTAGTTTAGCTGTTTTTATGTGTTTATGTGTCTGTGTTGGCTAATGTCGTGAGTGATAAGGTTATGGGAGGAGGGAAAGGTGGTATAATGGTAGCCTGTAGGTGGTATATTGGCTATCTGGCCGGTCCTATCCACCTGTGCTCCTGTCATCCTCACTTGGTCAATATCTACTTTCTATCCGCTCCTTGGGATAGTAAAGTGTGGTGACGCTGTGACGTCACGCCCTATCTGGTCTCTCATTTGTAATGTTAATGTAGCAAGTGATCGTAGTGTGACTGGTCATGTCCTGATCGCCTATGATGGTTTTGGGATTAAAAGTAAAAAGAGAAGTAGTTATTGGGGAGGTCTGTTCCCCCTAGGGAATCTGTCCGTATTCGCCCCTGATTAGTGAGCGCGTGTGTGGGCAGGACGTGGTCGTAATTGTGATTAGCGCAGCTGAGTGTGTGTGGCTATGTTCCGCTACATCACGCGGGCGGGTGGGCTGTTATCGACTAAGTCCTATCGTGTGTCGCGTGTGTGGATTCATCGGATATGTCTTATCGTGTCCCATGATGCTAATTGCCAGCCGGCGCGTGTAGCCTGTTATCGCACTTGTAAACAAGCTTCTGTGTCCCTATGATAGATCCGGTCTATTATGTCTGTACATTACTAAATGTTATGTCTGTTGTAACAGCGTTGAATTTGTTTTAATGTATACCATTCTTACTGGTTTGTTGATGTGGTCATGTCTGCATTTCATGATCACTTCCGTTGTAACAATAGTGTCTGCCGACCGCAGTGTTGCAATGCTTCTGGAATTCGCAAGTCAGTGTTTTGCTTTGTGTTTTGTTTTCCATGTGCTTGTGTAAAGGAGGTCTCTGACGTTACGTATGTCGGCCACCGGAACGTGACTTTTGCCAATGTCGGAGTGTTGTCATTGTTTGGGATTCCGGGAGTGCCAGTGTGCTAATCTGTCCCGTTTTTGCATACCGATGTTGTGTGTACACTGTTTTCAGCAAGACCTCTGCCTTGTGTAACTATGTGTAATCCCTGTCTGAGAAGTCTATTGTGGTCCCCTTGGAGGCCTTAGGATTTTCGGTGCACCCCCTTGTTGGGAATTCCTGGGTCGCCAATGCCGAGTTAGGCTGTTGCAGCGAGTACCCTGGGGCGAATCTATGCTCCAGTATGTATGGGAAAAGAAACTTCCTATCACTATAAACATGTATCTGACCCACTTATGTGCTTGTCTGGGGCCAATTTCAGTCTAATTGGGATTCTGGATTTTTGTTTTCCACGGCGTCCGATTTTTGCTGGGCATTTGGACCCGCGATCCCATGTAATTCTCTGTGTTTCATGTCTGCGTTTTCTGTTGGGATTTTTGCGTCCCTGGTGTAGTTCCTGATTGTGTTTTTCGCGCCAAAAATACCATTGGTTAGTTTGTTTTTGGCACGTCTGTGTTGTGTGATCGTGAGTTCGGACCCGCCTTGGTTTAAGGTTCTGGTGTTACGATTTTTTTGTACTGTATGTCCCATGGCACGTGTGTCGTGAGTTTGAGACGCGCAGATGAGAATACGCTTTGGCGTGAAAAATTTGGGTCTTTTGGAATGCTCCTCGTATTGTAATTTTGAGAGTTATAGGGTTTTGAAACTCTCGTAAATGAATGTGTATGTTCCAGCCAGGCCTGGAGTATGCTTAGCTTGTCCGTAGCTAGTGAAGGTCGCGCCTCAGGAGTGTGTTATCGCTGACGGCGATAGTATCTAATTTCATTGACGTGTGCACTATCTATTACTTGTCTGGCGATGGTCATATGTCCAACACGTATGTGTGTGGGAGCTTGATTGGTCGCTCTGTTGTTGTGAGCATGGCTTTCCGTAATGGAAAAGAACCTTCCACTAAATACGTTCGTGTCCCCAAGTTTTGTGTTAATGTAAGCGTGGGTCGAATATATCCCTGTTAGTGGTACTAAATGTCGTTATGCATGTGTGTCACTGGGCCGCTAGCCGCGTGTTTGGTGACTAGGTGTCTGATGTGATTTTATTGTTTTATGCGTATGAATATCTGTTAGTGTAACTGTCCTTTATTATTATATCCTCCCATTGGATAGTTACCCGACCTTACATTCCTGGTATCCAGAAGGTTGCGGGTTCGAGACCGTCTTTGTCCAGGATAATTATTCCTGTTGCCTTCTGGCTTGCGTCTCCGGGACAGTTTTGCAGTGTTGGGTTCGTATTCCGGTGAGGTCATCGGGGTCCGAAGGCTATTTCTTGGCCTTCTTTTCCCGTCTGCCCGTGGAATGATTTCCCTTCCTTTTGAGAGCGTTCTTGTCTTTACGTGTGGGTGTGGGAGCTTTGCGGGTGTGATATGCCTTCATACGGCGGGCGTTAATAGTGTCTTTAATGAGCTTGCGTCCATGGCGCACGTTGACGATATAGTTTAGGTCAGATACCTTCCTGCAGACTTTGAAGGGACCTGACCAACGTGGCAGGAGGAACTCGGACACATTTTTCTTACGGGCGGAATTGGAAACCATAACCAATTGCCCGGGTGTGTATTCCACGGTCTTTCTATGCCGATCGTACCGTTCTTATTGTTTTCTCTGCGCCGCGGCTATGTTCTTTCTAGCGTCCATGCGAGCTATCTGCAAGTGCTCTAGCCGGGCGGCATTGTCCGTGTGAGTGTCCTGAGGGATGCATATATTGTCTATGGGACTTCTGGGCGTGTATCCGTGCAATAGGAAGTGTGGAGAGTGTTTTGTAGCCGTAGATATGGAGGTGTTGTAGCTAAATGTGATGGGCTGCAGGTAATCAACCCAGTCTGTCCCCGTGTCCCCTGTGAATTTAGCTAGGGCCATTCCAATTATTTTGTTCATACTTTCCGTTAGTCCATTGGTTTGCGGGGAAAACTCGTGGTCGTGTATGCCTTTATCCAGAGTATCTCCAATAACTGTTGGAGCACTCTCGAGGTGAATATAGTACCTCTATCGGATAGTAAGGTTTGGAATAGGCCAAATCGTGTGACTATGTCGAATAAGAATCCGACTATGCTGTTGTGTCTGCTTTGGGCACAGCCTTTGTGATCATGTACCTGGTGAGATACTCAGTGGCAACCAGTATGTATTTATTGCCTTTTAGAGATGTCGTAATGGGGCCTTTAACATCTATCCCGACTCTGTGAAATAGCTCTCCTACGGGAATTGTGTTGAGTAATCCATGAGGCTTGCCAGGCCTTGTTTTAAACCGCTGGCAAGTGTGACATGTCTTTACAAAGGTGTCTATGTCAGCCTTCATGTTTACCCAATAATACTTGTCCCGGATTCTAAGGTATGTTTTATGCGTGCCCAAATGTGCCCCTGCCAGTGGGCTATTGTGGTGTCCGATCATTATATTCTCTTTCAATGACTCCGGAACCGCTATTGGTGCATTATCGTGGATGGCTGTGGGCTTAAATTTCAGTACCCCGTCTTTGTCTAGGAAAAATCGCCTAGACAGCCGTGCTGTCTTGGTGTCCACCTTATCCAAGTTTTCTAATGCCATTAGAATCTGTTTCAAGTATGGATCACGTTCTTGCTCCTGCTTGATGTTAACCACCGTCAGGGAAAAAGTGGGCAGGTTGTCCCATTCGTGGTCCTTACTGTCATCTGGGGGGTCGGCTACTGGCAGCCTAGACAACCCATCTGCATCTAGGTGTGTAGCGCCTTTCTTGTGTTTGACCACGTAGTTATATTCATACAGGCGGAATATAAACCTATTGAGTCGCGAATTTGGGTTTTTAAATTTTTCCCAAAAAAAGCAGGCTCGCGTGGTCAGTCACTACCGTGAACTGGATACCATAGAGGTATACCCGAAAGTAGTTCAGTCCCCCTTGAAAATGCCAGCATTTCCCGCTCTGTGGCAGAGTATCTAGTCTCAACGGCCGTTAGTTTCCTGCTAGCGTAAGCTATGGGCCGTATGCGGCCTTCTGCATCCTCCTGCATTAGGGCCGCCCCCAGCCCGTACTGGCTGGCATCCACGTGTAAAAAGGTGGGCCTATCACTATGGAAGTGTTGCAGTAATGGTGGTGAGGTCAATAGTTGCTTCAGTGTGTTGAAGGCATCTATGTGTTCCTGTTGAATGCTGAAGGGCGTCTTTTCACGTGTGAGTTCGGTAAGGGTGTGGGCGATGTGCGCAAACCTGTGGATATATTTCCGATAATAAGAGGCCAGCCCAATAAAACTGCGCAATTGTTTCAAATTTGTGGGCATTGGGATGCCCGTTATTGCGTCAGTTTTCGCTGGGTCGGGAATAATGCCCTTTCTGTTTACAATATGGCCCAATATGTTAATCTGCTGTCTGGCAAATTGACATTTCGCAGGTTTAAGCCTTAGTTTGGCCTCTCTAATCCTTGCGAAAGCCTCCTCCAAATGTACGAGATGTTCGTCAAAGATGCTGGAGAAGACCGTTATGTCGTCGACGTAGACTAATACGGAACGCCATTTTAGACCTGAAAAATGTCTTATCCACTAGCTTTTGGAAGGTTTGGCTGGCGTTTCGGAGGCCCATTGGTAACCTTGTGTAGGTATATAGACCGTTCTCTTTAACAAACGCCAGCTTGTGCCTATCCGGTTCATAGACGGGGATTGAATAGAATCCACTATAACAATCCATCGAACTGAACCAGCTAGCCCCGCCAAGGGCATCCAAATAGGTGTCTGCCCTTGGTAGTGGATAACTGTCATTTTCGACTAACTTATTGAGCCTACGGTAATCAGTACAAAACCTGTGGGATCCGTCCCTTTTTTTTGGGTCAGCAAAGCTGGGGCGCTGTAGTTCGAAATAACCGGGACGATGACCCCTGCATCGAGCATCTCTGTGATCTGAGTGTCGATGGCGTGTCTCTCCTTCTGGCTCACCCTGAAGGGAGGCTGGTGTACTGGCCGGTCACTGGTGAGTGTGACTTGGTGTTCGATAAGGTCTGTCACTGCGAGATCCTTCATCGAATGGGCAAAGATGTCCCTGTTGGCCTCCAGGAGCTCCGTGAGCCTATTATTTTGCTCCGGTGTCAGGTCCTGTCTGTGATTCTGGTTGGCCGCCTTATCTGTGTGTGTGTCTGTGTGTTGGCTGATAGTGTGTAGTGTAGAGGCCTGGTGCTCGTGGATTTCTCGCTCCGCTCGAATCCCATCTGTATTCCTGGTGTATATCATGGGATGTGTAGAGAGCCTCTGGTCATGCTTTAAAAGCATCTTACCGCTAGCAAAATTTATGCTAGCCTCATACTTAGCGAGGAAATCCCTGCCAATTATGGCTGACGAAGAAAGGTGTTCTATAACGAACATGGAGTGTGTTGTGGCAAAATGGTCTAGCCTGAGATGTATGTTTGCCACCCCCACGTTTTCTAGCGTCTGAGCATTGGCCGCTACGAGCCGGATGTCACCCGTGACACCGTGTATTTGCCCTTCGGTAACGTGTCTTCTGTTTACACAACTTACCGCTGCCCCAGTGTCAATTAGGGCCTGCACCCTGTGGCCATTTATGCTGGCGTGTATCGTGAGCGCCGATACCTGGAATCCATTGCCCTGCACCGATGTGTTGTGTAGGGTGTATGTTGTTGTTGTTGCTACCGGCGTAACATCTGTACTGGGAAGGCATGGAGCTGGCCGCTTATCGTACCTGGCACGCTTGGCCTCTAGGCTTACTTCCTGTCCCGAGTACTTTGGCTCGGTCAGCAAAGTGCGCTCACCGAGTACATTGCCTGCCCTCTTAACCGCCCGCGCTGTGAAAAGAGAAGTCTTCTGGCGAACGTTTAATGTATTGACCGTTCCGAGCTTTTGTGTAGGTGTGTTGTTATTTTCTCTCTCCTGGGGAGGTGTGTCTGCAAATGTGACCCTGCGCTTGCCTTTGTTACCCCGTTTTTTGTTCCAGGCGGTCGCGAGTTCGACTCCTGTTGCTGGCTTTCCAATGCCAGGTGAGCTCGCGTCCTGCGCCTGTGTGGGGTCACTTCCCGCCCTGTGTTGTGGTGTAGGGGGTATGGTTTCCTGTTTGGGGGTGTGGGTTTTCCTCCGTCCTGTTTGTGCGTAATTGTGAGGAGCGTATAGTGTCCCGCCTTAGGGTTCCCTGTAAACAGTATGTGTAGGTCCCTGTCAAATCCCGCAGTAGTAAATAGCGGGGGCGAGTGCACATCAGTGTATACGTGAATGTTTACTTTAAGCACCTTGCTGAGAGCGGTCACCTCAACGGCGCTGGCATAGGTGCCGTCCCTACCCATATATTTTTGGTAATCCGCCCCGGTCTGGAATGGGTTTTCCCGCTCGTCCGACACAAAATCTCGGTACTCTTTCCAGTTGGCCCAGATGTGTTGGACCGTTTTCTGCCTGTATTCCTTATGATGGTCCTCGGTATGCCGGACTAGGAAGCTAATAGCTCTAAATAGGCAGTTGCCGTCTCCTTGTACGGTATGTGTCTGGAAACGGCCCGGAGGCGGATTGTCAGCCTTAGCTTTAGCGGGCTGCTTTTTCCCCTTACTCTTACGAGTTTGTTTGGGGGAGGGGCCTCTGGTGTTGTGTTGGGGAGGAACCTCAGCCGCTTTAACAGCTGGCCGAACCTCCCCGTCTAAGCGTTTTTTTGAAACGTAGGTGTTCGTCTCCCTGTACTGTATGTGCGCCCCCCCTCGGGGTGGCTGCGCCAACTCCCCGCTTGCGGTGGGTAGCTAGGTGTGGGAAGTAGTGCCCCCCTGTTTGTCCGGCGGGGTGCCTCATCCCTGAACTCCCTCGGGTGTTCGTCAGGGAGGGGGTAGTGTTCCGGGCCCTTTGTGTATGTATTTGTATTGTCCCGTCCTCTTGTGGGTTTTCTTGCCTGTCGGTTATTGCCCGGTGGTCCGTTTTCCTGTCTCCGCCAGGGTGGGGTGTATGTTTGCTGCTGCGGGGGCGGGTTTTCCCGTCGATTCCCCTTTTCCCTGTACTGGGAGGCTGCATACCCCTGTCTGGTCGGGGGTGGGTTTCCTCGACGGTCCCCATTTCCCCTGTACTGTGGGGGTGCATAGCTTTGCCTGCGTGGGGGCGGGTTCTCCCGATACTCCCAATTTCCCCTATATTGCGGGGCTGCATAGCCTTGCCTGCTTGGGGGCGAGTTTTCCCAGTACTCCCTGTCTGCCCTATATTGTGGGGCAGCATAGCCCTGTCTGCTTGGTGGCGGACTGTTTCGCCGGGGGATGGTGTGCTCGTACTCTTCAGGGTAGTACTCCTGTGTGTACGGGGATGGTGGTCGCCGTGAGGGGTATATCGGCTCTGTGTCCGTGTACGATACTGGTGAGTACCGCGGAGGGTAGTGTGGCCTGTCCTGTGCGTGTGGTGTTGTCGGCCGCTGTGGAGGGTAGTAAATTTCCTCCCTCCCGTAGTGTCTCCTCTCTGTGTACCCCCTGTCCCTTTCAGGATAATGGCGCTCTTCTGTGTCTGTTAATTCATCCCTAGGCGGTCTGCCGCCTGCTTGGATGGCAGATATGGTCAATTTCTCCATCCTGTCCACTAATTCATCCATTTTTTGACTATTGTCGTCCTTTTGTGGATGAAAGTGCTGATTCACGGCTTTCACCGTAGCTTTTTCCGTGATCTTTTTCCCTTCCTCTATGGTCTTTATGTTGTTCAACATGTGTTGGACCGTGGGGTTGTTCATAATACACAACTTGTCCACGATGGATGGTCTAAGGCCCTGCATTAGTAGCTTGACTTTCTGCTTATTTGTCATAGTTGCATTATATTTATCGCACATTAACAACTTTGCGTTGACGTACGACTGGGCGGTTTCTTTAGCCCCTGTGACCTCTGTCTGATTTGGTCATACAGGTCCTCATCATCTGGTATGAGCTGGAATTCACTTATCAACAATAAAGTGATTTCCTCCCATGTGGCATTTTCTAAGTTGTCCTCATGAAGCTCATACCATGTCATGGCCGCCTTTGTGAGGTATGCAGGGAGGAGCCGCTTTCTGACATCATCGCTCCAGCCATTGATCCGAGCCGTTCTATTGAAGGCCTTGAGGTATTCCTCGGGATCCTGGCCTTCCCCCGTGAATTTTGTGGGGTGGATCATGGGGTATTCTGTGTGTCTGTTCATCTCGTGTTCGGCTGTGTCTCGTTGGCTGTGTAGTGATTGTGGTCTGTCTATGCTGTTGGCACCGCTATCGTTTGCCGAGGTGTTAGTGTTATTCAGAGGGGAATTAGCCTCACTCCCCGTGTACGACACTTGTGTTACGTTACCGGGTGGCTCGTCACCTGATATATCGGTACTGATGGATGGTGTGTTGTCGTACTGTGTGGATTTGACTACGTGTACAGTCCTGTCTAAATCCTGTTTCACCGTTTCCAAAACAGTGTGAATGTCTAGGATTGCCTCTGTCGTGTGATTGTCTGCTTTAACAGTGTCAGTATCTAGTAACTGTGTGATGCCCGCGAGCAGACGATCAGTCTTCTGCTCTGTGATTTGCAGTTGCTGCAACAATAGGGGTGGAGTGTTGGCAGGCAATCTACTTCAGTAGCGCTGGATATTGGTGACTCTTGTCTGTGTTCACAGGCCTGGGATCGTGTAAAATGTGTGACTTGTGCTGCCGCTGCAGGGTGTTGAGCGCGGATCTCTGATGCCTTGAATTCGAGATCCCTAAGAAGTTGTACTGCAGTCAGGTCGGTTATCAAGTCACCGTTCTTAATGTTTAGCTTCGGCAGGAGTGGAGTCGTACTAGCCGACAAATGGTGCGCAAAGTCTCTTAGTGTGGTTCTAAATGTGGTCATTTAATTTCCACTGATTTTGCACTATGGGGCGGATGGGGGGGGGGGGTGTAATAACACAAACTCCTGTGTAATAGAGAAAAAGTGTGGGAGGTAATATGGGATTTTAAAAAAATTCTAGTCTCGCTTGGCTGTATGCGGTACGGGCCGTTTCTACCACGAGAACTCGTTGTATGAGTCCTACCCTTACTATGCGTGGTACCCGGCCTCCACCAATTTGTTTTAGATCCCTTAGTTGGGGGGGTTGTTTAGGGCTAAAACATATATGTTATTGTACTAATTTGGAAGGCGATTCCTAGGAGAGGGTAGCTTCCCGTAGCTGGGAGAACTTACCAGTGTAGCGTGTTGTTTGGTGTACGAATGCTAGGGGGTGTTCCTGCTGAGGTGTAAGAGTCAGCTAGGGGATGAACCTCTGGGTGCAGGTTAACGTACCGGCCTCCCAGCTGGACGGAGTGAGTGATATAACAGACCTGCTTGTGTCAGCGGCTCGCTGCTAGGCGGTCGCGTGCGGGAAACACAATGGAGCCTGAGCAAGCAATTACTTGGCTACTATGGTCACGGTCAATCGTGACGAGAGTCAGGAAGGGTATTAGGATGTGAAGAGGCGTGTAATTACCAAGACAAGTGTAGTTTACTGACCAAGTGTTTATTGGTCAGTGAGTGTGAAATTGTAAGTCCCTTTTAGGGGAGTGTGAATAATAATACAAGTTAAGTGTACAAGTTTGTGGATGGGTTTTACAAAGTAAAGGATATCTGAACACTTGCTGATTCTCACCTGATGATAGTAGCTGGAGCAGAGCCTTCGGCGACACACACTGTATGACAGATGATGCCCCAGAAAGGCCTCTCTTCTTATAGGTCCTGCCGTTGCTCAGTCAGCATTCCATTGACGTAGCTGCCCCAGTTAGTTATAGTGTTAATGTTTATGAGTGTGTTGCAAGTGATTGGCTAACCTCCCGAGCTGGGTGGCCGCCCTTGCTGTGTAAAAGGTACTGTTCTGGACTTATGATGTTTGCCAGTTAGGGGTGGTTTTAACAGATGATGGGGGTGGCTTTTAGGGGGTGCAGTCCCCCCGGGACTGTACAATATGTTTCTATATAACAGATTGTTGAAGCGAATGTTATACCAGCGCAATATAATTTACTTAATTTTTAATCAGCTACACATCTATATAGTAGGCCCAATCAGAAAGAATGACCCCGAATGCTCCTCAGGACTTGCTCACCTGATGAGTTAAAACAGAGCAATTCCCTGCAAATTTCAGGGGGCCATAGCCCTTATGCGATTTGCAAGGCTATTTATTATTATTTATTATTTTTTAAATGCATAATTTTAACAGCACTTTCATGAACTCTTCCATGTGGCAAAATTAAACTGAAGTAAAATTTGGAAACGGCATGCTAGTATATAACACATAGGCTATAAGAAGGAATTACATCTAAACACTAAGCCTTCTATGTTGAAAGGTTCCGGGAAGATATGGAAATTGTAGGCTACCTAGAACAACATTTTAGTGACAAATTTCAAGCAGGATTTTTCCTGTTGTATGAACTTGCCAGGACCACAGACCTCAACTTCCCTTTGAGGCACTTGCATCCATTTTGCTGTTCTTCCACGTCCCTTATCCCCATGTTGGGGATCGTCTAATAAAAAGTGGCTAATAAAAAGAGTTGTTCCCTGAAGAAATAAATAGCCTATTGTCATATAGGCCAATCCGACATACGCAAATTGCCTCAATTTTCAGTTTTAATGGCTGTAATAGATTCGTAGATATTGGGAACTGTGAAAATATTTCATATGGTCACTATGTTGGATTATTATATATACAGTAGACCTTCAAGTTATGCAGGGTACATGAAGATTATTTTGTAGGTGTTTTATTCCAACTTCAATCTCATGATTAGGACACAAGAAGTAGCCTAAAAACGAGATTTTAATTTTGTTCTCAGCCATCATCTTGTGGTTGTGAAAATAATTTAAATGAATTAGATGCCATTGGATTAAAATTTATATAAGCATATACCATATAAAGTTTCACTGCGATCGGATAGTTAAATCACGACAAACGTCCATTTGAATATTTGAAATTCGTGTCACCGCCATGTTGGATTTGTGCTAACCAGGTTATTGAACGTCCCATAGGTGAACTTATGGTTATAGCCTCTATACACATGCCAAATTTCAGTTTGTTTGCTGCCATAGATTAATAGATATTGAGAACCATCTAAATATTCGGTTAGTCACCATGTCGGAATTTAATAACTTATATGCAGGCCATGGAGTTATGTACTATTGCGTGAGGATTATTGGGTACGTTCATTATTCAAACGTTGATTTCTACCGCGTGATTAGAACACACGAATTAAGAATTTAATTTTGAAATTTCGCACAACCGCCATCTTGAGGTTACGTAAACAATTGAACTAAATTAGATGTCAGTGCATTGCAATTTTTATAGTAATTTCCTGTACCAAGTTTCACTGCGTTCGGATGGTTAAATCGCGAGAATAGTCTCTTAAAATGTTTCAATTCGCTTGGCCGCCATGTTCGTTTTGTACTTAAGAGGGCTTTGAAAGACGCATCGGTGAACGTTCTGTAGTGCCCTTTACCACTGAACAAAATTTCTGGGTGCTATGAGTAATAGTTTCGGAGATATAGGATGCCGGTGAAATATTTCGCACAACTGCCATGTTGGATTGGTGAGACGTAATAAAATTTGCAGGGCACGGTCGGGGTCGGATGCAATAGTAATTTCACCTTACCGAATTTCATTGAAATCGCTCCAGCGGTTTACAGGTTATTAGGGAGGGACATACACACGGACGCACACACATAGCCTACACACACACGCACGCAGACAAAAGGTGATCTCATAAACTTTTTTTTTTTCATAAATGGAAATAGGCTCATAAAAATATTCTTTGGTGGGTTTACTAATAGAACGCATGATTGTGGGAAAGTATTAGGAAAAAGAATCAGTAATTAATATGGCACTAAAACAACATTTTGATTCTTTTTATGAGTCTGGGCATTCCTGAAGTGAAGCAAGTGAAGTATCCTAAATGACAAACCGTTTAGTTAGGCTATTTGTATACAATGTTGAACCGTTTGGAGTCAGCACGCTAATTTTGTAGCTTATCCAATATCTTCATTAGCCTACTTCAAACAGCACTCTGATTAGTTTATTGGTTTCTATCACAGAACGACGGAGGGGACGCAAACAATTAGATCATTTTAATGTCTCGGAACTCCTTGGGCAACTGTACCGTGTAGGCCTACTAGGTGGTTGTTGAATTTTTCTGATAACCTGTGTTTCTGAGTTTACTGTAGTATTGTGTAGGCTAGGTATGGGGTAGGTGTCCCTGGGCTAGGAACAAGGTAGCACACCACCATTTGCCTGGGGAAAAGGCCACTAGCCGCTGCCGGTGTCAGGATTCTATCTTTCAATATGCAGACTTGCAGCTCCTCCGTTCTGTCACGTGTGGGATTTTTAAAACTACCATGTGTGAGACTAAGAGACTAAGAGGTGTTTACCCGACCCGAGAAGAGGGCTCGCCTCATATGTCCAATTTCGCGTGATTGATCCAGGCCAATTTGGTGGATTTTTTAGATGCTTAATATGTCGTATGAATATTGCATATGCTACAGTATGCAGTTACTTGGATGTTTTGCAAATTTAAATCTTGGCCTGTTTTCCGTATCTGTGAGAGCCAATTTGATAACCGTCAACAGTGGTGCCAAGTTATGTACGGTTTTAACTGTCCAGATAAGTGACTAGTCTGCGTACAACAAGGAACTCAATTGGACCAACAAACAAACAATCAAACTCTGACGAATTTCAAATGCGAAGTGGGGCCTTGCTTTTTGAGAAACCCCCTTCAGTATCCTGTAAAAATAGGATAGTGTAATGCACTGGTAAATAAGGAAGAAATGAAATGAGAACTACTGCATGGGTCCAAGCTCTGTGAATTTGGGGGGTGAAGTGACGCAGGAGGTGGGAGGTGAAGGGCCTGTCAACAGCCCGCAGTGTTATCCGGAATTCCTGACTATTCCAATACCCCTAACATAGGCCCGTTGCCTAAACCACTGTGGTGTTACGAATGAGTGAGTGGGTCACTGACCCATGTATTTGGTTCTGTTACTATGCACGGACCGGGTACCCTCATCACTCATCATCATCACTCCTCATCGTCCGCGATCCACATTCCTCTCAGATTAACGGAGCTTGGACTCAAGCAGTAGCTACCTAATTTATACATATATTTCAAAAAAATTCTCCTCTGAAAATCTTAACGTTTTGAATGAATCCGCTTTCACTTCGGTGCTGGGGTTCTTGAGTTACACGATTATAAAGCATGAGATGAGATAACCAGTGACAGTGGTTACGCGGCATTTCGAATCGTCAGGCTTGAGAACTGTCATTGTTCTTCATTCGTAATACAGATTTTAGTCATTTCCCATAATTAGTTCCTTAACGCGCTGAGTCTCAGCATAGCCAAGGATCAATGGAGGAACACCCTACTAGGAGCGACATGGCTGGTCTACAAGGTATTTGAGAAGGAGTAAGTAAATGTAATTGAGGGTTATGTCTTGCAAAGATGTAGGCTATCTCCCACAACATCTTTACACTGTAGGCCTATGAACCCTCAATTCCACCACCCATGTAGATAATTTACTACCGTACCATTATAGAAATTCTCTGTTGCTGCTGGTATTCCACAAATACATCAGATTAATTTTATTTCCTTCCTAAAGTGTCTGCAGCTTTCTATTCTCATACCAAGTTTGCATCATTTCTTGCCTGTGAATAATTGTTTAGCAATACATTGGTAATAACTAAAAATTTATTTTTCACTTAATAGACTAATTTCCACTCCACAAAGCACACATCATTTGGGAAATCAGGATGACCAAACAAAATTGTTTTAGACACATCTACTAACGCCCTGTTTTGATCTTGACACTTTAAAAACATGTCTTCATTAGCATCATTGGAGATCAATGCACTTAGGACACAGCTAGCAGTGTCAGCAATGTGGTACTCTAGGTCTGATGGAACAGTGAGACCAACAGAATTGGTTTCAGGAAAGGACAAGCATGACGGGAAAAAAATCTGGAAAAATTGTAGGCAGGGATCCTGATGACAATTTCAATCTATTCCATTCTACAGATGAGTCCTTATATTTCTCTGCTATAATAATATCACTTTCGTGAAAATGATTTGTGCAAACTACAGACCATTTCGAAGATTTACAGCCCTTCCGAGGAATTTTTCTAATCCAGGCCTGGCGTAGATTTTCGTCACTTGGGAACCTAAACACTGGTGTGTAGTCTCCCTTACTTGGATAATTTGCGTTACAGTTAGGGACACAAAATTTACCTGGCAGTGTTACGGTGCTGAAACATTCCTAGAAAATCAAAGTTTAAAATATGAAGTGCATGTCATACCGTATTTAAAAATACCGGTACCATATTTGCCAGATATAAAGCACACTCATAAGTGTGTTCTCGATTAGGGATTACAGTTAAAAAACTCACATGGAAAGGTAGTATAAACGCTACTGTAAAGCGTAAGAGACAAAATATAGAATGAAATATCCCTGTGAGATAAACAAGAACACCTGCCAGACTGAACGTTCCCTTCGTGTTCCCGCTTGACAAGGATTGACCTATGACTGATGAATATGTTGCCAAGTCTCAACCTTCCGACCGTGTGACGTCATATGTTGTTGTTGTTGTTACAAGATGGCGGCCAAGATGGTGGCCAAAATGGCAGGCCAAGATGGTGTGACGTCACAACGAGGTGTGATCGAAAATTTCCAAAATGTTAACCCATAGCCTACTTTCCTGGTGACGTCACAACGAGGTGTGATCAAAAATTTCCAAAATGTTGCTCCATAGCCTACTTTCCTGGTGACGTCACAACGAGGTGTGATCAAAAAGTTCCAAAAATGTCGTCCCATAGCCTACTTTCCTGGTGACAACACAACGAGGAGTAATCAAAAAGTTTCAGAATGTTGATTCATAGCTTACTTTCCTGGTGACGTCACAACGAGGTGTGATCAGAAAGTTCCAAAATGTTGACTCATAGCCTACTTTCCTGTTGACATCACATACTAACCCACCATACATTCAGGGGCAAAGTCGATATCTCCCGAACGCAAGGTCGGATTTTGACGAATGAGGTGTCGTTGAACACGAGCCGACACTCTCTTTCCAATCAATAACCTATTCCCCCCCCCCCATAATACCTACCCCTACTAGGGGGTGAAATTGTAATTTTTCGAAAATCTGGGAGTTTGATTGCTAATAGGGAATTAAACATTGTTACACATAAAGCGCACGCATACAACCGATTACCGCTATGATTTAACATTTTGTTTTTGTTCTTACGCATGAGCACTTGTTTTTGTAAGAGGGAGGGTGATGAATCGCAGAGGCTTATGCAGCGGCCATGCATGCCAGTGTCATTCATTGCTATTTGATGACTCATGGATCGCAGAGGCTTATGCGATTACCATGCTTGCCAATGCATTCATCGCTATTTGATAAATCATGGATTGTATTGTAATGATTGAAAAAACAATTGCAAGAATGATTGCCGAGCCACAGTATATGGCATCGACCAAGATAATAGCCAGCTTGCAAATGCATTAGTCGATATTTTAATGAACCATGAATCGCAGAGGCTTTTGCCATGGTTTGTAGCAGGCAATCGAACTCGAGATACTTTAAGCCAAAGCCTAGCGCGCTTACCAGTTAGCTATGGGATGTGAAACAGAGTCGGCTGCTAAAGCCTGTCGCACTTTCCTGGGGGAATAATTAAATGAATAAGCGATGAAATGAAATGAAATGAAACTAGAAAGTGTTGCTCGACTGAGCGATCAGGGAATGGAATGAATGAACCTCCCCATTAGCGATGATGGTATGAAGCCATGTAGGCTGCTAAAACCTGTTGCACTCTCTTGGAGCAATGATTAAATTAATAACAAATTAAAGGAAATAATAGTGTAAAGTGTTGGTTGACCAACTTGGTTAGGGAAGGGAATGAATGAATGAAGTCCTCGTTTAGCAGCGAGGATATGAAACGGTGTTGACTGCTAAAGCCTGTCGAACTTTCCTGGCACAATGATTAAATGAATGGCAGCTGAAATGAAATGATAGTGTAAAGTATTGCTTGATTGATCGGGTCAGGGAATGGAATGAGTAAAGTCTCCATTAAACAGTGAGGATATGAAACGGTGCCGGCTACTAAAGCCTGTCGCACTCCCCTAGGATAATGATTGAAAGAATGACAAATGAAATAAAAAGATTGTGTAGAGTGTTGCTAGAATGAAATAGTAACAGGGAAAACCGGAGTAGCTAGAGATTGGAAGAGAACAAGAGTTAACCAAGTGTGGTCGACAGGAAAGAAGACGGAGAGGAGCCCGGCACAAGTAAGTGGAAGCATTGCTGAACGCAGCTGGAGCCCTGTGGTCGCTAACCCACGTTCCACTAGATGTAAGTCCCTGGGGAGAAACTTGAAACACTACTGCTTGCTGGCAGGCATGGAGTGTAACCTCGAGATAATGAAAACTGCAACTCTTGCATGATGCCAGTGTTAAATTACACATTCTCTAAACACGCTGCCTGTCAGATAACATTCAAGAAGATAGTATGTATCACTGTATGAATTACTGAATATTAAAAGGAAATAGATTGTGGATCTATTGAAAAGGAATCGTCTTGGCATTTGCCTGGTGGTGAAAATGGAAAATCACGAAAACCCATTTTCAGAATGACTCAGGTGGTATTCACACTCACACTTTCTCAATGTCAGCGAGGCATGAGGTAGCATGTTAGCACTCTCGATCACTGTTGATTTTACCCTCTCTAAGATTAGCTTTTCCATGAACTAAGCATGGAATCCTGCCTCTGCCACCATTAAAGTAGGGAGAGATGACCTGATAGTTTTGCTGTTTTAAGAGAAAAAAATCCACTCTCAAGTTACCTTTGTAGCGTAGCGGTTAGCATGATTAGCTGCCACCCCAGAGATCCTGGGTTTGATTCCCAGCTCTGCCATGAAATTTGAAAAGTGATATGAGGATTGAAACAGGGTCTACTTAGCCTTGGGATGACTCAAATGTGTACAGGAGGATTTGATTTTTACTTCAGCCATTCTTGAAGTGGTTTAGAGTGGGTGCAAAAGTGGGTGCATAAGTGGATGCAAAATTGGGTGCAATAGTGGTTGCAAAAGTGGGTGAAAAAGTGGGTGCAAACGTGGGTGCAAAGGTAGGTGCAAAAGTGGGTGCAAACGAGGGAGCAAAAGTGTATGAAAAGGTAGATGCAAATTAGGGTCGAAAAGTGGGTGTAAATGTGGGTGCAGTTTATAGTAGGCACAATTTTTACTAGAATGTGATTTGAGTAAATGTAATTTCTAAACCCAAGTAGTGAGTAGTCGGTTGGTTTTGATCTTTTTCACGCGTTAACATGTCACATACACTGGTGATGGATACTCATGGCTTTAAGGTCAATGTATTTGATTGAGTGAGAACAATAGTTAGAATAAATACCCTTAATCTTAGAACATGATTCAAGTAGTATTTCATTATACATAGTGTTAACCAATGTCTATGGTAAGTAAAGTTCACTCGATAATATGAATAATAGTTTAAGGGACACTGGGACTAAAATTTTAGTGAAATATGTAAGAAATATCGATTTTCGTTTTTTTTTTCATATTAATACACCCCTATCCCCTGCGGATCATATAGCAGTGTTTTTACCCGAATTACGCCATTTTTAAAGCTCTGACGTAGCTTTTAAATGCCTGGCGTGCCGTTCTTTAAACGCCCACTTTCGTTAGACTCACGATCAGCACACATTAGTGATGTATTCAAGCAGATTTCTCGATTTCTTTTCATAGGAATAATTTAAAAAGGCCTCCTGCATCTGGAGATCTGCATTGTGCTGCTTTCTAGTGCAGGATGTAGGCACATTTACTACGTTAACTACGGTAGGCCTAAATAATGTAGGCTACTATATAATAACTACAAATGTTGTAGAAATCCGAATGGATATTACAGGTGATGTTGTGTATAATTTTTAAACCTATTTTCGAAAACACTGAGTACTTATTAAAGGAATAAAAAGTATATTTATTAGTTTCAACATTATTTTTACTATTACAGTACTGGCCATGTGCTAGGCCTAATCCAGTTTGTGTACAAACAAGTTTTCCCAGTGTGATTGTATTGAAGTGTGTGAGTAATTTCAACTATTGTTTGGTGTAGTTCTGTTGTGAAATGCATACAGTGAGTTCTCAGTGGCATAAGCCAAAACCCAAAAGTAAGAGAAGACAAGATATTTCTTTGAGATTATCAGCTGCTCGTTTGAAATCAGCTGGTAACAGAGGTTATGAGCATGGTGATGATCAGAATGAAAAGGTACTTGAAAGCCCACATAATGAAGCCCCCAGCACATCCCAGAGCTCTGAACATGAAGGTAACAATAATTCCAAGAGTGTTAACAAGTTAGCTTTGTTTCAGGAAGATGTTCATGAAATTAGGCCTAATATACACCCATCAGGAGGTGAGTATATTTTGATTCACTCAAGTATATTGGATGAACTGGTATATAATTTAAATTGCATTGAATGTGGAGAAACAACACTAACCATTCAAGTAAGGGAAAGACATGGTCTAGCATGTAAACTATGTGTGAAGTGTACTAGATGTTGATTCTGTCCAACCCAAACATATTCAAGACCTCGTGTTAAAAGTTACTCTAAATCCCAGAGGCCCCCTTTTGATGTGTAGGACATAGGTGTATGGACAAATTCTGTGCTGCTATGGGGATGCCTAGTATTGATTCTAAGACATTCACCAAGCACATTACTATTTTAGCAGCTCAGGCTAAATTATTGAATGAGGATTGTCTGTCACAGTCAAGGGAAATTGTAAGAAGAGCATATAGTACAGTTGATGGTAAAACAGGAAGTAACACTGTTATAGACATTTCTGTTCCTATGATGGCACGTGGCACAAGAGAGGACACACCTCTGCATATTGTATTGGCATAGTGATAGATTTGTTAACAGGGTTGGTTATAGACTGTGAAATACTGTCCAAGTACTGTACTATGTGTGTCATTAGCACTGCTGAACTTGAGGCTGACTCTCCTGAATTTCATGTATGGCATACCTGTCATGTAAAGAGAGGGGAATGTGAAAAGAATCATGAAGGTAGTTCTGTGGCAATGGAAATGTGTGCTGCTGAAATTTTATGGAAACGTTCAGTCACTAATTGCTAGATGAGATACACCACCATCCTGTCAGATGGTGATTCCAAAACCTTTAATAATTTGGTGTCTAAAAGTGTGTATGGTAGCAGTACCAGTACAGTATTAAAGAAGGAGGAATGTGTCAACCATGTAGCAAAGAGAATGGGAACAGTCTTGCGACAGGCAGTACAAACTTGGAAAGGTGTGCAACTTGGTGGTCGTACAGGTAGGCTTACTAATGCCACAATAACAAAATTAACAAATTATTATAGGAATGCATTAGTACAGAACATACCTAATATTGCAGATATGAAGAAAGCAGTGTATGCCACTACATGTCTACTGATAGTAAGCCCCAGCACAGGAAGTGTCCTGAAGGTTCTGAGTCTTGGTGCTTTTACAATCGAAGTATCGTAGCTGGTAAAACACCACAGAGCCTTGACAAAATGGCTGTAAAGCTTTCAGAATCATTAGTTGTCAAGATTATGCCTGTTTATCAAAGGCTGGCATCAGATGAGCTACTATCCAGATGCATCCGGGGTGCTACTCAAAATCAGAATGAGTCTCTGCATTCTGTTATTTGGAGGAAGTGCCCAAAAGAGATTTTTATTTCAAGGAAGAGACTTGAAATTGCTGTTTCTAATTCTGTAGCAGAATTCAACGTGGGGTGTAGTGCAACAACAGAGTTGAAATCAGGAATAAGGCAAACTTCAGTATCTCATGTCACAGCACAAACACTTGAAAGATGTGACAGTCGCAGGAAGTATGAAAGTCTGCGGTCATCATTGGAGAAGCGAAAGGCATGTCGACGGAAGGTGAAACTGACAAAAATGAAGAAGGAGGCTGCAAAACACAAGAAGGAGGGTGTCACCTATGCTGCAGGACAGTTCTAATGTCCTTGGTAAGCTGGAACCTTGTAAATTGTGCATTATTTTAGAAAATTGCTGTTTTCTCTGATTCACTCTTTCAGGCATTCAAATTGTTACACGCGTTATAAATCGTATGATATTGCTTTCAAAATATGCATGTATTATCTTCATTGCAATGACTATAAACCTGCGGATCGATTTTTTGATTGCTCTTTTGGTCTGGCTGCAAAAAAAAATTCAAACTGGAAAAATTCAAGATTTTTTGTAAAATAAAACTTGGATATGAAAAAAAAAATATTTCTTCACACTCATTTGTGTAATTCAAAAAAGGATCCGTAGGTTTCTTCCAATTGTTATATTGTAATAGAATATAACCTAAAAGTTACACTATCATGATTTGTTTAACGCGGCTGACTTTCAAAAACTTGAATAATTTGCATATGAAAATATATAAAATAATGAATATCTCAAGAACTAATCAACTTAGAATGCTCAGGTTTCCCACAGTGGTTTATATTATGACTATTCATAACCATATAAAATTTCAAAACTGTACCTTACTTAATATAGAATTTGGAAATTTCAGTCCCAGTGTCCCTTAATGTGGGTGCAAAGGTAGGTGCAAAAGTGAGTGCAAAAGTGGGTGTAAAAGTGGGTGCAAAAGAGGGTGCAAACGTGGCTGAAAAAGTGGGTGCA
The DNA here is from genome assembly GCA_946902985.2 of Meconema thalassinum. Lineage (NCBI taxonomy): Eukaryota > Metazoa > Arthropoda > Insecta > Orthoptera > Tettigoniidae > Meconema > Meconema thalassinum. The sequence goes on from OX336389.2 coordinate 143,830,564, forward strand.
AAAGTAGGTGCAAAAGTGGGTGAAAAAATGGGTGCAGTTTATAGTAGGCACAATTTTACTAGAATGTGATTGGAGTAAATGTAATTTCTAAACCCAAGAAGTGAGTAGTTGGTTGGTTCTGATCTATGCACGCGTAAACATGTCACATACACTGGTGATGGATACTCATGGCTTTAAGGTCGATGTATTTGATTGAGTGAGAACCATAGTTAGAATAGATATCCTTAATCTTAGAACATGATTAAAGTAGTATTTCATTTTACTTAGTGCTAACCAATGTCTACGGTTAGTAAAGTTCACTCGAAAATATAAATAATAGTTTAAAGTGGGTGCAAAGGTAGGTGCAAAAGTGGATGCAAAGGTAGGTGCAAAATTGGGTGCAGTTTATAGTAGGCACCATTTTTACTAGAATGTGATTTCAGTAAATGTAATTTCTAAACCCAAGTAGTGAGTAGTCGATTGGTTTTGATCTATGCACACGTAAACATGTCACATACACTGATGATGAATATTCAAGGCTTTAAGGTCTATGTATTTGATTGAGTGAGAACCATAGTTAGAATGAATACCCTTAATCATAGAACATGATTAAAGTAGTATTTCATTTTACATAGTGCTAACCAATGTCTACGGTATACTAGCTAAGGAATTATTCATAAAGTCATTGAATATAAACTCTTTAAAAATATACCTATCTTGATACTCCTTTTGTAGTCCCGGCACTCAGCTTGATGATTGTTTGAGACGTGGGAGAGACATTCAGTTGGGAAATAATGATATAGCTTATCATAACAGTGATGCATTATTAAGACGTGTTGTTAATTATTAGTCGAATGGATGGTAAATGACTTTTATCTACCCATAAACTTTAGGATTAAAGCAACAATCAAAATGTATATCACCACTGCTATGATTTCAAAAAATAGAAAACAAGCATTTTTTTTTGTTTATTCAAAACGTACCATACATCGATGATTGTTCTTACCTTCATAAATCAAATATACAGGTTGACTACTTGTATTGATATCTTGAAAAACATCTTCAGGCACGTTATCAAAACGTGAAGGGAGAAATGTTTCTAACTCCTTCCAAGTGCATAGAGCGCGGTTTTCAAATTTAGTGTTTTTTATTCTATGTATGCGAAAAGGTGTATGAATAGGCAAGTTGCTCATCTTCTTGTGTTCAAGACCACAGGCTTGAACGATAGCATTCAAACCTTCCATGGTAGTCTATAAGCAAAAGAGAATAACTCTGACACTCTAGTCGCAACATTGTTACAACAAGATGAACATGGACATTGGATAAATTTGTAATCAAATTACAAATAGTCAAGTTGTTGTAACACGAATTTCCAAACTCGTATTGTCAGTGGCATCTAGTAATGAACATGAACACTGGATAGAATGTTAATCAAATCACAAATGGTCAAGTTGTTTTAACATAAATTTGCAAAATTTTATTGTCAATGGCATCTAGTATTCAACATGAACACTGAATAAAGCGTTAATGAAATCACAAATGGCCAAGTCATTTTAACACGGATTTGCAAACTTGTATTGTCAGTTGCATCTAGTAATTAACTTGGACACTGGATTGAGCATTAATCAAATCACAAATGTTCAAGTCGAATTAACAAGGATTCGCAAAATAGTATTGACAATGGTATCTAGTTGTGAACATGGACAATGGATAAAGCATTAATCAAATTACAAACGATCAGTTGTTTTAACACGGATTTTCAAACTCGTATTGTCAGTGGCATCTAGTAATGAACATGAACACTGGATAGAGTGTTAATCAAATCACAAATGGTCAAGTTGTTTTAACACAAATTTGCAAACTTTTATTGTCAATGGCATCTAGTTGTCAACATGAACACTGGATAGAGCGTTAATCAAATCACAAATGGTTAAGTCAATTTAACACTGATTTGCAAAGTTGTATTGTCAGTTGCATCTAGTAATTAACTTGGACACTGGATAGAGCATTAATCAAATCACAAATGTTCAAGTCGTATTAACAAGGATTCGCAAAATAGTATTGACAATGGTATCTAGTTGTGAACATGGACATTGGATAAAGCATTAATCAAATTACAAACGATCAGTTGTTTTAACACGGATTTTCAAACTCGTATTGTCAGTGGCATCTAGTAATGAACATGAACACTGGATAGAGTGTTAATCAAATCACAAATGGTCAAGTTGTTTTAACACAAATTTGCAAACTTTTATTGTCAATGGCATCTAGTTGTCAACATGAACACTGGATAGAGCGTTAATCAAATCACAAATGGTTAAGTCAATTTAACACTGATTTGCAAATTTGTATTGTCAGTGGCATCTAGTAGTCCACATGGACACTGGATACAGCGTTAATTAAATCACAAATGGTCAAGTCGTTTTAACATGGATTCACAAAATAGTATTGACAATGGTATCAAGTTGACAACATGGACATTGGATAAAGCATTAATCAAATTACAAACGATCAGTTGTTTTAACACGGAATTTCAAACTCGTATTGTCAGTGGCATCTAGTAATGAACATGAACACTGGATAGAGTGTTAATCAAATCACAAATGGTCAAGTTGTTTGAACACAAATTTGCAAAATTGTATTGTCAATGGCATCCAGCAATCAACATGAACGCTGGATAGAGTGTTAATCAGATCACAAATTGTTAAGTCAATTTAACACTGATTTGCAAACTTGTATTGTCAGTGGCATCTAGTAGTCCAAATGGACACTGGAAACAGCGTTAATCAAATCACAAATGGTCAAGTCGTTTTTACATGGATTCACAAAATAGTATTGTCAATGGTATCAAGTTGACAACATGAACATTGGATAAAACATTAATCAAATTACAAACGATCTAGTTGTTTAAACACGGATTTTCAAACTCGTATTGTCAGTGGCATCTAGTAATGAACATGAATACTGGATAGAGAGTTGATCAAATCACAAATGGTAAAGTTATTTTAAAACAAATTTGCAAACTTGTATTGTAAATGACACCTAGTTGTCAACATCAACATTGGATAGAGTGTTAATCAAATCACAAATGGTCAAGTCATTTTAACACAGATTTGCAAAGTTGTATTGTCAGTGGCATCTAGTTGTCAACATGGACACTGGATAGAGCGTTAATCAAATTACATATGGTCAAATCATTTTAACACAGATTCGCAAAATGGTACTGTCAATGACATCTAGTAGTGAACTTTGGCACTTGATAGAGCGTTAATCAAATCAAAATGGTCAAGTCGTTTTAACATATATTTGCAAAATATTATTGTCAATGACATTTAGTAGTGAACCTTGGCACTTAATAGAGCGTTAGTATTGTTAGTGCCATCTAGTAGTGAACATTGGCACTTGATAGAGCGTTAATCAAATCACAAATCGTCAAGTTGTTTCAACACGGTTTCGCAAAATAGTATTGTCAGTGCCATCTAGTAGTCAACATGGGCACTTGATAGAGCGTTAATCAAATCACAAATGGTCAAGTTGTTTCAACACGGATTCGCAAATTAGTATTGTCAATGACATCTAGTAGTAAACATAGGCACTTGTTAGAAAGTTAATCAAATCACAAATGGTCAAGTCGTTTTAAGACATTTTTGCAAAATAGTACTGTCAATATCATCTAGTAGTGAACAGTGGCTCTGGATAGAACTTTAGAATTGTCAGTGCCATCTAGTAGTGAACATAGGCACTGGGTAGAGCGTTAATCAAATCACAAATGGTCAAGTTTTTTCAACACGGATTCGCAAAATAGTATTGTCAGTGCCATCTAGTAGTGAACATTGACACTTGATAGAGCATTCATCAAATCTCACCTACATTTTTAGTTATTAAAAGGGTATTCCCCTTTAATATAAAACTGCTGTTGCCAATTGAATTAGGTATAACCAGTAAATAAATGAACCAATCCATCACTTACACATTGAGTTTAATCTAATAAATACATACCTCTCAAATATTTTTCTTTTTCCAAGTAACGCCACTGCTTTTTCTCGATTAACTTGTATATAAATGATAGCACTGCAGCACTAATCACCTGGCATGTAACTAATGAGTGGCAATGATAGGTATGACCTTGCTTTTATATTATTCAATATTGCCAGCTTGCAAAAAATTGTCTACGCATGATTGAGCGAAATAGAATAAATCACTGAACATTGAGGTTCGCGAAACTTCAAGATTCAAAATTAATATAATAATACATTATGCAACGAGCCTATAATGGCTATAATTAAGACACGAATTTTTTTACAAAATGAGCGTATTTGAGTTTTATAATTTCCATACAAGTGGCTTAATTACCATTATAGGCGAGTTGCATACGACTGTTTATGTTCGACGATAATTATAACTTTATTACATGTTTTAACTAAATATTCATAAATATCTCTTCAGTAACTAGAATTTTGTGATCGGGTGGTTTGTTAGGTAGCATATCTCCGTGTTCCAAGCTCTCTGGCCGACCGACGCATGCGCTCTGTGTGCTTCAATGCCAGGTGTGCAGATCGTGAACCAGTATTCAGCAAAACTGTCACCGTAGACGTTTGAAATGAACGCGCTGAGTAGAAATTGGATTTAGGTATATTAAGGTACAGTGCTATTTCTTGTCTCATATTCACCAGTTTATTTACGCGAACATATGGACGGTGCACTTTCGGTAATTTATATAGACATGTTGGATTTTGTGAGCATGCGCGAAGGTATCTTTATCTAATTGGTCAAAGAAATGTTTCTTGAGCTGTGAATGAATAATAGTGTTATAATGACCATCATTATGATACAGTTTTCAGACACATAATAGTCAGGGTCGAACATAAACATTTGTAAATTACCAGACATTCATATTCTTTCCACATGTTAAACAGAAACATCATACACAATAAGTTTTCAGTTTACGCTTATCAGCAATACCTGCTTATTTCAAACAGGATCGCTGATATAGCAAGACAACATCCTGCTTCAATATCACGGGGATCCCAGCTGCTTCCACTTTCTTGTGCAGGACCCCCCTATGTTTTCCTTCAAGTCAACCTAACTCAGTCAACTCTTGTTCTCTTTACATTGCCAATAGTATTAGTGTATCCGAGGCCTAGGGAGTCTTTCACTTTCCAGCCTTAATCGCCCCTCGTCTGATCTTTGCTGATACCCTTCTAGGGGGTCAACTTTCTTTTTCTTTTCATATTATCTTTTGCCATTTGCTCAAGCATCTCAAAGAGGAATGGTGTATGTAGTCCACTACTTTTAATGGACTTTGAATATGGTTACACCCTCAAAAGCTCTCGACTAGTGCGTTTAAAAGTTGACAACCGCCTAAGAAATTTCTTTGAGGCTGATTCATAGCAATGCTCGCTTTGCTATAATTTTATCCTCCAGGATCAGCTTTTCCCATGAACAAAGCAAGGGATTCCACCTCTACCGCCACTGAGGGCAGTGACCTGCAGCTTGAGAGTATGGGTCGGGGTTACAACTGGGGTGTGTGGTCGCCACAACGCTCAAGAAGTATCATCTGCAATGCGTACAGGAGCCTCATAAAGGGATAGAAAGAGTGGGAGGATTGAGCAATGAAGTGGGAAGGAGGCAGCTGTGGCCTTACGGTAGGTATCACCCCAGCATTTAGCCCAAAGGCAAAGTGAAAAATCACATAAAACCACACAAAGAATGGCTAAAGTTGAAATCGGTCCACCTCTACTCACTTGGGCCTGGGCCGATCCTGTGTATACCCCGTTCCAGTCCTCGTAAGTAGGGGGGGCAGTAAGAGTTCTATTGCACCCCGTCAGCAGTTTTTGAATATGGCGAACTCTAAATCGAAGATGGCGGCGATGACGTCACAAGATGATGGCTAACCAAATTGGCGGCTAATCAAATTGGCGTCTAACCAAAATGGCGTCTAACCTAAATGGCGGCCATGACATAACTAACCTATCCGAACCTAACCTCACTTACGAGGTGCGATCGAAAAGTTCCAAAATGTTGACCCATAGCCTACATTCCCGGGGACGTCTCAACCAGGGTTGATCAAAGAGTTCCAAAAATGTTCAACCTTAGCCTACTTTCCTGGTGACTTCGCAACGAGGTGTGATCAAAAATTCCAAAATGTTCACTCATAGCCTACTTTCCTGGTGACGTCACATACAAACCCGCCATACATCCAGGGGCAAAGCTGATATCCACCAAACGCATGGTCGTATTTTGACGAATGAGGTGTCGTTGAAATCGGGCTGACACCCCCTTTACAAAATTCCCAAATGTTGACTCATAGCCTACTTTCCTGGCGACGTCACCTGGCAAAGTCGATATCCCATGAACGCATGGTCGGATTTTGACGAATGAGGTGTCGTTGAAATCGTGTTGTCACCCCCTTTCAAAACTTCCTAAATGTTGCTCATAGCCTACTTTCCTGGCGACGTCACATACTAACCCGCGATAGATTCAGGATCAAAGCCGATATCTCCCGAATGTATGGTCGTATTTTGACGAATGAGGTTTCGTTGAACTCGGGCTGAAACCCCCTTTCCAATATTCCAAAATATTGACCCATAGCCTTCTTTCCTAGTGACGTCGCATACTAACCCGCCGTACATTCAGGGGCAAGGCCGATATCCTCCGAACGCATGGTCGGATTTTGATGAATGCGGTTTCGTTAAAATCGGGCTGACACCCCCTTTCCAAAATGTTGACAGATAGCCTACTTTCCCGGTGACGTCACAACGAGAGTTCCAAAAATGTTGACCCATAGCCTACTTTCCTGGTGACTTCGAAACGAGGTGTGATCAAAAATTCCAAAATGTTGACCATAGCCTACTTTCCTGGTGACGTCACAGACCAACCCGCCATACATTCAGGAACAACATTTTGGAATTTTGGAAAGGGGTAGTAGCTCGATTTTAACCACACCTCATTTATCAAAATCCGACCATGCATTCGGGGGATATAGGCTTTGCCCCTGAATGTATGGCGGGTAAGTATGTGACGTCACCAGGAAAGTAGGCAATGGGTCAACATTTTGGATTTTTGAAAGGGGGTGTCAGCCCGATTTCAACGACACCTCATTCGTCAAAATCCGACCATGCGTTCGGGGGATATCGGCTTTGCCCCTGAATGTATGGCGGGTTAGTATGTGACGTCACCAGGAAAGTAGGCTATGGGTCAACATTTTTGGAACCCTTTGATCACCCCTCGTTGTGACGTCACCGGAAAAGCAGGCTATCTGTCAACATTTTGGAACTGTTCGATCCCACCTCGTAGATGAGGTTAGGTTAGTCTAGATTAGTTAAGCCATGGCCGCCATTTTCGTTAGCCGCCATCTTGGCCGCCAACTTGTGACGCATAGCCGCCATCTTGGATTTAAAGCGCACCAAATTCAAAAACTGCTGACGGGGTGCGTTAGAAATCTTCGGTCCCCCTACTCTCGTGCCACTTTTCAGATTTCTTGACAGAGCCAGGAATCAGACCCAGAACCTCCGGGGGCGGCAGCTAATCATGCTAACCATACAGCGATACATACTGTATACTTGCATGCAATCTAACAGGCAGCATGTTTAGAGAAGGTGTAATTTAACACAGTCATCATGCTAGAGTTGTTGTTTTCATTATCACAAAGGTTACACTCCATGCGTGCCACTGCTGACAAAACTGCATCATGTTTCAACATCTCTGCTACTAGCTAGCCAGCAATAATATTCCGAGATTAATCTTAAACCCAACCCCAATCTTGAGTGTAATCTCTTGGAATTCATTCATGTGTCTCAGAGACTGGGTGTATGTCACTAGCATTTTGAAGCCTCAATGGCTTAGACGAAAGCATGCTAGCCTTTCACTACTGAGTCCATAGTTCAAATCCCAGTCACTCCATGCGCGATTTGTGCTGGACAAAGCATAGAGATACCGTTTTCTTTCTCTGGTGATGACAGTTTCCCCTGCCACCATTTCATTCTAGCAACACCCTCTACAATATTTTTTATTTCAATGATCATTCATTTCATCATTACCACAGGAGAGTGAGACAGGCTTTAGCCGCCGGCACAGTTTCATATACTTTTCGATAAATGAGAACTTCATTCATTCCATTCCCCGATCCTTTAGTCGAGCAACACTTTTCCACAATCATTTTTATTTCATATGTTATTCATTTAATCCTTTCCCCCAAGAAAGTGCGTCAGGCTTTAGCTGTTGGCACTGTTTCAAATCCTCATCGCTAAATGAGAGGTTCATTCATTCCCTAACCCGCTTGGTTGATTGAAATCAGGCTGTGGAATTTAATTTTTCAATCTTGTCTTTAAAAAGCTAGAGTTAAACCATTACATACAGCTCTGCGATCCTTGGTTAATGAAATAGCAATGAATGCATTTTGTAAGCATGAACATCGTGGCAGACCACCGGTATCGTTCATTCATAGCTGACGGGTCAGCGCGCTAGGCTTTGGCTTAAAGTATCTATGGTTTAATGGTCTGCAAAAAAAACCTTTGCATAAGCCTCTATGATTTTGCATAGTTTTTTACATGGCCAGCCACCGGTATCGTTCATTCATAGCTAACCGGTTATCGCACTAGACTTTAACCTAAAGCATCTCATGTTCAATTGCCTATTACAAAACCATCGCATAAGCCCTCTGTGATCCATGATTTCATGAAATAGCGATGAATGCATTGGCTAAAAACAATTGCATAAGCCTCTGCGATTCATGATTGTTATGGAATAGCAATCAATATATCCCCAAGCATGGTCATTGTGGTCAGTCACTGCTATCGTTCATTCATAGCTAACAGGTTAGTGTGCTAGCCTTTGAACTAAAGTATCTCAGGTTCAGTCACCTGTTATACAAACTATGACATAAGCCTGTTAATCATTACCCCAGGGGAGTGCGATAGGCTTCAGCCACTGACACCGTTTTATATCCTTGTTGCTAAATGAGAACGTTATTCATTCCATTTCCTGACCAGGACTGGTCGCAATCGATTCACAATATCAAAAATTGAAAAACAAATCACTATTCCATCGAACATCTGAAAACGCATCATCGTGCGTGTGTTTCAACAAGGCTATCACTGGCCACAGTGGCTGTACTCAATAGAACAATCGATATTTCGACCTACAAACTGTCATAAAGCGACCCGTCGAAATAGCAATTAGGCCTACTATATTGGAATACCACCACCGTGGCTAGCGATCGCCTTTTTGAAACACATGCCGAGTGGCATTGTCTCTCTCGCAACCACTCTTCATGAACATTTTTAAGAGCTAATATTTTTTTTTTCAAAAAAGTGTTGTTGGCCCTTTGTCAAAATTTCAAAAATACACTCAACAAGGGGGCGTTAGCCCGTGTTCTATGACCCTTCGTACACCTCTCTAGCGTTATTGATTTGCGAGATATAGCAAAAAGTCTAAAATCATGTATTTACTCCCAAAAAATTATGTTTGCCTAATTCTAGAAACCTGAACCTATTATAAAAATAAAGAGGGCTTCGAGACGAGCGATTTGACACGTCACACGTACAAATCCGAACAAACGCTCGGGAGATATCGACAAACTTTGTATTCGTTGTGCCGTCACCAGGAAATTAGGCTATGGAGCAACATTTTGGAAATTTTTGATCACACCTCGTTGTGACGTCACCAGGAAAGTAGGCTATGGAGCAATATTTTGGAACTTATTGATCACACCTCGTTGTGACGTCACCAGGAAAGTACGCTATGGTACAACATTTTTGGAACTTTTTGATCACACCTCATTGTGACGTCACCAGGAAAGTAGGCTATGAGTGACGTCACCGCCGCCATCTTGTAACGTCACCGTCGCCATCTTGTAACAAGAACATATGACGTCATATTCCCCCTCCCCCTCCTCCCCCATCTCTGTGACGTCACCGGGAAAGTAGGCTACTCGTTAGAACCCGTCACTCCCCCCTACTGTTAGGCGAAATTAATATGTAAATGCCCAGATCACCTATCGACTGAACCAGTCATTTGATCCCTAATAAACTGGAGACTCACGTAGGCTACCATCTTATTGCCTAACGGCTGTCGGATACCAAAGTTACAACAATTTTGTCTATTTAGTTTAAGTGTGGAAGCGGGACCTAATTCTCAAGTAGAGCCTACTGTATTACAAACCTTAACATACGTATCAATACATCAATTCTTAGCAAATTTGGCATCTTTTAAACTACATAGCCTATAACGCTTATAAGCTGCCTTAGTTAGGCCCTACAAAGTAATTATATTGAATATTACGTGCATCCGCCATCTTGAATGTATAAAATAAAAAAATCCGCTCCTTAAAGCAACAGGAGGCTTGTAACTCCGTGTACTGAGTGGGTGTTGGATTTGTCTGATAAGCTAACCTGTATTTCTGAGGTGGTTGTAGTATTAGTAATAGCTGTATATTTAAGGACTAGTTATAGGGTAGGAGCCCCATGATTTGAGCAAGGTAGCTCATCGCCATTTGCCGTGAGGGAAGACCACTGGCAGCTAAGGGTACCGGGATTTGAGCCTTCAATATGTGGACTTGCAGCTCCTCCGTGATGTCGCAAATGTGGGATTTTTAAAACTATCAGGTATGACTGAATATATTTCCAAGTTCGTGGAATCAATCCAAGCTAAAACGTTTTCGAGAAACCAAAATATATCATACGAATATTACATAAGTAATTATTTGGCCTTTTTGTGGAGTTAAATCTTGGCGCATTTTCCGTATCTGTGGGCGAGCTGGTAACCGCAAGTGATATAGCCTAGGGTATTAACCGTGAATGGACAAACAAACTAACTAACCAACTAACTAAATAACCAACTTACTACTTAAGTATACATACAAACTAATATTTTTAATGTGTCTCTCGTCAAGCCTTCCTTCGTCGTCCGAGTTTAGCGCGGCATGAAGTTGGGTGAAGCAGCAGGGAAGCAGGAGTGCAGCGGAAGTAGCCTAAAATGTCAACATGCAGGCCTTGAGAGTAATTGATCCGTACGTCACGTCATCGACGTTGATAACCGGGGATTTTTTTACATATTCCCTATCTCTAAATTAACAGCCATCCAGGAAAAAGAAATTCAAATTAAAGCCCGCCCAAAATTTGTAACTTGAGGCTAGGATATGAATAAAGGTGGCCGTGACCTTTAATTTGGTAACCATCACAGCATTTGCCTAGAAAAGAAAGTGGGTATCAAACCCAGGACGTTAACACGTAACCCGAGACCACATAATAATAATAATAATAATAATAATAATAAGTAGCCTTACAAATCCCATAAGGGCTATGGCCTTCTGCTTTGCAGGGAATTGCTCAATTTTATCTCATCAGGTGAGCATGTCCTGAAGAGCATTCGGGGTTATTCTTTCTGATTGGGCCTTCTATATAGATGTGCAGCTGATTAAAGATTAAGTAAATTATATTACGCTGGCATAACATTCGCTACAACAATCTTCATTTCTGAGTCTGGCGATATCAAGGCCTCAAATATCCATTAGTATTACGGAAATCATAATAGCCATCAACCAATATCTGGGAGCTTCCCATTGCCACTAAGCACAAAGCTTACCCTGTCTAAGCACTTGAACAATGACAGGAACTGCCAAGTCTTCACTCTTCAGTAAAATCTACGTATATTTAACCGTTTCAAATAGAAGGTCTTTTTAAAATGCAATACAAAACCTTACCGGTGGAGTTTTAACATCTAGTTTGGATATAGATACCTATACACGTTCTTTAACATCCCACAAATCATTCACTATGTTGTGCACATGTGGTTCCGGAACAAATTAACAAGTGTTTTGCAAGATATTCGAACCATTTGAATTCCTTGTAACAGGTGATGCAGTAAGGTTATTTATTCCCTAGTGAACACGATGATGTTTCCTCAAATTAGAGCGCGAGCTAAATCGCCTTGGCCGCAACAAACAGACAATGCGGTATCTTCTCTGAGTGAACGACAAAATGTTCCATTAGATCTATCCACCTTGCAAATGACTTCTCACATGTGCTATAGGTGTATTACTTCACTCCAGTATGAACAAAAGTGTGCTTCTTGAGGTCACCGCTCTGTGAGAAGCCTTTATTGCACACTAGAGAAATGTACCACTTTGCTGCAAGTCCACTGAACGGTGTTTTTCTAGTTGCTGCATTGTTTTATTGGTCACTGCATGCGAGTCTCCCTAGGTCTTTCCATTCCTGCCTCATCTTCGCTGTTCTTGTCCATTGTTTTCCTCCCCATTTTACGAACCAGTCTGCCCATCTGATTCTTTGTCTCCCAACGTTTCGCCTTCCTCTTCATGGGTCCCACATCGTCATTTTGTACGTCCATCGGTTAGGATCTAATCTCGCTAAATGTCCACCCAATCTCCATTTGAGTTGGTCTGCTGATGTCATAGTTTCTCTCATGCCAGTTCTCCTTCTTAAATCTTCGTTCCGTATTCTATCTCTCAAAGAGACATGAAGGATCTTCCTTTCCATTTTCCGTAGACATCTCTGGATCATTTGTCTTTGTTTCGATGTTAATGCCCAAGTTTGGCAACCATATAGTAACATCCGTATCACGAATTTTTCCAGAACTTCAGCCTTTACAGTGAGTTTTTGGGTCTTGACAGCCAGTATAAACTTAAGTTCTTGGGTGAATAATTTTGGTGAGAGGGGGTCTCCCTGTTTTACTCCCCTTTCGATCATGATGTTGCATCCTTCTCTTTCTGTCTTTATTCTGGCTTGGTTACCGTCGTAGAGTTTGCCTAGGAGTCTAACGAAATTGTTTGGGATGCCTTGTTTTTCCAGTGCTTCTAAGACGCTTTACTGACCTACGGAGTCAAATGCTTTGTTGTAATCCACAAATGCTATATACACCTCTCGATTAAATTCCTGAACTTTCTCCATGAGTTGATTTATTGTTTACAAGTGGTCTGATGTACTGAAACTCTTTCTGAATCCTGCTTGCTCTATCGGTTGCTGTTGGTCCAGTGCCTTTAGTCATTCTATTGGTTAGGATCTTCATAAATAGCTTGTAGAGGTTTACAATTAGGTTGATCGGTCTGTAGTTGTTTATGTCGTCCTTGGCTCCCTTTTTGTGTAGAAGTATGATAATGCTTTGTTTCCACTGCATTGGTATGTCTTCTGATGTGAGTATGGTATTAAATAATGTGATGACTGGGATTAGGTCTTCTTCACCCCATTTTAGAAATTCATTGTAAATTCCATCGTCACCTGGGCATTTTTCGGTTTTCGTTTGTCGAAAGGCTGCTCTTACTTCACTGGGTAGTATTGGAGGTGTTTCTTCCTCTAGGTTTTCTTCTGATGTATTCTGGTCCTGATGCAAGTTGGATCTTTGAGAGTTACTTGAGTATAGTGTTCTATAGAATTCTGTCGCTTTCATTATCTCTTCTCTTGAGGCATGTCTTTTTTCGTTGTTGTCTTTTACTCCCAGTATCCAATGTTTGCCTGGAGTTAATTCTTTTCTAATCTTCTTTATTGATTTTGTGGTATCCATGATATCTTTGACCACTTTAGTGTTGTGTTCTCTGATGTCTCTTCGGATTTGCCGTTTTGATTGTTTATTGACTTCGGCATATTCCAGCTTTTTGTGTTCGTTTTCTATGGCTTGTGATTTTAGACGTTCTCTTTCTTCGATCAAACATTTGGTGCTATCCTTTAGTTTTATTCTATTTTTCATACTGTTTCCAGGTGTTGACGATTGTTCGGCTGCGCGTGATATGCAATTTACAAGCTCTGTATAGTGTTGTTGGACTTTTTGCTCCGTTTGTTGGTTGAAGTCTCGTAGGTTTTGTTGTAGTGCTTTTATATACTCCGCCCTGTCTATGCATCCTGGATGTGTAGTTTTGTTGTTGAAGTAGTGTCTCCTTGTCTTCTTTATTCTCACTTTCTATCGTACCATTCTGTGATCTGTGTCAAACTTCAGAACATTTATCACTTGTATGTTTTTCACCTCTGTTAGTCTATTGGTTAGGATGAAGTCTATTTCATTTTTATTTTCCCATTCGGATATTTCCATGTCCATTTGCTTCATGTTTTTTTTGTGTAAAATGTGTTCACAATTTTAAGTCTTTGCCCCAGTGCAAACTGTATTAGTCTTTCTCCTCTTTCGCTCCTTGTTCCTTATCCGTGAGAGCCCACAGGTTCTTCTTCTTCGTATTCCTTTCTTCATACCCTGCTGTTGAAGAATCCAATTATGAATGTTGTGTGTGCTTCGTACTCGGCTAATGTGTCTTCGAGGAGCATATAGAAGTCTTCAATTTCTTCTTCCGTACTTGCTTCTGTGGGAGCATAGACTTGAAATATTATGAATGTGTTGTCATTTAATTTTAGGGATAATACTATGATTCTTTCTGAGATTCCTTTATTTCTTTCATATTGTGTTTTAAATGTCTTTTTATCAAAAAACCTACCCCTTTTTGTCCTTTTGTTTCCCCTATGAAGCTAAAGACATCGCCATTTGTTTTCTCTATTATGTCTTCGCCGTATTGCCTCACCTCACTGAGGCCTAATATATCGTACCTTACGTTTTCGAGTGCGTTTTCGAGTTCTATTTCTTTATCTTGGGTTCTTATGGTTCTAACGTTTAGTGTACCTAATATGAGTTCTTCTTCCTTGTGTGCAGGTTGTTTCATCGTTGTGTTTGGTTGGTTTCTTCTTCCCCGTTTTTTGAGGTTAAGTCTTTCCAGTGCACCCACTGGTCATTTAACAGGATTTTCAGGTATCCAACTCTTACATTGTTATGGCCCTTTTCCCTTTCTTCCCTAACTTTCTGTCTGAGTGATGCTTGGATTTCTCTTTCTTTTATTGTGAGGTCATCATCTATGAATATGTCTTGTCCTCTCAGTTTGTGTTTGTTTCGAACTATTTTTAGTTTGTCTGCAAAATTTGTGAAACTGACTTTCACTATACCTCTATTGTTTCTGTCTATACCGACGTAGGTTGATTTTTCTGCCGTCACTTCTTTTTCTATCGTGTCCAATATCTTCTTGATTTTGTTCTTTAGTTCGTCTTTGTTACTTTCATCATTAGTGAATTCTTTACTTTTTAACACTATGTTGTTCCTCCTTTCTCTTTTCGCCTGTTGTTCTTTTTGTTCTTCTAGGTCAGTTATTCTTTTGGATAATGTTTCTATCTTTTCTTGTATTGTGTTGTCTATGTTAGTGATTTTTTGTTCTAATGAATCATTTGTTCTTTCGCAGTATTCGTTTCTTTTTTTAATTTCCTTTCTCATGGACTGAATTTCCTCTCTTGTTTCTTGTTTAAAGTCTTCAGTTTACTTTTTCAAATCTTTAACTTCTGATAGTATTTCACAAAACATACCTTTAAAGTCGTCTCTTTGAGGTTTTACATTGTCTGTGTGTTCTTCTTCTCCCGAGCTTTCTGTGGTTGATATTTCGTTTTTTCTCTGTTTTTGCTTTATGTTTTTAGTTGAGGGCTGTGTTTTGGGTGGCATGTTGTTATATTTGCTAGTTACGTACTGTGATATATTTTAATCCTCTTTTTGGCGCGTGTAGTGTATTAATCTGCTTTTGCTTCATTCACTTCGTTATTGCAATATAGTTCCTCTCACACTCATTCGCTTCTATTTTGGTGCTAAAATATGTCTATGTATATTGTTAAAAGTCTTCACAGGTTGCTGGTTTTCTTGTGTGAGCTGATACTTTGTCTGTGATTTGTGGTGTAAAACGTTCGTTATGCGACGAATGTCCTCTTTCGTTGTTGACAGGCCAGTGTCTTGTAAACGGTATGTCCCATTGTCCGTACAGAGTTTCTTCTGGTCACATGTTATTTTTGTGGTAATGCATTCAAACGGTTCTTTGTTGCTGTATGCGATTAGTGTTTTGGAGAGCTTTGTGATAATAACCTCACTAATCTCCTTCTATTGTGTGATGTGATTAATTTCAGATATTTACCTCCAATTTGGGTGATTCCTTGTTTTCTTTCATTGTGTACGTCTTCCTCGGGTACTTTTTTCACTTTTAAGCTGCTCTGATATCGTTTTACCTTGCAATGGATCCAAAAACTGTGGAGCTCGGAAATGGCGCGTGTTTACTTGACAACCTCTGTCTGATAACCGAGACCACATAAGGCTGCAATTATTATAATGTGTTTGCAATGTCCGGTAGCCTATTGCCCAGGCCAATTTCGAACTTATTTGCCTTATTTTTGGAAACTTTTAACAGGAACTAATCGATGCTTTTCAGGAATGTTCTCCAAAACTCTCTCATTACCTTGACATTGACTTTTCGAAAAAAGACTAAGTGTCTTCTGGAATGTTCATGGTTCTTCATGTCTCACTGAGAGATAGAATACGGAATGAAGATATAAGAAGGAGAACCGGCATGAATGGCGTTATGACATTAGCAGACCAGGTTAAATGGAAATGGGGTGGACATGTAGCGAGATTAGATCCCAACCGATGGACGTACAAAATCACGATGTGGGACCCAAGAACGGGAACACGAAACTTTGGGAGACAAATAATCAGATGGGCAGACATGTTCGTAAAATTGGGAGGAAAACAATGGACAAGAACAGCAAAGATGAGGCAGGAGTGGAAAGACCTAGGGAAATTCACATGCAAAAACGGTGCAAAAAGGCTTGTCACAGAGCGGTGACTTCAAGAAGCACAGCCTTGTTCATACTGGAGTGGATGAATACACTTGTAGCACTTGTGGGAAGTCATTTGCACGGCGAACAGAGCTCATGGAACGATATCACCAGACTCAATGAACGAATATGTTTCTATATAACAGATTGTTGAAGCGAATGTTATACCAGCGCAATATAATTTATTTAATTTTTAATCAGCTACACACCTATATTGTAGGCCCAATCAGAAAGAATGACCCTGAATGCTCATCAGGACTTGCTCAACTCATGAGTTAAATCTGAGCAATTCCCTGCAAATTTCAGGAAGCCATAGCCCTTATGCGATTTGCAAGGTTATTTATTATTGTTTATTATTTTTAAAATGCATAATTTTAACAGCACTTTCATGAACTCTTCCATGTGGCAAAATTAAACTGAAGTAAAATTTGGAAACGGCATGCTAGTATATAACACATAGGCTATAAGAAGGAATTGCATCTTGACACTAAGCTTTATATGTTGAAAGGTTCCGGGAAGATAGGGAAATTGTAGGCTACCTAGAACAACATTTTAGTGACAAATTTCAAGCAGGATTTTTCCTGTTGTATGAACTTGCATGTACCACAATATTCTCTTCATCCTTTTGACGCACTAGCATCCATTTTGCTGTCCTTTATCCCCATGCTCCTAGCGCAGCCCATTTATTATATTTTTTAAGCTTTTATCGTTTAATAAAAAGAGTTGTTCCGTGAAGAACTAAATAGCCTATTGTCATATAGGCCAATCCGACTTACGCAAATTGCCTCAATTTTCAGTTTTAATTGCTGTAATAGATTCGTAGATATTGGGAAATGTGAAAATATTTCATATGGTCACTATGTTGGATTATAATATATACAGTAGACCTTCGAGTTATGTAGGCTACATGAAGATTATCGTGTAGGTGTTTTATTCCAACTTCAATCTCATGATTAGGACACAAGAAGTAGCATAAAAACGAGATTTTAATTTTTTCTCAGCCACCATCTTGTGGCTATGAAAATAATTTAAATGAAATAGATGCCATTGGATAACAATTTATGTAGGCATATACCGTATAAAGTTTCACTGTGATCGGATAGTTAAATCACGAGAAACATCCATTTGAATATTTGAAATTCGTGTCACCGCCATGTTGGATTTGTGCTCACCAGGTTATTGAACGTCCCATAGGGGAACTTATGGTTATAGCCTCTATACACATGCCAAATTTCAGTTTGATTGCTGCCATAGATTAATAGATATTGAGAACCATCTAAATATTTCGGTTAGTCACCATGTCTGAATTTAATAACTTATATGCAGGCCATGGAGTTATGTACTATTGGATGAGGAATATTGGGTACGTTCATTATTCAAACGTTGATTTCGACCGCGTGATTAGAACACACGAATTAAGAATTTAATTTTGAAATTTCGCACAACCGCCATCTTGAGGTTACGTAAACAATTGAACTAAATTAGATGTCAGTGCATTGCAATTTTTATAGTCAATTCCTGTACCAAGTTTCACTGCGTTCGGATGGTTAAATCGCGAGAATAGTCTATTAAAATGTTTCAATTCGCTTGGCCGCGATGTTCGTTTTGTACTTAACAGGGCTTTGAAAGACACATCGGTGAACGTCCTGTTACCACTGAACAAAATTTCTGGGTTCTATGAGTAATAGTTTCGGAGATATAGGATGCCGGTGAAATATTTCGCACAACTGCCATGTTTGATTGGTGAGACGCAATAAAATTTGCAGGGCACGGTCGGGGTCGGATGCAATAGTAATTTCACCTTACCAAATGTCATTGAAATCGCTCCAGCCGTTTACACGTTATTAGGGAGGGACATACACACGGACGCACACACATAGCCTACACACACACGCACGCAGACAAAAGGTGATCTCATAAACCTTTTTTTTTTCATAAATGAAAATAGGCTCATAAAAATATTCTTTGGTGGGTTTACTAATAGAACGCATGATTGTGGGAAAGTATTAGGAAAAAGAATCAGTAGATTAATATGGCACTAAAACAACATTTTGATTTTTTTAATGAGTCTGGGCATTCCAGAAGTGAAGCAAGTGAAATATCCTAAATGACAAACCGTTTAGTTAGGCTATTTGTATACAATGTTAAACCGTTTGGAGTCAGCACGCTAATTTTGTAGTTTATCCAATATCTTCATTAGCCTACTTCAAACAGCACTCTGATTAGTTTATTGGTTTCTATCCCAGAACGACGGAGGAGACGCAAACAATTAGATCATTTTAATGGCTCGGAACTCCTTGGTCAACTGTACCGTGTAGGCCTACTAGGTGGTTGTTGAATTTTTCTGATAAACTGTGTTTCTGAGTTGACTATAGTATTGTGTAGGTTAGGTATGGGGTAGGTGTCCCTGGGCTTGGAACAAGGTAGCACACCACCATTTGCCTGGGGAAAAGGCCACTAGCCGCTGCCGGTGTCAGGATTCGATCTTTCAATATGCAAACTTGCAGCTCCTCCGTTCTGTCACGTGTGGGATTTTTAAAACTACCATGTGTGAGACTAAGAGACAAAGAGGTGTTTACCCGACCCGAGAGGAGGGCTCGCCCCATATGTCCAATTTCGCGTGTTTGATCCAGGCCAATTTGGTGGATTTTTTAAATGCTTAATATGTCGTATGAATATTCTAAAGGCTAAAGTATGCAGTTACTTGGATGTTTTGCAAATTTAAATCTTGGCCTGTTTTCTGTATTTGATAACCGTCAACAGTGGAGCCAAGTTATGTTCGGTTTTAACGGTCCGGATAAGTGACTAGTCTGCGTACAACAAGGAACTCAAATGGACCAACAAACAAACAAACAAACAAACTCTGACGAATTTCAAATGCGAAGTGGGGCCTTGCTCTTTTCAGAGACCCCCTTCAGTATCCTGTAAAAATAGGATAGTGTAATGCACTGGTAAATAAGGAAGAAATGAAATGAGAACTACTGCATGGGTCCAAGCTCTGTGAATTTGGACGGTGAAGTGACGCGGGAGGTGGAAGGAGAAGGGCCTGTCAACAGCCCGCAGTGTTATCCGGAATTCCTGACTATTCCAATACTCCTAACATAGGGCCGTTGCCTAAACCACTGTGGTGTTACGAATGAGTGAGTGGGTCACTGACCCATGTATTTGGTTCTGTTACTACGCACGGACCGGGTACCCTCATCACTCATCACCATCACTCCTCATCGTCCGCGATCCACATTCCTCTCAGATTCACGGAGCTTGGACTCAAGCAGTAACTACCCAATTTATACACATATTTCAAAAAAATTCTCCTCTGAAAATCTCAAAGTTTTGAATGAATCCGCTTTCACTTCGGTGCTGGGGTTCTTGAGTTAAACTTTTATAAAGCATGAGATGAGATAACCAGTGACAGTGGCTACGCGGCATTTCCAATCGTCATGCTTGAGAACTGTCATTGTTCTTCATTCGTAATACAGATTTTAGTCATTTCCCATCATTAGTTTCTTAACGCTCCGAGTCTCAGCATAGCCAGGGATCAATGGAGGAACACCCTACTAGGAGCGACATGGCTGGTCTACAAGGTATTTGAGAAGGAGTAAGTTAATGCAATTGAGGGTTATGTAATGCAAAAATGTAGGCTATCTCCCACAACATCTTTACACTGTAGGCCTATGAACCCTCAATTCCGCCACTCATGTAGATTATTTACTATCGTACTATTATAGAAATACTCTGTTGCTGATGGTATTCCATAAATACACCAGATTAATTATATTTCCTTCCTAAAGTGTCTGCAACTTTCTCTTCCCATAACCAAGTTTGCTGACATCAACAGCATCATTTCTTGCCTGTGAATAATTGATTAGCAATACATTGGTAATAACTAGAAGTTTTTTTTTCACTTAATAGACTAATTTCCACTCCACAAACCACACATCATTTGGAAAACCAGGATGACCAAACATAATTGTTTTAGACACAACTACTAACGCCCTGTTTTGATCTTGACACTTTAAATACATGTCTTCATTAGCATCATTGGAGATCAATGCACTTACGACACAGCTGGCAGTGTCAGCAATCTGGTACTCTAGGTCGGATGGAACAGTGAGACCAACAGGGTTGGTTTCAGGAAAAGACAAGCATGACGGCAAAAATCTGGAAAAATTGTGGGCAGGGCTCCTGGTGCCAATTTCTCTGCTATAATAATATCACTTTCGTGAAAATGATTTGTGCAAGCTACAGACTATTTCGAAGGTTTACAGTCCTTCCGAGGAATTTTTCTAATCCAGGCCTGGCGTAGATTTTCGTCACTTGGGAACCTAAACACTGGTTGTAGTCTCCCTTACTTAGATAATTTGCGCTAGAGTTAGGGACACAAAATTTACCTGGCAGTGTTACGGTGCTGAAACATTCCTAGAAAATCAAAGGTTAAAACATGAAGTACATGTCATACCGCATTTAAAAATACCGGTACCATATTTGCCAGATATATAGCACACTCGTAAGTGTGTTCTCGATTAGGGATTACAGTTAAAAAACTAACATGGAAAGGTAGTATAGACGCTACTATAAAGCGTAAGAGACAAAATATATAAGGAAATATCCCTGTGAGATAAACAAGAACACCTGCCAGACTGAACGTTCCCTTCGTGTTCCAGCTTGACAAGGATAGACCTATGACTGATGAACATGTTGCCAAGTCTCAGCCTTCCGACCTGTCTAGAGTCGACCGTGTGACGTCACATGTTGTTGTTGTTACAAGATGGCGGCCAAGATGGTGGCCAAAATGGCAGGCCAAGATGGTGTAACGTCCCAACGAGGTGTGATCGAAAAGTTCCAAAATGCCAACCCATAGCCTACTTTCCTGGTGACGTCAGAACGAGGTGTGATCAAAAATTTCCAAAATGTTGCTCCATAACCTACTTTCCTGGTGACGTCACAACGAGGTGTGATCAAAAAGCTCCAAAAATGTCGTCCCATAGCCTACTTTCCTGGTGACATCACAACGAGGAGTAATCAAAAAGTTTCAAAATGTTGATTCATAGCTTACTTTCCTGGTGACGTCACAACGAGGTGTGATCAAAAAGTTCCAAAATATTGACTCATAGCCTACTTTCATGTTGACATCACATACAAACCCGCCATACATTCAGGGGCAAAGTCGTTATCTCCCGAACGCAAGGTCGGATTTTGATGAATGAGGTGTCGTTGAACTCGAGCTGACACTCTCTTTCCAATCAATAACCTATTTCTCCTCCTACAAACAAAACCTACCCCTACTAGGGGGTGAAATTGTAATTTTTCGAAAATCTGGGAGTTTGATTGCTTATAGGGAATTAAACATTGTTATCATAAAGCGCATGCATACAGCCGATTACCGCTATGATTTAACATTTTTGTTTTTGTTTTTACGCATGCGCACTTGTTTTTGTAAGAGGGTGGGTGATGAATCGCAGAGGTTTATGCAGCGGCCATGCATGCCAGTATCATTCATTGCTATTTGATGAATCATGGATCGCAGAGGCTTATGCGATTACCATGCTTGCCATGCATTCATCGCTATTTGATAAATCATGGATTGTATTGTAATGATTGAAAAAACAATTGCAAGAATGATTGCCGAGCCACAGTATATGGCATCGACCAAGATAATAGCCATGCTTGCAAATGCATTAGTCAATATTTTAATGAACCATGAATCGCAGAGGCTTTTGCCATGGTTTGTAGCAGGCAATCGAACTCGAGATACTTTAAGCCAAAGTCGAGCGCGCTAACCAGTTAGCTATGGGATGTGAAACAGGAGTCGGCTGCTAAAGCCAGTCGCACATTCCTGGGGGAATAATTAAATGAATAAGCGATGAAATGAAATGAAATGAAACTGGAAAGTGTTCCTCGACTGCGCGATCAGGGAATGGAATGCATGAACCTCCCCATTTAGCGATGATGGTATGAAACCATGTAGGCTGCTAAAACCTGTTGCACTCTCTTGGAGCAATGATTAAAGTAATAACAAATTAAAGGAAATAATAGTGTAAAGTGTTGGTTGACCAACTTGGTTAGGGAAGGGAATGAATGAATGAAGTCCTCATTTAGCAGCGAGGATATGAAACGGTGTTGACTGTTAAAGTTTGTCGCACTTTCCTGGCACAATGATTAAATGAATGGCAGCTGAAATGATAGTGTAAAGTATTGCTTGATGGATCGGGTCAGGGAATGGAATGAGTAAGGTCTCCATTAAACAGTGAGGATATGAAACTGTGCCGTCTACTAAAGCCTGTCGCACTCCCCTAGGATAATGATTAAATGAATGACTAATGAAATAAAATGATTGTGGAGAGTGTTGCTAGATTGAAATAGTAACAGGGAAGACCGGAGTAGCTAGAGATTGGAAGAGAACAAGAGTTAACCAAGTGTGGTTGACAGGAAAGAAGACGGAGAGGAGCCCGGCACAAGTAAGTGGAAGCATTGCTGAACACAGCTGGAGCCCTGTGGTCGCTAACCCACGTTCCACTAGATGTAAGTCCCTGGGTAGAAACTTGAGACACTACTGCTTGCTGGCAGGCATGGAGTGTAACCTCGGGATAATTAAAACTGCAACTCTTGCATGATGCCAGTGTTAAATTACACATTCTCTAAACACGCTGCCTGTCAGATAACATGGAAGAAGATAGTATGTATCACTGTATGAATTATTGAATATTAAAGGGAAATCGATTGTGGATCTATTGAAAAGGAATCGTCCTGGCATTTGCCTGGTGGTGAAAAAGGAAAATCACGAAAACCCATTAACAGAATGACTCAGGAGGGATTCACACTCACACTTTCTCAATGTCAGCGAGGCATGAGGTAGCATGTTAGCACTCTCGATCACTGTTGATTTTAACCTCTCTAAGATTAGCTTTTCCATGAACTAAGCATGGAATCCTGCCTCTACCGCCATTAAAGTAGGGAGGGATGACCTGATAGTTTTACTGTTTTAATAGAAAAGAATCCACTCTCAAGTTACCTTTGTAGCGTAGCGGTTAGCATGATAAGCTGCCACCCCAGAGATCCTGGGTTTGATTCCCAGCTCTGTCATGAAATTTGAAAAGTGATATGAGGATTGAAACAGGGTCTACTTGGCCTTGGGATGACTCAACTGTGTACAGGAGGATTTGATTTTTACTTCAGACATTCTTGAAATAGTTTTCAGTGGGTGCATAAGTGGATGCAAAATTGGGTGCAATAGTGGGTGCAAAAGTGGGTGAAAAAGTGGGTGCAAGCGTGGGTGAAAAGGTAGGTGCAAAAGTGGGTGCAAACGTGGGTGCAAAAGTGTGTGAAAAGGTAGATGCAAATTAGGGTGGAAAATTGGGCGTAAATGTGGGTGCAGTTTATTGTAGGCACAATTTCTACTAGAATGTGATTTGATTAATGTAATTTCTAAACCCAAGTAGTGAGTAGTCGGTTGGTTTTGATCTTTTGCACGCGTAAACATGTCACATACACTGGTGATGGATACTCATGGCTTTAAGGTCAATGTATTTGATTAAGTGAGAACCATAGTTAGAATAAATGCCCTTAATCTTAGAACATGATTCAAGTAGTATTTTATTTTACATAGTGCTAACAAATGTCTATGGTAAGTAAAGTTCACTCGATAATATAAATAATAGTTTAAAGTGGGTGCAACGGTAGGTGCAAAAGTGAGTGCAAAAGTGGGTGCAAAAGTGGGTGCAAATGTGAGTGAAAAAGTGGGCGAAAAAGTGGGTGCAAAAGTAGGTGCAAAAGTGGGTGAAAAATGGGCGCAGTTTATAGTAGGCACAATTTTACTAGAATGTGATTTGAGTAAATATAATTTCTAAACCCAAGAAGTGAGTAGTTGGTTGGTTTTGATCTATGCACGCGTAAACATGTCACATACACTGGTGATGGATACTCAAGGCTTTAAGGTCGATGTATTTGATTGAGTGAGAACCATATTTAGAATAGATATCCTTAATATTAGAACATGATTAAAGTAGTATTTCATTTTACATAGTGCTAACCAATGTCTACGGTTAGTAAAGTTCACTCGATAATATAAATAATAGTTTAAAGTGTGTGCAAAGGTAGGTGCAAAATTGGATGCAAAGGTAGTTGCAAATGTGGATGCAAAAGTGGGTGCAGTTTATAGTAGGCATCATTTTTACTAGAATGTGATTTGAGTAAATGTAATTTCTAAACCCAAGTAGTGAGTAGTCGATTGGCTTTGATCTATGCACACGTAAACATGTCACATACACTGGTGATGGATTCTCAAGGCTTTAAGATCAATGTATTTGATTGAGTGAGAACCATAGTTAGAATGAATACCCTTAATCTTAGAACATGATTAAAGTAGTATTTCATTTTACATAGCGCTAACCAATGTCTACGGTATTCTAGCTAAGGAATTATTCATAAAGTCATTGAATATAAACCCTTAAAAAATATACCTACCTTGATACTCCTTTTGTAGTCCCAGCATTCAGCTTGATGATTGTTTGAGAGGTGGAAGAGACATTCAGTTGGGAAATAATGATATAGCTTATCATAACAGTGATGCATAATTAAGACGTGTTGTTAATTATTGTGGAATGAATGTTAAATGACTTTTATCTACCCATGAACTTTAGGATTAAAACAACAATCAAAATTTATATCATCACTGCTATGATATCAAAAAATAGAAAGCAAGCATTTTTTGTTTATTCAAAACGTACCATACATCGATGATTGTTGTTACCTTCATAAATCAAATATACAGGTTGACTACTTGTATTGATATCTTGAAAAACATCATCAGGCACGTTATCAAAACGTGAAGGGCGAAATGTTTCAAACTCTTTCCAAACGCAAAGAGCGCGGTTTTCAAATTTAGTGTTTGTTTTTTATTCTATGTGTGCGAAAAGTTGTATGAATAGGCAAGTTGCTCATCTTCTTGAGTTCAAGACCACAGGCTTGACCGATTGCATTCAAACCTTCCATGGTAGTCTATAAGCAAAAGAGAATAACTGTGACACTCTAGTCTCAACATTGTTACAACAAGATGAACATGGACATTGGATAAATCTGTAATCAAATTACAAACAGTCAAGTTGTTGTAACACGGATTTCCGAACTCGTATTGTCAGTGGCATCTAGTAATAAACATGAACACTGGATAGAATGTTAATCAAATCACAAATGGTCAAGTTGTTTTAACACAAATTTGCAAACTTGTATTGTCAATGGCATCTAGTAGTCAACATGAACACTGGATAAAGTGTTAATCAAATCACAAATGGTAAAGTCAATTTAACACTGATTTGCAATCTTGTATTGTCAGTGGCATCTAGTAATCAACTTGGACACTGGATAGAGCATTAATCAAATCACAAATGGTCAAGTCGTTTTAATGTGGATTCACAAAATAGTATTGCCAATGGTATCAAGTTGACAACATGAACATTGGATAAAGCATTAATCAAATTACAAACGATCAAATTGTTTAAACACGGATTTTTAAACTCGTATTGTCAGTGGCATCTAGTAATGAACATGAACACTGGATAGAGTGTTAATCAAATCACAAATGGTAAAGTTATTTTAACACAAATTTGCAAACTTGTATTGTAAATGACACCTAGTTGTCAACATCAACATTGGATAGAGCGTTAATCAAATCACAAATGGTCAAGTCTTTTTAACACAGATTTGCAAAGTTGTATTGTCAGTGGCATCTAGTAGTCAACATGGACACTGGATAGAGCGTTAATCAAATTACATATGGTCAGGTCGTTTTAACACATATTTGCAAAATATTATAGTCAATGACATCTAGTAGTGAACATCGGCACTTAATAGAACGTTAGTATTATCAGTGCCATCTAGTAGTGAAAATTGGCTCTTGATAGAGCGTTAATCAAATCACAAATGGTCAAGTTGTTTCAACACGGATTCGGAAAATAGTATTGTCAGTGCCATCTAGTAGCCAACATGGGCACTTGATAGAGCGCTAATCATATCACAAATGGTCAAGTTGTTTCAACACGGATTCGCAAATTAGTATTGTCAATGACATCTAGTAGTAAACATTGGCACTTGTTAGAGAGTTAATCAAATCACAAATGGTCAAGTCGATTTAACACAGATTTGCAAAATAGTACTGTCAATAACATCTAGTAGTGAACAGTGGCTTTGGATAGAACTTTAGAATTGTCAGTGCCATCTAGTTGTGAACATTGGCACTGGATAGAGCGTTAATCAAATCACAAAATGTCAAGTTTTTTCAACACGGATTCGCAAAATAATATTGTCAGTGCCATCTGGTAGTGAACATTGACACTATATAGAGCATTCATCAAATCTCACCTACATGTTTAGTTATTAAAATGGTATTCCCCTTTAATATAAAACTGCTGTTGCCAATTGAATTAGGTATAACCAGTAATCCAACTATCTGTAAATAAATAAACCAATCAATCAATCAATCAATCCATTCATTTCAATCCATCACTTACACATTGAGTTTAATCTATTAAATACATACCTCTAAAAATATTTTTTTTTCCAAGTCACGCCACTGCTTTTTCTCGATTAGCTTGTATATAAATGATAGCACTGCAGCAACAATCACCTGGCATGTAACTAATGAGTGGCAATGATAGGTATGACCTTGCTTTTATATTGTTCAATATTGCCAGCTTGCAAAAAATTGTCTACGCATGATGGAGCGAAATAGAATAAATCACTGAACATTGAGATTCGCGAAACTTCAAGATTCAAAATTAATATAATAGTACATTATGCAACGAGCCTATAATGGCTATAATTAAGACACGAGTATGTTTATAAAACGAGCTTTAGCGAGTTTTGTAATTTCCATGCGAGTGTCTTAATACCATTATAGGCGAGTTGCATGCTACTGTTTATGTTCGACGATAATTATAACTTTATTACATGTTTTAACATAAATATTCATAAATATCTCTTCAGTAACTAGAATTTTGTGATCGGGTGGTGCGCTAGGAAGCATATCTCCGTGTTCCAAGCTCTCTGGACGACCGACGCATGCGCTCTGTGTGCTTCAATGCCAGATGTGCAGATCGTGAACCAGTAATCAGCAAAACTGTCACCGAAGTCGTTTGAAATTAACGCGCTGAGTAGAAATTGGATTTACGTATATTAAGGTACAGGGCTATTTCTTGTCTCATATTCTCCAGTTTATTTACGCGAATATATGGACGGTGCACTTTCGGTAATTTATATAGACATGTTGGATTTTTAGAGCATGCGCGAAGGTATCCTTATCTAATTGGTCAAAGAAATGTTTCTTGAGCTGAGATTGGTGGGAGAAACTGTTTCATAATGAATAATAGTGTTATAATGACCATCATTATGATACAGTTTTCAGACACATAATAGTTAGGGTCGAACATAAACATTTTTAAATTACCAGACATTCATATTCTTTCCACATGTTAAACGGAAATATCATACACAATAAGTTTTCAGTTTACGCTTATCAGCAATACCTGCTTATTTCAAACAGGATCGCTGATATAGCAAGACAACATCCTGCTTCAATATCACGGGGATCCCAGGTGAGCCTGGCATTGCTTCCACTTACTTGTGCAGGGCTCCCCTATGTTTTCTTTCATGTCCACCTCACTCGGTCAACTCTTGTTCTCTTTACACTGCCAATAGTATAAGTGTATCCGAGGCCTAGGGAGTCTTTCACTTTCCAGCCTTAATCGCCCCTCGTCCGATCTTTGCTGATACCCTGCTAGGGGGTCAACTTTCTTTTTCATTTCATATCATCTGTTGCCTTTTGCTCAAGCATCTAAAAGAGTCATGGTGTATGTAGTCCACTACTTTTAATGGACTTTGAATATGGTTACACACTCAAAAGCTCTCGACTAGTGCGTTTAAAAGTTGACAACCGCCTAAGAAATTCCTTTGAGGCTGATTCATAGCTTTGCTCGCTTTGCTATAATTTTATCCTCCAGGATCAGCTTTTCCCATGAACAAAGCAAGGTATTCCACCTCTACCGCCACTGAGGGCAGTGACCTGCAGCTCGAGAGTTTGGGTCGGTGTTACAACTGGGGTGTGTGATCGCCACAACGCTCAAGAGGTCTCACCTGCAATGCGTACAGGAGCCTCATAAAGGGATAGAAAGAGTGGGAGGATTGAGCAATGAAGTGCGAAGGAGATATCTGTGGCCTTACGGTAGGTATCACCCCAGCATTTTGCCCAAAGACAAAGTGAGAAATCACAGAAAATCACACCAAGAATGGCTAAAGTGGAAATCGAACCCCCTCTACTCACTTGGGCCTGGGCCGAGCCTGAGTATACCCCGTTCCAGTCCTCGTAAGTAGGGGGACAATAAGAGTTCTAACGCACCCCGTCAGCAGTTTTTGAATTTAGCGAACTCTAAATCCAAGATGGCGGCGATGACGTCACAAGATGGCGGCCAACATAGCGGCAAATCAAATTGGCGTCTAACCAAAATGGCGTCTAACCAAAATGGCGGCCATGGCTTAACTAACCTAGCCTAACCTAATTTCACTTACGAGGTGCGATCGAAAAGTTCCAAAATGTTGACCCTTAGCCTACTTTCCCTGTGACATCCCAACCAGGGTTGATCAAGGAGTTCCAAAAATGTTGAACCCTAGCCTAGTTTCCTGGTGACTTCGTAACGAGGTGTGATCAAAAATTCCAAAATGTTAACTCATAGCCTACAATCCTGGTGACGTCACATACCAACCCGCCATACATTCAGGAACAAAGCCGATAACCCCCGAAAGCATGGTCGGATTTTGACGAATGAGCTGTCGTTGGAATCGGGCTGTCACCCCCTTTCCAAAATTCCAAAATGTTAACTCATAGCCTACTTTCCTGGTGACGTCACATAATAACTTGGCAAAGTCGATATCCCCCGAACGCATGGTCGGATTTTGACGAATGAAGTGTCGTTGAAATCGGGCTACACCCAATTTCAAAAATTCCAAAATGATGACCCATAGCCTACATTCCCGGTGACGTCACATACTAACCCACCATAGGTTCAGGAACATAGCTGATATCTCCCGAATGTATGATCGGATATTGACGAATTAGGTGTCGTTGAACTTGGGCTGACACCCCCTTTAAAAATTCCAAAATATTGACCCATAGCCTACTTTCCCGGTGACGTCACAACGAGGGGTGATCAAAGAATTCCAAATATGTTGACCCATAGCCTAGTTTCCTGGTGACTTCGCAACGAGGTGTGATCAAAAATTCCCAAAATCTTTACTCATAGCCTACATTCCTGGTGACGTCACATACTTACCTGCGATAGATTCAGGAACAAAGCCGATATCTCGCAAATCTATGGTCGGATTTTGACGAACGAGGCGTCGTTGAACTCGCACTGAAACCCCCTTTCCAAAATTCCAAAATATTGACCCATAGTCTATTTTCTTGTGACGTCACATACTAACCCGCCGCACATTCAGGGGCAAAGCCGATATCCTCCGAACGCATGGTCGGATTTTGATGACTGAGGTGTCGTTGAAATCGAGCTGACACCCCCTTTCCAAAATTCTCAAATGTTGACCCATAGCCTACTTTCCTGGTGACGTTACATACTAACCCGCCATACATTCACGGGCAAAGCAGATATCTCCCGAATGCATGGTCGGATTTTGACGAATGAGGTGTCGTTGAAATTGGGCTGACACCCCCTCTCCAAAATTCCAAAATGTCGACTCATAGCCTACTTTCCTGGCGACATCACCTGGCAAAGTCGATATCCCCCGAACGCATGGTCGGTTTTTGACGAATGACGTGTCGTTGAAATTGTGATGACACCCCCTTTCAAAAATCCCTAAATGTTGACTCATAGCCTACTTTCCTGGTGACGTCACATACTTACCTGCGATAGATTCAGGAACAAAGCCGATATCTCGCAAATCTATGGTCGGATTTTGACGAACGAGGCGTCGTTGAACTCGCACTGAAACCCCCTTTCCAAAATTCCAAAATATTGACCCATAGTCTATTTTCTTGTGACGTCACATACTAACCCGCCGCACATTCAGGGGCAAAGCCGATATCCTCCGAACGCATGGTCGGATTTTGATGACTGAGGTGTCGTTGAAATCGAGCTGACACCCCCTTTCCAAAATTCTCAAATGTTGACCCATAGCCTACTTTCCTGGTGACGTTACATACTAACCCGCCATACATTCACGGGCAAAGCAGATATCTCCCGAATGCATGGTCGGATTTTGACGAATGAGGTGTCTTTGAAATCGGGCTGACACCCCCTTTCCAAAATTCCAATATGTTGACCCATAGCCTACTTTCCTGGTGAATTCACATACCTACCCTCCATACATTCAGGAACAAAGGCGATAACCCCCGAGAGTATGGTCGGATTTTGACGAATGAGCTGTCGTTGGAATCGGGCTGTCACCCCCTTTCCAAAATTCCAAAATGTTGACTCAGAGCCTAATTTCCTGGGGACGTCACATAATAACATGGCAAAGTCGATATCCCCCGAACGCATGGTCGGATTTTGACGAATGAGGTGTCGTTGAAATCGGGCTACACCCAATTTCAAAAATTCCAAAATGATGACCCATAGCCTACATTCCTGGTTACGTCACATACCAACCCGCCATACATTCAGGAACAAAGCCGATAACCCCCGAAAGCATGGTCGGATTTTGACGAATGAGCTGTCGAAGGAATCGGGCTGTCACCCCTTTCCAAAATTCCAAAATGATGACTCATAGCCTACTTTCCTGGTGACGTCACATAATAACTTGGCAAAGTCGATATCCCCCGAACGCATGGTCGGATTTTGACGAATGAGGTGTCGTTGAAATCGGGCTACACCCAATTTCAAAAATTCCAAAATGATGACCCATAGCCTTCATTCCTGGTGAAGTCACATACTAACCCACCATAGGTTCAGGAACAAAGCTGATATCCCCCGAATGTATGATCGGATATTGACGAATTAGGTGTCGTTGAACTTGGGCAGACACCCCCTTTAAAAATTTCTAAATATTGGCCCATAGCCTACTTTCACAGTGACGTCACAACGAGGGGTGATCAAAGAATTCCAAATATGTTGACCCATAGCCTACTTTCCTGGTGACGTTACATACTAACCCGCCATACATTCAGGGGCAAAGCAGATATCTCCCGAATGCATGGTCGGATTTTGACGAATGAGGTGTCATTGAAATCGGGCTGACACCCTTTTCCAAAATTCCAATATGTTGACCCATAGCCTACTTTCCCGGTGACGTCACAACGAGGGGTGATCAAAGAATTCCAAATATGTTGACCCTTAGCCTACTTTCCTGATGACTTCGCTACAAGGTGTGATCAAAAATTCCAAAATGTTGCCTCATAGCCTACTTTCCTGGTGAGGTCACATACTAACCCACCATACATTCAGGGACAAAGCCGATATCCCCCGAACGCATGGTCGAATTTTGACGAATGAGGTGTTGTTGAAATCGGTCTGACACCCCCTTTCCAAAATTCCATAATGTTGACTCATAGCCTACTTTCCTGGTGACTTCACATACTAACCTGTCAAAGTCGATATCCCCCGAACGCATGGTCGGATTTTGACGAATAAGGTGTCGTGGCAATCGGGCTGACACCCCCTTTCCTAAATTCCAAACTGTTAACCGATAGCCTACTTTCCTTGCGACTTCACATACTAAACCGCCATATATTCATGGGCAAAACCGATATCCCCCGAACGCATGGTCGGATTTTGACAAATGAGATGTCGTTGAACTCGGGTTGACACCCCCTTTCCAATGGCCAACCTATTTCCTCCCCCATTGCAATGGACAGCATTACTTTCCAATGCATTCATCGCTATTTGATGCATCATGGATTGTACTGTAATGGTCGAAAAAACAATTGCAAGAATGATTGTCGAGCCACAGGACATTGTATTGACCAAGACAATAGCCATGCTTGCATTAGTCGATATTTGAATGAATGATAAATCACAGAGGCTTATGCCATGGTTTGTAGCAGTCAATCGAACTCCAGATACTTTAAGCCAAAGCCTAGCGCGCTAACCTGTTAGCTATGGGATATAAAACAGTGTCGACTGCTAAATCCTATAGCACTTTACTGGGTGAATGATTAAATGAATTTCCGATGAAATGAAAAGATATTGGAAAGTGTTGCTCGACTGAGCGAAAACAATTGCGATAATGACCACCAAGTTACAGTAAGCGTATAACCCAACACAAAAGCCTATATATAAGCCAACACAAAAGCCAATACATAAAACAATACAAAAGCCAACACAAAAGCAAACACAAAAGCCAATACATAAACCAACGAAAAAGGCCAATTCATAAGGCAATGCAAAATACTACACAAAAAGCCAAAACATAAGCCAATACAAAACCCAACACATGGGGTTAGGTCAGGTTATGATATGTTCCATTAGGTTAGGTGAACTAAGTGGGACGTTATAGCCAGTCTTAAAGCAAGTGTACACGTATAAGCCAATACTAAAGCCAATATATAAGCCAGCACAAAAGCCAATACATAAGTCAATACAAAAGCCAACACAAAAGCCAATACAATAGCCAATACATAAGCAAATACAAGAGCCAACACATGGGGTTGGGTTAGGTTTGGCTATGATATGTTACATTAGGTTAGGTGAACTAAGTGTGACGTTATAGCCAGTCTTGAAGCAAGTATAAATGTATAAGCCAACACAAAACCAATATATAAGCCACCACAAGACCTAATACATCAGCCAATACAAAAGCCAACACAACAGCCAATACAATAGCCAATACATAAGCCAATACAAAAGCCAACACATGGGGTTAGGTAAGGTAAGCTATGTGTGATGCCATAGCCAGTCATAAAGCCTGTCTAAACTTGTAGAACATGTCACGTGACAAGGTTATGTTAGGCTATGTTAGGTGAGTTGAGCTATGACGTCATAGACGGATGGGGTAGGATGCTGGCAAATGAGGAAAATGTTATGGTTTAACTTTTGCATTCAGTTATGCATCCACTTTTCACCAAATATTACACCCACGTTTGCACACACTTTGGACCTACATTTGCACCCACTTTTGAACCTACTTTTGCACCCGCTTTTACACCCGCTTTGCACCCACTTTTGCACCCTCTTTTGCACCCACCTTTACACCCACGTTTGCACCTACCTTTGAACCCACTTTTGCATCTACCGTTGCACCTACTTTATCACCCACATTTGCACCTACTTTAAACTATTATTAAGTCACTTTATCACCAAAACCTTTGTAGTGTGAACAGGTCAGTTGATACTATAAAACTTACTACAACCAACAAAGGTAGGCAACGTGTACACTATCAGGGCTACTCTTATCACTATAATCGTCAGGATGTGAATTGAATAATATTCTGGCCATGCTCAAAAGAGAGGTCGACAAAATGTCGAGGGAATCTAAAAGTAAAAATGGAAAGGTTTTAAGTGTGAGTGTTCATCAATGAAGTGCTTCAAACAAACCATGGTTGCTGTTTACATGTATTTGATTGAGCAAGAACCATAGTTAGAATGAATACCCATACTCTGAGAACATAATTAAAGTTGTATTTCATTTGCATAGTGCTAGCCAATGTCTATGATATACTAGCTATGGAATTGTTCATAAAGTCATTGAATATAAACCCTTGAAAAATATACCTACCTTGATACTCCTTTTGTCGTCACAGCACTCAGCTTGTTGATTGTTTGAGAGGTGGGAGAGACATGCAGGTGTGAAATAATGCTATAGCTTATCATAACAGTGATGCATTATTAAGACGTGTTGGTAATTATTAGTGGAATAAATTGTAAATGACTTTTATCTACCTGTAACCTTTACGGTTAAAACAACCGTCAAAATGTATATCATCACTGCTATGATTTCAGAAAAATATAAAACAAGCATTTATGTTATTGTTTTTGTTTATTATAAAAACCATGACACAATAACGTCAACTTTGTTAATAACGTTCAGACCAGTATAGGTTTGGAGATTCTGTTTCAATCGATGGCAAATAATTTTGATCTTTTCCCTCTGTTGAGGATGTTGTTGCTTTTTTTCATCATTACACCCATGGAATGAAGAAACAAAGTATTTGTTGAAAGTTTTATGTCCGTGGTAGAGTTTTACAAGCCGACAGGTTTGACACTGTTGTACTGATGGCATTTTGTTAATGGTCAACTCCTTATGATGCTCGTAGTTACTACAGGGTCGCAAATCGCTTAACACAGGGTCTTGAGTCCACGATGTTGGTACATGTTCCCATATATCCTTAACTGCCCTTGCAGCCACATAAAAATGAATGATTTAGGTAAAGCATTTATTTCTCCTTTTGTAAAATTGGTTCATTTCTTTTAACATATAAAAAATTTCCCAATCGCATGCTCAATAGCATTATTGTCCAATTCCAACATTGACGACACAGACATGATGCTCTCTAGACAGCGTATCACTCACTGCCACAGCAACTACCTGTAAATCAATTGATTAATCAATACATTTCAATTCATGACTTACACCTCTAACAACATTAGCAAAAAAAAACAGTTAAAAAGGTTATCATATTAAAAATAGAGCATTCATCAAATCTCACCTACAGGTTTAACATTACTGCATGGTCATGTAGTTTTTAACATGAATTAGCAAACTCGTAACGTCTGTGATATCTAGTAGTGAACATGGACACTGGATAAGGCATTAATCGAATCTCGTCTATAATTTTAACATCGCAAACGGTCAAGTTGTTGTTTTAACATGGATTTGCAAAATAGTATTGTCAATGACATCTAGTAGTGAACATGGAAACTGGGAACATTGGATAAAGCGTTAATCAATTCATAAATGGTTGAGTCGTTTTAACACAAACTCTCAAAATAGTTTTGTCAGTGACATCTAGTAGTGAACATTGACACTTGATAGAGTGTTAATCATAATCGCAAATGGTCAAGTCGTTTTAACACGGATTCACAAAATAGTATTGTCAGCGACATCTAGTAGTGAATATTGGCATTTGATAGAACGTTAATCAAAATCACAAATGGTCAAGTCGTTTTAACACGGATTCGCAAACTCGTATTGTCAGCGACATCTAGTAGTGAACATTGACACTTGATAGAGTGTTAATCAAATCCTAAATGGTCAAGTCGTTTAACACGGATTCACAAAATAGTTTTGTCAGCGAAATCTAGTAGTTAACATTGACACTTGATAGAGTGTAAATCAAAATCACAAATGGTCAAGTCGTTTTAACACGATTCACAAAAAATTAATGTCAGAGACATCTAGTAGTGAATATTGGCATTTGATAGATCGTTAATCAAAATCACAAATGGTCAAATCGTTTTAACACGGATTTGCAAAATAGTATTGTCAGCGACATCTAGTAGTGAACATTGACACTTGATAGAATGTTAATCAAATCATAAATGGTCAAGTAGTTTTAAGACGGATTCACAAGTAGTATTATCTGCGACATCTAGTATTGAACATGAATATTGGATAGAGCGTTAATCAAATCACAAATGGTCAAGTCGTTTTAACATGGATTCTCAAAATAGCACTGTCAGAGACATCTAGTAGTGAACATTGACACTTGATAGAGTGTTAATCAAATCATAAATGGTCAAGTCGTTTAACACGGATTCACAAAATAGTTTTGTCAGCGACATCTAGTAGTGAACATTGACCCATGATAGAGTGTTAATCAAAATCACAAATGGTCAAGTCGTTCTAACATGGATTCCCAAAATAGTATTGCCAGCGACATCTAGTAGTGAACATTGACACTTGATAGAGCATTCATCAAATCTCACCTACATGTTTAGTTATTAAAAAGGTTCTCACCTTTAATTTAAAACTGCTGTTGCCAATTGAATTAGGTATAACCAGTAAACCAATTATCTGTAAATAAACCAATCAATCAATCCATTCATTTCAATCCATCACTTACACATTGAGTTTAATCTATTAAATACATACCTCTCAAATATTTTTCTTTTTTTCCAAGTCACGCCACTGCTTTTTCTCGATTAACTTGTATATAAATAATAGCACTGCAGCACTAATCACCTGGCATGTAACTAATGAATGGCAATTATAGGTATGACCTTGCTTTTATATTGTTCAATATTGCCAACTTGCAAAAAATTGTCTACGCATGAGTGAGCGAAATAGAATAAATCACTGTACATTGAGATTCGCAATATATCAAGATTCAAATTACTGCAAACATTTTACATTACCTGACATTCATATTCTTTTCACATGGCAAACGATACCGGTGGTCGGCCACGATGTTCATGCTTACAAAATGCATTCGTTGCTCTATGATTTTGCATAGTTTTTTACATAGGCAGCCATCATTATCGTTCATTCACAGCTAACTGGTTAGCGCACTAGGCTTTAACCTAAAGTATTCCCCCCGGGTTCGATGCCTACTACAAAACCATCGCATAAGCCTCTGTGATTTTCCATAGTTTTTTTTTAAATGGCCAGCCACCGGTATCGTTCATTCATAGCTAACCGGATAGCGCACTAGACTTTAACCTAAAGCATCTCAGGTTCAATTGCCTACTAAAAAACCATCGCATAAGCCCTCTGTGATCCATGATTTCATAAAATAGCGAAGAATGCATTGGCTAGAAAAGCATTGCATAAGCCTCTGCGATTCATGATTGTTATGGAATAGCAATGAATATATCCCCAAGCATGGTCATTGTGGTCAGTCACTGCTATCGTTCATTCATAGCTAACAGGTTAGTGTGCTAGCCTTTGAACTAAAGTATCTCAGGTTCAATCACCTGTTATAGAAACCATGACATAAGCCTGTTAATCATTACCCCAGGGGAGTGCGACAGCTTCAGCCACTGACACCGTTCTATATCCTTGTTGCTAAATGAGAACTTTCTTCATTCCATTTCCTGACCAGGTCTGTCGCAATCGATTCACAATATCAAAAATTGAAAACAAATCACTATTCCATCGAACATCTAAAAACGCATCATCGTGCGTGTGATTCAACAAGGCTATCACTGGCCACAGTGGCTGTATTCAATAGAACAATCGATATTTCGACCTACAAACTGTCATCAACCGACCCGTCGAAATAGCAATTAGGCCTACTATATTGGAATACCACCACCGTGGCTAGCGATCGCCTTGTTGAAACACATGCCCAGCGGCATTGTCTCTCTCACAACCACCCTTCATGAACATTTTTAAGAGCTAATATTTTTTTCAAAAAAGTGTTGTTGGCCCTTTGTCAAAATTTCAAAAATACATTCAACAAGGGGGCGTTAGCCCTTGTTCTATGACACATCGTACACGTCTCTAGCGTTATTGATTTGCGAGATATAGCAAAATGTCTAAAATCATGGTTTTACTCCCAAAAAATTATGTTTCCCTAATTCTAAAAACCTGAACCTATTAGAAAAATAAAGAGGGTTTCGAGACAAGCGATTTGACACGTCACACGTACAAATCCCAACAAACGTTCGGGAGATATCGACAAACTTTGTAGTCGTTGTGACGTCACCAGGAAAGTAGGCTATGGAGCAACATTTTGGAAATTTTTGATCACACCTCGTTGTGACGTCACCAGGAGAGTAGGCTATGGAGCAATATTTTGGAACTTTTTGATCATACCTCGTTGTGACGTCACCAGGAAAGTAGGCTATGGGACAACATTTTTGGAACTTTTTGATCACACCTCGTTGTGACGTCACCAGGAAAGTAGGCTATGGGGCAACATTTTGGAAATTTTTTATTACACCTCGTTGTGACGTTACCAGGAAAGTAGGCTATGGGGCAAGATTTTGGAAATTTTTGTTCACACCTCGTTGTGACGTCCCCAGGAAAGTAGGCTATGAGTGACGTCACTGCCGCCATCTTGTAACGTCACCGTCGCCATCTTGTAACAACAACATATGACGTCATATTCCTCCCTCCCCCTCCTCCCCCCTCCCACCCTCGCCTGTGACGTCACCAGGAAAGTAGGCTACTCGTTAGAACCCGACACTACCCCCTACTGTTAGGCAAAATTAATATGTAAATGCCTAGTTCACCTACCGACTGAACCAGTCATCAGATCCCTAATAAACTCGAGACTCAAGTAGGCTACCATCTTATTGCCTAACGGCTGTCGGATACCAAAGTTACAACAATTTTGTCTAATTAGTTTAAGTATGGAAGCGGGACCTAATTCTCAAGTAGAGCCTGCTGTATTATAAACCTTAACATACGTATCAATACATCAATTCTTACCAAATTTGGCATCATTTAAACTACATAGCCTATAACGCTTATAAGCTGCCTTAGTTAGGCTCTACAAAGTAATTATATTGAATATTACGTACATCCGCCATCTTGAATGTATAAAATAAAAAATTCCGCTCCTTAAAGCAACAGGAGGCTTGGAACTCCGCGTACTGAGTGGGTGTTGGATTTGTCTGGTAAGCTAACCTGTGTTTCTGAGGTGATTGTAGTATTAGTAATAGCTGTATATTTAAGAACAAGTTATAGGGTAGGAGTCCCGGGATTGGAGCAAGGTAGCTCACCGCCATTTGCCGTGAGGGAAGACCACTGGCAGCTAAGGGTACCGGGATTTGAGCCTTCAATATGCGGACTTGCAGCTCCTCCGTGATGTCGCAAATGTGGGATTTTTAAAACTATCAGGTATGACTGAATATATTTCCAAGTTCGTGTAATCAATCCATGCTAAAACGTTTTCGAGAAACCAAAATATATCATACGAATATTACATAAGTAATTATTTGGCCTTTTTGTGGTGTTAAATCTTGGCGCATTTTCCGTATCTGTGGGCGAGCTGGTAACCGCAAGTGATATAGCCTAGGGTATTAACTGTGAATGGACAAACAAACTAACTAACCAACTAACTAAATAACCAACTTACTGCCTAAGTATACATACAAACTAATATATTTAATGTGTCTCTCGTCAAGCCTTCCTACGTCGTCCGAGTTTAGCATGGCATGAAGCTGCGTGAAGCAGCAGGGAAGCAGGAGTGCAGCGGAGGTAGCCTAAAATGGCAACATGCAGGTCTTGAGAGTAATTGATCCGTACGTCACGTCATCGACGTTGATAACCGGGGATTTTTTTACATATTCCCTATCTTTAAATTAACAGCCATCCAGGAAAAAGAAATTCAAAGTAAAGCCCTCCCAAAATTTGTAACTTGAGACTAGGATATGAAAAAAGGTGGCCGTGACCTTTAATTTGGTAACCATCACAGCATTTGCCTAGAAAAGAAAGTGGGTATCAAACCCAGGACGTTAATACGTAACCCGAGACCACATAATAATAATAATAATCAATAGCCTTACAAATCCCATAATGGCTATGGCCTCCTGCTTTGCAGGGAATTGCTCAGTTTTATCTCATCAGGTGAGCAAGTCCTGTGGAGCATTCGGGGTTATTCTTTCTGATTGGGCCTTCTATATTGATGTGCAGCTGATTAAAGATTAAGTAAATTATATTACGCTGGCATAACATTTGCTACAACAATCTTCATTTCTGAGTCTGGCGATATCAAGGCCTCAAATATCCATTAGTATTATGGAAATCATAATAGCCATCAACCAATATCTGGGAGCTTCCCATTGCCACTAAGCACAAAGCTTACCCTGTCTAAGCACTTGAACAATGACAGGAACTGCCAAGTCTTCACTCCTCAGTAAAATCTACGTATATTGAACCGTTTCAAATAGAAGGTCTTTTTAAAATGCAATACAAAACCTTACCGGTGGAGTTTTAACATCTAGTTTGGATGCAGATACCTATACACGTTCTTTAACATCCCACAAATCATTCACTATGTTGTGCTCATGTGGTCCCGGAACGAATTAACAAGTGTTTTGCTAGATAGTCGAACCTTTTGAATTCCTTGTAACAGGTGATGCAGTAAGGTTATTTATTCCCTAGTGAACACGATGATGTTTCCTCAAATTAGAGCGCGAGCTGAATCGATTTGGGCGCAACAAACAGACAATGCGGTCTCTTCCCTGAGTGAACGACAAAATGTTCCATTAGCTCTGACCGCCGTGCAAATGACTTCTCACATGTGCTACAAGTGTATTACTTCACTCCAGTATGAACAAAAGTGTGCTTCTTGAGGTCACCGCTCTGTGAGAAGTCTTTATTGCTCACCAGAGATATGTACCGCTTTGCTGCATGTCCACTGAACGGTGTCTTTCTATTTGATGCATTGTTTTATTGGTCACTGCATGCGAGTCTCCCTAGGTCTTACCACTCCTGCCTCATCTTCGCTGTTCTTGTCCATTGTTTTCCTCCCCATTTTACGAACCAGTCTGCCCATCTGAGTCTTTGTCTCCCAACGTTTCGCCTTCCTGTTCTTGGGTCCCACATCGTCATTAGCCGACTTTTCACATTTTGCAAAAATGAGGAAAAACTAAACTTATGAGATCGATCCGGGAAAATGTGTGTCTGTCTGTCTATCTGTCCTTCTGTCTGTCGGACTGTCTGGCTGTGTGTGTGTGTCCTCCTATCAACTCCTAAACGGCTGCAGCAATCAAAACCAAATTTAGTATGAGTAAAGATGTGCACCGGAATATCTCACGTCCATATTTGAAAATGATGTCAGTGCTACCAACTGCCGAAAAAACGCACTAGAAATTTGAGCTCCATGTTGGATATCTTGCAAGGAATGCATGGGAGCTATTCCAAAATTGGCACACATGTAGACAATACTATTTCAGTTTAGTTTACAGGAGGTCAACCATGACAGTGTTGCCAAAATAATTTTAAGCCTTCTGATAGGTCCAATGTTTAAATGCATATAACTTCTACACTATCAATTGGATTTCAACCAAATTTTGTACGTAATATCTGTAGGTAGACAGATATGACTGAGCGTATTCTTAAGAGCCACCAGGGCTGCCAACTGTTAATAATTGCTCTCTTTATATTTTTATCAAAATACCAATATATCAGAAAGTATGCAAGCCAACAGCTTTAAACTATGCACACGTATATTCTGACATTTTAGATTAATTTCGAGTAACTTATTTACGTCAGTTCTACCAACATGATTATAAGCCTGCTGATACGACCAATTTTTAAATACATGTAACTTCTATACTATCAGTTGGATTTCAACCAAATTTCGTATGTGCTATGTGTACCATAACAGATATGACTATAAGTATTGTTAAGAGCAATCAGAGCTGCCAACTGTTAATAAATGTTGTCTATATTTATTTTACACTAATATCAATATACCAGAAAGTATGCAAGCCAACAGCTCTATACTTTGCACTCGTATAGCACCTGACATTCTAGATTAATTTGGAGTAATTAATACAAGGCAGTGGAGCCTCCGTGGCTTAGGCGGCAGCACGTCGGCCTCTCACCGCTGGGTCCGTGGTTCAAATCCCGGTCACTCCATGTGAGATCTGTGCTGGACAAAACGGAGGCAGACAGGTTTTTCTCCGGGTACTCCGGTTTTCCCTGTCAAAATTTCATTCCAGCAACACTCTCCCTTATCATTTCATTTCATCTGTCATTCATTTAATCATTGCCCCAGAGGAGTGCGTCAGGCCTCGGCAGCCGGCACAGTTCATATCCTCGCCGCTAGATGGGGGCTTCATTCATTCCATTCCCTACCCGGTCGGAGACTGGAAGCAGGCTGTGGATTTTCATTCATTTCAATACAAGGCAGTGCTGCCAACATGATTCTATGCCTGCTGATATGTCCAATTTTAAAATACATGTAACTTCTATACTAACAACTGGATTTCATCCAAAATTGGCACAACAAGATATCATAATATTTCAGATTATTTCTGACCAGCACACGCATGGTATTGTTGGCAACATGCTTTTACGCGTGCTGATAGATCCAGTGTCTAACTGCATGTAACGTCCATTGGACTTCAACCACATTTTGTATACTGTACCTTAAGAGATTGAACTAAGAATATATTCAGTTGCAAGGGCTGCCAACTGTAGTGCTCTATTAGGCTACATTCTACCAGGTATATTTTGAACTAACTAGATATTTCGATATTACCAACTTAATTTCGTCATTATTCTAGATAGGTTCATATACTGTAGAATAATCATTGAAATGAAAAGTAGGCTGTATAGTTCTTCACGGAACTTCTTGTTTTGTACGTCCATCGGTTAGGAACTAATCTCGCTACATGTCCACCCCATCTCTATTTGAGTTGGTCTGCTGATGTCATAGCGTCTTTCATACCGGTTCTCCTTCTTAAATCTTATTTCCGTATTCTATCTCTCAATGAGACATGAAGGATCTTCCTTTCCATTTTCCGTTGACATCTCTGGATCATTTGTCTTTTTTTCGATGTAAATGCCCAAGTTTGGCAACCATATAGTAACACCGGTATCACGCATTTTTCCAGAACTTCAGCCTTTAAAGTGAGTTTTTGGGTCTTGTCACCCAGTATAAACTTTAGGGACCAAAAGCTCTTCCATGCATGTCCTATTCTTCGTTTGACCTATTTCTCTGAACGACTTGAAAATGACATATTCTGACCGAGATATACATATTCTTCAACATATTCCAGTGTTTCTCCATTCACATTAATTGGGGCTTCTAACGCATTGGTCATCAGCTTCGTTTTCTTCGGGTTCATTGTAAGGCCCACTTCTTTACTTGTTTTGTTTAATTCGTTTATCATTTGTTCCAGCTCTTTCGCTGATTCAGCCACCAAAACAATGTCGTCTGCGAACCGTAAATGGCTTAGTTTTGTCCCATCGATTCTGATGCCATATTTTTCTTCCCAGTCTAGTTTTCTAAACTGATTTTCCAGCAAACAGGTGAATAATTTTGGTGAGAGGGGGTCTCCCTGTTTTACTCCCCTTTCTATCATGATGTTATATCCTTCTCTTTCTGTCTTTATTCTGGCTTGGTTACCGTCGTAGAGTTTGCCTAGGAGTCTAACGAATTTGTTTGGGATGCCTTGTTTTTCCAGTGCTTCTAAGACGCTTTCTGGATCTACGGAGTCAAATGCTTTGTTGTAATCCACAAATGCTATATACACCTCTAGATTAAATTCCTGAACTTTCTCGATGAGTTGATTTATTGTTTACAAGTGGTCTGATGTACTGAAACTCTTTCTGAATCCTGCTTGCTCTATCGGTTGCTGTTCGTCCAGTGCCTTTAGTCATTCTATTGGTTAGGATCTTCTTAAATAGCTTGTTGAGGTTTACAATTAGGTTGATCGGTCTGTAGTTGTGATGTCGTCCTTGGCTCCCTTTTTGTGTAGAAGTATGATAATGCTTTGTTTCCACTGCATTGGTATGTCTTCTGATGTGAGAATGGTATTAAATAATGTTGTGATGTCTGGGATTAGGTCTTCTTCACCCCATTTTAGAAATTCATTGTAAATTCCATCTTCACCTGGGCATTTTTCGGTTTTCGATTGTCGAATGGCTGCTCTTACTTCACTGGGTAGTATTGGAGGTGTTTCTTCCTCTAGGTTTTCTTCTGATGTATTCTGGTAATGATGCAAGTTGGATCTTTGAGAGTTACTTGAGTATAGTGTTCTATAGAACTCTGTCGCTTGCATCATTATCTCTTCTCTTGAGGCTTGTCTTTTTTCGTTGTTGTCTTTTACTCCCAGTATCCAATGTTTGCCTGGAGTTAATTCTTTTCTAATCTTCTTTATTGATTTTGTGGTATCCATGATTTCTTTGACCACTTTAGTGTTGTGTTCTCTGATGTCTCTTCGGATTTGCCTTTTTGATTGTTTATTGACTTTCGCATATTCCAGCTTTTTGTGTTCGTATTCTATGGCTTGTGATTTTAGACGTTCTCTTTCTACGATCAAACATTTGGTGCTATCCTTTAGTTTTATTCTATTTTTCATACTGTTTCCAGTTGTTGACGATTGTTTGGCTGCGCGGGATATGCAATTTACGAGCTCTGTATAGTGTTGTTGGACTTTTTGCTCCGTTTGTTGGTTGAAGTCTCGTGGGTTTTGTTGTAGTGCTTTTACATACTCCGCCCTGTCTATGCATCCTGGATGTGTAGTTTTGTTGTTGAAGTAGTCTCTCCTTTTCTTCTTTATTCACACTTTCAATCGTACCATTCTGTGATCTGTGTCAAACTTCAGACCATTTATCACTTGTATGTTTTTCACCTCTG
Source organism: Meconema thalassinum (assembly GCA_946902985.2). Lineage (NCBI taxonomy): Eukaryota > Metazoa > Arthropoda > Insecta > Orthoptera > Tettigoniidae > Meconema > Meconema thalassinum. Next base: position 143,875,372 of record OX336389.2, read on the forward strand.
TTAGTCTATTGGTTAGGGTGAAGTCTATTTCATTTTTGATTTTCCCATTCGGAGATTTCCATTTCCATTTGCTTTCTGGGTTTTTCTTGTAAAATGTGTTCACAATTTTAAGTCTTTGTCCCAGTGCAAACTGTATTAGTCTTTCTCCTCTTTCGATCCTTGTTCCGTATCCGTGAGGGCCCGTAAGTTCTTCTTCTTCGTATTCCTTTCTTCCTACCTTGCTGTTAAAGAATCCAATTATGAATGTTGTGTGTGCTTCGTACTCGGCTAATGTGTCTTCGAGGAGCATATAGAAGTCTTCAATTTCTTCTTCCGTACTTGCTCCTGTGGGAGCATAGACTTGAATTATTATGAATGTGTTGTCATTTAATTTTAGGGATAATACTATGATTCTTTATGAGATTCCCTTTATTTTTTATATTGTGTTTTAAATGTATTTTTCTTATCAAAAACCTACCCCTTTTTGTCCTTTTGTTTGCCCTATGAAGCTAAAGACATCCCCATTTGTTTTCTCTATTATGTCTTCGCCGTATTGCCTCACCTCACTGAGGCCTAATATATCGTACCTTACATTTTCAAGTGCGTTTTCGAGTTCTATTTCTTTATCTTGGATTCTTAAGGTTCTAACGTTTAGTGTACCTAGTATGAGTTCTTCTTCCTTGTGTGAAAGTTGTTTCATCGTTGAGTTTGGTTGATTTCTTCTTCCCCGTTTTTTAGGTTAATTCTTTCCAGTGCACCCATTGGTCATTTAACAGGATTTTCAGGTATCCAACTCTTACATTGTTATTACCCTTTTCCCTTTCTTCCCTGGCTTTCTGTCTGAGTGATGCTTGGATTTCTCTTTCTTTTATTGTGAGGTCATCATCTATGAATATGTCTTGTCCTCTCAGTTTGTGTTTGTTTCGGACTATTTTTAGTTTGTCTCCAAAATTTAAGAAACTGACTTTCACTATACCTCTATTGTTTCTGTCTTTACCGACGTAGGTTGATTTTTCTGCCGTCACTTCTTTTTCTATAGTGTCCAATATCTTCATGATTTTGTTCTTTAGTTCGTCTTTGTTACTTTCATCATTAGTGAATTCTTTACTTTTTACCACTATGTTGTTCCTCCTTTCTCTTTTCGCCTGTTGTTCTTTTGTTCTTCTAGGTCACTTATTCTTTTGGATAATGTTTCTATCTTTTCTTGCATTGTGTTGTCTATGTTAGTGATTTTTGTTCTAATGAATCATTTGTTCTTTCGCAGTATTCATTTCTTTTTTTAATTTCCTTTCTCATGGACTGAATTTCCTCTCTTGTTTCTTGTTTAAACTCTTCAGTTTGCTTTTTCAAATCTTTAAGTTCTGATAGTATTTCAGAAAACATACCTTTAATGTCGTCTCTTTGGGGATTTACATTGTCTGTGTGTTCTTCTTCTCCCGAGCTTTCTGAGGTTGATATTTCGTTTTTTCTCTGTTTTTGCTTTATGTATTTAGTTGAGGGCTGTGTTTTGGGTGGCATGTTGTTATATTTGCTAGTTACGTACTGTGATATATTTTAATCCTCTTTTTGGCGCGTGTAGTGTATTAATCTGCTTTTGCTTCATTCACTTCGTGTTTGCAATATAGTTCCTCTCACACTCATTCGCTTCTATTTTGGTGCTAAAATATGTCTATGTATATTGTTATAAGTCTTCACAGGTTGCTGGTTTTCTTGTGTGAGCTGATACTATGCCTGTGATTTGTGGTGTAAAACGTTCGTTATGCGACGAATGTCCTCTTTCGTTGTTGACAAGCCAGTGTCTTGTAAACGGTATGTCTCATTGCCCATACAGAGTTTCATCTGGTCACATGTTATTTTTGTGATAAGGCATTCAGACGGTTCTTTGTAGCTGTATGCGATTAGTGTTTTGGTGAGCTTTGTGATAATAACCTCACAAATCTCCTTCTGTTGTGTGATGTGATTAATTTCAGATATTTACCTCCAATTTGGGTGATTCCTTGTTTTCCTTCATTGTGTACGTCTTCCTCGGGTACTTTTTTCACTTTTAAGCTGCGCTGATATCGTTTTACCTTGCAACGGATCCAAAAACTGTGGAGCTCGGAAATGGCGCGTGTTCACTTGACAACCTCCGTCTGATAACCGAGACCACATAAGGCTGCAATTATTATAATGTGTTTGGGATGTCCTGTAACCTATTGCCCAGGCTAATTTTGAACTTATTTGCCTTATTTTTTGAAACTTTTAACAGTAACTAATCGATGCTTTTCAGGAATGTTCTCCAAAACTCTCTCATTACCTTGACATTGACTTTTTGAAAAAAGACTAGCTGTCTTCTAGAATGTTCATGGTTCTTCATGTCTCACTGAGGGATAGAATACGGAACGAAGATATAAGAAGGAGTACCGGCATGAAAGGCGCTATGACATTAGCAGACCAGCTTAAATGGAAATGGGGTGGACATGTAGCGAGATTAGATCCCAACCGATGGACGTACAAAATCACGATGTGGGACCCAAGAACGGGAAGACGAAACGTTGGGAGGCAAAGAATCAAATGTGCAGACAAGTTCGTAAAATGGGGAGGAAAACAATGGACAAGAACAGCAAAGATGAGGCAGGTGTGGAAACACCTAGGGAAATTCACATGCAGTGACCAATAAAACAATGCATCAATTAGAAAGACACCGTTTGGTGCCCATGCAGCAAAAACGGTGCATATGTCCGGTGTACAATAAAGGCTTTTCACAGAGCAGTGACCTCAAGAAGCACAGCCTTGTTCATACTGGAGTGAAGGAATACCCTTGTAGCACTTGTGGGAAGTCATTTGCACGGCGAACAGAGCTCTTGGAACGATATCACCAGACTCAATGAACGAATATGTTTCTATATAACAGATTGTTGAAGCGAATATTATACCAGCGTAGCCTAATATAATTTACTTAATTTTTAATCAGCTACACATCTTTATTGTAGACCCAATCAGAAAGAATGACCCCGAATGCTCCTCAGGACTTGCTCACCTGATGAGTTAAAACTGAGCAATTCCCTGCAAATTTCAGGAGGCCATAGCCCTTATGCGATTTGCAAGGCTATTTATTATTAATTGTTATTTTTAAAATGCAAAATTTTAACAGCACTTTCATGAACTCTCCCAGGTGGCAAAATTAAACTGAAGTAAAATTTGGAAACGGCATGCTAGTATATAACACATAGGCTATAAGATGGAATTACATCTAAACACTAAGCTTTATATGTTGAAAGGTTCCGGGAAGAAAGGGAAATTGTAGGCTACCTAGAGCAACATTTTGGTGACAAATTTCAAGCAGGATTTTTCCTGTTGTATGAACTTGCCAGTACCACGGCATTCCTCTTCTTCCCTTTGACGCACTAGCATCCTTTTGCTGTTCTTCCACGTCCCTTATCCCCATGCTCCTAGCGCTGGCCATTTATTATATTTTTTTAAGCTTTTATTGTCTAATAAAAGGAGTTGTTCCCTGAAGAACTAAATAGCCTATCGTCATATAGGCCAATCCGACTTACGCAAATTGCCTCAATTTTCAGTTTTAATTGCTGTAATAGATTCGTAGATATTGTGAACTGTGAAAATATTTCATATGGTCACTATGTTGGATTATTATATATACAGTAGACCTTCGAGTTATGTAGGCTACATGAAGATTATTGTGTAGGTGTTTTATTCCAACTTCAATCTCATGATTAGGACACAAGAAGTAGCCTAAAAATGAGATTTTAATTTTTTCTCAGCCACCATCTTGTGGTTATGAAACTAATTTAAATGAATTAGATGCCATTGGATTACATTTTATATAAGCATATACCGTATTAAGTTTCACTGCGATCGGATAGTTAAATCACGAGAAACGTCCATTTGAATATTTGAAATTCGTGTCACCACCATGTTGGATTTGTGCTCACCAGGTCATTGAAAGTCCCATAGGTGAACTTATTGTTATAGCCTCTATGCACATGCCAAATTTCAGTTTGATTGCTGCCATAGATTAATAGATATTGAGAACCGTCTAAATATTTCGGTTAATCGCCATGTCGGAATTTAATAACTTATATGCAGGCCATGGAGTTATGTACTATTGGATGAGGATTATTGGATACGTTCATTATTCAAACGTTGATTTCGACCGCACACGAATTAAGAATTTAATTTTGAAATTTCGCACAACCGCCATCTTGAGGTTACGTAAACAATTGAACTAAATTAGATGTCAGTGCATTGCAATTTTTATAGTAATTTCCTGTACCAAGTTTCCCTGCGTTCGGATGGTTAAATCGCGAGAATAGTCTATTAAAATGTTTCAATTCGCTTGGCCGCGATGTTCGTTTTGTACTTAACAGGGCTTTGAAAGACACATCGGTGAACGTCCTGTAGTGCCCTTTACCACTGAACAAAATTTCTGGGTGCTATGAGTAATAGTTTCGGAGATATAGGATGCCGGTGAAATATTTCGCACAACTGCCATGTTGGATTGGTGAGTCATCATCATCATCTTGTACAGTTTCCAGCCCCAGGTTGGGTCTGTTTGGAACATATGCCTCGCCACTTACTTCTTTCTTCCCACCACCTCTCCGCTGTCACTCTGGTCCAGTCCTCGCCTCTCTTCTTGACACATTCCTCCACTCCTTTCAGCCATCTATCTCTTGGTCTTCCCCTTGGTCGTTTCTTCTGCATCTGCATCTCATGTATCCTCTAGGGAATCTTCTTCTCATCCATTCTCTTTAAGTGTCCATACCACCTAAGTCTTGATGTCTCAATCCTACCTTGCAAGGGCTCCTCTTTCACCATTTCCCTGACCTTTTCATTCCTCAACCTGTCTCTTCTTGTTACTCCGATCCTACTTCGCAGGAACTTCATTTCACCTGCCTGTATTCTGCTTATGTCTCTTTTCTTCATTGTCCACGTTTCTGAAGCATAGGTCACTATCGGGATATAGTAGCTTCCTTGCTTTTTTGTGGGACATCTTTATTCCACACTAAGCTCCTAATGCTTCTCAGAAATGCTTCTGCCTGTCTGCCACGTTCCGTAATCTCTTTGTCATTTCTCCCATTTTCCTCCACTATACTTCCCAAGTACTTGAGACTTCCCACCTTCTTCAGCTGTCCACCTCCAAGTGTTATCCCACTCATTGGTCTGTCCTTTTTCCTGGTCGTTAACAGGATCTCACATTTACTGATGTTGAACTTCCATCCGTACTCTCCCACTGTTTGTTCCCAAGCCTTCAGTTGCTCCTTAATTTCCTCCTCCTTGTTTCCCCAGACCATGAGATCATCTGCAAACACCATTGCTTTAATCTTACCTTCTCCTATCTTTCCTGCTATCCGTGTCATTACCTCGTCCATAACCAAAGTAAAGAGAAGGGGTGACAGCGCACTACCCTGTTTCAGGCCACTCATTTGTCTGAGCCAGTCTGTTCTTTCCCCTCCAACTTTCACACAACTCACTCTTCCACAATACATCTCCTTCACTCTGCCTACAGTCCCTTTTTCCACTCCCATGTTTTCCATTGCTTTCCAAACCTTCTCCCTACACACGCTATCATAGGCCTTTTTGATGTCCAGGAAGGCCATCAACAGATCCTCTCGAAATTCGTAGTGGTTTCCTGGAGCTGTCTCACTGAAAATATGAGATCCACTGTTGATCTTCCAGGTCTGAATCCATACTGCTCCTCTCTCAATTTTCTCTCCACTTCGGCTCGTATTCTACTTTCTAATATCTTTTCATATATCTTGGTACAGTGAGGTATGAGTGTGACTCCCCTGTAATTTCTGCACTCCTTCTGCTTCCTTTCTTAAATATTGGGACAATTAATCCTTTCTTCCAATCTTCTGGGGTCTTTTTCTCCTTCCATATCACCCTCATCACACGGTACAGCCACTGTTTCCTAACCCCTCCTGCTGCCTTCACCATTCCGACACTCACTTCATCCACACCCGGTGCCCTTCCTCCTTTCATCTTGTCTATAGCAATCTCCAGTTCTCTCCAAGTCAGGTCCTTTTCCATTCCTGTGTTGTCTTCTCCAGCTTCCAATGCATTGTCTTCCTCCCTATGACCATTTCGATTCAGCAAATCCTCAAAGTACTCTTTCCACACTGTCTTGGCTTTTTGTATTGGCTTTATATGTTACCTTTTTGTATTGGCTTTTTGTATTGGATTTTTATGTTGGCTTTTATGTTGGCTTTTGTATTGGCTATTTTTTGGCCTTATGTTGGCTTTTATGTACGCATTTGTGTTGGCTAAATATGTTGGCTTTGTTGTATTGGTTTTTGTATAGGTTTATGTATTGGCCCTTATGTTGGCTTTTTGTGTTGGCTTATTATGTTGGCTTTTGTGTTGGCTTTTGTATTGGCTTTTTGTTGGCTTTTTATGTTGACGTTTTGTTGGCTTTTTGTGTTGGATTTTCATGATGTCTTTTATGTTGGCTTTTAATTGGCTTTTATGTTGGCTTTTTGTTGGATTTCTATGTTGGCTTTTTGTAATGCCTTTTTATGTTGGCTCTTTTTATTGACTTTTGTTGGCTTTTTATATTGGCTTTTATTTTGGCTTCTTATGTTGGCTTTTATGTTGGCTTTTTGAATTGGCTTTTGTATTGGCATTTATGTTGGCTTTGGTTGGCTTTTTGTGTTGGATTTTTATGTTGGCTTTTATGTTGGCTTTTTGTAGTGGCTTTTATGTTGGATTTTTATGATGGTTTTCTGTTGGAATTTTATGTTCGCTTTTTAGTATTGGATTTTTATGTTGGCTTTTTGTATTGGCTTTTATGTTGGCTTGTTGTTCTGGCTTGTTATGTTGGCTCTATGTATTGGCTTTTATGTTGGCTTTTGTATTGGCTTATGTATTGGTTTATGTGCTGGCTTTTGTATTGGTTTTTGTGTTGGCTTTTGTATTGACTTTTATGTATTGGCTTTTATGTTGGCTTTTGTATTGGCTTTTATGTAGGCTTTTGTATTGACTATTGTGTTGGCTTTATGTTGGCTTTTAGGTTGGCTTTTGTGCTGGCTTTTGATGTTGGTTTTTTGTATTGGATAATGTATTGGCTTTAATGTTGGCTTTTGTATTGGCTTTTGTGTGGGCTTTTGTGTGGGCTTTTTATGTTGGCTTTTTTATTGGCTTTTATGTTGGCTTGTTGTTTTGGCTTGTTATGTTGGTTTTATGTATTGGCTTTTATGTTGGCTTTTGTATTGGTTTATGTGTTGGCTTTTGTATTGGTTTTTGTGTTGGCTTTTGTATTGACTTTTAAGTATTGGCTTTTATGTTGGCTTTTATGTTGGCTTTTGTAATGGCTTTTATGTAGGCTTTTTATTGACTTTTGTGTTGGCTTTATGTTGGCTTTTAGGTTGGCTTTTGTGCTGGCTTTTGATGTTGGTTTTTTGTATTGGCTTTTTGTATTGGTTTATGTATTGGCTTTAATGTTGGCTTATGTATTGCCTTTTGTGTGGGCTTTTGTGTTGGCATTTTATGTTGGCTTTTTTATTGGCTTTTATGTTGGCTTTTGTATTGTACCCGATACCTATTTTAGGCTATCGGCTACGCCAGCTGACATTAAGCTATAGTTGAGGTTTTGGAAGGCAAGCTGATATGATAGCGCATTGATCGCGTCAAGAAGAAAGCCAAGATGACGTAGGAGGTCAAGAATCAAGGAGGCATTGAAATCTGTAAGAAGATAGAATTATTAATAAAGATGTGAAACTTTATTGAAATATATATGGGATTATAATAAGTTAAAACAACTTAGAAGAGTATATATGACATGCATAATATGTGGAAATAAGTTATTGTATAACAGAACAGCCGAGAGGAGTCGGGTTCGAGACTATGTTCGTGACGTAGGAGCACTGTGGTGGGGGAGAATTAGCCACGTGCCGCACGGAGCTCATAAGCTGGAACACAGCGCTAAGCAGGTCAGTTGGGCTCAATGAGGCGAGCAGTACAGAGCAGCCCTATAGCACAGCGAGACGGGCATTGAAGGTCACGCAACACACGTAAACCGTCACGGCAAGTGTAGGCGACATTTCTCGCATCACCGAGCAACAGAGGCCGCGCGGGTCGTTGATACAGGCGACCTGGCCGAGAAGACAATTGTAGATAGCCGGGGTATTTCAAAACCACACTGATCGCATATGAAGACTTTGTTTCAAGCTTCATTTCGACGTTGTTCGAACACAGGCTTTCACAATTAACCTTATAACCATGCTGTTATATAATACATTCAAACGACTTTTTACTATTTCAAGTAAACTGAATGTTTAGCATAGGCTCTGATGAACATTACAGCGTGCATTTATAAGATTTTTATCTTATACCATTTTCATGGATTACATATTATAGACAGATACAGGGTGTATCGTAATCATGAACACTATCTAGTAAAATTTTTATTTTACTCAAGTAGAACTTTGCAGTAAGTTGAGAGTGGACTTACAATTCTCAAACTGAACATTTATCGGAACAGTGGCGTATATTAGAAGAAGAGTAGGGGGTCCGCTGTTACCATGAACTTTTCGAGAAGGAGTTGGACGATATCCGCTATGGGTAATCCGAGGTTCAACATGATCGAGTAAACGTGAATAGAGACAAGATGGCACCACAGAGCGATGGATTCGGTTCCTGACGAGAGGAGTCCAACAGCTGATTCGCTTGGGATTTCGAAGGAAATCGTCATTTCATGGATGAAATGATATTCACGCCGATCTTACGAGAAATCTTTAGGTAGGGAAAATCGACGATCTTGGAAATTATATTACAACTGATAATGAAAGGTATTGTAAGAGTTCTATCTACCTGATACGATTATTTTCATGAATACTGGGCACACATGTATATTTTTCTAATAGGAGTGATTTGATTATTAAGACATGGTTTGAATTTATATACTTCGAATTTGCTAGAATATGGAGTGACCATATGATATGGCAGGCATCACTATTCGTAATTCTCACCGTTGTTTGGCTTTATTAAGAAGATGTTTGGTCTTATAGACATTTTTCCAGCTAGGATATTTTTCATGGATAGTTTTTTTTTGAGTAACGAGTATTTCGAACTCGTGATCTGCAATTGATTATCAGAAACTACTTCGTCAGTTCATTGCATACTAGCGAGTGTGTATTATTCATCAGTAGGGATTTTTCCATTGGATTGTTTGGAGATATTAAGAAGTTATTCACTTTAGTGAATGAACGTCGCTTTTATATGACAACTAGAAACTTGTTGATTCCTTTCTGGTACATTCACTCATATAGCCTACGAGGTGGGGTCCTTCGTATTTATACGATTGTATGGTGGCTACTCACCTTACCCACCGTTTAGGGAACTATCATCCAAGTCGACGGGGCGAGGTCCTTCGTATTTATACGATTGCACGGTGGTTACACATCTTACTCGCCATTGAGGAACTCATTTTATCATCCGAATGTACACGAGATGTAAGTGAATTAAACAAGGAACTACTAGTCACATATCAGTCGAAATTTTGTTAAATAAAGTAACGATAAATGTCAACAGGATTGCATTTAGTAATTCTAGTTTGCCAATCCAATATTTTGTTGCTATACTCTTTTGAGAGTAATTTCAGTTTAACAGCTATCACAGCTGATGCTTTAATGATTTTTATAATTGTGTTTGATACCTTTGAGAAGGATTTAAAGTAATTTAATCTAGTAAGATTAATCATTAATGGTCATAATTATTTTAAGGCAGATCAATATTGCAGATTTTGATGTGAGAGATTATAGCACATTGGTGTTTTTCTACGATGTGAATTATGAAACTTGTGAAAGAGAATTTATGCTATTTGAAAGCAAATATTAAAATACTGAAGTAATGTTTTTCCATTTGTTTAAGAAGTTGTCTAGAAGTGATCAGAGTAATTACAGTCATTGGAGATTATGTGCGTTAATAATTTGAAGCCATTTATATATTTTTGTAGATCATGCAACGTGGTTAAATGAAGTTTGTGATAGGCATTTTGTGGAATTTGCCATTTGATAGTTGCAACGTTGATAATGTATTTTGAAGCGGACATGAGGTCGTCGTATCCAGTCTAGCGTAATTGTTGAAATTCATGCTGTATGTGCTGAATATTTATGGAGTTTTGTAGCAATTCTTATATTCAAATGTGATATTTGGAATATTGAAGAAATATAATGTCGTTGTGGATAGTTAGATCCAACGTGATGTCGTGGAGACAATAATATTTTTGGCATGATAAATTAAATACGAGATATAACTTGGAAGTAATAAAACTGTAAGACAACGTTCTATAAACCTTATTAAACAATTTGTTAGGAAATTAAACAAGTAAATGAAGTTGATAATACAAGATTTTCTGAAAATAATAATTAATGAAATAATAATCTGAGATTTAAGCATATTAACGATCTGACCTAATGAAATAAAAATCAGAATGACTAGATGAAATAATAAAATTAAATAACCAGATGATTGAAATTTAAATAAGTTGATAAATTAAATTTTGAAATAAATCGATGAATTAAATAAGTGGATGAATTAAAGATTGAATTAATTAAACTGATTGAAATGAATTATTAGACGATTGTAATGATGATGAATAACTGAATTAGAAGGTGATGATTAATTAAAGAAGCTGATGATTAATGAATGTTTATGGAATTAAATAAATTTAATTGAGAGATGATTCGAAGGAATTGCAACTTAAAATGTGAATTTAAATGATGTAATGGTGAGGAATTAACGATTCTGACAGGAATATTTGGAATTTTGAAGTGAGAATTAATGTGAGAAATATTTAATTTTGATAATAATGATGAGGATGACCAATGAGAATTTGAATTTTCTGTAATTCACAGATAAGAGATTAATGACGATGTAAATAATGTAAATTAATTAGTAAATGTTTAGGAACATTAGATTAACATGTTCTACGTTCAAATTATACCATGCAAACCATAATTTATGTGATATTTAACATGAGTGATTATTATATGTGTATGTTTAGGCAGATTAGTAACTTAATTAAATCCACATTGATGTTAAATTAAAGAGAATTAGGTCTCAGGTTTCACAAATGTCAGTGACGAAAGACATAGTGCTACAGTGATCCTGAGAACCCAAGAGAACTTTATACATTTTTCTTGATAAGTGGATTGAAATAATTTTGCATTAGAAAGGAGATGGTTCGATTTTTTGGACAATGACTATTTAACTTTGCATTCGACCATACTCTTAGGTAGGATTTATATTTAAAATGTCTGTCTGACTATCAAAGTAAAATAAATTTGTTTTTATCTTAGTTGTGATCTGATGATGGTGTGATGTTCCTTTTTCTTTCCTTGTCTTGAGTAAGGCTTATCCGGAAAGGAAGTGGTTTTGCTAGGAATTCAGTTGATGGCGCCCATTTATATTTGAATTATTTTTATTAACTTAAGCCCGTAACGACCCTAGAGATACTTTGTCTCGTGAAACCCACTGCTTTTTCAAGAACTCAGCTGAATTTCCGACACATTCCTTATTTGACTAGAGGTTCATTTAACTCCGCTCTGTCCTGGAACTCCAGGGATGTGATGTTATAGCAGATGGGTCATCGCATCCCCAGGACGAACGGGTACAGTATTGACTTCATGTTGGCTTTTATGTTGCCGTTTATGTAGACTTTTGTGTTGGCCAATTATGTTGGCTTTGTTGTATTGGCTTTTGGTATTGGTTTATGTATTGGCTCTTTGTGTGGGCTATTTATGTTGGCTTTTTATGTTGGATTTTGTGGTGCCCTTTCTATTGGATTTAAGAAATTGGCTTCTTATGTTAGGCTTTTTGTTGGCTTTTTATGTTGCCTTTTTGTATTGGCTATTATGTTGGATTTTTATGTTGGCTTTTTGAATTGGCTTCTGTATTGGTTTTCATGCTGGTTTTTGTATTGGCTTTTGTATAGGCTTTATGTTGGCTTTTAGGTTGGCTTTTATGTTGGCTTTTTGTTGGCTTTTTATGTTGGTTTTTTGTATTGGCTTTTGTATTGGTTTATGTATTGGCTTTTATGATGGCCTTTTTGTTGGCTTTTGTATTGGCTTTTGTGTGGGCTTTTGTGTTGGCTTTATATGTTGGTTTTTTGTATTGGCTTTTGTATTGGTTTATGTATTGGCTTTTATGTTGGCCTTATTGTTGGCTTTTGTATTGGCTTTTGTGTGGGCTTTTGTGTTGGCTTTTTATTGGCTTTTATGTTGGCTTTTGTATTGATATCATGTTGGCTTTTATAATGGCTTTTATTGTTGGCTTTTTGTAGGCCTTTGTGTTGGCTAATTATGTTGGCTTTGTTGTATTGGTTTTTGTATTGGTTTATGTATTGGCTCTTTGTGTTGGCTTTTTATGTTGGCTTTTCTATTGGATTTAAAGAATTGGCTTCTTATGTTTGGCTTTTTGTTGGTTTTTATGTTGGCTTTTCGAATTGTCTTTAGTATTGGCTTTTATGTTGGCTTTTTATGTTGTTTTTTGTATTCGCTTTTATGTTGGCTTTTTATGTTGGCTTATTGTATTGGCTTTTATGTTGGCTTTTTGTATTAGCTTTTATGTTGGCCTTTGTATTGGTTTATGATTTGGTTTAAGTATTGGCTTTTGTATTGACTTAAATGTTGGATTTTTATGTTGGCGTCTATGTTGGCTTTTTGAATTGGCTTTTGTATTGTCTTTTATGTTGGCTTTTGTATAGGCTTTATGTTGGCCCTTAGGTTGGCTTTTATGTTGGCATTTGTGCTGGCTTTTTATGTTGGCTTTATTGTGTTGGCTTTTTGTATTGGTTTATGTATTGATTTTTATGTTGGCTTTTTTGTTTTGGCTCTTTTGTTGGCTGTTGTATTGGCTTTTGTGTTGGCTTTTTAGGTTGGCTTTTTGTATTGGCTTTTATGTTGGCTTTGTATTGGATTTATGTTGGCTTATATGTGGGCTTTTGTATTGGCTTTTATGTTGGCTTTTTATGTTGGCTTTTTATGTTGTCTTTTTATGTCGGCTTTTTAGGTTAACTTTAATAATGGCCTTTTGTATTGCCTTTTTATGTTGGCTTTTTGTATTGGCTTTTATGTTGGCTTTTGTATTGGCTTTTCTTAGTGGAGTTATGTTGGCTTTGTTGTAGGCTTTTTTGTTGGCTTTTATTTTGGCGTTTTGAATTGGCTTTTGTATTGGCTTTTATGTTGACTTTTTGTATTGGATTTTTATGTTGGCTTTTTATGTTGGCTTTTTAGGTTACCTTTTAGTAATGGCTTTTTGTATTGCCTTTTTATGTTGGTTTTTTGTATTGGCTTTTGTATTGGTTTATGTATTAGCTTTTATGTTGGCCTTTTGTTGGCTTTTGTATTGGCTTTTGTGTGGGCTTTTGTGTTGGCTTTTTTATTGGCTTTTATGTTGGCTTTTGTATTGATATCATGTTGGCTTTTATAATGGCTTTTATTGTTGGCTTTTTTGTAGGCCTTTGTGTTGGCTAATTATGTTGGCTTTGTTGTATTGGTTTTTGTATTGGTTTATGTATTGGCTCTTTGTGTTGGTTTTTATGTTGGCTTTTTATGTTGGCTTTTTAGGTTACCTTTTAGTAATGGCTTTTTGTATTGCCTTTTTATGTTGGTTTTTTGTATTGGCTTTTGTATTGGTTTATGTATTAGCTTTTATGTTGGCCTTTTGTTGGCTTTTGTATTGGCTTTTGTGTGGGCTTTTGTGTTGGCTTTTTTTATTGGCTTTTATGTTGGCTTTTGTATTGATATCATGTTGGCTTTTATAATGGCTTTTATTGTTGGCTTTTTTGTAGGCCTTTGTGTTGGCTAATTATGTTGGCTTTGTTGTATTGGTTTTTGTATTGGTTTATGTATTGGCTCTTTGTGTTGGTTTTTATGTTGGCTTTTCTATTGGATTTAAAGAATTGGCTTCTTATGTTTGGCTTTTTGTTGGTTTTTATGTTGGCTTTTCGAATTGTCTTTAGTATTGGCTTTTATGTTGGTTTTTTATGTTGTTTTTTGTATTCGCTTTTATGTTGGCTTTTTATGTTGGCTTATTGTATTGGCTTTTATGTTGGCTTTTTGTATTAGCTTTTATGTTGGACTTTGTATTGGTTTATGATTTGGTTTAAGTATTGGCTTTTGTATTGGCTTTTGTATTGACTTAAATGTTGGCTTTTTATGTTGACGTCTATGTTGGCTTTTTGAATTGGCTTTTGTATTGTCTTTTATGTTGGCTTTTGTATAGGCTTTATGTTGGCCCTTAGGTTGGCTTTTATGTTGGCATTTGTGCTGGCTTTTTATGTTGGCTTTATTGTGTTGGCTTTTTGTATTGGTTTATGTATTGATTTTTATGTTGGCTTTTTTGTTTTGGCTCTTTTGTTGGCTGTTGTATTGGCTTTTGTGTGGCTTTTGTGTTGGCTTTTTAGGTTGGCTTTTTGTATTGGCTTTCATGTTGGCTTTGTATTGGATTTATGTTGGCTTATTTGTGGGCTTTTGTATAGGCTTTTATGTTGGCTTTTTATGTTGGCTTTTTAGGTTACCTTTTAGTAATGGCTTTTTGTATTGCCTTTTTATGTTGGCTTTTTGTATTGGCTTTTATGTTGGCTTTTGTATTGGCTTTTTTAGTGGAGTTATGTTGGCTTTTATGTAGGCTTTTTTGTTGGCATTTATTTTGGCGTTTTGAATTGGCTTTTGTATTGGCTTTTATGTTGACTTTTTGTATTGGATTTTTATGTTGGCTTTTTGTATTGGCTTTTATGTTGGCTTTTTATGTTGCCGTTTTGTTGGATTTTTATGTTGGCTTTTTATTGCCTTTTTATGTTGGCTTTTTGTATTGGCTTTTATGTTTGCTTCTTGTATTGGCCTTTTATATTGGCTTTTTATAATGGCTTTTATTAGAATTTCGGAAAAGTTTCAAACATAGTTGGAATGTTGCCAGACCAATCAAACTGAAATGTTGCCTTTAATTGGTCTTCTGTAGGCTATTTGATAGGTCCAAGAAAAGGTGGCCACACTTACTTGGAAGAGATCCGGTCAAATGATGGGACTGGAGTACAGAGAGAGAGGGCTGTTATCATTTCTCGTTTAATGTGAATAAGCAAAAGAACTGTTTGTTTGATGTAAGGTGAATAAAATTAAGTAAACCATTAAAAACTTATGACAACTCTTATGTGTAATATTTGAGTAACGCTGAAGATCTTTTTTTATATTTTCAAAGCTTATTTTTTTAATATCCAGTCAGATTTAACTTCGATATAATGCACAATAAAAATATTTTGATATTTTCATTCGTTCTTGTTTTCGCACCAAGACCTTACATATATATTTAATTTATATACCATTTATATGTATGAAATATTTGAGAGGCTGCAACAATTTTTCACCGAAGATGATATTTCAAGAAATTTCAGACATAATATTCGGGAGTGCAACAATGCTATGTCCTTCGTTTATTTTGGTGCCTATGTTACCGTGCCACTTCAAAACGGTTCATATTGTTTGAAGATTTATTTAATTGCACATAATTGCATTTGTTCCTTATATTCCTAAAATAGACGTGATGGTTCTTACGATCATTTTTATATATTATACTCCTCAGAAGCTAATCGAGTTAGATCTGAAAATGAAGCAAATTCTTGCAACAGGGAGGGCACACTTCATAGATTAAACAATATTTTGTATGAGCATAATCCCTACATTCAAACAGAAGAGTATTTAAGGGGAGTATGTGCGTCCTATACCTACAGTGTTAAATTTGCAATATTGATGACCCATTATCACAGAACCTTCTCCTTGGGCCTTCTCGAAAATATGCCGCTTGCATAAATACACGCGATCGATGAGAGATGAAATGGAATTTTCTGTTATTTATTCCACATGTTAACAGCGAGTCCTCTGTGGATGGTGAGGAATCAAATGTTACCGAATTACCAGCCAGAGTTTAAACGTATGAGGATATCGTGAATGAGATTTACGGCGAAACATTCACTTCTGGAAGGGATATACTAAATTTCTCGAAAGTTTGCATTCCTACACCAAAAATGAACAATGAAATTTAATTAATTTAAAAGTGATTGAACTTATATCCAGTAGTTCAAACACATACATCATCGATTACAGATTAAATATTAAGATGAAAGCCAGCCATTCAAGATTCCTAGAGAATTCTTGAATTCTTTGGAATTAAGGGATTTGCCTCCACACACTTCAATCATTTTAGCCATAGTTATGCTCCTTAGAAATCTGAACGTGTCCTAATGGCTCCTATATGGAACCATATTATTTGTAAGAAATATGTATGAAAATTGCTTAAATATGTAAATAATAGGTGCAGTCAAAATTAGGCAAAAAAGGTCTAATCCTTCAACTTGATGTAACACCATCCGATAACACACTTCCATTTTCTTTAAAGATGCCACCTCATCAAGTTATTAGTGATGGCCAGCAGTGTGTTGCAATGTCGAGAGTGCAATCTTTTGACGCCCTTAAAATTGCAATAGTGCAAGAAAGTAATCGTACAAAGAATGTATAGAAGAAAATACTTCAGTAAATATTTTCTCATTGACCGTCATGTATTGACGGGTTTCAACTACTAAATAACAAAGTTATTACATGTCTGCATAATAAAAATATTTAAACAGGTTCGGTAGCTGGTAGCACATCACGGGCGGAAACAGATAATATTTCTGCTTGCGTTGCTTTCCGTCGCCTGGCTACTGCCTGAGAGAGACAGTTCGGTCTCGTTTGGTTCCAGGCTTGCTAAAGGAATATTTTAGTCATCAGCCCCGTGTGTTTAAGTGTATAGGAAAGGTGGGATAGCTTGGTCATCAGTCCTATGTACTTGCGAGTGAATATGTTTTTTTACATTCTCAGCCTATAGTCTCGTCTCGTAATAAACTTGGGATAGCTTGGTCATCAGCCACGTATAGTTGGATATTATTTCCATGTAGTTCGTGTTAGATATTGTGGTCATCAGCCCCATACACTTAAATTTATTGTAAAATTAAAATATATCAGTAGTCGCTCATTAGTCTCGTGTAACGTAGGGATAACGCGGTCATCAGTCCTCTGTACTTGTGTGTGGAATATGGCTATCACGGCCATCATCTCCGTATAGTTGCTATTGCTTAATTCATATTAGAGTTTTCATTAAGTCATTAAGACCATGAAGTTGGGGGTATTTGGATATAACTGCTATTAGCCCCGTATAGTTATAAACTTAGTAATATATAGGTCATCAACAATTAAAAACATTTAGGATATCAACATCTTGTAATGCGAATAAAGTAATAAATCACCTCCTGTTAATTATCATCTACCGTTACGGCGTAGTGGGTCGGAAAGTTTCGGATGTCATTATAGTATTAATACAGTAGGCCTTAGATACTCTAATACTGCTAGTTTTGCGAGAAAGCTAGCGTTGCCTTCCATGAATATCGACAAGAGGAAAGAGCGGTTCCAAGTAGGTGGAAACAATTGTAAATAATTTTAGGTAAATCAGTAGAATTTGAGAAATCTATGGAATTTGGGATGAACCGTTCGAGTACGTTGTCCTAGATTTTATCCATGTAGTTAAAGGTTGAGTAACACCTGTTTCTTACGAAAAACGTTAAGGGTAGTCGTACATTGTAGAATTTAAGAAAGTTTGTGAATGTTTGGTAAAATGTTGCAATGTCACACATTCGACTTTTCAACTTAATCCCATGCTGTAAACTAAAAAGCAGGAACAAAGAGAGAACACATACACATCGTTTTCGAATAAAGGAATACGTAATGAATTTTGAAGCTTTAATAAAATAATTAAAATGACATGGTCCTTAGTTGGCCCAACAGATAATTTCAATATTACATGATTACTAATAATAAATACTAAATATTGAATAAATTTAAATGTACCATGTAACGTCACTGGATATGATTAATCTTGTTTTACCACAGGAATTTTGCTTAGACTATACTATACTCGGTGAGGTGCCAGAATAGGATTGACAGTTCTCGTCTTGCCATGTGGTCTGATAACGAGATTGCCAAACTACACAAGCCAGAGACACAGCTGACCAGGCACTGAAGCACGTGGGCTGTAATATTGCAACGCTGAGTATCATGACATCAACTATGCAAGGAAGGAAGATTGTAGTTTTACGTGACCGTGAATCTTGTGATTATGAGCCACGGGACCTCCTTTTTACGTGGAATCCGAACCACAGGACATGGCATTTCACTTCGAAAATCTCACATGCATTGACCGGGAATCGATCCCGGACCGCCTTGGTGAGAGGCATACAGCTAGACCGCTGAGCCACCACGCCCCCACATCAACTATGCAAACATGGATTGGTCAAGAGGCAGAGGGGTGATAACTGACGTGGAATTTCCGGTAAAATGTCTATCCTATTCAGGCAGCTCACAGAGTATATGGACCAACATCTGTGCCTTCAGGGCACCTATCCGAGTAAAGTTTGTTCCCCTTGTACAACCGAATGTTGGCTAGAGACCACTATGGATCATGATGTGTTTCTTCAGGTGATCTTTCCGAGTAAAGTTTGCTCGACATACAGGGTGAACAAAAAATGCCGCACTTAGAGGTCGGCATGCGATTCCTCACCCAATTGCAAGACAAAAGTTTCTATAGAAAAATCGGATCGAGTGCTGTTTAAAACCACAAGTATGAAAACGAGAAGCAGGCAGCACTGTCATATCCTGCAGCGCATCGGATTGTACAGAGAAATGTGCATCATCCCGCAATACCGTACCAGCCATCGCAGCGCACAGAGGAGACTGCTCGGTTATCAAACCCACATGCATCATGGCGCTACGGTTTGATTCTACATCAGGTTTTTTGTTATTGTGACGTCAATTCCCTAGTTCCTGTCATTTAACCGCGTTTGTAAGCATGACATAATTTTTTCACATGACAGTGTGAGTCGCCTCCGTTCCGTGGTGGTCAGCGTGATTAGCTCCCACCCCGGAGGTGCGCGGTTCGATTCCAGGCTCTGCCACGAAATTTGAAAAGTGATACGGGGTCTACTCAGCTTCGGGTGGTCCAAATGAGTAGAAGGGGTTCGATTCCCACCTCAGCCATCCTCGAAGTGGTTTTCCGTGGTTTCCCACTTCGTCTTCGGGCATATGCCAAGATGATACCTACCGTAAGGCCACGGCAGCCTCCTTCCCCTTCCTTGCCTACACCCCCCCCCCCCCCACACCCCTGTGTTCCCATCCCTTCATCAGGCCCCTGTTCGCTTTGCAGGCGAAGCCGCCTGGGCGTAGTGCGAGTCACACTCCTCAGTTGTATCCCCAACTCAGAGTCCCAAGCTCCAGGACACTGCCCTCGGCGGCGGTAATTGTGGAATCACTCGCTTAGTCCGTAAAATGATAAAGAACGGAGAGAATGATCCATTAAACGGCATGCAGAGTCGAATATCCACGCAGTGCACAACCATAACTGGTCTGTCAAGTGCATGTAGAGTGGCTTCAAGATGGAGTTCACAAACGGTGAATACGTCGATATGCTTTTAGTGTTGGGTGCAACCGATAACCAAGCTTCTGCTGCTGCTCGTGAGTATGCAGCACGGTACACTCATAGGCGCCATCCGGATAAGAATGTTTTTCGTCGCCTTGAGTAACGCCTGCGGAAAACCGGTAATCTTCGCCCACAAGTAGTAGACAGAGGTCGTCCAAAGGCTAGACGTACTCCACAACGGAGGACGCAATTCTTGAAACCGTTCACCAATCACCTCGGCGAAGTTCCCGTGATATTGCAAGACAGTTCCAGGTATCTCAAACACTGGTTGTTGACATGTTGCACGATGAAGAACTGCATCCATATAATTACGGCGACACCTATGGTTTCAGCATGATGATGCACCGGCACACTTTGGGATGATTGTGCGTAACTGTTTAAATGAAGCGTTTCCAGGGAAATGGATTGG
The DNA here is from genome assembly GCA_946902985.2 of Meconema thalassinum. Classification (NCBI taxonomy): domain Eukaryota; kingdom Metazoa; phylum Arthropoda; class Insecta; order Orthoptera; family Tettigoniidae; genus Meconema; species Meconema thalassinum. Next base: position 143,895,260 of record OX336389.2, read on the forward strand.
TCGTGGAGGTCAAATTTTCTGGCACTTAAAGGAACACGTTTATGGTACTCCACCCATGGATGTACAATACCCAATAGCTCGCGTGCATGCTGCATCGGCAATGGTGGATGCAGGTATGCTGTATATGGTCCGGCAAAGTATGTTCCAACGAGTGGCGAAGTGTCTGCAAATGCAAGGTGGTCGCTTTGAACATCTGGTGTGAAGTGAAGACGTTGCTCGTAAGTGTACGTACCGGCTCTGTGAAGATAAGACTGGACGTCACACGTACACTATGGAATTATGGTACCTAGCATAATGGGCAATCTAGTGTAGGCTACCTACAATATTGTGCTTCTTTGTACCGCTTTGGATAGAGACGATGTTACTGTATTCACTATTATGTTCAATTGGCTTTATTTGTACCATGGACGAAACAAAGGTGTCGTTTACTTCTGTAAGCAGTTCGTGTTACGTTCGAATGTTTAAATAAAGGTAACTGCAAAGGTAAGACATAGTGGAGGTGTACATTGGATGCAATTTGATACATTACCTGACAAAAAAAATGGCGCGAACGCGACTCGAACATCAGCGCGTCCGCACAGCCGGCATTTATGGCATAACCTCGTCTCACTGAGCTAATGAGACAGATCAGGCAGAGAGCAGAGTTCCTGCGACCAGTGTTTGGCCACGCTGCGTGCAGTTACAACGTTACCAGAACTTCGTATCTTAACACGCATTTGTGTTAAACCTATTGGCGGGGCTAGGTTTTGCAAGATAAACCTTTGTCGTGAATTTCGACGAGGAATTGCATGCCGACCTCCAAGTGCGGCATTTTTTCTTCACACTGTATACTACCCTACCAGGGAATTGTTACAGCTAGGATAGCGCAGCTGTTGTGTATACATTACGTCATCTCCCATCAACACGTGCGTCAGCAATTTAAGGGGCTCCGAAATATCCTGTAAAGCCCATGTTAATTGACAAAGTTTAGTTACGTATTTGTCAAAAAGCGATTAAAAGGTAGTAATCGTAATATTTAAGGGATGATTTGTTAAGGGTCCCGCCCTACTTTAAAAAATACAATTTTTTAAATGTCCATCTGTCAAATATAACTGCAGTAAATTAAAATAACGGATCATTAATTATATAACCCTCATAAGGAGAAACTATATCAACACATTTCAGCTGTGCATGTTGAAAGGTTCCATAAGAAAATGTAATTGTTATACTAAGAAATACATTGTGTTTAATAGAGAGAAAAATAAAAAATCCAGATACATGTCTCGAGAAAAATAGGGAGATAACAAAAACATGTTAATTATTGGGTTTACTGAAACAGAAATAAGTCTATTTAATGAGTTTTGAGCAATATAAATATAGAGTTAGTAAGTTATAGTTCCGTAGCTTGATACGGCGAAAAAATATATAAAAACTTCAAAATTTTGTGTATTCCGGAGTTCCTTGAACTTAGTTGGTATATGGCTACCACCACCAGATGCCAAGCCAGTAAGGACTGCATGGAAACTGGCCAATAAAATATATTTAAATATACGAGTACTACCCAACCAGGGAATTGTTACCGCTAGAAAGAGAGCGCAGCTCTTGTAAATACATTACATCATCTCGCCTCGTTACGGCTGCAGCGAGCGGCTTGCGGGGCAAGGGGGGGGGGGGACTCATGTACAGTCATAGGCTGCAATGAGAGCACACCACACAGTGCACGGCCCAGCATGAATCAGGCACACAAATAATATCCATCGCACGCGTGTGTCTGGGCGGAGCGAATTAGTTCTGATTTCCGCCACCGGTAACAATTAGCTGGTCGGGTAGTACCACAGTAATGTGACTTGGGACCACTATGAAACATCACGTGGTTCTTTTAGCGGCTTTTGAAGTAAACTTTGCTACGCATGTATCACAGGACTAAGAATTAACACCACTATGGATCATCATGTGTTGCTTTGAATTTTCTGTCTGATTAAAGTTTGCTTCGCATGTACCACATGAATGTGGCATAAGACCAATATGAATCATCACGTGTCTCTTTAATATGCTCTTCGCAGAAAACATCGCTACGCATGTAGCACAGGCTTTATACCACTATGGATCATCATGTGTTTCTTCGTATTACCTTTCCAAGCAAAGTGCGCTCCACATGTACTACAGGAATGTGGCTTGATACCACTATGGATCATCAGGTGTGCCTTCAAAACACCTTTCCGAGAAAAGTGTGCACCACATGTAGCACAAGAATATGGCTTGAGACCACTATGAATCACCATGTGCGTCTTCACATCACCTCTCCGAGCAAAGTGCGCTCCACATGTAGCACAAGAATATGGCTTGAGACCACTATGAATCACCATATGCGTCTTCACATCCCTTTTCCGAGCAAAGTGCGCTCCACATGTAGCACAAGAGTGTGGCTTGATACCACTATGGATCATCACGTGCTTGTTTAAATTTCCTTTGTCAGCAAACTTTGCTCCACATGTAATACAGGAATAAGGCCTTATTTCACTATGGATCTCCATGTGCCTCTTCAGGTTACCTATCGCAGCAAAGTTTGCTCCACATGTACCGCAGGAATGTGGCTTGAGACCACTATGGACCGACATGTGTCTTTTCAAAATCGATGTCGTAGTCAAGTTTGCTCCGCAGGTTGTACATATGTAAGGCATCTTTCTTTTATTAGTAATCTCTGAATTCTGGTCGTTTCTGTGAAGAATTCCTAATGTTAGAACAAGTAAAATACCCACTACCATTATAATATAGAAACTTATATAGCACAATTCCGGATAAGTAAATAATAATCTTCTGTATTCGTAGACATGGATATAAGTGCGTATGATGTTGATATTTTGGTTCAGGAAATAACACCCTTTACAATTTCGGTACAATCGTGTTGACCACCTCAAAAGCATTTGATTACGCTATGTTAGATGATCAAGAGAAACGGAATAATAACATTAAGGTCAAGACATCTATTTAGTGGAAACTTAACAAGTGCTTTTTAAGCAATTTGCATTTATTTGCAAGTTTTCCTTAGATACTAGGAACTGAACTCGTATCTACTCATAAATGGAGTGGTGTTCCTGCAATCGATATATATTATACAAACAATACTGTTCTATACTATATGTCAGTGTTTTAGGATTTATAGTTCTTACGGATGAACGTGTTAATCCTTTTATAACAAGAGAAAAGCACTTGTGCCAGTCAACATGATCTTCCAACGTCTCGATTAAGAGGATAAGTAAAAATTGGGTGCTGCTCTATACTTTTAAGTACGAGAGTTGTGGGGAAGGATCCTATTCACGGGGTATTTGAATAAGCAACCCGCAATCCATGGACAAGGCCGTGCGCACTCCCGAACGAGTAAGAGGGGAGAAAGTCGTGTTAGGGCTCAATCGAATGGGCCCGAGATCCAAGATGGGCGGCAATAGATTATGTTTTATTTTTATTTTTATTTATTTAATGTTTATTCATTGATTATTATTATTATTCGATTCGGCCATCTGTGGACCACGTTACTTCTACAGCTTCCGTCCCTGAGCTTTAGTTCCATCCCAGAATTCCCGCATGAATTTTCTGTGAGCCTCCTTTCTTTCATCAGTCCACTCTTTCCCTGTTTTCAGCTTTAGCTTTTCTGAGAATCGCCGGTGTGTTCCAAGTTTTCTCTGAAGAGGAGTACGTTCCTGGATGTCTTCAAACGTGATCCCAACTTCTAGAATACCTCTTTCAATCTCGGTGAATCAAATTCCCTTCGTTTTCTTGTTTATAAACTGGGAAAAGGTACCGTTGGACAGTCTCTCAGAGTTTATGCGTCTTATGTGGCCATAAAAATTAATCCTCCGTATCCTTACGATGTCTGTTGTCCTTTCCACACATAGGTAGAGTTCGTTGTTGTGCCACCTCCTGAAATCTCCATTTTCCCTGATTGGTCCCAGTATCTACTTAGAATTTTTCGTTCTTTAGTGTCTACCTTTTCAGTCAAATCTTTCCTGTTCAATGCAAGGCATTCTCCTGCGTACAGGACTTCTGGACGAATAACTGAACAATAATGTCTAAGGTTGGCAATGAGTGACACTGATCGTTTATTATAAACATTCCTTGTTGGTTGGAAAGCAAATTCCACCTTGTTGATCCTTGATGTGCATGCTTCTTTCTCAGAATTGTTTGGTGTTATCCACTCACCTAAGTACTTAAACGTCTCTGTCCGCTCGAATATTCCCTGCTCTACAATTAACTCCTTGGGGGTTAGCTTGATGTTAGTTATAAACTCCCTTTTCTGAAAGGAGATCTGGAGACCTGCTTTTCCTGCTTGGCTTTTAAATTAGTTTTTTGTTGTTGTAGCAGTTTCTTGAGAATCAGAGAAGATCTCAAGATCATCTGCAAAAGCTAAGCAGTCAATTGTGAGATGCATTCTCTTGCAGTCTATTCTAAGTCCATTCCCGTCCATTTCATTAAATATATCGTTGTGCCATTCTCGGATGACGTTCTCATGTGCGCAGTTGAAGAGCAGAGGCGATAGTCCATCTCCTTGCCTAACATCTGTCTTGATTTCGAAGGCGTCTGAAATCTCTCCCCTGAATTTCACTCAGGAGGTAGTTTTGGTCAAGGTCTGTTGAATGATTGTCCTCGTTTTGTTATCTAAGCCCATTTCCTTTAGAATTTAGAGGAGTGTATGTCGATCATTAGAATCGTAGGCATTCTTGAAGTCACCGAAGGTCACTACAAACTTCCTGTTCCAAATCTTCTGATATGGGAGAATAGATTTAAGGTTATTGGTCTGCTAGGCACATGAGCGTCCTATTACTAAAGCCTCCTTGATATTATCCCAGTTTTGAACCGAATTGTTTTTTGCTTGTGTTTGAAAGGCTTTTGAGAGAATTTTGTATTTTATCGAGTGGAGCGGGATGCCTCAGCAATTGTTTACAACAGCTTTATCACCTTTCTTGTGAAGGAGATAAATTACGGCTGATGTCAAGTCATTTTGGAGTTTCTCGGTTTCCCAGATCTCTTAAATGATCTGTGTTAGTTTGTCAATCGCCTCATCATCTGTGGATTTCCAGAGTTCGGAAATTATAGTGTGTTTGCCAGGTGCTTTGTTGTTCTTTAGAGACTGGATGATCTGCTTGATTTTATCTGTTGTGGGTGGAGAGGAGTCTGGTTTGGAGTGGGTGGTGTCTTCAATTTTGAATTGTAAATTTGGTTCCTCACAGTTAAGAAGAGAGTCAAACTACTTTGCAACGATCTGACATTTGTCCTTACCGCTGTAGGAGAGTTTACCACTGTCATCATTGAAGTGTAGACTTGGAGAGCAGTATTTAGTGAAGTTACGTTTGAAGGTTTTATAGAAATCATTTATTATTTAATAAATCAGAGGTAATATCGCTCTAAGCAGTCACTTAAAAGATATTTTCCAAGATCTTAGAACAGCATGAAACGAGACAGTTAGACAATCAGATAGGAGAATACCAAGCTGGTTTCAGATCATCAAGGTCTTGTACTGAAAAAATAAAAAAAACCTTACGACCATCCTCCAATACAGCAAGAAACGAGCCAGAAAGTGGGTAGTCAACTTTGTTGACTTCCAAAATGCATATGACTCTGTGGATAGAACAATTCTCTTCAGAATCCTAGGAGAAATGGGACTTAACAACAAAATCATAAGGTTGGTACAAGCCAACCTTTGCAATACTACTTCCTGAGTAAAGTTTCGAGGGCAGCTCTCGGAGACTTTCCCATTCAAAACAGGGGTGAGGCAAGGAGATGGTATATCTTGCATATTATTTAACTGTGTTCCGGAAAACATTGACAGGGAATGGACCAGAAACCTACCCGTCGACACCGGATTAAGGATGGGTAACAAAGAAGATAACCTAAGGATCCCATGCCTAGCCTTCGCTGACGACCTGACCTTGCTCGCAAACGTCATGCAAGAGGCCACCACACCACTCCAAACACTGTACTTAATAGCGGCAAAAACGGGTCTGTTGATCAACATTGGAAAGACAGAGTTTATTGCCAATATTCAAGACGCCCCTAAAACATGATAGTCAGTGACACTAACCATATCAAGAGAGTGAAAGCAGTAAGTTACCTTGGAGAATGGATCTCAAAAGATCACAGTGAAATACTGGTCCGGCAACAAAGGTGATCAAACTAAACTTGCAGAAAACTATACGCCTCGTAACATCTGTCGATGAATGTCAAACTAAGACACTCTAATGCAGAAGTCAGACCATCAATCCTCTACGCAGCTGAGTGCATGTTTCTAACTAAGGGCCTTCGAGGTACAGGAAAGGAAATTCTTGCGGAAAATAGTGGCAAGAAGGATCTTTTCAGACGGAAGACGGTGGTTCAAACGGAGTTTTGTACTCTACAATCACCAGGAGAACCTCACCGATGCCATCAGTAGGAGACGCCTGGCTTTCTACAGCCACCTATGCAGAATGGACCACCACAGACTGTCTTATAAGATCTTCAAGGTAGCCAAGAAAGGTAAAGCCACTGGATCCTTGTGGATCAATAAAATTGAGGAGGATCTTGCAGAACATAATATATAGCAAGACACAATAAATGAAAGGAGTCGCTACCGTCTGTCAGTTGAAGCTAGCCTTTCCTCACATCCATTATAGAAGTTCACCACAACGCGTCTAAGAAATTCTCCGAGGAACGTAAGATAGAGCTCAGCAAGAACATGAAAGATTACTGGTCCAAAAGAAAGGCTCGAGAATTCAGCAAAAAAGGAGCCGCAAAACAATCCACCAAAAATACCAGAGAGCAGATAACAGATAAAGCACAAGCACCATGTTTCATAGGTGTCCCAAACGACCGAATATACATATATACATATATATATATATATATTTATTGATGAATATGTATTTATTATAAATTCTTATTTATTTATTTTTACTATTTATAATTAATTTCATATTCATTATATATTATAATTATTATAATTATTATTATCCAACGTATAGGTTCATATTATAATGACACCTATGCGGGTAGTGGCATGTTTGGCTCACTCAAGGTCACGCCTTCGTTTCAACAAGAATATACCTGTCGAAAGTCAACACGCCAAGCTGTTGCAGGTGGCGGGTTTCACGTTACCGTTTCAATCAAGACCAACCCTGTTGCGTGACGTCAGAGGGTTGTGTTCATCCATATAACGTGGACTGATGAAATATTTATTTATTATTTTTACTAAATTTTATTTATTTATTTATTTATTAGGTATTAAATATTTATTTACTTATTTAATATTATTCATTGATTATGGATTTTTTATTTTGTTTCATTTTTTTATTATTATTGTTTGATTTTAGTAATAGTACTGTACCGTATATTTTCATAAGGTTTAGTCCAGATATTGTAGTGGAGACGGCGAGAGACGCGGAGCAGTTGAGCTCGCGAGCCAGGCCATGCTCTGCCACGCCGTGATTTTGAGAAGTGTCATTCGGGTTGAGATCGGAAGTTACGAGCATTTCCGAGGGGATTGTCGTGCAGCTAGCCCGATCAATAAACCTATATGTGACGTCATGTCATATATCGATCAAGGCTACAGGATTGTTTTCACTGTTTTGAAGCGAATCAGAGTTATTGAAGATCTTTCAAAGAATGTAGAACGCAGATTACCATAGCAGAAAGCTATTTTATATGAGGAATATATTATAACAAACGACATGAAGGAATAACATCTATCATGATTACTCCGTGCGAGTTATTGACACATCGAGATATCGATGAAAGAAAGGAGTAGTGGGGGGGTTGCTTTCTGTGGCGTTTGGCAGCCAGTAAGGCGACCTTACTTGTATTCTGATTGTCAAATGTGCGGTTACGCAACTTAGCCGGCGAGCTAGATCACAGGTGCCAAGCAGGCCGTGATTACTTCGTGTGGTGAAGGCCCGCGCTTATACTCGGCGAAGCCGAACACACTTTTCAAAGTGCATTATCTACGTGTAAAATATTTTGTGTCTCGACAATCGGCCGCGTACCGTGTACAAATACATATTGAAGCTACTATTATATAATGGATCTGAGATACTTTCAGTACTGTTTTAAATGCATACTGCCATCTTGGTAAAGAAGAATTGTGTCGAAACGGGGCGCGGACTGACTTCATGTCTTTGTCCAGTGGCGTCCATATCAAGGCAGCCATTTCGAAACCCAGTGAGGTCTCCATCACAAGTAACAGCAACGTGTATGATTGCGCTGATACATGATAACACCAGGACTTGTTAAGCTCTATATTATTCAGACATTAAAACGCATATTCTCGTCTGAGATGTCAGCGGGGAGGTTTAACGTGTTAGTTATGACTTCCAGCCTGGCAGGCTAAATAATATGGGGTAGCTACATGTGATAAGCCTAAGCGAAATGATTGCCATCCACAACTGTATTTTCCTTAATGGAAAGGAGTCTGTTTTATCGACACTCCGGTAGTTGCTTGCTGATGTCATCATAAGCTAAGACATGCGGGACAGTGCAATTCCTAGGGCGGAATATAACTTTTCTGGTGCAAATGATGAAGGCTCGGACGGTCGCTCGACAAGTGTTCGTGTGCGCCGCGTACCCGGATTCGATCCTCAGCTCCAAAGAAGAAGAAGAGTGTATTATCAGGTGATACCGTGGAAGTTCATCAGATCTTTATATCCTTTTTATGACGCTTCAAGATGCAACAAAAGGTACTGGACCAGCAATCTCTTTACCGTAGCTTAGATGAGGCATTTGTTAGCAACTGCAATTGTAATTTTTTTTAGACTAAATGGGCATGCACGAGTTTAGGTTCGACGTTCCTGTCGAAACTGATTTGTTGCATTCCCGGGATTTTGTATTCGCTTAACGAATTCATCCCTTGTGTATTAATAGTTTTGAAAATTAATCAGTAGAATCAGTAATCTCCTTTATTTAGTAGTGCGTATTTTTATTTGCCGTGAAGAGGAATCAGGGGAAGATCTCCAGATGTTTGTATAAGTATAGTATTAATCGCGTTTGCTTCATCGTGTTTGGAACACTGCTTTCTTTGTGGCCAGTACATATTTTTCATGTACTACTGTTCTGTTAGGAACTTCGTTTTCTCGCAGCGATTTGAATCTTGGAAAGTTTATCATGATCTTCGATGCATTTATAGTTTTAATCCATTGTTGGATTATTTTCAGGGAAAGCACTTCGCACAGATTTATTAGTGGATTTACTTAATGATTGTCATTGGATTAACCTGAGGAGTTAACTTGCTTTCATGGTGTAAGTTTTATCCACTGATACTTCAAAGCCCACCGAAGTTGGATGCTATCCTGATTCAGGGAAAGATCAGTTTCACATTCTATTAGGCATTGATTTGAGAATTACTTAACTTTGGATGTCATTTTGAGACATTTATCTTCCATAATATTAATGTAAATAATTGCATTTAATGCAATTGTGCGAATGAGATATAGGACAGCAGTGTTGAACACCATTCATAGCTTGATTAAATTATTCCAGGAAAGCTTGACTTTGAGTCAAGAGAATCAAACAGTATTATTGATATACATTATCGTGAGGCACGATGGGTTAATTTTGCTAGTGAAATGTTTTAGTTTCACGACTTTGAACAACGTGCTTGAGGTTAGTGTGTAGGTTAAGCATGTTTTGTAGGTCTTGCATTTGTATTCAGATTTATAGTAGTGTGTGAAGGTTCGCATAACCTTGTTGTTTTGTGATTTGAATGCACATCTGGGATAATGCATATTTTTGAGATTTTAGGCTTGTTGAAGCAGTAGGCCAGTTTTAGATTGAGCCGGTAAGCGCTTTTAAGCCGGTAAGTGCCAATCTGTTTGTGACTTCGAGTAGTCAACACCCGTGTTTGGTGTTATGTTAATAAAGATGAGTTTTTCTGGTATTTTCATGTCTGTTTGAGACATTGGCATCGTCATTCTGCTTGATGCTTTTCTCCACCTAATCAAGAGTAATGTTTGGATAATCTGTCTATGTGACTTAAGGCATTTCCACAGCGAATAATAATTAAAACCTCTACAACATGATACAATTTTACTTGATAATTGAAACATGAACAGAGTCTATAAATATACTACTTAGCTTAATCGCTTGGTAAAAATGATCACCCGATGTATTGAGTATTTCTTTCAATTACATATAACGATGTGAATGCTATGATCCAGATCAGCTGTTTAGTCTGAATTATTTCAGTGTCCGAAGACACACTTCTGTATATATTCTTATAAAAGTCATAGTATATAATCTTGATATTGCTACACCTTTGGAACATCGTTTAAGACGATACACGTGTAATTCTTTTCTATGATAATTCTTTTTTATTCATCGTCTGATATATCGTTCGGTCTTCTTAATATCTTTAGGAGATTGACTTATAATATCCTTGTTGTATAATGTTAGATATTATGTCTAGAATCACCCCAGCGGTTAGGTGATGATTTTAATCCATTTTTGGATGTATTTAGGGTTTGCTTAATACAGTTTTTGATAGCTGTGGTATATTGATTTTTTTTGACGACAGGGTATTTAATTTCTTTTCTTGTCTGTTACCTTGTTCTTTTGGAATACATTTGTTTTTCCCAATTTTAAATTATGGCGTGATATTTTAACGAAGAGATTTGAGGTCGTTTTAAGATGGCCATCGCTTGGATTTTTTTCAGGGTTTTCCACCCTTGAGATAGTTCTTTTTAGAGTAGTTTTTTCGTGTTCTCGAGCTAGTTTCTTTTTGATAAATTTCCTTCATTGAAGCCAGGGTCATGCTTAAGACAGCCTGTTAGGATGACTAGTTCCCCATCCACTTCTCTACTTGGTGGTAGGACCTGGGAGGGTTTATCGCCGGGCATTTTCAGGTTCTACGATCCAGTGACCATCGAGGGATTTCACCAGGTATTGGTAAGTGTTTCGGGTACAGTACTATTGTTTAATATTAATTTATGTATAATTTAGTTTTTATTACTTTAATCTTCTATGTACTGTATATATCGATTATTATAATTATTAATTTGCTTATGGGTGTTACAACACTGGACAGCATAGCCGAGCGATCGATGCCAGGCCTTTCAACGCCGGCCACGATGACAGCGTGCTCTCACGACCCATCCAAGATGACGGTCCCACCTACAACATACACCTGACCCCTTCTCTCTTACCCTATTCCCCAATTTCCATAAACCACCACCTCCAGAATTCCCTCAAATTCCAAACAGATTTTACCAAAATTTACCAGGTTTCCTCAAAGACCAGCATTGCTTACACTTACTTATGACAGTCCTCTCTATGTCAACCTCCTTTGCTCATCTCCTAATCTCTTCCAACCCAGATGCCATTTGAGAGTCCTGTAACTTACCAACATAATAAAAAATCACCATATTTCCTAATATCACCAAACTTCTATAGGACCCATCAAATTAACCAGATTCCACCAAAATCCTTCCAAATATTCTATGATTCCCCAAAATTTCCTACGATACATTTAAAAATCAAATTCCCCACATTTCCCAGATTTACTCCAAATTCACCAGATTCCCCAAAAATACTTACGAATATACCAAGATTCCCAAAAATCCTTCCAAATATACTACGGTTCCCTAAATTCATCAAATTACCTAGAACCCACAAAATCCCCAAATACTACTATTCCAGATCACACCAGACTTCCTAGTAAGAAACGGGTTATACAATTGGTTCAAATACAAAATATCAACAACTTTCCAAAGGGTGCAAGGAACAGACGGTCCGAGTAGCCACGAGATGGTATATGTCGACAGGTCCAGTGCGACAGACAACCTAGCCCGGTTGACAAATTATTTTGAGGTCAGTACTTATTATTGTTTTTGGTTTATTATTAGTAATTGATATTTAAGTTATTGATTAGAATTTACCTGAAATTTTGTATGGTCTTATAGGGCACTACTAGAAGCTCACCTATGAGACTTTTAAAAACCTGTTAACTATAAAACGAACATGGCGGCCAAGCGAAGTTGACATTTTTAAATATATATTTCTTGAAATTCAACCATCCTAATACAATGAAACTTAGTACAACAAATGTTTAAACACTATGTAATGCACTGGCTTCTAATTTAGTGTAATTGTTTACATAACCTGATGATGGAGGCTGTGTGAAATATTTGACTGACATTTATATTTCTAAACCTATTGCTGATATTACCCTAAACATTTGTATGGTGATAAAGGGTACTACTAGAAGTTCAGCTATGAGACTTCCAAAAACCTGTAAAATAGAAAAAAAAACACATGGTGTCCATGCGAAGGTGAAACATTTTAATATACTTATCACGCGATTTAACCTTTTGAGTGCAGTGAGATTTTGTACAGTAAATGTTTATACACATTGTAATGCACTAGCTTATAATTTGGTTCAATTGTTTACACAACTTCAAGATGGTGACTGTGCGAAATTTTAAAATTAAATTAAGTTTACATTTCTTGTGTGTTAATCATGCGATCGAAGTGAATTTTTGAATAATGAACCTACTCAAAAATCGTCATCTAATAGTACATACATCTATTGCCTACACATATAAATATCCAACATGGTGACCAACAGAAATATCTATGAAGCTATTACAACAATCAAACTGAAATTTTGTATGTTGATAGAGGTAATTTACATAAGTAGGATACATGAAAATAAGCTGTATAGTTCTTCACAGAACTACTTGTTTTAATGGTAATTAATGTTTAAGTTATTGATTGGAATTTATTGATCAATTGCCTCTGGCGAGCCGAACATGTCCTCGGACACTCCCGCAACTAAAAGCCATATGCTAAATAAATATTTATTAATTGATTTTTGTTTTGATTTTTAGATATTGAGGTGGAGATCATTACCCCTTAGCACTAATGTTTAAGAAAGAAAAAAAACAGGCTTTACAACGAAAGGTAAGATTTTAATAACCCGTTTAATGTTTTTTGTTTGATACCATATTTTTTGTGAAATGCATGTATTTATCTGAATTAATATAGCTTTTTTTTAGATATTTGTAAGACGCGCTAGAGTGGAACCATTATCCTGCAGTCAAAAGCTGAAAACTCAGGTAAGATTAACTTCCAATGATGTTGTATTCTACTGCGGCCAATAGTTAAACCTGGGAACCTCTTGATTGTTGTTTTAAATCACGTGTGTGCTCTGGTCGCGTGGTAAATGTTACGGAAAGTTTATTCCCAAGGAATTTTGAGAATCTTGCTTTGAAATATTTAGGGAACAAATATGTAGAGCTCAAGGGTTGCACACAGCATTAAATGCAAATACGGAACTCGTGTGCGATTTTGTATACAAAAAATGACGTGGAATATAAAGACAAAATTTATATTTGCAGCCAAATGTAGAGCTTTTAATAGCAAAAAATTTAGAGCAGTGGTATGAAACCAATGTGGTTAATGCCTAGCTAACAAAATTTGATAAACTGCAGGAAGGACCCAGTGGCCTTGCGTTAGATAAAATTCATCACTTGCAAATCAACATTTGCAAATTCAACCCTTCTAATTCTGGGTCTAGCTTTATTCAGACACCACCAGCGATTTCCTGTCGGAGAGCGGTAGTTAACATTGAAAATAGGGACGATGAATGTTTTATCCAGCCGGTGGCTGCGTATTTGCAGCCAGTACAGCAGCATAGTTACAAACCAGGAAAGTACAAGGCCATGTTTGAGCAATTGAACAAAATTTAAATTTAACTCATGTTTCATTCCTCATCGAATAAACCAACATCCATAGGTTTGAACAAAAATCCAGATTGTTCTTTTATGGTTCATGGCCTTGACGGAGATGAAATTATGGGTCCTCTTTATGCCACGAAAGAACCAAAACAACACCACATTCATCTTTTATATTTGCCTGACGGAGAGGTAAATCACTTTTGCCTGATTAAAAGCCTTAGTAGATTGGTAGGCAGTCAACTGTCGAAATATCATAATAAGAAGCATATTTGTGATAGATGCTTACAGTATTTTGTTAGCCTTACCATTTTGGAATGCCATAGGGTAGATTGTGTTTCGCAGGAAGGAGTGAGACTGGTATTGTCACAATGGGACAATGCTGTGTTAAAATTTAGGAATATCCACAAGCATGAAACAGTGCCTTCTGTGGTCTATGCTGATTTTGAAGCTCTCATCATACCCATGGGGGGATGCGAACCAGAAACCGCCATGAGCTCACCCACACCCATTCAAAAACATGAACTCTTTGCCTTCGGATTAAACGTGGTGTGTGCCTATGACCCCTCAAATACTATTTTAAATCTTATCAGGAACAAGATTGTGCGAAATGGTTTCTAAATCAACTTGTCGAGTAGGCTGACCATGTACGAGAGTTATTGGACCACACAGTACCCATGAGCTTAAGTCGAGAACTTCATTAACAGTATGAGCATGCAACCACACGCCATATTTGCGAAAAGCCGCTGGTGAATGCTGAAGACACTGTTCATACCCACTCACAATTTAAAGGTGAGTTTCGTGGAGCCGACCACGGAGTATGTAATGTGAAGTACTCTGCTCCACGATTTATAAGTGGTTTTTTCCCACAATCTGGCAAATTATGATATTCAGTTTCTGATTCGTGAATTGGGTCATGTCGGCAAGGGGACTTTTTCTATTATTCCTCAAAACCATGAACGTTTTACAGCTTTGACATGGTGGTTGGGCAAATTTTGCATTCGATTTCTAGATTCCTTTAAGTTTATGGCATCATCTCTAGACAACCTAATCAACGGCTTGGATGAAAAGGAATTGAAATACACTATGATGCATTTTAAATATCCTGAGCATTAAAATTATGCATTCGGAAAACTATTTTCCCATGTGATTTTTGTAACAGCTGGGACGTGTTCAAGCAAAAAGCTCTGCCACCGCAAGAGAAATTTCACTCTATGCTTACACGCTGTACCGTTTCCGATGAAGACTATGCACATGTACGTCAAGTTTGGCGAGTGTTCAATATAAACACTCTAGGTGATTATGCTATGCATTACCTAAAACTTGATGTATTGCTGCTCACGGATGTGTTTGAAAAGTTCTGTGAGTTGCACCAATACATCTATGGACTTGACCCGGCTCATTAGTTTACGAGCCATGGTCTCTCGCTTTATGGAGATTTGAAATACACCATAGTGGAATTGGATTGACCCACTGATGTAGATATGGTCTTGTTTTCTTGAGAAAGGCATTCGCGGTGTGTTTGTGTCGCTTAACCAGCTCCATGCCAAAGCGAATAATCCATACAAGCCATCTTATTAACAAGACAGACCAGAATCGTATTTGGTGTACTACGATGTGCATAATTTGTATGGCCATGCCATGAGCCAGCCCTTACCCTATAGATATTTTGCTTGGCTCACAGAGAAACAAGTGTTATAATTCAATTTGAACACGGCCAGCCTCGAAACTTGCCGCGGATATGTTTTAGAGGTTGATGTTGAACATCCCTCATCGTTGTATGACCAACATGCTGATTTTCCATTCTGCGTAGAGCGAATGGTTCGCCCTAAGAGTAAAGTGAAAATTGAGAAATTGATTGGCACGATTTACAACAAAAATCGGTATGTGCTACATATCAATATGTTGGTGCAATGCCTAGTCCAAGGCCTAGTATTAAAGAAAGTCTACGGGTGTATTTCTTTTGCCCCAAAAGCATGGCTCAAGCCATACATGGAAATCAACACCCGGCACCGACAAATGGCATCACAGCAGTTTGAAATCTACTTTTTCAATTTGATGAACAACTGCATTTATGGTAAGTCTATGGAAAATGTACGCAAACACTACGACATTAAATTATTAAACCCTGGGAGGGGCGTCATGATACCCGGCGATACATTGCCAAGCCAAATTTCAAATCGATTAAGATTATCGATGAGAATTTGGCGACCATTGAAATGAGGTAGACCAGTGTGACCATGAATAAGCCCATCTACTTTGGTCAGGTGTTTTAGGCTTTTCCAAATCAGTCATATATAAATTCCACTGCAATTTTGCCTAACAGCATTTTGGGGACGTATCTCTTTTGTATATGGATACAGACTCGTTTATCTATCACATTCGCAACTGCAACCACAATGTCGTGATGAAGCAACATAGTGACTGGTTCGACAACTCTTCTTATAGTGGTGACAACATGTTTAGCTGCTCATGAAAAACAAGAAGCCAAAAGAGCAAAAGGCGTAGGCAGGCAAGTCGTAAAATCACTATGTTTAGACGACTACCTAGAGGTTTTACGAACTGGGAAAGCTATGTCTCATAAACAGTGCAGGATACAATCCAGCAACCATAATGTGTATCTTGTGGAACAGAGGAAATATATGCTCGCCTCGATGGATAATAAAACGTGTGTGGACTGATGACCTGCTCACCAGCCTGCCATGGGGTTATCAAAACGAGGAGGATGTATGATTTTTCTGTTTTATCGTTTAGGGAAATAGCGTTTTGTAAATAGTATACATATATTTTTTTGCTTTTTTAATGATATACATGAATAGTAGTTTTTGTAATTGCAAATAGTGGAAACCACCTAGGCCCTTTTGCTCTTTAGAGCCCTGTACACACTTATATTTTTATTTTGTTTTTAATTTGAACGTGTTGTAAATGGTAAATATTTGTTTTTAAATTTGAAGGCTGTATACATTTGCTATTTTTATAGATATTAAATGATTAATATTAATTTTTTGTAATGGTAAATTTACACTGAAGAAAATGGAAATTGCAACACCCAGAAGGAGTGGTGCTACATTGCTGCAATTGAACACGCAGGACGAGTGTTCGGTTGTGATTCGATCATTACACTTTCAGGACCCTCTGACCGCAAGTTTGGACAACAATCAGTACAGGTTATGCCCACCACGAGCTGCAATGCATTGATGAATTCGGCGAGGCATGGAGTCAATAAGGCCCTGGATCGCTTCCTGAGGAATTGTGGCCCATGCCTGCTGCAGTGCACGGGTCTGTTGTTCCAGAGTTGTAGGTGGCTGAGGACGGTTGGCCAGTTGTCGACCCATCATGCCCCACACATGCTCAATAGAACTGAGGTCGGGGGATCTTGCGGGCCATTCTAAGGTTGTGATGACGTGGAGAGCTTCTCTGGAGATACGTGCAGTGTGAACCCGGGCATTGTCCTGCTGAAACATCCCATTAGCAATGTTCGCCATCATAGGGACAACCACTGGATTGAGTACCCAATCAACGTACTGTCGAGCAGTTATAGTGCCCTCAACAAGCACTATTTGTGATTTCACATTAAAGCCAAGAGCTCCCCAGACCATAATGCTTGGTGTTGGCCCTGTGTGCTCTCGACAATAAGGTCTGGGCGGCCCCTCTCCCCGGTACGTGGGTGCAAACAATTCCGGCGTTTACTGCGGGCAAGGCTGAAGCGCGATTCATCGCTAAAGACGACCCTATGCCATTCGTCAACCCGCGTCGATCATTCTCGACACCAGGCCAGCCTTACACGTCGCTGTTGTGGGGTCAATGGAACACCTTCTGCAGGGACACGGGATCGTAAGCCAGCTGCACCCAGGCGATTACCAACTGTTTTTGTGTAACGTGGGGGTGCCACAGCTGCTCGAATTTACGCTGCTGTTGCATGTGGTTACATACGGGCCATCCAAATGATGCGGCGATCCTCTCTCTCAGTTGTCTGTCGCGCTGGGCCTGTGCCAGGTCTACGAATGTGGGTACCTTCATTTGACCACTGCTGCCATACACGTTGTACCGTAGATGCCTGTCGGCCAACACGTGCAGCGACAGTCCTTAGCGATAATCCAGCCGCACACAGCCCAATTATCCAAGCCCTCTCAAAGGGCGACAGTTGTTGATAGGGTGCTCTTCTCTGTCGTCGAGGCATATTTAACATGTCCAAGCATGCATTGGTGGTCAACCAATGAAGCAGGTGCCACGCATGTGCCAGGGCTTTATTCCTATGTTGCCGCAGGGACAGCGATCCATCAGTGTTTGCAGTGAGGGGACCTTATATTAATGAGATCGATACATTGACAGTATGAAGCAAAAACTCTTGTATCCATTGTTGCTTTTCATTACCTTTAACAAATACCACATTGGCCGATGAGAAATACCATTTCGAGGTATTTATAAGAAATGGTTCCCTGATTTCATTGTAGTTGCAAATGATTTTCAATCCATTGGGTCTGCTTTCTATCTTTTTCACACAACAGATTGAAAACATACGGCAGTTTAAACACCAGATGAGTGGGTTGTGAAATCCAAAACGTGGAACAGTCAATAATGGCAACCTCTTATATATAAATTCGTTATCAGCAATTTTAAACCCTTGACAATCGGAAATCAGCGTACGCAACATGTTGACGCTTACCTGGACAAAGTCCAACTGACGACTCACTAGCCACTATAAGAGTTTTAAAGATAATAACAACAACACATTTTTATTACATCATTTTATTGGCATCAAAATCATAACAAGCTTTACATCCTTTTATCGTTCTGGAATAGGGATGGTACCATCTCGTACAATAATAATAATACTGGGCGTTTTCGACTTTGTACTGCTAACCGAAGCACCGTCGACGCCATAAGGTCCACAGGTATCATAACTTTTTTCATCACTCAGAGGCTCTAGTGAGGGGTAGCTTGAATGGCATGGTATATTACCCACATTCATTCTACAGAGGTTGGGACATGCTGGTAACCAGCGCTGATGTTCTTGCGTAGGTTCATCACGCTCTTTCCATTGAACTATGGTTATTGATCAAAACACACATTTCACTTCATCTTTTGTTTTTAAATAATAGAAACCAGCCGCGGCTAAGGCTTGAGGATAATGAAAGGCACAGGCCATGTCGCGAATGTCTTGAAACGTTGTTCGACATATTTTTAATTCATTGGTGTGACACCTCTTGTGGCTTAAAAGCAATCCATGTCTGAGCTGCTTAACGTTGGTTTGCCCGTTATTTATGCACTAGTCACTTGGGTGGACAGTGGATAATAGTTGACGTGTTTGTGAAGAATAATGAGACAATAAGCCGTGATGTTTGGCGGGACATTGTCATGAGTTTCAAAATCTAGTCGGTTGCCAATATTGGATGTTTTGACAGACTCTTCTAAGTAGGAACAGTCAAAGACCAAAAAGTGGCACCCTAGTATTAAATTCTTGGGGTGTCAACATTGGGCAATTCTCTTTTTGATAATATGACCATCTAAATTAAGAAAACAAGTCGTAGAGTGTGCCAAACTTATTTTTTTGAAAAATCCAAATCCAGTCCTTCATAGGGAAAAACAGCACCGTTCAAGAAAATTCGTATATTTCTCAATTGTAGATGACCTTTGGTTTGTTGATACTTGCGATTCGTTTGAAAACCCACTATAATGTAGAGAGGTCTCTCTGTATAGCGTGCTGTTTTCACAGACCAACTGTGTGTGTTGGTTGTTGGCAATAGTGGGTACACATGGAGAGCCCAGCTTCTAAATTCCATGGGTATAGGCATATCTTCTCCAACAATCTTGAGCATCTCCAGTTTTTAGCTATCTGGTACTTCCCATAGAATCCGTTGTAGTTGAATTTTTGAACCTACAGGTGCATCATCGGCTCCCTTGAGTGCATTATTATCGCTCCTGTCTTAGACAAAGCACTCGCCTTGCGTTTACCACAATACGCTGGTAATCTTTGGAGAATCCTAAAATTAGTTTAAGAGGTAAAAATCCGGTAAAGGTGCCATCCGTGGGAACCATCCAGTCATTGGTCGAGTCAGGGCACCAACCCGCCTTGCATTTTTTAACCTTCTTCTGCACTATAAGAGGGGTATAGTTTCATGACACTTGAAATACCAACATTTCGAGTGCTATCCACCACATTATCATTAATCACATAGCGCACCTAAAAAACAGAAAGGCAAAACCATGGTTGGCTAACTTGGATATTGTGGGTGTAGAGCCATCCGCTTTTGTGAGCTGACCTTCAATCTGAATGACACTTTCATGCGGTAGGGTGTAAATATCTTCGTTGTTGACAATAAATTGAATTTCGTCATTGTTATTTAATCCAGATGTTAAAGCTTGATGAGGATCAATTCTTACCACCCCTTCTTGCTCCTCGATACGGTTCAGCACCTCTACGATAGAATTCATCATGTAGGTTTACGTGGTAACCCAAATAATGTATAATCTGCTTGTGTTAACGTGTATTCACGAGGCAAACAACTAACACCATGGCTAGATGGTGTTGTTGCTTTATTCACCAACTTCATAGTGGCCTTGAACCAACTTGTATGTGACTGGTGTGCTGGAATCTAGTTGAATCAGTTGTTGATCGCTATTGACCAGTCTTAAAGTTATATTACTAATATGATCAACAACCACAAAATTAAAAAGGCACCACTGGAGGGTTTTAACGAATTATATAGCCATTGGGCGATGTCACAATTAAATCGTAGAGCGAATGAGATGGCTCCAGACTCGTGTACACAGTGCGAATAATATTACACATCACCGACACGTGATGGTCCTCAATCATTTTCACATCATGGTCCGATTCAGGTTTTTGGTTGGGATCCAACACTCGTGGTAGAAACGCTAGTAAAGGCCAATGGAATCAGGTTGTGATTTAATATCAATTTCAAACGAGGATAAAAAACTGCAACGATGAGTGATGGTATGGCCGACAAGTTCAAACTTGCGTGTTCCATCAAGAAATGAATTTAAACCATATTGCTTTACCAGCACCACGTAAATGTGTTCATAAATATCATCTATGGTATATCCTACAGGGTTGATGGCTTGCTTCGAATCATCATAGTAGAACTTGCCGTTGACATTTTGACGTATGTTGTAAATTCTATTGTACGTTTCAAGAGAAACTAACTCCGATACATAAGGTCATTCACTCAATTCACTAGGAGGGTAGAAGTCTAGGCTTACTTCAGGTCCACGTCCAAGCAGTGTAAACGTCTTACTCTGCTGGCATACTGCTTACGTTATTTGCTTACACTGTGTCTTATATAAGAAAATTAAACCCAAACGCCCACACTCTTGGGTGTTGAACATTTGCTGACGTTTCAGATTATAGTATATCATTGAGCTGTTTCCAAATACATATTGTATAGTTCCATAGACGGAGGGAGATTGCCAAAGTACCACACCCCCTTCGACATAGGCTACATAATGGGTTCCTGGTCCTCGGTGATCATCTAGATTAATAATGGCACATTCCTATTTTCATGGTTGTGAGGGTAATTGGTTACGCATAAACACGTCCCAAAAATGGAAAATCCTTAAATGTTTTGCCTAGCATTCGACTTCTTCATGGGTCAGGGCATGTCTCGGTATAGCTGTTGTTAAAATTTTATTTTTATTTTTTATTTGGTGATACGTAAATACCAAGCCCTTGTTTATAGAAGGCTGGTTTTAAATTTGCGTTTCGAGCCCCATAGCAAAGACTTCCATCGTTTCATTGAGTCGTTGATATTCTTTCAATTGTTGCTAGTCCTGTTGTACAGGTTTTATCGTTTTGGCAACAACGCTCGCACCACATAAAAGTGAACCCAGGACTGCAAGGCTGGCAAATAAAGCTGGTAAAATTCCAGCTCCTTTTGGAACAGGAATGACTCGACAATGGTTTGACACTTGTCGTTTACATTTTGGATTGACATGTCTCTGTGCTGCTCGGAATACTTTCTTTATATTCAACACTATTTTTTAAAATTCGCAAGGGCTTGTCAGCAAGTGCTTTAACCCCATTCTTTTGCGATAACCGGGTCATCTTTTTAGTCATTTTCAACACGTATCTTTGTTTTACAATGAAGATCATGAACAACCTTTCACAAGAAAGTTTGAGTAACAACTAATGAGCGGCGATTATTTCATGGCTGTATATTCAAGTTCCACATAAAGCGGGAAATCGTTTATCGTGTTTCCTGCTTCTTTTTCCTCTAAGGTAGAACCAAATGAAAGGATAGTTTATCACCCACGCTGACTGTACCCAATCACTGAGTAGTAACATGGCACTATGATTTAATCGTATCGAATAATGTCTTACATCTCTTGTATAGTCTATAATAACAATACGTCCATTATACGGTAAACGATAACCCGTTGAGCCTGAAGGTAAATCTTCTATGTCTTTTACAAAACGTCAATGAGTCATGGTCAAAGAAATACATGAGGGTGTGGTTTTATCACGGAGGATACATAGTCTTCCGCAAATTGTTGGGTGGCCACCTGATGGGGTTCAATGGGATCTAAAACGTCGGCTGGTCGTCTTCGCTTCTTGTGTAAACTCTTCTCATTAACTTCACACCACCAGTTCTTTACCGAAGTTAAAAACTGTTTGGTACAGACATCTTGCGGGTTTACACGGTCAGCAACATGAGTAATGCGGTTATGATTAGCCGTATAGCCATCCACAGTGAACTGGGGCACTTTGTCATATAACTCTCGCACCTTGTTATCCACATACTTTTTTGTGGTGGCATCAGTAGATACTTGACGATGTTTTGCATAGGTTAACCGCTTTCCATTAAAGTCATAATCTCCTCGTTTAGTGCGTGGCACCACTGACCTATCCACATAGTGTTTATTGGCAGGGTCTATCTCTTGTTTAGGATCAGGTAATGGGACAGTCTTGCCCTTGGCCATTAACGCACGTCCAAAGACATCCATCGGCATAGTGTAGTACTGGCATACTGTTCCTGTCACGTGGCTTGGTTCCATGTATATAGAAAGCCTGCTAGCCTCTTTTACCATTAGTTGATATGCAGATTATTAAGCAACAAGAGTCGTTCACCGTGGAGGACATGGTTTCCCATCTCTATCCTACATCACATGAACAACGTCACGGTTCACTGTTTCCGTCTTCCATTCGCTGCATCATAGCGGGACCTTCAGGATGTGGAAAGACCAATCTTTTGTCTTCACTCATCACAGCGCCAAATGGTCAGCGTTTTCAAAATATTTATATTTTTTAAATATCTCAACCAACCACTCGAGGCCTACGAGTTCCTGGATCAAGTCATGTCTGAATTACGGACCGAGAATATGGGTTATTTTAAGTTTTCCATGCAAGAAAATGTTATTGACCTGGATGCTGTGAGGCCTCATGCGCTCATGATTTTCGATAATGTATCCACCGAACGACAAACCATTATTCAAAGCTATTTTAGCATGGGTCGTCACAAACATAACGATTGCTTTTCTTCGACAAACGTAATCTAAAATGTCCAAACAATGCCAATATCATTGTTTATTTCGCAAGGATGAGAGGAATAGTCGCAACATTTATAATGAACATGTCAATCCAGATATGAACTTTCAAACGTTTACTGAATTGTGTGCCAAGTGTTGGAACACGCAACGTAATGCCTGTCTTGTTATTGATAATCAAAGTGAACTTAACCAGGGACGTTATCGCTTAGGGTTTGATCATTTTATTACTATATAAGGGGATATATCATTCCCTCCTACGTCATTTGTCGAGGCACCATGGCAACAGCAGAGAGGCAATTGAAAAAGCATATAAATAGAGCAAAAAACAATATTCGTCAAAAGTTCCGTCAGTTGAAACGATCACGTGCGGATAATGCTTTGTTTATTCTACAACATTTAGCCCCTCCTCTAAAATCCATGTTTAAACCACCTTCCAAGCTATCTGAAACGCTACCCACAGTTTCACGAGCAACGCAGACTCTACAAGAGGTCCCTGTGGAAGAGATAAAAGAGGAATTGGTTAGTTCTAGCGATTTTGAGGATGAGGTTGATGAAGTGTTACTCCTCAAAAATCATCTGCCCTTCCACGATTTCCAGAGTAAGTAAAAACATCTATCATTGCTGAAACACCTTTCACTTCCAGACAGCCTACGTTGTCAGAAATGTTGTCCACACCCCAATTTAAGGCTGAATTAAAACACCTTTTAATTTAAAAAATTACGGACCGGTGGTGGCACCTTGTTTAGAAAAGCTCTTAAAAATCGATACCACCATAGTGTTCGATATAAAGAAGATTGTTTTAAATTTGTGATTCATCCGTTAAATTTAACCAACATGTTGTCATAATTAATACAATAAAATGTAAATTAACTCCAGGTCTGCTAAAGATGTTATTTTCCCGTACACAATCTTCACACCATTATACGCTCGACGACCGTAACAAATATAAATCAATTTTAACGCCCCCCCCCCCCCCTGGTTATAGGCGAGAATATAAACGATCTGAACCAGTTAATGCCAATAAAAGTATCAAGTATAAAACCATAATTTCAAATGTTTCCAACCTCTGAAAAAGTTCGTCGTACAGCAACAGCTTCGTGAGTGACATTTAAACCATTAAAACCCCTTCAGGATGTTACCTACTGGCATAATCCCAGTAAGCTAGTCCAGCGGCTACAGCTCATGCATGCTTCACGTCAAGCTGGTCACACCGGTCACGATTGGGAAATTCAAGAAATTGAACAAGAACTTTGAAGTGCCAAAATTATTGTTTAAACCATCGCCCATCAAAGTGGAAATAGCTCGCGAGTTGCACCGGCCTGCCAGGCGCAACTATCAGCAATTCAAAGTTATATCACGTGGTGTGGATGAATTTTGGCAGGCCGACTTGGTGGAGATGATACGCTATGCTAGCTTTAACGATGGTGTACCGTATGTGCTGACTGTTTTTGATGTGTATTCCAAAATGGCCATTGTTCAACCTGTAAGTCGCAAGTCGGGCCCTCTAGTGACCAGTGCATTCAAAAGTATTATTCAACAATCTAAACGTCAACCCCAGGTGTTGCAAGCAGACCAGGGGAAATAATTTTTCAACAAGGTTTTTTCCAGTTTTCTCAAATCTTTGGATAATCATCATTACACCACGTACAGCTATCTAAAAGCCAGTGTCGTTGAGCGGTTTAACCGCACGCTGAAAACTAATATGTGAAAAGAGTTAACAGATCGGGGATCCTATCGCTGGCTAGACATAATACCAGATATTATGTCACGTTACAATGATACCAAACACCGAACGATTAGCACAAAGCCACGACTGGTCACAAAAAATATTCCGCGGCTGGATAAACTGTCTAACCTCATAAAAACAGCTGATTCTAAACGCCACCACTTTAACATCGGCGACCATGTCGGTGTGAGAAAATTCAAGTCTGTCTTCGACAAGGGCGACAATCCGAATTGGGGGACGGAACTATTTCGGTATTCGTCAAGTCAGCCTAGACAGCCCAGTCACCTATTTACTAGAGGACCTCAACTATCAACCCATAAAAGGCAGGTTTTAACTCCAGGAACTCCTAAAGATAGCTTTTACAAAACATTACCTTGTGGAAAAAGTGATAAAACAAAAAGGAAACAAAATGTATGTTAAATGGTTGGGATTTAGCTCAGCCATTATTTCTTGGATCAATAAATTAGATTTTGTGTAAACCCGTGTGTCTATTATTAACCTATGCAAACTAACATCCCCTTTGCTGGCTGGCTTATATTCTCACCTCATCGACTTAAAAAGTCCTAACACTTCCACATTCCGCCTTAAACAAAACAATTTTCCTGTAATAATAAGTATAACAAAAATCATACGTCTTGTGCCCTAGAGACCTGGGACTTATTTGAGCTGGTAGAGGGGGTAAACATCTTTAATTTAAGTCCAGCACACAACTTTGTAAATTTCTTAGTTTCAGAAATAAACCCAATTTTAAAAATTGAACTTTTTTAGAAAAAAATATAAAGTTTTGTTTTAACCATAAAGGACATGAGGACCCTTTGGTTGAGTCATCGCACAACGCTCTCTCATTATTAGTTTACAAAATATAGCCTACGTTTCCAAAACAAAAACAAATATGTTTTAATATAACGAGTTGACCATATGAAAGAGGGCGTTACCTCAAGTAATTCAACACCCCACACAGCGATATCCGATTATTGGTTCGCGAGATATCGTAAATCTTACTTGGCTAAGGCGAGCGCAATTTAAAAACTGCTGACGCTAGGGCTTTAAATTCCACTAGGCCCTCTACTTTCATATATTTGTAAGGATTTTTGAAGAAAAATATTCAATAAATAAATAAAAATGAAATAATAAAAATATGTATTACATAATAATAATAATATTAATTAAATAATAATAAATAATACTTATAAATTGTAAATAATAAATAAAATAAATACTCGAAAGTCAATAAATAAGATTAAATATTATGGTGTTTGAAGCTATTTTTCAGTGTTGCCTTAGTAAATGTAGTTTGATATTTTTCAGTCGGTCAACACGATTGTACCCTTTTGTGGGTTATTCCCTAATCCTGAAATAAATTTACATGAGATTAACAAATACACTTGGATGACCAGTTTTGATCGTCAAGCGATCGTCATAAGATCCATTACACTTAGGCTTTAAAATCTATGTCTGGAAATATGGGTGAAAGTATTGTAATACTCGACAATCTTAATCTATTAAAGCCCAGTGTTCATCCTAGCAACGCATAAGCTAAAGAGCCATATTAAAGCGCAAACGGTCACGTGAGAATGTCTCGGGATCTTTAATAGTGCCGTTAATGCCGGCCTCGGCATAGAATATTGGTGTACTTGTTAATTGTATCGAAGGATACTAGCCGTATGCTAGGTTTCATTTGCAGCAGGTTCAATGCGGTTACTAGTTCCATTGTGTTGTTAATTGAATTGCTTTTGTCATTGAAAAAACAGTATTTTAAAAGTTTTAGTAATTCCTTACTGATCTTGTGGATTGGCACGTACATACAATTAACTATTGGTCATATTGGGCACTCCTTTTTGTGAATTTTTGGTATTCCTCTCAAGGACAGCTTGCGGATATTATCCTTCGATATAACAAACATTTACACCAAAATTCCAATTAATGAAGCAATCAATATTATCGAAAATAATCTAATGACAAACAACTCGGCAAAAGAAACCGAAGAGATCATGAAATTACTGAGGGTCGTACACAGCTAAAACATGTTTCAATTTGACAATAAAATATATACACAAACATAGGGCATAGCCATAGCATCACCGCTAAGTGGGCTAATTGCCGACATCTTCATTAACTCACTGGAAAATGCGTTCCTAGAAACGTTCTCGACAACGGGAATAGTGCAGTGGAAAAGATTCGTTGATGATGTAATTTGCATCTATGACACTGAATTAACAAACGAAAGAACAATACTCCAAGCCCTTAATAACCTACACCACTCTATTAAATTCACTAAGGAGTCTGAAACCGATCGGCAAAGAAATTATCTCGACATAACGATCGAACGGAATGATAATGAACATTCATACTGCATATTCCGAAAACAGACACAAATATCGCATGAAATTGACAATCATTCCAATCACCCCAGTAAGCGGAAATTGGTGGGCTTCAATCCAATGGTGCACAGGGCTTTAAACATGCCCATGTAAAAAGACAACTACAACAAGGAGATTCGAATAATCAAGCAAATAGCAAAAGAAAAAAACATTCCGCCCAGTAAAATATAGTAGATCAAATTGCAGCCAGATATAAAAATAAAACGATTCAAAGTCCGGACAATAATGAGGAAGAATTCGCGCGTTTCAATTACGTGAACGCGAATACATATAAATTCAACAATCTGTACAAAAACAAGACATTAAAATAGCATTTACAACAAATAGGACAACCGGAAATCATCTGCAAAACAGGAATTTAAATAAAGCAGACCCGTATTCAAAAACAGGGGTATATTCCATCACATGCTAAACCCGTATTTAAGGAGCTCAGGGTAAGTCACAAGGCAAGGATCGGACCGTAGGAGGTCAGCAACCACCTTCGGTCAAGTTGAATTGAATTTACGGTGAGATGATATCGCAGAGAAAAAGAACTTAGAATATTTTGAAGCCACGAATGAACAGTATTACGACAAAGTGAAGTATCTAAATAAGAGTCTTAAAACAAAGTCCACGAATATTTACGCAATCCATAATGAAGAATTACCAAAATTTATAAACTGCATGAGTAATTGGAAAATTAAGCGACAAATCTAAGGAGAATAATTGAATATTTCGACATTTACTACAGCGAATTTGAAACATATTTTCAATGGTTTATCAAATTGTGTCGACGAGGATGTTTCTTGAGAACTTCTTGAAAGCATCCATTAGGCCACACTAAGCATCTAAAGGGAAACCAGCCTACTACAAAATGTGGATTCCCGGAGTAACGTAGAGCGCTGAGGAAATGATGGAATGGTACTGTGGACATCCAACACGAAAGTCACTACATAAACGACAAAAGAAAGGAATTCCCAACACCATCATGTAAACTTCATTCATCGGATAACTCCCAGAGAGGGGCCGTATGAAGTATGAACAACAGAACCATCTGGTTCAAGAAGCGAACGAGAGATGACATATTCGAGATCCAGGAGGTGCCACGAGAGGCGAGGTCATTCGACTTCAGTCAACTGACGCAGCGCCAAGAACAGCGGAGAGCGAGAATCAGCTGTTTACCCGAGCACGCTGGATCAGATGTTCCGAGCGAGAGCAGAAACGGTACATTAGTCCCAGAGTTCCAAAAATATCCAGGTTATGCAATATAGAGTCGAGAAGATAGTCTGATATAATATCCTCCTTATCGTAATTTATAAAGATTAAGACATATTATGGAACTGTAATTAGCTAAATTTTTCTTTGCACATTTCATGGACTTGACAAGCTTAAAGCAATAATATGTGAAGAATGTAAAGCTAATGTAATATACAACATGATCGTAGCGTGAGGGAGTATCGTTCTGAGAACGATAAAAATAAATAACATTGTAAATATTTAAATAATAATACGTGTTAGAATTAAAGGATTTATTAAGGCATATAATCTATAGGAATAGGAATTGAGGAGATTTTTGTATAAATTAGGGAATGAAATGTAAATAGATGCAATCGTTCTACAAATTTATTTAACGAGAGTGAAAACAGTATGATAAACAAGTAGATGATGATTTTTAAGAAACATTGATAGACGAGGTGTCTATAAATAATATTACTTTACTCCTTGATGAGGACTAGCTGAAGTCCAGTTGCCGAAATTCACGATATATTTTACTTCTAGGTGAAGTTAACTTTTATTTCCAGTTAGAAGGTTTATTTTTAAGTGAGTGGTTTTTATTTAATTGTATTCGAACATGATTTATATTTGTTGTCCTTACTGAATAAATCTTAGCAGGTGCTTTTTAGATTGCATGTTCCCTTTATGGAAATTTCAATTTCTTTATTTAATAATTCGCTACGGTGGTACTTCTAGTTAGACACTGGCGCCCACTTTCTTTAAGAGTTAACAGTTCACCCTCAAGATTCCGAGAATCTCGTCCTTCAATACTTTCTTGTAGGCATTGTATGTAGCTAAGTAGTATTACGATCGTATTTTATATCTATGTATCGAGAGATTCCTAACTTGCCATCTAACAGGGAATTGTTGGTTTTTCCAGCTGGGGATCAGCGTCCCTTGCGATCCTTTCCATCCTTCGGATAATAGGTGGTGGTTACGTACATTTCGGGTACAGTACTGAGCCCTAATTCACCCCCAGCTCAAGTTATGGACAGAGACGAGGATCGAACCGACCTGACAATTTTTCGAGTATTAAGTGGATATTGGAAATAAAAATTTATTTCATTGAAATAAATATTTTGGGAAGAATTTGGAACCTTTTAGAAACGTTTTTGGAGAATTTTGGATGATTTTGGATTATTTGGATTTAAAGTTTTGAGGTGATTGTAAACTTAACCAAGGGAGTGCCTGAGCATAGGAAGCTGGAAATTGTCATAGGCTTCAAGTTAGCACTCTCAAGACCAGTTTTTGTCAGCAAGGTCGACACCAAAAAAATTTGCACACGACTTTGTGATAAGAGGCTAGGACAGGTAGAGTATTGGTAATAAACCTGCAGCCAATGAGGATTCGGCACATAATTTGTGTGGGAAACGCTATTTAATCATATTTGCTTTGTTAAGAAAGAATAGCATTCCCAGAAGTCAAGAGGAATATGTTACAATGATTAAGAAGAAGAGAATTATATAATTTTGGCCCAGAGAAGAGTAATTAACATAATTCTATTACAAGTGGACCGGTTGCGAGGCTGGTTTGTCCGCGCGCACGAACCACGGACACTCAGCAGAGACTCTTTTTGATACCGTCGAGGAGAGCGGACCTGTTGTGCAGCGCTCCGCAAATTTAATATTGAGTATCGACAAGCAGCATAATATATCAAGAAGCAAGCTAATGAAACAGTGAATAGAGAAGAAGATTGCTCTATAATCTACAACATTCAACAGAAGCAAGCAATTTCGTTAAAACGAATCTACACATCGCAGCATTATAACTGCAGTATTCGAGAAGCATATTACTTTACATTTTCAACATGTTAAAACCTACGAGTCGAGGGGGATATTCTTATTCTGCACCCTCTAAGATGACGGGAATGATTTACTAAAGAATGGTAGGAGGATAATCTACACTATGACACGGGAAGATTCATAGTGGATTCCGAAGTCCTGAGATCGACGTCACCACCACTGCGATACCACCATGCAGTTTGCTGAACTTCAAAAGCTACGTTCAAATGCCCATGAAGAACTTGGAGAGATGTTAACTACGGACTCTTAAAGCTACTATTATGACGTGGGGGAGAAGAGAGAAGAAGATGGTAAGCGGTGTTCCTTGTTCCTGGTACGAGCATCTAGACATGCAAGTGTCGTGGAGCCAGAAGATTGCTGTCCGCAGAGCACGAGTTCACTGACGCCAGGTGGGCACCCGTCAAGCAGGCTCGGGGGGATCAGCTGCGAGGCGAGCGGCTGGCTCAGAGCACGTTTGGAATGCGACCGACACGCGCCAACTTCGGAGCGGAACATCGAGGCCATCGTTCGAGGTATTTTCATCGCAGACTGTCAGAAAGGTACAGAATTGACAGCTCTAAGATCTCAGTAGTTTGATGTAGATTCTTGAGGATGTAGCAGGGTGGCCTATTCATTATGTAGATATTCTTTCTTATAACTCATGTTATTGTATGTCTATTTAGAAATTGTTAGTTAACTTTTTGTACGTCACCGTGTGTCGTTTGGACGTGATTTTATTGGCATTTGGAATTTAGATTATCGTTTTGGTCAGGTTTTATCCAGCGTCGTTTTTAACCTTCTCATTCTAACGAAAACTGTTCTGTGTAAGGAGAATGCTTCGATCGTAACACATCCGTTTTCAAACCATGTTATGCGTTAAGATAGCTGTAATACATTACTACTCACCATAAAATTTATGATGAGGCACTATGATACTATAAATAACAAGTTTAACATGTATAAACATTTAATAACAAATTTAAAATGTTATAAATAATAACATTAACCAAATATTATTCTAATTGTAGAATACATTATTATGTGACGATAAGTAAGTCATGGATAATTTATGTAACCACTATTTATGTCAACAAAGGATCACTACAGTGACAATTGAAGTCAGGTGAGACCTATTTATAGCAACAATTATTTGTTATAACAATGCCAATGCGAAATGAAGATAAGAAGACTTGCATGTCTATGGAAAGTCAGTAACATGTTTAAGCAATTTGGTAAATGAAGATTTTGCTCATTCTTGTTTTGTAACAAAGAAACGAAAGTATTATTATTGTTATTAACCTTTCAGACGAGCGGAATACAAACATTTTAATGTTTACACTCAAGTAAACGTGGTATTGTTATACAATGCAATGGTTTATCATTAGATTGCATTATGATCAGTTACGTGGAATGTCAAACGAGAGATATTGTTGTAGATAAATGTATTGTCGAAGGTAATGAGCACGATGATTTTAACATTAGAGAAGGAGGAGGTTAGCAGTGTTTCATGAACTGTATACACAGTAGTGTTACATAGTAGGATCACTACTTCTGCAACAGGTTTGTAGACAGATGGGTTTGTTCTGAAGTATTCCGTGCAGTATTTTACGAGAGTTATTGTGGCAAGAGTAAGGAGAATTTATGCTGTAGCGCAGGAGACGCTATGAGTATGTGAAGTTCACGTTTTGGTAACGAATTGAGTATTGCCATGAGATCAATTTACTACTACAAAGTGTTAAGAAAGTCACTGACATTTAAGAGTGTTTGTATTGTTTTGTCAGTTAGCGTTAATGCTATAGCCTTGTCATCGTCGTATTAAGTTGGTGTAGTTCCGTCTCGATCTTTAATGTCATTATTATTCTTATGTAATGGATTTGTCTATACAGAACTTTAACTAACTTCATTGTTCGTTAACATAGTTCATTTATTTTGACTTATAACCAGAAGCTTATAGATGCGATCGTTTTTGTGAACAAGTGTTTGTCTAGAAGTGAAGTTTGTAACAGGAGAGCTCATTAGATTGACATATCACGTCAATTCTAGTCCAGATTCGAATACCGCATTGGACGCGTGTAATTCAACATTGTATATAATTGTTAGTTGTATATCCCATTATTATTTTAGATTTGCTCACGTTTGTAAATAGCTGTATATCGTAGGGTATTTCAAGCTTGTTTTTATTATGAGTCGAACAGCTGATCGTAGAGCTAGCTCACGAGTATCCAGTCACGGGATGACTAGCAAGTTTCACTATTCGATCTTATTCGAAGATTTAGGAAGTAGATATTTCATCTACTAGTGCAATAATTTGTTTTGCAAGTTTCATGTTTTATTATGGATGACGGGGATGTTTCTTGTATATATTTACTTTTGGGAATAAATCCCAGGCACATGTCGTTTGCCTGTTTTGTTTTTATAGAAACTGGTCATCTTGTCATTTCGCAATCGCCGTGCGATAATACTAGCAGTTAGGTACTATTACTCCCTTAGTCTCAACTTCACCGTTCAGGTCCGAGATCCGAGATTATCGTACTACCAAGTTATTTTGGAATTAGATTTGCTAGTAAATATGTAACTAATTGTAGTGTTATTGTACGTCCGTATGCGTCAAGGGTTTCCTAGTCATTTATCCAGTAGGGATGCGTTGACGTATCTAGCGGGGTGTCAACGTCCCTACAATACTTACCATCTCTGTGGATATGGGTGATGGCTAATGTGAGATTCGGGCGCAGTACCAAGACACAGGCTGTCAAGCAAATTACATCGGGCAGAGTGGGAGAAGAATGGATACACGATACAATGAACACAGAAATGCGATACAATACGGGACGCACTCGGCCGTATGCGATCACATGTGCGGCGCGGGACACAGTTTAACTAATATTGAAACGGACTTTTAAAAAAGTCATCACTGACCGAAAGGCAGAGATCTTGACATTATAGAAGCATTCGAGATACACTTTGCTAAATTAAACAACCCCAATAATTCAAACACACATTCATGGTGAATTCACCCCTCTTCACTCTACTTGAAAACAACCCCTGGCGGAACCAAGACACAATATTACGTAGTGACCAAGCTAGGTAAGGTATTATTAAGGGAAACATGTCATTGGACCAGGATGTCCAATGTATCTTTTTCTTCAATATACCGAGGCCGGCATTAACGGCAGTATTAAAGATTACGGGACATTCTCATGTGACCGTTCGCGTTTAAATATGGCTTTTATGCTTATGCGTGGCGAGGATAAAAACTGGGCTTCAATAGTTAAAGATTGCCCGGTATTCAGTAACATACACCACATTAGGGAGACTAGACTTGGCAAAACGCAGTCACATTTGTAGGATGAACACACACAGGAATGCGAGAGGGTGGGGGAATGCCCAAGTATATAAGAGACCATGGCACACAGGAAGCTCCCCCAGTTGAGAGTAGATAGTGACGAAGTTAACTGCTTTCTCCAGGACCACGCAAGATCCCTCCAGATAAGTAGCTTGTACAATACAATCAGAACTGATCATTTAACAACAATCACATAGTCACTCTAAACAATAAATTTTGGACGTTAACCACCAATTCCAGTATCTTAACAAAACATCACATAGACTATACTGTAACTGACAAATTTTGACGACTTGCATTATCTTAACTAATACTGCAACTAAATAAGTGTAAATATTGTAAATACTTTCACCCATATTTTCAGACATAGATTTCATAGCCTAAGTATAATGGATCGCTTGACGATCGCAACTGGCCATCCAAGTTTATTTGTTGATCTCATGTAATTTTTTTCAGTATTAGAGAATAACCCTCAATTGGGTACAATCGTGTTGAACGACAGAAAAAAAAACTACGTAATTTTGAATAAATAAATAATTTATAATGATGATGATGATGATGATAGCAAACACTCGTCTCGAGTAGGTTGGCCTTCCAATACTGAATGACTCTTCATCGATGAGTCCGGAGGTGACTAAAAAGCCCAATGCGGGAGAGACACAGTTTCCCGCAGTGATGACAGGTAGTATCAGGGTCAGGTGAGACATCCGCATTCATTCCCTGTCTTCTAATGAACACTCTGTTCTTTCTGCGTTGCCTCCGATCTTCTATCATACGTCGGCGGTTTTCTTCAAAAAGTATCGCACCACGATGAACAATTGATCTCCAGGATGAGCGATCAAGAGCTAAGGTCTCCCAGTTGTTGATATTAATATGGCACATTTGCATATTAGCCTTTAGTACGTCTTTGAATCGCTTCCTCGGACCTCCCACACAGCGCTTGCCCTCAGTTAGTTCAGAGCAAAACACTTGCTTGGGAATGCGATTATTGGGCATGCGGATTACGTGTCCTGTCCATCGCAGCTGACGTTTTAAAAGAATGGCTTCAACACTGGTAGTCTGTGCTTCTTCGAGAATGCTGGTGTTTGTGCGTTTGTCTTGCCATGTGACACGAAGAATTCTCCTCAAACAACGCTGGTGATATTGCTCCAGCTTTTTAAAATGACGTCTGTAGCATGTCCAGGATTCAGATCCGTAAAGTAAGGTGGGAACTACAACCGAGTTGTACACAAGGATCTTCGTTGCAGCATTGATATCATGGTTGTCAAAAACTCTAGACCTCAATCTTGCAAAGGATGCCCCAGCACGGTTAATCCTGTGTTGGATTTCGGAATCTATATTTGCACTTGATGACAGGGTGCTGCCAAGATAAGAAAAGGCGTTAACTTCTTGAAGCTTCGCTCCGTCGATGGTGACATTGATGTTTCTTTGTCCTTGTCCAGGGGCTGGTTGGTAGAGGACTTGGGTTTTACTGGTGTTAAGTTTCAGCCCAATCTTTTTGTAGGCTGAAGAAAAAGCATTCAGGATTTTCCTAAGTTCGTCCTCTGATTGAGCTACTACTGCATTATCATCAGCGTACTGTAACTCAACCAATGCAGCAGGAGATGTTCGAGTCCTTGCCTTTAGACGGCTCAAATTAAAGATCTTCCCATCCATCCTGTAAGTTATCTGTATGCCTGTAGGAAGATCATCTTTGACTAACTGCATGACAGTGGCAACGTACAGAGAAAACAATGTAGGGGCAATCACACAGCCTTGTTTAACGCCGGTATTAATATGAAATGGTTCTCCAATCGAGTCGTTACCAATGACATTTGCCTTCATATCATTGTGGAGTAGTCTTAAGATGAATTTATAATACATAAATAATAAATAAGTAAAAAATAAATAATAAATACATGTTTCATTTTTCCACCAAAACCACGTGAGGTCATGGAAATGTTTGGTCCTGTTTGAAACGGTAACGTGAAACCAGTCACCTGCAATAGCAAGGCGTGTTGACGCCAGACAGGTTTATAATTAATCAAACGACGGCGTGAACTTAGCGAGCCACGCATGCCGCTACCCGCATAGCTGTCATGATAAATCGAACCTGCACATTGGATATTAATAATAATCGATAAAATATATTGAATTAAAAAACGCATTAAATAATAAATAGACACAAATTATATAGTAAATTAACAACGAAAAATAATAAATAGTAAATAAATAAGAATTAACGATGATGATGATTGTTGTTTTAAGGGGCCTAACATCTAGGTCTTCGGCCCCTAATGGCTTTAGTGATAGTGAAGGATGAGATGAGAATGAAAACTATAACCAATACTAACTACAAACCTACATACTAGAAGAAGGAAAGGTAAGCATATAAAGGACGGGAAGAAAAGTAATGCCCGTAACCCTCGAAGAATGAGGATTGAGGGACTTGGATGGTAGATAGGAAAGGAAAAGAGGAGAGGGCCCACCCAAAAGTTGGTGCTAAAAGGGGGAAAACTCGGACTCAGCTCAGGGATCACTCGGGATCGACAACGCCCGAACTCACCAGCCATTAGCCCCTGAGGGTGTAGCAATATCCAGGGTGCACCAGAAATGGTGGGGCCACATACACCCTGCCTCCTTGAGGGCCTTGAGCAGAAGGCAGGAGATAAAAGGAAAAGAAAAACAAGCCTGACCACTCGCAGAAGGAGGGTATCAGGAAAGATGAGACAAGGGCCAATTAAGGCTGGAAAGGAAGATAATCCCTAGGCCTCGATACCCTTATACCGTCGGGAGCGGAAGAGAACAAGAGTTGACCAAGTGAGGTCGACAGGAAAGAAGACAGCACGAGTAAGTGTAAGCAATACGGACTCAGCTGGGGTCCCGTGGTTACCAACCTACGTCCAACTAGATGTGAACTCCAGGGGGATAAAATAGAATGAAATTTTTAAAAAAATCAATCGGTCGGCAGCCAGGTTGGATCGACCGCTCAGGCTGTCCTGTCGTGAGGAACTAGGGGTCATGTGACGTGACTTGGTGGAAACCTCTCCGAACTTCACCTACCCTTGGAAACGTCCACCATTAAAAAAATATTAAAATTGAAAATGGCGTGTTCTATGGATAGAGGGGGCGGAGCCCTGACAAGGCTTCCTCCGATCATCATTCGGGTGATATCCGTTCTATTTTTGGTAATCGATCATCAATAAATAATAATAAATAAATATTAAATTAAAAAATCGAAGGAAAGGCTCGAAAAGAAGAGAAACTGACCAAGGTACGTCAACGGATATGAACCGGACGCAAGTAAGTGGACGCAATGGTGGACTTTTGAGTTAAATGTAATTAAATTTGGAAAAATATATTTTGAATTTTAGGGAATGAGGGGGGGGGGGAGTAGGGAGTAGAGAAAGGGGTATGGCGGCATCTACCATAACAATTGAAACGCCCGCCATCTTAGAAGCACACTAAAAATCACTATTTTCGCCGTAGGGTGGGGGAGGTATTATCTTAAGGAGAAAAGACTTGTCTTTTATATTGAGGGGATGGAGCCTTTTCTATTGAGCCCTCACACGACTTTCTCCGATTATTCGTTCGGGAGTATGCACGTCCTTGCCCCTGGATGTATTGCAGTTCACCCCTGGGATAGGACCCATCCACTTACGAGCACGGGCAACTGTATATCAAGTAACTAGCAATGTTCATGTGACACAAATTAATTCGCTATATATTAGCCTAGTTGGAATATACACAATTTATATATTGAAAACATTACGGATGAATGGAGAGCACTATCGTGTAGAGATGATTGTTAATACATTACATAGCACATAGTACATACCGTGTGGTCTGTAATAATGTACAGAAGTTGGCACACTACGCAGCATACACTTATCCAACTCTCGGCATACCACTGCATGCCACCCCTCTAGCGTCCAACAATTCAACTGGCACATTTTATTATGAAATTTCAATTCTGTATATTGGCTTAATACAGCTTTCCAAAAGTAGTATTTAAAAATTCTCCACACTATGTACATAGTATATCCAAAATAATGTTTGGGAATTTATTGACAATTCTTGTGTATAAATGCGATTTAAAGTGTGCGTCATTAATTATTTTCTTACAGAAATGACGTAGCCTCTACAATTAATCTTTGTCAGTCTTGTTTGTACCGTGTAATGAAGTGATAGCTTAGTTGTTGTGATTTTGTTTCTAAGTGGATGCCAATGGTTGATGGCTTGACCTGGTATACATGCTTTGTGTGGATGAGATCAATTGTAGTTGAGTTTTATCGTTATGTTTACATCCCAATGCTTGGGTTTTAACGTAATCTAATCTTTCATATAGGGTTATGTTTTAAAATTCATCCTCCATGGTGGTAATGTAATTTTACGTTAACCAAAAGAGAGTCAGCGAAACGGCCGCGACACATTCCACCCTGATCTTCTTTATAAAATAGGCCTACACCACAACCCAGTTGCCATTTTGCTAATATTTACGTGTGAGCGAAAGTAATATAGTGTCATTTTGTAAAGTGAAATTAAGTTGTACTATGTTAAGTTATTTTTAGCAAACAGTGGTTGATCATTGTTTTAACTATGCCAAAGAAAAGAAAGTGCAACGCGTTTCGCGAAATAGGACTTAATTTAATACCAACATACATTACGGTATGTTAAGTTTGGTATATACATTATAATTTTAAGGCGGATCTTTCACCTTTAGTTACAAAATGAATCTCACTCAAAACTTTGTGGCATTTAGTCTTTCTGTACAAATATTTTTTGGGCTTGCCCCAAATAATACTGAATTAATAACGCTTAATTAATTAATAGTGTGGAAATGCCTGAGATTCATTTTGAATCTAAATGTTTAGCACCCGCCTTAAAAATGGAAATGCCTAAACATTCCAACAAAGCGGATAAATATAAGGTAAACACAAGAACATGTAGTTTGTACATTTAACACTTACTCATTTAAGTGATTTCTACTTTCATCTGCTTTTTCATTGTGGTTTTCTTCTTTTACATCCTGGGGATAAGATGGAATAATTTGTCAGTGTTATGACCTTATACTTTTACACAAATGACAACCCAAGTAATTGTACACTGCTCAGCTGAAGTGAATATACATTCGCAGAATGACTTTCTACTGTCCATCACATCCTAGTGCAAGAGGTAAGCTTTATACAGATAAGTGGTTATAATGCCCAGTTTTGAAACATATAATACACTTTTAGAGACCAAGTTAAATTTAGAGCGATTGGAAATGCTAAAATCAATACTTTAATGGAAGTAATAACTTTAAGGATTGAGGACAAATGAACATTTATTTTTAATTATTTGAGCCGTAAGACCGTAAGAGAGGGACAGATGACCCCGCTGTTCCACCCCTTGAAACAATAACAACAGAACAGACCAAAACAAATCCTACGGTCCAACACGTGCACATATCATTGAGTAACAAGCTACTAGGCTGCCAATACGTGCATGACTTTTGAGAATGAAGGCATAAACCTATCAATCTTTAGAATATTATACACGGCATTTCTTCATAATTCACTGCAATTTAATATTCTCATGTTCAAAAAGAAGTTAGACTGAGTCAATTAAATGCCTCCATGGGGAGTCTATTGCAGAGCATGCTAGTAGCCCTAAGAATCATGTGTCTGCTAGTGTACGGGAGCACACAGTTTGCAAAGGAGATTAGAGCAGCTAGTAACTCGAAGAATAATGTGTGTGCTAGTATACGGGAGCACACAGTTTGCAAAGGAGATTAGAGCAGCTAGTAACTCTAAGAATAATGTGTCTGCTAGTGTACGGGAACACACAGTTTGCAAAGGAGATTAGAGCAGTTAGTAACTCAAAGAATTATTTGACTGCTAGTTTACGGGAGCACATAGTTTGCAAAGTAGATTAGAACATGCTAGTAACTCTAAGAATTATGTGTCTGCTAGTGTACGGGAGCACACAGTTTGCAAAGTAGATTAGAACATGCTAGTAACTCTAAGAATTATGTGTCTGCTAGTGTACGGGAGCACACAGTTTGCAAAGGAGATTAGAACATAATAGTAACTCAAAAAATTATGTGTCTGCTGGTGTATGGGAGCACACAGTTTGCAAAGGAGATTAGAACATGTTAGTAACTCTAAGAATTATATGTCTGCTAGTGTACGGGAGCACACAGTTTGCAAAGGAGATTAGAGCAGCTAGTAACTCAAATAATTATGTGTCTGCTAGTGTACGGGATCACACAGTTTGCAAAGGAGATTTGAGCAGGTACTAACAGACAAACGCTTATGTTTGTCAGCAACATTATTGTGAGAAAACAAGTTTAAATAAGCATGAAGTTACTTACCTCATTCAGATCTGACGATGATATGTCTGTTTTGAAGCTTGAATCGATATCCGGTATAGGCGATTCCTCGATCTTAATATCCGTATAATGGTCTGTATCGTCCTGCAAAGAAATGACTTGGTTCACATATATGTTCCTTTGAGTAGGTGGAATTATATTTACAGATGGGTTGTAAACTTGCACTGAAGGAATCCCGGAATAAAATAACATACTGAAGGTAATTCAACCCCGCATGCATAGTTTTCATTCGTCCCTAGCTACATAGCAAAACAAACTAACAGTTATTGTGCAGTTTTTGACAAAAAAAACATTTCAGTTAGAACACACTCGCAAAACGTAGGCCTAGCTTATTGTCATTAGCACTGAGTGTGTGTGTTGCGACGTTGCGGTGTAGCAGCAGTTACTTAGAGTTACCATATAACGTTAATAAGGACAAGCTACGCTTTTAAATTTTGTGTTAGGATATTCCATACCATACGTTAACAAAACAAGTTTACATCTCAAGGATACCAAACGGAGGGAGTAATTTAACGTAATCAATAAACAAATAGAGGTTTATTTGTGAGTACAGTGGCAGCTAATTGAAGCCTCATTTCATATAAATCTACTTGTAATATATAATACATGAGTTATTGTGTTTATCAAGATGATTACGCAATCTCTCTCTATATATATATAAATGAAAGTTTGTCTGTTTTTTCTGAATTTCTACGGAAATTTGCGTTACTTACGCGTTTCAGACTGTTTTATGACGGATGCGTGCGAAAATATTTTTTTTGTCTGTCTGTCTGTATGTCTGTCTGTGGACAAAGTGGTTGTTCCCTTATAACTCGAGAACGGCTGGGTGGATCAACGTAAAATTTGGTACAGATATCCTTCAGAGGCACGACACTAATCATTGATGTAACTCTTCTCTGTACCTCTCATAATAGGGGGCCTGTCCCATAAAATACTTGCTGAAATAGGCGTAGAAGGGCGAGACAAAGCTCATTTTCAGCCCCTCAATGTGAGAAACGAGAAGGGTCCCCGAAAACCACATTTTAAGGCCCTAAAACAAAGAGATTTTGAGATATTTCCAGAAAACTATTTTTTTAATACAATAACGAAATAATGCAAGCCGGTAACCATGGCAACGGAATCTCATTGGTCCATCTATTGCTGTAAGATGCAATACAATTCCATTTATTACATTACTGAGATAGTTTGCAAACGGCTATAAGGTTATAACGGAAACAAATTAAGCTGTAAAATACATCAATGACATATAATGCGCTTAAGGGGGTCAAGGGGTACTGTAGATTTTTTTCACGCGATTTACACGTGCGGGGGTGGTACGGAAGGTCTATTATATCCCTATCCCTGTATTGTTATATTATTATTATCATTATTATTATTATTATTATACTACGGCCTACAACGAAGAGATAAAGCTTATTTTCAGCCCCTTGGTGTCAGAAAGAAAACTCGGTGCCCCTAAATAGCCGTAAAGGGTCCCCAAAAGCTACATTTTAAGGCTCTAAAACCAACAGTTTCTGAGATATTCCCAGAAAACTAACTTCATTAAATAAACTGATGAAGGAATGCAAGCCAGTAACCATGACAACAGTATCTCAAAAGGTGACATCCAACTTTCCATCTATTTTTGCAAGAAGTAATGCCACTCCATTTATTAAATTTCTGTGAATGTTTGCAATTGGCTATAAGGTTATTACGGAATCAACTAAACCTGTAAAATTCATCAATACGCTTAAGGGGGTCAAGGGGTATCCTAGATTATTTCACACGACTTAAATGTGCGTTATGTCGTACAGAAGGTCTATTATATCTCCAAACACAAACATTATTTTCATAAATTCCTGAATAGAAGTAGTTTTTATTTTTTTGCTTTTAGGAATTTGGGCCATTGGAGACTAAAAACATGAATTTTCATGCACCACAAGCCTTTATAATTTATTAAAGGGGTCTTCCTCTGTATGGGGACTTGGCACAACAGTGAAGGTCAGTTTTATTTGACGTGTATTGCGTTTCGGCTACGAGGTTTTCAATTTATTTTCACGTCAGGAAGTACACGTTAGGTAAATTTAGTTTCAGAGCATATTTTAACTAATCATTTTTCTTTGTCGACAAACAGGTTCCATTGCAATTATTGAAGACCGTTCGAAGAATGGGTACTCCTGCTAGTGAGTTAATAAATTGAGAACTGAATAAGAATATTTTATAGACAACAGCTTAAGAGCTTTTCTGAACGAAAATGCTGCCCGTGGTCTAATAAAATGATGAGAAGCACTGGCATAGACCGACCATCTCTTGGGAGTTTTCCGCGGAGACTTCGTACCAGTCCAAAACAAGACACATCTCTCTTTCTCCTTCATTCAACTCTCCTAGAAAAACGAACAACCCCTAACCATCAAATATGTGTGCAACATTGGATGCTATGATGAAGATACTGACAGTCACAGCTAGAGTGGACCATCAATATATTCACAGCCTGCGGAGGGAGGCATCAAGGTGCAAGGAGGGCCCATATAATTTTGACAGGGCAAGCAGTGAAGGTCGCCCCAAGTCTCATTTGAGTGTTCAGACACTTCTGATCTCTTTATTTAGATTTACAGTATAAATCCTACGCGGTCTAGAACACACATGTCTCACAGGTCAGTCTAGGATTTGACAGGGGTTGTCATTTTCAGGGTGTAGAATAGATCGCGATAAATTTCCGTATAAAATTCCCGTAGAAACAAGATTGTGGCGTTGAAGACGTCATCGACGACGTCACGAAAGGCAGTAGATATTTGTCTAGTAAGCTTACGGAAAAGATCCTGATAAACATGTCATATCCAAGTATAAATGTAAATTGCAAATATATGCATGTGTATCGGGATCTTTACCAGACATCCTTTATGGAAGTCAAGTAACGATGGGCATACATATTTTATAGATATAATCTAAAATGCCAAAATTTCGATGTGTATCGCCATCTTTACCTGACACCATATAGGTCAAGTAAAGATGGCGATACATCATAGACCTAAAAGTGAAAGTCTGTATGTATATATGAGGGTATGCAAGTGGATTTGTTCACTATACAAACCTACACCATTCCACCAATCTCTACCAAATTTTGCATGCACATAGTTCATGATCCAGAAGAAACCACTGGCTACATGAATTTCGGATAGGCTTTCTCATTCTTCTGATTTCGGCCTTTTGGCACTCAAGTAAAGGCTAATAAGTCAGAAAATAAACTGATGAGTGAATGGCAAATTCGGTCGTATAGTTCATCTACAGCTAAAGTTGCCAACCTTCATAAGGAAAGACTCAATTTACAACCTGTAGTTCTTAACAAATATATACATGTCTTAATCACATGCCAGTTTTTCAGGTTATTTTTTGCTTGTCCCAGTAATTGTGAATATATTGGCTACATATTCTGTCGGCCAGACTGAAAAGTTGCATTATCAAACTGAACTACCACGTGCTCGTGGCATGGGTGTGCGGTTGGTAATGGACGCTTTATCGTGTTCATCCGCCTGTTAAAATAACGTGATAGTTATATTAAATAAGAATACAGTCAGCCTGAGAGACTAGACTTTATATCATTTCAAATGATGCATGCTACAAATGCCACACATGTTAGAAAGGCTCAGGAGGGCTTCTCGCTTCGTTCGAAGCCCCAGGACTCTTTCAACAGTCTCCATTGCCCATTAACTTAGGCTTCCCGCGTGGGGAACGGAGAGCGGGAAGGAACAGACTCCATTATTAACACACTTTACGTAAACTGTAAGTAAGCAAGTTTAACGAACGATCCACAGACTCCATTATTAACACACGTTACTACCCTGCACAAATTGTAAACTGAACGAACGAACTCGCAAGTACAGAGATAGCAAGAATCACGTGAACGCTTCATGATCAACAAGTTGCAAGTCATTCAGTATCACGCAGCTAGAACGTGAGAGCAAGCTAATTCCATTAACTTAGGCTTCCCGCACGGGGAACGGAGAGCGGGAGGTCCACTCTTCTGCATGACGTCACGCACTCGCCGTGTCCATATCGCATAACGCCAGACCCCAGGAGTAAACTCAGACTCAGTCCATATGCAGTGAACAACATGATGACGTCATACACGCCGTGTCCGTATCGCATAACGCCAGACCCCAGGAGTAAACTCAGACTCGGTGCATATGCACTGAACAACATGATGAAGTCATACACGCCGTGACCGTAACGCATAACGGTACACCAAAGCATAACGATGAAGTCGACAAGATCATTTGAAATGATAAAATAATAATTATAATTCGTAATATTGCGCAAAGTCGTCTGAAAGTATTATTTCCATTTGAACGCGTGTTCACTTTTCAGATAAATTTATAGTGGTTATCTTAAATGTTGAGTAAATATGTAGCCCGAGAGTTCTCCAGGTCAGACATCTTTGTTTTGACTATAGAGTCGGAAGCAGATACGGAATATATTGTTCAAGATATTTATTTTTATATCTCTCTTTATGAAGGTAAATGAGAAGGCACCAGAACTATTAATTTCACCAAGGACATTGCCCTGGTGAATAGTTTTAATATTTATTTGTGCAAAAAATTAGGCCTAAAATATGAGTTGTAGCGTAGCCCTAAAAGTTAACTTACATGGTGAAATTCTTCGTACGTTTTATTTTAATATCAATCCAACAGGTCAAGTAATGATGTTATCGT
The DNA here is from genome assembly GCA_946902985.2 of Meconema thalassinum. Taxonomy (NCBI): domain Eukaryota; kingdom Metazoa; phylum Arthropoda; class Insecta; order Orthoptera; family Tettigoniidae; genus Meconema; species Meconema thalassinum. The sequence continues at coordinate 143,939,959 of OX336389.2, forward strand.
CTTAAGGACATCTTACACCATACCTTAGTAAGCATTTTCCTTGAGATGTGAAATAATGAGCCTAAAAATAATTCCACTGCTGTGTCATAGCGCGCACAATGACGTAACATTCTGTCAGCGAGCCGTCAGTGGGTTTTAGGTGTGCTGTTAGAACGATTATTTAATAAATGCCACAAAGAAATACTAGTTTCCTTTAAAATGGGCAATGAATTGATATTGCGAGATGAACGTAGGTTTAGGCAACTCATAACAGCTGTTCACCCCTTGACGGAAAACAACGGCCATTGCTGGCTGCCATATGGGTGATGGCTCATTGGCGGGAATGCACGTTGTAGCGGCGGATTGATATCTTCTGTTGGACAACTTGTTCCCGCATGAACTGTCAAAAAAGTGCAAACTTACAGTAGATGAACTATAGTGGTCAGCCTGTCACCATCCCCAGTTGTATCTGCGGATTTTGGGGTGACGCGTGGTCAGCGCATCGGCTCCCTAGGCCGTTAATCTTGGTTTTCGTGACCGAGATTTGCTTCGAGTAGAAGTGGGAAACCACGGAAAACAATTACCAAGTTTCGCCGCTAATACACGTGATCGTCTAAAGGATTTTTGCATTTTATGTATAATGTTATGTAATATTTAGTCTTTAGGGCACCAAAACCTATGTGACATTTTGTGTCTAATTTTACACTCTTGATGCCGGTGCTGTTAAGGATGATTTTGAATCTTTACATTATGACGATAGATATCACGCGCATTATACAGGGTGAAGGTAAAATGCCGCACTTGGAGGTCGGCATGCGATTCCTCATCCAATTGCAAGACAAAAGTTCCTATAGCAAAATCGGATCGGGTGCTGTTTAAAACCACAAGTATGAAAGCGAGGAGCTGGCAACACTGTCACATACTGAAGCACATCGGAATGTAGAGAGAAATGTGTATCATCCCGCAATACCGTACTATTCGTCGCAGCTCACTGAGTAGACTGTTGCACCATCGAGCTAAGGTTCGAATCTACGAATTTTTTTTTTTTTTTGCTTGTTACGTCAGTTCCCGTTGTTTAACTGCGTTTGTAAGCATGACATCACATCATTTTGTCACATGACAGTGTGAGTCACCTTCGTTGCGTAGTGGTCAGCGAGATTAGCTCCCAACCCGGATGTCCGCGGTTCGATTCCTGGCTCTGCCAAGAAATTTGAAAAGTGGTCTGAGGACTGGTACCGGGTCTACTCAGCCTCGGGTGGTCCAAATGAGTAGAGGTGGCTTGATTCCCACCTCAGCAAATCCTCGAAGTGGTTTACCGTGGTTTCCCATTTCGTCTTCGGGCAAATGCCGGGATGGTACCTACCGTAAGGCCACGACCGCCTCCTTCGCCTTTCCTTGCCTAACCCTCCCAATATTCCCATCCCTTCATCAGGCCCCCGTTCGCTTTGCAGGTGAGGCCACCTGAGTAATGTGCTAGTCACACTCCCCAGTTGTATCCCCGACTCAGAGTCCCAAGCTCCAGGGCACTGCCCTCAGTGGCGGTAATGGAGGGATCCTCGCTTAGTCCGTAAAACGATAACGGAAAAAAAGAACGCACAGTGTGATCCATTAAACGGCATGCATGAGTCGACTAACCACGCATTGCACAACCATAATTGGTCCTGTCAAGTCATGTAGGGTGGCTTCATGATGGAGTTCACAAATGGTGAATACGTCGATATGCTTTTAGTGTTGGGTGCTGATCGTGAGTGTGCGGCACTGTACTCTCAAAGGCGCCATCCCGATAAGAATATTTTTCGTCGCCTTGAGCAACGCCTGTGGGAAACCGGTAATCTTCGCCCACAAGTAGTGGACAGAGGTCGTCCAAGGACTAGACGTAGCCTACTCCACAAACGGAGGACGCGATTCTTGAAACCACTCACCAATCACCTCGGCGAAGTACCCGTGATATTTCAAGGCAGTTCTAGGTATCTCCAACACTGGTTGTAACGTGTTGCACGACGAAGAACTGAATCCATATCTTTACACGTTAACTGAACACCAGCGGCCAGAAGACCACATTCAACGAGTACAGTGCTGTGAATTGCATTTGCAATAAGTTAAAGATAACGAATATTCTATCAAGAATGTGCTATGGAGTAACGAATGTAGCTTCACTCGGAAAGGTATTTTCAACCATCACAACAGTCATTATATGTCTGACCACAACTCACATGTCACCCGTGAGCGTGGCTTTCAGGCACGCTTTGGCATAAGCCTGTGGGTTGGAATCGTGGGGGGAGTGCTTTAAAACCCTTACCTTTTGCCAGAAAAGTTTATTACCCCCCTTCTATCGTACGTTCCACTTGGTGTTCGGCGACAGCTATGGTTTCAGCATGATGTTGCACCGCCACAGTTTGGAATGACTGTGCGTAACTGTTTAAATGAAGCGTGTTCAGGGAAATGGATTGGTCACGGAGGTCCAATGTTCTGGCCACCACGTTCCACGGACCTTAATCCACTAGATTTTTATTTGTGGGGACACTTAAAGGAACCCATGGATGCACAAGACCTAATAGCTCGCGGGCATACTGCATCAGTAATATTGGATGCAGGTGTGTTGCATAAGGCCCGGCAAAGTATGCTCCAACGAGTGGCGAAGTGTTTGCAAATGCAAGGAGGTCGCTTTTAATATCTACTGTGAAGTGAAGGCGTTGCTCGTAAGTGTACGTACCGGCTCTGTGAAGATAAGACTGGACGTCAAACTTACACTATGGAATTATGGTGCGTAGCATAATGGGCAATCTAGAGTAGGCTACCTACAGTATTGTGCTTCTTTGTACCGCATTGGATAGAGACGATGTTACTGTATCCACTATTATGTTTCTATTGGCTTTATTTGTGCCATGGACGAAACAAGGGGTGGTTTACCTCTGTAAGAAGTTCATGTTACGTTTGAATGATTAAATACAGGTAACTGTAACGGTAAGACATAGTGTATTACATAGTGGAGGTGTATATTGGATGCAATTTGATACATTACCTGCAAAAATGGCGCGAACGCGACTCGAACATCGGCGCGTCCGCACAACCGGCATTTATGGCATTACCACGTCTCGCTGAGCTAATGAGACAGTTCCGGTAGATTGCCGAGTTCCTGCGACCAGTTTTTGGCCACGCTGCATGCAGTTACAGCGTTGTCAGAGTCTCGTTTCTTAACACCCATTTCTGTTAAACCTATTGGTAGGACTAGGTTTTGCAAGATAAACTTTTGTCGTGAATTTCGACGAGAAACATCATGCTGAACTCCAAGTGTGGCACTTTACGTTCACCCTGTATTGTGTGTAATATGTACTAGAACAGAAGTTTTATACACTCCGTTAAGGTGTGTTCTTCTCCTGATAGGTTGACGTTTATGTATTATTAATCATAATGTCTTTATGCAGCATGTTTTTATTGTTCACAGTGTTTATCTCTACAAGCTGTCTTTTGTATTACAAATCAGAAATACAGTAACTTGTACGTGAAATTGAACATTGTTCTATGAATAGTATTTGCCTTTGTTATTCGGGTTATATTGTAATAATATTGGTAATTATCCTGCTCTAGGACTAGGCTGATTGGTAATGGAACCGGATGTTCAATTATCAATTTAGTTGATAACATGTTAATAACATAATAAAACTACGAATATATATTATTATGCGATAATTTTCGGCTGATAAGGACCAAACAGTAAGTAATGATACTTTGCCATAAGAATAGCGGACATTATATAGTTCGATTCTATTCGTTCACATTTTTTTTCCTATGTTTATGTATTTATATTAGCCATTTTAGTGCTTCCTGACAAAAGTTGTTGAATAGCCTAATGTTATATTGTGATGAGTTCTAATCACTCTGGATTCCGGTATAGCATTTTAGAGATTAGTAAGGACGGAGTTTAGAGATATTATTTCTTATCTTACGAAATACTTTACAGGCTAAGGAAGTCCAATGCGTTAAGTATCTAAGCATCATACTTTTGACATTATAGAGGGATTATACGCTGCTTAATTTACTTTAACTTGATGTGGATGAGATAATATGCATGCAAATTATTTTAACATCAGTACTGTTCCTTAATATGCTGCTATAGTACACCCTGAGCTATGTACGGGAATAAGTCATTACTCATTATTCACGTAATTTGTGTGGGATTGAAAATCATATGTATATTTGACTCCGCAATGATGATTTAATCTTCCAATAATCGAATAATTTAAATATTATTTCCCATCAGGAAAGTAGTTGCTGCATTTGAAAAATAATAGCGATAACTATATCAACACTGCTATAAGACGTCTTAATTACCCCATTAAATCAAAAATTAACACTATCACGAAAGTGATGCGAGACCGAGTTCTCGAAGAATTGTGCATTTACATCCCATTCTACTATTGTTGCATGCTCTGCTACGTTATTGCACTCCACAGTACTTTTCGACTAGGTTTACAGTGAGATAATATTGCACATGCATAATATCAGAGTTCAGGAGAACAATGTTCTAAACTCACTTAGGGGCAAAATTAATATATTCAGAGAAATATATTAGTATTTATCTGTCTATAACATATAAAGACACCTCCCGCGCAACGCCGGGTACTATTGCTAGTATTTTATAAACATAGGCTAAAATGCCTAAATTCCGATGTGTATTCGCCATCTTTACCACACATCGTATAAAGGTGAAGTAAAGATGGGGATACATATTTTACAATTATCAGCTTGAATACCAAGATTTGGATGTGTATCGGGATCATTACCAGACCTATAGGCTATAGGTCAAGTAAAGATGGGGATACATAGTTTATTAAAAAAATGCGACAATACGGAAATTTGTAAAACGATACTCAACTCATTTCTATGTGTTATTCTAATGTCATTCACCAAGCCAAACATCTTTATTCCCAGACATTTTCCCATAAGTTTGCCAGGTAAACATTCAGTGTCCTTCGTGATATCGGCAATACTATTGGTATAAGTATGGCCAGTATCCCAAACAGATGTCATTTGATTTGAATTGCACGCTAGGGTTTGGTTGTATCCTTGTTTGGTGGCGCGCTCTAGCGAGCGTGATCAATCCTGTGCATTTTGTTTTTTTTCTTGTGTCGGCGGCTGTTGCCAGGGTCGTCAGTCAGTCGTGAGTAGGTCGTGAGCTGAGAGCTATATTGCTCTGTAGTCGTGAGTGTAGATAGAACAAGCTGGTGTTATGTGGTGGACGGTATTGTGTAGCCTAACAATTGTATTCACATATTGTATAATAAACTGTATGTATGAACACTAAATGTATAATTCCACTGCTCTATCAACAAACAAAAACCTAACAGGTTATGGGCCCAGTGCGAGTGGAATTATTTGAACGTGAACGAAGATTGTGACTGATTAATTGTTCCGAAAACAACTGGTGGCAAGATGGCAGACGTAGCGTAAGATTCGATATTGCATATTCCGAAACTTAAGACTGGAAATTATTTCGCATGGCATATTCGAGTACAGGCATTTATGGTTGAAAAGAACTGTTGGAATGCGATTGATCCAGGATATGAAGAATTGTTAAATGCCGATCAGCAAAGAATTAATAGAAAGGCACTCTCGACACTGTATCGGAGCGTGGGTGATTACTACCTACTAGATATTGAAAACAGTGTGCTAGTAAAGACTGGTTGGAGGTTACTAGAGGAAATTCATACACCTCAACGTCATTTCATGCTTTGCAATCTCTATAGGAAATGGTCAATGTCTCCAAGACCGAAGATATGAAATGCAGGAGTACACAGCTAATATATAAATACTGAACAAGAAATTAAAGAAAGGAGGAATCGAGTTTACTGATGAATTCTTGGAAAATTTATTCTTCGATGGTCTGCCTGCCAAACAGTACGAGGTGTTCATCCAGAATGTACTCAAATATGAAAACCTAACTACAAGATTGGTGAAGGGCCAAATGCTTCATGAAGAGAGGAGGAACCTGTCCCAGACCGAGTCCGAGACCGAGGCGGCGGCATAAACAGTGAAGACCAAGAACGGCCGGTACTTCAAGACTACCAGTATCCTTAAAAAGAAGAACCCTAACAGGACCAACCAGAGTGAAGGTAAGGCAACAGAAAGGGTCTGCTTCAAGTGCAATCAAACAGGACACATCAGAAAATATTGTCAAAATAGCTGACTGCAAGAAATGTGGTAAAATGGGACATTGGGCTTCTGACTGTAGAAATGGTAAGAGTGAGAAAGTTTAAACCAGCAGTAATGAAAAGATAATTAACAAGAAAGGTCAAGTTGTAGCATGTGTAAGTGTATGTGCAATGTTGTCATCAAGTAATCATTATCAGTCGTGTTTGGGCTCTGCTGTAACCGAGCATATATCTTCAAGGAAAGAATTGTTTGAAAACTTTGTTCCTTTAAATGGTCGTGTCAGTTTTGGAATGGGTTATACTGTTGTTGAAGGGAAGGGCACTGTGTCACTTGTGCTGAATGAAGGGTGTACTTTGTTAATGAAGGATGTATTGTACGTACCTGAGCTTCGAATTAATTTGATATCTGTATCTAAGCCTACTGCACATAGTATAAATGTTTCTTGACCGACAAAGCTGAAGCTACCAAAGAAAACATTTCTGTATTTACTGCAATTGGGAGATATGTCATGTATATGCTTGAAGGTGCTGTTGTTATTTCGGGTGGTCTGGTGGCAGCTATTGTGAGAGAGAGTGCGTGTGAGTGCACTGACGGTTCGATTGAAGCTGTGGCATTGAGGAGTGCAAGTACATGGCATCGAATTTAGGGGCATGTTCACATTAATGCCAATCAGAAAATTCTAGGACTGGAAAATGTAAAGATTTGTGGTAAGGAGCAGACTGAATGTTCTATTTGAATTCAAGATAAACTTACTAAAACTAGTGTACCTAAGAAAAGTGAAAGAAAGTCAGAAAAACCCTTGGACTTAGTTCACAGTGATCTGATGTGTCTGCCTATTGTGTCAAATGGGGGTGAACGATATCTCATAAGTTTTATTGCTGAATGTAGTAGGTATGCAGTTGTGAAATTATTGAAGAGAAAAAGTGATGCTTTTTTTAATTTAAACAGTACAAGGCAGAGGCAGAGTTGTTTCATGGCAACAAACTGAAAGCATTCCAAACGAATGGTGGGGGGAATATTACAGTAATGAGTTCAAGGAGTATTTAGCATAGAGGGGTATTGTTCACAGATGCACAGTGTCTCACTCGCCCCATCAAAACGAAATTGCAGAACGATTAACAGAGTGATAGGTGACATGATATGGTGTCTACTGTGAGAGTCAGGTATACTAGATAAATTTTGGGCTGAGGCAGCCAACACTACTTGTGTGATAAGAAATGTATGTCCATCTAAGGATATGAACTCCTGTGTACGTGCAGCGTTATGGAAAGTGTGAGATGAGTCGCAGGAAGTATTGAGATTGCATGTATTTGGGTGTAGAGCTTGGCTAGCTCAGAACAAGGGTAAATTTGAGCCCAGGGCAGATGAACATGTGTTTATAGGCAATGAACAAAATGTCAAGTTTGAAGAGAGTGTGTTCACATTTCAAGCTAATGCAAAATGCAAGGAGAAATGTATATCCATGAATGATGTTTCAAATGAGAGTGATGATGATGATAATGTGAACATTGAAAATGTAACTGTTGTTAATGAGAATGTCATGAATGTTAATCATGTTGATGTAAATGTCTTGAATGTTGATCCTATCAATAGGGTGAATTAGAATGTTGACGTTTTAAGTCCACGGAGAAGTAGTAGGCCATCAAAACCCAAAACATGTGGCTGCTGTAACCTAACTACTTGCGATTATGAAATGAATGTGATTGATTGTGTTGATCAGGTGATAGAACCTTCAAACATGAAGGAGGCTATGTCTGGAGAAAATGCTGCTGAATTGAGGAAGGCCACGGATATGCAGTATAAACAAACGGTAGATTTGGGAGTTTGGGAAATAGTTGAACGGCCAGTAGATCACATGGTAATTGGCTCAAAGTGGGTCTTTAAAGTCAAGTATGATGAATGTGTGAATATCGAAAGATACAAAGCTAGGTTAGTGGGTCATGGATTTAGAAGTCATATGGGATTTTCATGGGAAGACACATTTAGGGCCGATTGTATAAACATTGCTTGACTGGGGATCAAATTAACTGGAGTTCAAAATCTGAACCAAGTTCAGTCGGCGTACATGTTGTATAAAACTATTCGCGGGTTCCAAGAACCGAGTTCAATTTTATCTCAAGTTCAAGGATTTCAACATGGCAACAGTGCAAAATAGTAGTAGAATTCGACAATAGAGCGCACTCATGTAATTCCGCCGTCTGGTTGTCAACTGTTTATATCTATGAAAAAAAAGGAGATACTCGGAATTCGTAACATAACCTTGTTCATTGGTAAACAAAACTTCTGTGGTGTACCGGTAGTGTTAACATTTTCGTCTTCCGTAAATGTTGTAATTCAATATCTCCGAAGAATGGCGGAAAAGAAGTCCCGGGGTCCCAATTTTACGGAACATGAAAAGGCGGTTGTTCTCAATTTAGTTTTAAATAAATACAAACACGTAATAGAAAACAAGAAGACTTACGCAGTTAGCAGGACAGCGAAGGATGCCACGTGGCAGGAGGTCGCCAATGACTTCAATAAAAGAATTGACGTAGCCAGCCCACGAGATTGGAAAAGCATCAAGCTGTGCTATGAGAATTCGAAGAAACTGGCTAAAAAATCCAATGCCAAGGACAAGGTAGGTTACGTCTGTAGTTCGCAGTAGTTTCCAATTAACGACTGCTGATAAAGGATGTGTTTGGTATCGTACTTTGTTGATTCATGCGGCGGTATTATTTCAAAATTCATTTCTTTTAGGTTCAGGTGCATAAAACTGGCGGCGGTGGGTATGTTCACCCTACCCTCAATGAGACTGGGAGGAAACTGATTGCGGCTCTCAAACCTCAGTTTGTTCCGCTCTACAGCGCGTTCGATGGAGACGCTGGTTTTCATGTGGACGAAATTCATGGTAAGTTTTCAAGTCTATTATTTAGTACCAGAGGTAAGGCATATTTCTGCGTAGGATTTGTGTGGATAGCTATGAAGCATTTACATCTGTACCTAGCTGTGGAGGAAATAAAACAGCAGCAAACAAATATCCACTTCACCAAAATGATTGTCATTTAAATTTTAGTGATATGACTTAAACTTTGCAGATAGTTTTATAGATACGGTATTGAGTATGTATTGACCAGCTTGAGTGATGTGAATTTTGGCCTAATTTGTATAGGTCACCTATTAATAAGAGGTGTAGCTTAGTTCTGCATGGCTTGCCCTTCCCTGAAACATGTTTAATTGAAGTGTGGTCTTCCTTTTTCAGATATAAATAACCTGGAACCCGGTGAATGCGAGGTTCAGGCGTGCAACAGTAGCAAAATTGAGGTAAACTTACCAAGATCAAAAATACAATCAACTTCACAATACATTTTATATCCCAGGGTATGCAAATTTAAACACATTTTCATATTGCAGGTTATTCTAACAGAGGATGAGCTTGCAGGAACTCCACCTCACGATGTGGACTCTCCTTCTGAAATTCAGGTAAAATATCAATCGACTGTTTATTTCCTTATAACATGCCAATTTATTAATTCTGACCAACATATCACACTTTTCCGTGACAATATATAATTTTCATACCTTATTTCATCTATTGGGGGAATGGTATCAATTGTAACTACGAACCTTGATCACTTCTGCATCGACTGCACGGGATATGTGAGCTAAATCATGTAAATATTATGTATTTATATTTTACTAGCAGGTACCCGCGGCTTCGCCCGTGATCAAGACAATGGGGACGATGCATTATTGCTGATAATTGGTCTATTCTATTACAGCAATCGCGGCTATAGGTGGGTCCATTCTAATTCTGAATATTCTGATACATACAGTATATTGATATGAGCAGCAAAGTGGGAGTGTTATGGAGTTGTGAAAGTCTGCAGGGTTCGATGTTACATTATGTTAACACATTTTAAAATTACGTTTTGGGTTTTGTCATTTTCTGCTGCGACATAACGATTTTGTTGTCCAGATGCTCGCGAGCACGCCACATACAGTTGCCCATGGGAAAATATGGTTTTGTCTAAATGTACACGTGCTACTGTTAAGTGTGTGTCATTGCGCTTTGTTAAAGAAATTGCGAATATTGTTTGAAGAGGGAACTGCACTCTTGCACACTGGAATGGCAAATCTATCGGAATATGGGGAATTAAAAGTATTCTTACTTATGCTATTCTGGATGTAATTTGGCCATACTTATTGATGATCTGAACGTCAACATATCGCTATTAATATACCTATAGTTAAATATCTCTCACCTTGGCCGCTGATGTACATTATGCAGTCTCTTCCAGTGTTTCATCCCAGCGATTGATATTCTCCAACCACCCTTTTGCCTCACATGCCTCTCTAAGTAATTAAAATTCCTGATTGTTGTTGTTTGAGTCTTCAGTTTTTTAACTGGTTAGATGCAGCTTTCCATGTCTCCCTCTCCTGAGCTAACAGTTGCATCTCTACATAGCTACCACACCCTACATACGAGGCAATCTGTTTAACCCTGGTTTACCCCTACAGTTCTTGTCCGCGACCCTCCCATCCATAATTAAGCTTGCTATTCCTGGGTGTCTTAATACGTGTCCTACCCTCCTATCTCTTCTCGTCATTAGCAGTCGCCAGAAACATCTCTCCTCTCCCAATCGTATTAATACCTCTTAATTTGTTACCCTATCTACCCATCTGAGCATCATTCTCCTGTATCACCACATTTCAAAAGCACAATTCTCCTCTTTTCTGCTGCACCATTAGTCCATTAGTCCAACTCAGCAACTTTTCTAGCTTTAAGCCGTGCCTTGTGCGGGGATTCAATGGCCGTGAAAGACAAAATACCAACTTTATTGAAATAAGTTTGCCCAATTCCTCAGTAAGAGTAATTAAGAAAAAATAATAATTAAAGTGACAGCCGGTAGAATACGACACATTCGTCTGTGAATATAGGTTGCTGATCATGGTAAAATGCGAAAAAGGGCAGATCAAAATTGCCAAACAAAAATATTCAGTTAACAAAAAACAAATTTATAAAGAAAATGAAAGCATACCGTGCAAAATAGAAGTCATCTTAACATTGTAAATTAGAGTAAAGATCTGAAAGCTCGCTTACAATAACCAGCTCAAAGAGTATAAAATTAGACTCAAAATCACGATCGTATCCGACCCCAAAAGCCACCTCTATAAATAAAATAGGTCTCATTTTACGCGTATCAATGCGAGGAGCAATGTTCGTGGTTAGAAGTGGGAACCAAACCACGCGTTTTAAGGCCCTAAAACGAACGGGTTTCGAGATATTGCCAGAAAACTATCCCCGGTCTGCGAAATTTCAGCGGTTGCCATAGTAACGTTGATCTGTTTCTCAGAAGGAACACAGTTATTTGGGAATATCTCCGAAACCGTTCATTTTAGGAACTTAAAAAGTGTGTTTCGGGGTTCCTACAGGACCTCCGAGTATTGTTTCTCGTATCTGGCGGCTTAAAATGAGCTAAATCCGAACTTTGTACCGACTGTCCTTGCTCAGTGCCAAAGGGCCGAAGAAAGTCACTTACAAATTGAATTTTCAAAAACCGTTTCTTAGTGAGCCTCTACATACTCGGATCAACCAACATGCAAAATTTCAGCTTTTTAGGTCTAGTGGTTTGAGCCCTGCGGTGATGAGTCAATTTTGGATTATATATAATAGATAAGCATCACCTGAAACCAGAAAGACATGGGACGAAAAAAACCATCAAAATATCATGTTGGTTTCAGACCCTAAAAGACGTGAAAAATATTGTTACGGCTGTGAGTTTGTGTCATCGCTCGCCGCTTGAGTCACAACTGCCCCAGGGGCTGGGCTGTGGCTTGCCTCCTGTATTGCGCGCGCCTTATGCAACAGGGCTACTACAGACAAAGGGATAGTCCAGAAGATTCGTGACTGGACCAGCGGTGGAAACCTCGAGAAGCCGTGGACTCTGGATGGATCTAGAACCATTTATTGAGTCACCGGCCTGCTATATAAGAGTGACCCGTGAAGCAGTTGTGGTTGTGTTTTACGAGCTAGTGTGAGCGTTTATTCTGAGCGACAGAAGTGTGGTGACTTGCGAAACCCCTAGTGTAGCGGCGAAGTGAGGAACATACAGGGGACTGCCGTGTTCTGAGTAAGTGTGCTTTCACTGAGTGTCAGATATTGTGGTGTCGAAATTAAGTGACATTGTTTCTCCCAGCTGGTGGACAGCGCGCAGCAAGTGCTCGTAAGTACTGTAGTAGGCGCACATTAGAAAGAAGTTGCATGTAGTTCTGTCAAGGCCACTAGGCTCATTAGCGGCAGGATTAACTTCTGTGGTTTGTTGACAAGTGGAAGGGCCAAGAGCGCTCAAGGAAGAGACTTGACGAAACTGGAGTAAGGCTCCTAATTGCTTGTATTTGCTGATTCGTGTAATTTTCTGGCCACAATAAAGTTAATTATTTCTTTAAGCAGTAATTGGTGTTGTGCTTTGTACCCCACCGTAATCCAGTTAACAAAAGTGCCACTAGGGGGGTGACACGTAACAACTGGTGTCAGAAGCGGGATTACGAACTCAAGCACAACACCTGACGGTCCTGGTTTCAAAACCCGAGCAGGTCAATTTTTTTAAAATTTTCCTGTGAGTGCATGCCCTTTACAAGGCAAACAACTAAAATGGAGGCGCAATTGGCAGCATTGCTAGAAAAGTTAAATGGCATAGAAGACGGCCAGAAGAATTTAACCAAGGACCTAACTGCCAAAATGGAAGACGGCCAGAAGAAGTTAGCAGAGGACCTGAAGGACAGCCAAAATAAGTTAGCAGAGGACCTAACTTCCAAATTAGAAGAAGGCCAAAATAAGTTAGCGGAGGACCTGAAGCAGATGGAAGACAGCCAGAATAAGTTAGCAGAGGACCTAACCGCCAAATTTCTGGATGGCCAGAAAAATCTGGAAGAGTGTCTGCTGACGAAATAAGAGGAGAGCCAAAGGAAATTAGAACAGGGCCTACGTGAGGAAGTCGCGGCAGTAGAGGAGAAGTTCAACACCTTGCAAGTGGAAGTTGCCGAGCTGCGCCAACGCCCGCTGATGGGGGTGGAGGAGAAATTCAACGCCTTGCAAGTGGAAGTTGCCGAGCTGTGCCAACGACCGCTGATGGGGGTGGAAGAGAGATTCAACGCTCTACAAAAGGAATTTGCTGAGCTGCGCCGACACCCGCCGACAGGGATGGAAGATAGATTCAAAGCCCTACAAGAGGAAGTCGCCGAGCTGCGCCGACGCCCGCCGACCGGGGTGGATGAGAGAGTCAAAGCCCTACAAGAGGAAGTAGCCGAACTGCGCCAACGCCCACTCACGGGGGTGGAAGAGAAAGTCAACGCTCTTCAAGAGGAAGTTGCCGAACTGCGCCGACGCCCGCCCACAGGTACACCGGGGACACCAGGAACGGGACAGAGCAGAGTGACGCCCCCAACCTTCGACGGAAAGGTCCCGTGGAGCACCTATTTACGTCAGTTCGAGGCAGCCTGTTCCATAAACAACTGGAACAGCACGGAAAAGGCTACAGCTCTCATTGTAGCGCTGAGAGGGGACGCCCTTAACGTCCTTCAGGCCATCCCGTCCGGATCCCAGGACTACGCTTCACTGATCGCACATATGGAGTCCAGATATGGGGATAGCCATCTTCAGCAGGCCTACCAGATGCAGCTCCGGACCCGGGTACAAAAGAACGCGGAAACCCTGCAGGAGTTCGAGATGGACATCGCACGCCTCGTAAGGCTAGCCTACCCAACAGCGCCGGCCGACTTTCTGGAGCAGATTGCGACGCAAACCTTCACCGACGGACTACGGGACTCGGACACTCAACAGGCGCTGCGACTCGCGCGCAATAAGACCCTGGCAGATGCGCTGAGCCACGCACTTGAGTTTGAGACGGCGAAACAGGCATCTAGAATGCACGCGCGGGTGCGCCAAGTGGACGTTGACGAACCAGCAAAACCCAACGAGACCAAGCCCCTGGCCGACGAATTGATGGAGGCGCTAAGCCGTTTCTTCGATAGTCGCGGCACTACCAGCAACGGCACAGCCGGAAGACAACCGGAGAGGCGGCCCGGAAGAGGACTACCGACCTACTGGACCTGCGGTAAGAAAGGCCACCTGAGCAAGGACTGCGGTGATCGCCGCCGCCGAGGGTATCCGACGGGAAGTCAGTCGTCTGAAAACCGCGCGGCCCAGGGAAACGAGTATTAGCCAGCCTTGGGGGGCAAAGGTTGGCTTGTGACAGTCGTCAAGCCCCGGCAGTCCAAGTCCGTGTGACGAAGTTACGGAGGGACAATAGCAGCCTGATGGTCGACGGAGTTATCAACGGAGTGAGCTGGCCCATGCTAATCGACACGGGAGCATCGAGGACCATCGTCAATCCCACCGTGATCCCGAAGTGGAGAGTGCAACCCACACAAAGGAACCTCCAGCTAATAACCGCGACCAGAGAGACCGCACCGGTACATGGCGAAGCATCACTGGAGTTCGTCATTGGTCGACGGGCGATAAAGCATCCAGTACTTGTGGCTGACGTATCAAATGAAGTGATCATCGGACTGGACTTCCTGGACCAGAACAACATCATCTTGGATCTGAGTACCAACACTCTGCACTTCGGAAGTGAGGAACTTGCTTTGCAACCAGCACACGAGGCCGTCGCCGCACGACGAGTAAGGTTGAGAGAGGACGTCATCGTTCCCGCCAGGACGGAAGTCAGCGCTGCCGTAATTGTCGACGGAACTGCTGAGGGTGTGGCGGCTGTCATCGAGCCAAAATATGAGGACATCCAGACAAAAGGATTGCTAGTTGCCAAGACTCTCATCAACACGACGTCTCGGCCGTACGTCCGACTGTCCAACCTGAACGACTACGACATTACGGTTCACCGGGACACCAACCTAGGAGTCTGCGAGCCCGTTACCTGGATTGCCCGCATCACAGATACGACGGACGGACACCTGCAGACGGACAACCGAAGAAGACGCGCCCTGCCAGAAGAACTACAGAAGCTGTACCAAGGATCCCAGGACCATCTAGACGAAGAGCAATCACGCCAACTTCAGGACCTGCTACGCGAATTCCAGGATGTCTTCTCCGTGGGGAGCAAAGACTTCGGCAGGACAAGCTTGGTCCAGCACAGAATCGACGTTGGGGACAGCGCACCGATTAGGGCCCCATTCCGACGTGTCCCGCTCGCCAAGCAAGCCGAAGTCGACCGGATGGTAGAAGAGATGAAGGAGCAAGGGGTGATCGAGCCATCACATAGTCCTTGGAGTTCTCCGGTCGTGCTAGTGAAGAAGAAGGACGGTTCCACCAGGTTCTGCGTGGACTACAGGCGGGTGAACGACGTCACGAAAAAGGACAGCTACCCTCTACCCCGGATCGACGACACGCTGGACACCATATCAGGATCAAGATGGTTCTCCACCTTGGATTTGAAGAGTGGCTACTGGCAGGTGGAGGTCCACCCTAAGGACCGCGAGAAAACGGCATTCTCTGTGGGCAGCGGGCTCTAGCAGTTCACCGTCATGCCATTCGGTCTGTGCAACGCCCCTGCAACCTTCGAAAGGCTAATGGAGTCCATTCTGAGGGGACTACACTGGAAGACCTGCCTGGTATACCTAGACGACGTCATCGTTCTGGGGAGGAGCTTCGAGGAGCACTACAGCAACCTGAAGGAGATCTTGTTGAAGCTACGGGCTGCCCAGCTGAAGTTGAGCCCCAAGAAGTGTCAGCTCTTCCAGAAGCGGGTCCAGTACCTTGGGCATATCGTCTCCGAGGAAGGGGTGCGCACCGACCCAGAGAAGACCGCAGCTGTGAGGGAGTGGCCAGTTCCGAAGGACAAGTCGCAACTACGAAACTTCCTGGGACTCTGCACTTATTATCGTCGCTTCGTGAGAGGATTCGCCGACATCGCCAAACCTTTACATCGACTGACTGAGAAGGACCAACTCTTCACGTGGACAGCAGAATGCCACAGTGCCTTCGAACAACTCAAGCAGGCTCTGTGTACCGCGCCTATTCTGGCCTACCCCAGACCTGGAACAAGGTTCATCGTCGATACCGATGCCAGCGACTTTGGCATAGGGGGGATCCTGTCGCAAGTAGTGGACGGCGAGGAGAGAGTAGTGGCCTACTTCAGCAAGGCCTTGTCAAAGCCAGAAAGGAACTACTGCGTCACCAGGAAGGAGCTGCTCGCCATCGTGAAGACCATTGAACACTTCCACAAGTACCTGTACGGGCAAGAATTTCTCATCAGGACCGACCATGCATCCCTGCGGTGGCTCCTGAACTTCAAGCAGCCCGAGGGTCAACTCGCGCGGTGGTTAGAGAGACTTCAACAGTACAACTTTGAGATTCAGCACAGGAAAGGCCAACTGCATTCTAACGCCGACGCCCTGTCACGAAGACCGTGCCCCGAAGACTGCACCTTCTGTGCCCGAAGGGAGGAGAACACCGGGATACTGTGCCGACGGACTACTGTGGAACTTCAAGGGAACTGGAGCCGCGAATCTTTCACGCGGGCACAAGCAGAGGATGATGACCTGGGACTGATAGCCGAATGGAAGAGGGCCTGTGTCCCCAGACCCGGGTGGAACATTGTGAGTGACTGCAGCCCAAAGTTTAAGTCCTACTGGGCACAGTGGGACTCGCTGATTGTAAGGGATGGCCTCATCTGCCGTACCTGGGAGAGCACCGACGGGAAGACATCTCGGGAACAAGTCGTCGTTCCAAAGGCTATGACGGAGGAAGTCCTGAAGGAAGTTCATGGAGGATCATCTGGTGGACACCTAGGGATAAAGAAGACCCTGGAGAAGCTGAGAGAGCGGTTCTACTGGATCGGATGCCGAACAGACGTGGAGAACCACTGCGCGAGGTGCCACGATTGCGCAGCCAGCAAGGGCCCAGGACGAAGACGACGGGGTCCACTGAAGACCTACAACGTGGGCGGCCCCATGGAGAGAGTGGCCATCGATGTTGATGGGCCATTCCCGTTAAGCGAGGCAGGGAACCGCTACATATTAGTCGTCAGCGACTACTTTACCAAATGGCCGGAGGCGTATGCGCTCCCTAACCAAGAAGCCGCGACGATTGCAGAGACCCTGGTGAAGGAATTCGTCAGCCGATACGGAGTACCCCTGGAGCTGCACTCCGACCAAGGGAGGAACTTCGAGTCGCAGGTGTTCCAAAACCTATGCCAGCTGCTGGGAATCCGGAAGACAAGAACAACGCCACTGCACCCTCAGTCCGACGGGATGGTAGAGCGATTCAATCGCACCATCGAGAACCATCTTCGAATAGTCGTCAGCGAGCACCAGAGGGATTGGGACAAACATCTTCCACTATTTCTCCTGGCCTACCGCGCCGCCGTGCATGAAGCCACCGGGTGCACACCAGCCCGGGCCATGTTTGGGAGGGAGCTCCGTCTACCTGTCGATCTTGCCTTTGGCCGACCTGGGAATGATCCGATCCCGGTAAGCCAGTATTGTCAAGAACTGGTCGACCAACTGGAGGACGTGCACGCGTTCGCGAGGAGGAAACTGCGGATCGAGACCGACAGAATGAAGACCCGATACGACCAGCAGACGGATGCCGGCGGATTCCACGAGGACGACCTGGTCTGGCTCTTCAACCCATTACGGAAGAAAGGCCTGTCACCCAAACTGCAGAAGTCCTGGGAGGGCCCGTACCGAGTCGTGAAACGGATCAACGATGTCGTCTACAGGATCCAGCGGAGCCCGAGGGCGAAGATGAAGATCGTGCATCGAGATCGCCTGGCAGCCTACGGAGGGACACAGACGGACCAATGATTGATCGGGACGATCAGCCTTTTTAGGAAGGGGGTGGTGTTACGGCTGTGAGTTTGCGTCATCGCTCGCCGCTTGAGTCACAACTGCCCCAGGGGCTGGGCTGTGGCTTGCCTCCTGTATTGCGCGCGCCTTATGCAACAGGGCTACTACAGACAAAGGGATAGTCCAGAAGATTCGTGACTGGACCAGCGGTGGAAACCTCGAGAAGCCGTGGACTCTGGATGGATCTAGAACCATTTATTGAGTCACCGGCCTGCTATATAAGAGTGACCCGTGAAGCAGTTGTGGTTGTGTTTTACGAGCTAGTGTGAGCGTTTATTCTGAGCGACAGAAGTGTGGTGACTTGCGAAACCCCTAGTGTAGCGGCGAAGTGAGGAACATACAGGGGACTGCCGTGTTCTGAGTAAGTGTGCTTTCACTGAGTGTCAGATATTGTGGTGTCGAAATTAAGTGACATTGTTTCTCCCAGCTGGTGGACAGCGCGCAGCAAGTGCTCGTAAGTACTGTAGTAGGCGCACATTAGAAAGAAGTTGCATGTAGTTCTGTCAAGGCCACTAGGCTCATTAGCGGCAGGATTAACTTCTGTGGTTTGTTGACAAGTGGAAGGGCCAAGAGCGCTCAAGGAAGAGACTTGACGAAACTGGAGTAAGGCTCCTAATTGCTTGTATTTGCTGATTCGTGTAATTTTCTGGCCACAATAAAGTTAATTATTTCTTTAAGCAGTAATTGGTGTTGTGCTTTGTACCCCACCGTAATCCAGTTAACAAAAGTGCCACTAGGGGGGTGGCACGTAACAATATAATAAAAGTATTAAAAAAGCTATTTTTTGAAATTTCGTTCGAATCAATTTTTTTTGTCATTCCTGAGACTATTTGTCGTATGCTGAAATAGCAAGAGACAAAAAAGATGTAATATGTTATTGTCTACAACATAGGCCATGTATAATTTTACATATTACCTGTTTTTTTCCCCCAGAATTTCACCCTCCCCATGGAATTGGATTTATGAAAAAAACGGTCAAACACCTATTTACTTCTTTTTAAGCTGATTTTTTTCCGCTGAGTTTCAAACTCCTCGCCTATGTCGTTTAAGAGATACACGCTCTGTTAGGAATCCCTCAACCCGCACTTTTCACCTCATAATATACACCAAATCGAAAAACCCTCAGACACCTGTCTTCTTATTATTAATGATGAGTTTATATGCCGAGTATCACATGCCCCAATGAAACCAATCGGGAGATATTGTTATTCAATGAAAAGCAGGTCTACCCCCTTAACACCCCTTTAGAACCTGAATATCCAAAAATCCTTCCTTAGTGGACGCTTTCAACATAAAACGAACATATCCACAAAATTTCATGTTTCTAACTATAGTAGTTTTGGCTGTGGGATGATGAGTCAGTCAGGACACTTTGTTTTATATAATAGAATTTATTGTGCATTTAACAACTGCAGCCATGTTCAACAGTGTATTTATTATGTTCAACTTACTGCCAAAGGGTTCACATTGACGTCACTAGTTGCCAACATGTCCGATACAAAATACACCACACAACACACGTATTTGAATACCAACTTGTCATAGCTCTCGACAGACTGCACCACTGACCGACTGGATGAAAATTACTGATGTACTAAAGTTGGGTAAGACAAATTCATTGGTCTGGACGAAACCATTGGCCAGTACTAGGTTAGAAGACTCTGGACGAGAAGTACTGCTTGCACTACAAGCAAGAAGGTCTAGGGTATATGCCCCAGGTTAGATTCGGGTTTGTATGTAAAGCCTTATTCTTCAATCCTAACCCCAATAACAAATACACAATTACAGGTACCGCAGTAATAGAGCGTTAGCTGACATCAGTAAAGCCTTGTTCTCATGGCCTGTGACTTGGCGAGCCTGGTCTGTAGTTCGCCAGACCTTACGCCGTGGGAACGCAAAGACTCGTTATTACTCGGGTTGGCTCGAGGTTGCTTGGCCTTTCCAGCGTATTGTCGGTACCTCAAAGACTTGGGGCTAGACGGATGACAAACCGCAGTACAGCTCGAGCCGGCTATAAACCAACCGGCTTCCCTATTTAGATCACGACTTCTATAGTAAAATTCCAGCTGTGTCTGCCATTATCCGCGTGAATTATGCACAAATAGAGTATTGCCAACCCCACACATACCGGTAGTAATTGTATAGGCAGTGTTATAAAACAAAAGACTAAGAATTACTAGGTAGCGAGGCACTGCCGGTCTCGTTAGCCATTTATGCACCCATGGTTTTTGTTACGCACTGAGGAAATAGTCACGCATATGACCGACCTTATGTTGTGGAGTACTTTGTATCTTAATGTTGGCAACACTAATGCGACATCAATGTGTGCGCCTAGGTAACAGTTGAAGAGAACTCATGCCTATGACGAATATGGCTACCGTATTTCAATGAGCAAGAAACAAAAACTGCTATTTACAGTGCACAGCTTGAGCAGACTAGTAATCATTCATATCATGTCCTGGAATCTGTAAGAAAATAATTACAATTAACGTCAAAGGTCAAGGCTTGTTGCTTAGTTTGGCGACATGAATTTGTTTTGGATATGAAAACTTAAGAACTGCGGAGTAGAAAATCTGGTTGGTTTGTTCCTCAGTTTAGGGGCTGCGACAACGGGGTCATGTACATGGTGTCCACAGAATTTTCAATGTCAATTTTCCTGACTTCTCCTGACCCTTTTTCAACAAAATTCCTGACTCGCGAAGTCATCGTAACTTCGGAAAAAAGGTTTATTGAGCAAATATATATATATCTTTTTCCATTTGCAGAATTTGCCCAACGCTCGCCTCTTTATTCATTTAAAATAGAAGATAAAGTAAATTATAATGCAATAATACATAAATCAAAGTACTTATTGAGGGGTAGATGACTTCGTAGTTCCGCCCTTTAAAACAACAATAATTAACATATAACTAAAGTACTTAATAACCTAAACTATAGTCATGGGGTCACCACACCAACGCCAAAAAAGCGTACAAAATAGGTAAAAGATGTTTTTACTATGATGTACTGTAAAAATGGAAACTTACCATAATGTCCAGTGAGTTTTGCTTTTATCTTCAGAGATTAGTTTAACTAGTAACATCAAAATGGCTGTAAAACACAAAATACTGTATGGTTAATATAAAATTCCGGACTTTCTAATGCTTTTCGCCATTTTTTCCTGACTCACGCCATTTTTTCACACTTTTTCCTGACTTTTCCTGACCAAAAACAAAATTCCTGACTATTCCTGCCTGTGGACACCATGTGTATGATTAATATAAGATTCCTGACTTTCTAATACTTTTTGGCATTTTTTCCTGACTCACACCACTTTTTCACACTTTTTCCTGACTTTTCCTGACCAAAAACAAAATTCCTGACTTTTCCTCCCTGTGGACACCATGATGTAGCCCCGTGTACTTTGGATGTGTGTAGAATCTGTCTGATAAACGGTGTTAATTGTGATGGCTGTATTAGTGTGTGTATCTGTTTTTTAATTCAAGTAAGGAATGCAACTTTGAATTTTTCAAATAGTTCCTACTTTTGCCGCCAAGCTCCACCGTCAACGACTACTAGGCCTAGTTCAGAACTTAGCTACTAGACGCCACCGCAGTCGGTTCTTGGCAACGTACGTAGAAACCTAAGAGCATTGTTTACATTCCTAACCTATACAATTTAGCTTCATACAGGTGTAATTAGTGGAAGGTTCTTTAACATGCCATAAATCTATGACATGGGACCGCCGGCTTTACTTTCCCTCCGAAGAAAGGCATACTGGGGGATTTTTAGTAGGATATCTATTTATAAATTTAGTAATTGTACTCGGATCAATCCCCCCAGAGCCAATTAATGAAAATATTAAACTTATGAAGTTTTTAACATTGAATAGAACCAACCTTTGGATTGATGACTTCTATGAATAAGGACTATGAAATCATCAAACCGTTTGTTACATGATAATCTGTGTTACCGTCCGTCTGTCCTAAATAACATGTATTAAATTACAGGTGAACGAATAAGCACACTTTCTACCCTTGCTTAACATTTAACCACGTTTCTGTGACAAGCAACGTAATTTATTTAAAAAATCATCAGTTCCTTTTGAGAAATTACAAAATACTGTCTGTATGGAAGCCATGATACTGTTTCCCAAAGAGACGAGAGCTTTATCGTTATTCTTTTGTTCGCGGAATGGCCAGCGATCATCGCTGCCGAATTGCAATGAATTGACGCCAGCGCTGATCGCTGTAGGGAAACCAGTCCCATTTGTTTACATGCGTTCATAAAGCAAAGAAGATCGCAAGCGATCATCGTCGTAGCCAAACCGTACCTTGAATTCTGCACCAAAATTGCGACAAGGAGCTGTAGAAAATCGGGAGAATGGTGCAGCGACATACTCTAATGGCATAGATAGCTTTGATCCCATTTTCTCAGTGTTGCATTCTTGACAATGTATCAAGTATCTGATAGCAGTGGCTTAGCAGACTAGTAATCATTATATCATGTTCTTCCCCTTATAACCAGCACCATCAGTCTTTGATGTAAACAAATCAGGAATCTGTGAGAAAATACTTACATTTAAGGTCAAAGAATATTGCTTAGTTTGGTGACAATTTGTTTTGGTTATGAAAACTAAAGAACTGCAGAGTAGAAAATCTATTTATAAATTTATTAATTGCACACTGATTCTATTAGGTATTTGGAACAATCTTGCTATTTTGAAAAGAAGAATAAACAATATTCAAGTTTATAACTATTTTTATTATACAGGGTGATTCTCTATGTAGTTTACAACTTCAATAATGTGTATTTATTTATTGGAACCACTTACAGACTTGGTTTATATGTTATTATATTGCAAAACACTTCAAGTTTTGACTCGCATAGTTTGTAGTTGCACAGTTGTCCGCCACGCGCGCCACCTGTCACTTGTTGGAAATGGCGTCTTTCACTGGAGCGGAAAGAGCGAAGAGCGTGTTCTGGTTTGAAAAAACCAAGTCAGCAATGAGTGTACAGCGGAGGTTTCACACAGAATTTGGCAAAGACCCACCCAGCAGACCAACAGTGTACAAATGGCACCAGACATTTACCGAAACAGGTTGTTCTGTGCTACACACAAAGGTGCCAGGCCGCGCACCTGTGACTGGCGATGTGGTGGAAACAGGGAGAGGTTTGTCCACAGTTCGGAAAAATCGAAACTGGTATTCCTCAGGCCACTGTTTGGCGGGGGTTGCGTCGACATTTGGCCATGAAAGCACACCGATTGCCCTTGGTTCAAGCACTAAGTGAAGCGGATAAACATACCTGACATGAATTCTGTGTTGAAATGATGGATCGCATCAGCCGTGATGAGTCATTCTTGAAAAATGTGGTCTTGAGCGATGAATCAACGTTGCACCTTTCTGGCCGAGTCAACACAATTGTCGTATTTGGGGCATGGAAAAACCACATGGGCACAACGTGACAGCCCCAAAGTGAACGTTTTCTGCGCTGTTTCGAGAGAAACAATTACCTGGCCACCACGGTCCCCAGATTACACACCATTGGACTTCTTTCTGTGGGGCTGTGTGAAAGATAGGGTGTACATCCCTCCCCTACCTGCAAATCTTGATGAACAGAGAAATCGCATCACAACGCCATCGCCTCTGTTACCCCGGAAATGCTGGTTCATACCTAGCAGGAAATCAACTTCCGTTGGGATGTGTCCAGGATGACAAATGGTGCACACATTGAGCCGTAATGGATTTGTCAAAAAAAAAACTTGAGTGTTTTGCTATGTAATGACATATAAATTATGTCTGTAAGTGGTTCCAATAAATAATTACACATTATTGAAGTTGTAAACTACATAGAGAATCACCCTGTACAAAACAAACAAAAAATCAAAAAAAGAGCTATGCTATATACAACTTGAATTACATATTTTAGTAATTCCCATGTTGTTGGAATTTTTATGAAAGTAGGCCTAA
Source organism: Meconema thalassinum (assembly GCA_946902985.2). Classification (NCBI taxonomy): domain Eukaryota; kingdom Metazoa; phylum Arthropoda; class Insecta; order Orthoptera; family Tettigoniidae; genus Meconema; species Meconema thalassinum. The sequence goes on from OX336389.2 coordinate 143,963,886, forward strand.
GTCACTTCATGAAACTACAGCTTACAATGAAATAGTAAAAAATTCATAATGAGCTTTGTAGCTTCATGAAATGACTTACTCTCGCCATCCTATGGTGTAATTTATTTTCATTCATCATATCCTTTGTATTTTGCAGGAGCCCACGGCGAAGCCGCTGCAGGAGTCCACGGCAAAGCAGCCAGAGAGACGCAGATTACCTGCAATGAAAACAACCCATACTGATGATGCCATGGCAGAGAGGGTCGGCTTTTATAAAAAGAGAAGAAGAGAACTGCTGCTAGAGGAACACAGAGTGAAAAAAGAACTGCTGCTAGCGGAGCACGAAATGAAAATACGTTTTATGAAGGAAGAGAATGAAAGGAAGTTAAGGGAACATGAACTTATAGTAAGAAATTTAGAATTAGATCTTAAATTAAAAGAAAAGAAATTGTCCGAATAGTAAAAATGGTAATTAAAATGTTCTTATACCTGAACTTATTGTTGATGAGTGCTGTCCTGACTGCTGTGTCCTCCCTCCTATCCAATTGATCCACAGCAGGCTGAAGTAATTCGGCAAAAAGGTGCCCTGCGATGACATCATCCTGCGGCATATTGTCCATTGAGTTGATGGCGATGTTGTGTAGAACGAAGCAAGCCACAATGATGGGTGGCACTCGAAGTAACTTCACTCTGAGGCCCATACTTAGGCAGGGAAACCATCTTTTTACTACCCCAAATGACCTCTCATTACACATCTTGTTCTTTTATGGGCCACGTTGTAGTTCCTTTCTGCGGGTGTCCGTTCATTGAGTACCGGGATTAGCAGATAATCATTGCAGCGATAACCGCTATCTCCTACCATGATACTGAGCGGAAATTCTCCCGTTTCAAACTGAGCGTGGACCCGACAGTTGTGAAATATATTACTGTCGTGTGCCGATCCTGGCCATCTTGCCACAACATTTATATATCTCAACTTCGCATCACAGATGGCTTGCATATTTAGCGAAAACCATCCATGGCGATTTCGGAACACTTCAGCATTATCTCCCCCAGGTGAAATTATTGGAATGTGTGTACAGTCTATTGCACCTATATCATCTGGAAAATTTGCAATTTCGTAGAAATCGCTTTTCAGCCTGTCCATTTCATTTTCTTCACGGGGCATTTTAATTAGTTCCACAGCAAGTGAAGCATTATCTCTTGTAACTCTGTGGATAGCTCTGCATGCTGTGGCTTGATCAATTTTAAACAAATCCCCTACAACAATCTGGAAACTCCCAGTTGCAAAAAATCTCAGTGTTAGGAGAAGCATGTATATTGGCGATAGTGGCATGTTTCGCCGAGTTGTTGCCTGTAGAGGTTGGCGTATCCGTAGCTCCAGATTCCTGACTGTCTCTTTTGACAAACGGAACCTCATACGAAATCTCTCTTCTGTGAACTCCAGAAGAGGGTCCCTTCGTTCTTCAAACACACGAGGTGCTATTCGACGAACTTCTTGGTCATCATCGGATGAAATGTCTGAGTAATCCGACATCTGAGAAATAAAGAAAAGTTTCATTAAACAAGTTTCTCCACACTGATGCAGGTGCATTTGAAATGTCAAAGCTGTTGTCATTAAGTTAGATTTAGGTTAAGAATGGTGATGACAAGTTTAGTTTCAGAGCACAGACCTACATTTTCAGATTGATGGGTACAGTTTACTCTATAGACATGTCAACAGCAGGTAATGAAAGCTAGTGAAGGTAAGCAAGATCGATTTTTTCATTACATTGAATTGCGTTGGAATTGGAATTATTGCTTTCTTTGTTTCAATGATTCTTGCATTGCACTTCATTTTCATATACGCTGCCGAAGTGACGCGCCTAGCAACCACATGGGCGCAGCCACATTGGACCCAAACAACTGGTTGCTAGGTTTTTTATACATAGGAAGCTGCATTAACTCTGCGCAGCGTCTTGAATATTGTGGATAAAAATGTGTAATAAGGCAAACGCCTCCCGTGAAGATCATCTACAGTGTTGGAGCTACAAAATAGAAGTGAAATTTTATGGATAAAGTACGAGAATTTTGCGAGATAGTATGAATAAAGTTGACCTAACTCCTGAGGCAAGAATTGCATGGCGGGTACTACAAATTATAAATATTTATCATTTAGTGGATTGAGTATATCTAATATACGTCACATAAAGGGGTTTTTGGTTCATGTGGGGAGTGTAGTTGTAATTAAATAAGGTTTGTACTATAAGTATTATAAACGACAACCTACATAACCTTACAGCTGATTCACTAACACCAATAAATTTTATCCTACAACTTTTCTGAGTGGTGATTTTTCACTTAATTTATTTAAGCTGTGAATTGTGTTTCCAAATAACAATTAGGCCTATCCCAGACTGAAAATTTCTGCCTAAATATTTTATTTTTTGCACTTTCAGAAAACAATTATCATGTAGGCCTACCAGTAGCCTAGGCCTACACCCTGCAACGAAGTTACAGTACCGTATAGTGACATTATTCAAGCCAATGAATACTGCTTATTTCTGAAGGGATGGAGTGGCAAGTCTTGTTGTGATTGTTGTGATTATATTTAGAGCTAGGATACGAAAAGTGCCCCAATATTTAAAATGAGGTAGGACGATAGGCCTTAATTGTAGACTTCTCTAACCTGTTAGTGAGCACACAGGTTAGGCTTTTTAATTTGATTCGTTTTCAGACAAACGCGGCGTTGTGGTAAACACACAAATTGTATTGAAATGCAGTCTTTGTTTCTTCTATAGCTGTCGATGAGATTTGGCCTAAACTCCCATCCAAATATTTTAAACTGTTCCCTTATGCATTAATAGACCTTAAGTTCATTTTATTCGTCACTTACTGGTAGGGCCTACGGTACTTTATTTTCCGTAGTATTGGTCATTCATACGGGACGTGATTTAAATATCCAGAAATGTTATATTTTCATGTTTTCACTTAATTTAAGGTAAATATCGTAGGCCACATCTCTACGACTTATGTTCTAAGACTTAATGTGCATTCCGTACGCAATATTTTACAACTTTACCGGACAACTATGTTAAATTACTGTGGAAAATATACTTTTCTATGCTTTCTTGCCTCTGGACATCCATGCATGTACAGTTTTATACGATACAAATAGGAAATAATGACGACTCAAAGACTGAAGCAAGCTACAAGGGAGCCATGTTGTATTGCTCCAGTTGCTTAGCAACGGAGCGGAAGTGACGTTGACTTCGGCAGCGTATTACTATTAAGTTAAGTATTGGATCAGTGTTCATACTGAAAATTGTATTTATAAATTTCAAAAGCAATAACAATACATTTTCTAATTATTTGAGGGTTTCATGTGGAAGTTGGCATTCAAAGTTACAATGTTCATTCCATTTGATATATCAAGGGTACTTCTGCAGTACTAACATCTGTCATTTTTTCATAATCTATGAATTGTATTTTGTATTTTCGTGCACTGAAGTGTGCATATAGGCGTCGTACACTGGCAGAAGCATTAAACATAGATTGATATTTCCCATCACCTAGACAGTTTTTTTTCCTTCTGTAAAATCTAGGAAGTGTCAGAAGTCCCCTTTCATCATCAAGCGATTCAAATAAGGGTTTATTCTAACTTGCTAACAGAGGCCAGCACACAACACTGAATGATAAAAGGCATAAGGATCTCTATTAATAACGTGCTATTAAAAATTTAAATTGACTAGCTGCGTGGCTCAGCGGTAACGTTCTCGCCCGCTGAGCACACGATAGCGGGATCGAATCCTGGCACAGTCAGTTGGCATTTGACGGTGCTTAAATGTGAGGGAGCTATGTCAGTAGATTTACTGGCATGTTAAAGATCCCTTTTTGGGCAAAATTCTGGCATCCTGGCGTCTCTAAAAGCCGTAGTAGTTAAAAGGGACGTAAAACCCATAACTTTATTAGTATCTAAATATAAACAGCTCGTCTATTGCTTAGATCATAAAGCCAATAGATTGCTGATGACGTCACGTTGTTGAAACCAACATCTCGATCAGCTGACTAAAGGGAACTGGGGTAGTTTGGAGCACTGAAATACTACAAGTGATGATAGAATTGGGTTATTTAAAGTGAGTTCTATTCATTACTAAGCCAGAATTATGTATTACTGTGTCGCGTATGGATGTAAGGAGACGTTTAAAAAAGGATTGGGCATTTCTTTCCATACGTATGTTAATTCATTGCTAAATAACCCTAAAATTCTTGACTTAATTACTTGCATTTCTTTAACCTACATTTTCTCTTAACTCCGAAACATGAAAGAAAAATAATTAAACATGGAAATGCTGGCATTTATTATAAATTATTATAATTTACCCTATCCCATACTCCACTGAACAGGCCTGAATTTATGCTCGACGGTATCAAGTATTTACATGTCCATAGGCCAGACGTTTTTCTTCGTATTTTGTTGAGACTGCTAGTAAATGCATCTCTGAACATAAAAATACTTTATGTCCCTATGCTGGATTAAATGTAGTGTGGACTACACAATGCAGTCGTCAATCATGACCAGTGTCAAATTGCAGGTTATGCTACAGATGTGACGGTGTAGTCTTCGATAATAAATATTAAACGTGAGTTATGGACAGTGCGTTTGGTTGAGGGAATTTTGAGATTCTTCTAGGATAGGCTACATTGCATCCCTAAATTAGTCAATTCGTAGAATTTCAAAATTCTGGGTTATTTTTGCCAAGGTTTCTATGATTCATGGAAAATGGAATTTAAAAGGAAGCAGTTCATTGATTAAAATATTTTCCTATGTAGCAAATATAATGCATAGTTGTTAAAAACCAATGCTTACTAAATCGATAGACTTCCTTCTTTCCATTTGTCCATGTTGTTTTGTTCACTTTCATAAAATACTGAAGTGGAAGGTAACGCTGAATGAGAGCTCATCGTACGATAAAATGTTCTTACGTACCGGTACTGAAATTAGCCAAAATACATTTTCTAATAATGAAAAATAATTTGGGAAATGATGTAGTAAGTTAATAGATTGAACTTGTTTGGAGCTTTCGGGCGTACAATCAAAAATGACCAGCTAGACAAACACATTTCGGTTCAAAAATCAGTAGGCCTAATTCAGAGTTGGATTTGTTATTAAGTATTTACAAGAGGGGATCCTGCATGTATGAGTATTACGGAACACGACAGCCACTTTTTACACAAACACAATTCTGTTCAAAAATCAGTAGGCCTAATTCAGAGTTGGATATGTTATTAATTATTTACAAGATAGGATCCTGGATGTATGAGTATTACAGAAAAAGACAGCCACTTTTAACACCAAATATGTTACATTCTTAAGCTTTGCTACCTTCTGGTACGTAAAGAAACATGCGATGCTTTACCCAATGGCGTATAAATTACGAAAATGTGTGTTTAAACCCTCATTAAAGATAATTTCCCCACATACTCCTATCACCTTCCATTACGAAGTCCTCTGTTTACCCTTTAATCAGCTGATCGAGATGTTGGTTTCACGTCACAGTACAGGCGCAGTGTGGCAATGCGCACTCTATTGTATTTATGCTCGAAGGTCTATTTTGTTGAGCTGTGCATAGGAGTACAGTAAATAAATTAGCCAAAAATACCTTAACAAATTACGAAAAATAAATCTGGAAATGATATAGTAATAAGAGATATGTACTCCTCCGCTGACTATATCCAACCACCATCCTCTTTATAGATCGCGACTTGTATAGGAAAAGTCCAGCTGTGTCCGCCATTATGTGCATCAATTATAGTCAATGACAGTATTGCCAACCCGTGCCTACGGTACTACTGTGTATATAAGCGGTACTGTGCCCATTTGATAGTGTGCATAATGTTGCTAAGTGGCTTTTGGTATTGACAATGGTTACAGCCTAACACTTCCAATCCAATGGTTTTGGAGTTGGAAGAGAGCGGCTGTGGCCTATAGTTAGGGACCAACCCCGGCATTTGCCTGGAAGGAAGATGGGGGAAACCACAGAAGACCAACTTCAAGGATGCCGGCGGGGGGATTCAAACCACCTCGCCTCCCGGATGTGAACGACTGCCAGCAGTCATGCCGTAACGACCACGGCTATCTCACCCGGTTTGTCCAATCCAATGGCTTTCGAAAATGGTTTTAACCTGCGGGCCCCGCGTTAGCCATATATACACCCTTTTTTCACGCACCAATAATCTTGAATTAGTGTGGTGTAATTTGTATCCCACATTTTGGCAACAATGTGTGCACCTTGTTGGCAATTGAATGAGAATCATGCGCTGTCGGAACATGGCTGCCGTTGTTAAAAGAGCAATAAATAAAAACATGTATTTACTTAATTTAGCACTTAAGTTCAGGTGCAGTAGTGACCAGGGTTACTAATTGGAATGGTAATGTCCACCAGAAGATGAAACAAGGAAATAAGGTATGTAAAAGCTACGATGATGTCTGATGCAAGTGCAAAAGCCACGTTCTGTTCTCATTCAGAACACCTTGGAGCACCTTACGATCAACATTGCCAATGTACCAGTGAAAGTAAAACTGTTCTAGTCCACTGGCCAGGTGTAAGTTATAAACATTTGACACCACTCGGCTGACTTACATGTCAAAATTGCAATTCGGGCGCCTTAAACCAGAATTAAATTAATAATGAAAACCGGTCCCCCAGAGTGGTGGCTAACAATTCTAACCACTACACCTTAAAGATTGTATGGTATGCTTGAATACCATATATTCAAATAGCATGGAAAAGGCATGCTGTTTTTTTAAATTTTTATGAACTAGCTCAGCCCCGGTTGCGCAGACGTACAGAGGACAGCCGGCGAGCCTCAGGCATGTGCAATTGTTACACGAGTTGTCAGTCCCGCTGAAAGCTAGGCTGTCATCGCGTGTGTGCTCTGCCGGTGACTAATAATGAATGAAATAGACTGTTATCGTAGTTGTATTTTTTCTAGTACCTTGTGTGCGTGTTGTGCATAGTGGGCTGAGTGAAATGCCACCTAAGTTATTCAATCAAAACTTCGTGACAAATATCTTCACAACCAAACTCCTGAGGTTTCAATATAAAGGAAGTATATTCGATCCTGGCGTGTTTCATATTTACGTGGAATAGATAAAACAATACAGTATAGGAAGGAGGGCAGGCCCATAATTTATGAACCCTGGACCTACATCAAACTCGCATTATGACAACAAATTTGGAGAGTTTCCTTTCCATACCGTACGGCACAATAAATAGCTATCGTCGATCTTGTGTCTTTGTATTCTATAACGTAGTCATTACATCTTCTGATTATAAAATTAATAGTACCTGCAATCAAGTTTAGAGTAGACGCAGCCTTCAAACACAGGCACATAATTAACTACTACCGAACCGGTAGCCCGTATATAACCTCAAACTTCAAAAACTAGGTCACCGTACGAAATAAGCCAAATTTTCTAGAAAGGTTGTAATTATTGTAAGCTCACCTTGATTGGTTTTTTCGTGCTATTCCTCTTTGTTTGATTCCACTGCCTGAAAAATTAAAATTTATAATAAATTATTTGCCAATAGCCTACCGTGTACGTAAGCAAAATATTGGATAAATATATAAAAACTTATACAAAAGTTTAATTGCTATTGTATTTGCAAGTATGCCAACTTACTATTGTCTTGTGATTTCTTCTCGTCCAGATTTAACTTTTCAATAAAATATTATAATATGATTCAAAGGAGATACGTAATTACACGACGTGTGAACTAAGATCAACTGCGATGAACCGAGAACTATCGCCGGTTAAATATGAACTCGGATCAAGACAGGGTGATCTTAGATTAACGTTTATACAACAGAAATTCTGAGTTCAGCACGCGTCAAGATCAGCTGAACCCGTTGAACTGAGATCAAATGTTTTATACAATCGGCCCTTAGTCCTGTAATAAGAAATAAAAGTGTGAGGGTGTTTTTACCTTTGGCTGTTGAAAACCAGTGGTCTGTACACCATGTGGATGTAACTTGGGCATACCTTTACACCCACATTTCTCAGGAAGTTTCCACGGAACAGCCAGAATTGTATGAAAAGGAAGAAAGCGTGTAGTTTAACGTGACCGTTAATCTCGAGATCATGACCCACGGGAGAATTGTATGAGGATAAGGATAAAGGAAGAGATGGATTTGTATGTAAGCTAACGAAAAGTATTCATAGGATACCATGTGTAAGGTAAGACTGGAATTTTTGCCTCGATAGTGTGTTGAAAGAGTTGCACTTCAACCGATGTAGAAGTGATTCATGTGTATATGTTGGGGTAGGAATCATCATTGGAGTGTATGTAGATGACATGATCATAATGGGAGATGAAAACAAAGTGTGTGATTTCAAGAAAGTATTCTCTGAAATACTTACTGTAAAAAAAATTGGGTAAGGTTACTAAACTTTTGTCAATGCATGTGTGTCAAGGTGATGGTACATTATTCATAAATCAATCACTGTACATCAAGATATTGTTGTCAAAGTGTAATATGACAGACTGTAAACCCCTTAGTTCTGCACTATCCATGATAGAGGAAGTTGATAAGCCATTTGAAGAAGATCGCTTTTACAGGAAGGTGGTTGGTAGTTTACTGTTCATCGCAAACAACTTCAGATGTGACATTGCTTTTGCTGTCAGTAGAGTGAGCTAAGCATGTAATGCACACCAAATATAGGAAATTGGAAATCCGTAAAACATATTCTACGTTACTTGACAGTTGTATTCACATATGGTATAATAAACTGTATGCATTAACACTAAATCTATAATTCCATGCCCTATCAACAAAGAAACCTGACAGATACTTCATCACTGCAGCCAGTTTCTTAATAAGGCTTTCTATACATAGGCCTACACGAACCTAATCTGTGGCTTACACCCCAGACCCCCTTGCTTGTAGCACAAGCAGTAATTCACTTGTTAATAAGACTTTCCAGACATACACTATGTGTTTTAATGAGAAAGGTTGTCTCTAAAACTTTCTTTCATCCTCCGACAAATATGTCAGAAGAGTGAACCTGCATTATGGTACCAATAAATTAACTTCTGTTACCACAGCATGTGGTGTAGACTTCACGTACAATAGATCCCAGGAACTCGCATTATGATTACAATAACATCAGCAACTGCTCACTGCTAAAATAAGAAATATTTAAAACAGGAAATATAGAACCAATGATCACCTGTAGTTGATGTTCAGATTTGACTGCCCAGTTTGTATCTTCGTACTTAACACCAGACTCATCAAACAGATTATAAGAGGGTGACAGGTCAATTGATTCCTAGAAAGGATTAATCAAGTATGAGCCAACGTAAAACTTGCAGACAGAATAACTGTACTATGTTATGTGTAAAAATAAAATGTTAAACGTCCTGGTTAGGCTACAATTTGGTAGCAGGCACATCACTAAGATTGCTATGTAACACGATATACAAAATAAATACAACTTACAAAATTAGGGAATTGATCTGCTTGAGACAGCCATTCTGGCTCCCTCTTAATGACGGTTTGTTGTTGTTGTTGCTCCATAATGTCTGGCCAACTTGAACACACAAAGTGCCCTTAAGGATTATAAGAAGTCACACTCATACTAGTGCAGTACGCCAAATCATTATCATACATAACACATCAAATGACGTAATTTCAGAACTCAACTAGGACTACAGTAATTAGAATATAACCCTCCGGGTGCACAGTGAGGAGAGTTGGTTAACGGTACGATGGCGCTCGACTTTATATGATATTAACTTAGTCAGGGTATAATAGCAAGTAAAATATTAAGATCTCTCATTGCGATATAATGCGGAATTAAGTTACTGGTGCCAGCCACAGAACTGAAGCGTCCAATAAATTGGATTTAAACAAATATGAGCAAAATATGACGGGCAGAGAGTAACACTAGAAACCTATCAACTTAGAAGTAAATTCCAGCCACACCACAAGTTGGCCAACTAAGAAACTGGATATAATGAGTTTCGTGTTACAAGACGCCCACTGCAAACCAAATACAACATATCTTCGCCAAAGGAAACAGTTAATGGAAAGGATTCGAAGATGTATTTACCGTACCAAATCATAAATACTATCACCGGGTAACTAGTATAATTGTCGTCATAAATAAGTATCTATATACACATTTAAACCTGTGTATCCTCGGCAATCTTCTTCTTCTTCTTCGTCTCCTTGGTACGGTAGTGGGCATAGTAAACTCTTTACCCAATTGCTACTGTGCAGTGGTATGTATCATTGGGTAACCGTCGACTACCGATTGAAAGCGTAAGACCAGAGAGTAGCGGGGAATCATAAACAAGAATATGACGCAACGCGGAGGGATACGTATGAGGAAAAAACATAGGAATTAAAGACGAGGACACAAATGGTATTGACTCTTCACACCGAAGCGACCCATCTTGGTGACTCGCTACACATACACACACATGACCGGGCCACAAATATGGATATGGGAAAGGATTACCCTTTCAAATCTGGAAATTAATATTGTCGAAAAATGCCACTATGCTACTGACCAGTGGAATTGTAGGCTTATGTACCAATGTGGCCACCTTTAAAGGAAGTGCATACCCTAAATCGTATAAAGCTCTCAACATTAAAGCTCGTTGATGGTCGTATAGTGGACATTGAAATAGAATATGATTTAAGGAACCCTCCATTTGTAAACACGAACATAGAGGATTATCACGTCGTTTTATGCGGAATAAATACACCGGCGTTAATACATGGTTGAAACGTAGACGAATGTCGTCGTGTGTATTTCCCTCCATGAAACCATGGTTTGTTTACAATAGTCGGTTGTAACCCAAAATAGTGTTTGGCCTTAATTTTGGTTCGGCAATCAAATACTGAGTCGTAAATTACTTCTTCTTCCTCATTCTCTCGAGGGGTGTTGGGCGCAGTACACTTTTTACCCAGTCACTGTTCCAGGGATTGACAAAAAAAAAAAATGTTCCGTTGGCAACATTGACTTCTGGTGTTGCGGTCGGTCTGGATAAGTAGGGTAAAAATACTCAATAAAACGCGTTTGATATGGAACACTTTTTATTTTTCGGTTATAATCAGTAAATGTGTTCCCTAAAATAATGACTTTGTTATTTTTAATTGTATATATGTATAACTCTGTGATACACGTGATCTAATTTGTGTGTTCCACTGGATTTTATGTGTCAATTGCATATTATCAAGCATCGGTTGTCTGCTGGTATTTGTTTTTGAGCAGTTTGAGTCATGGCGCTGTTACGTTTAAAAGCTATATTTGAGTTTGCTCACTGTACCATAGACTCGAGAAATTATTTGCTGCTTGGTAGGGCGAAGGGATGAGTTTAACTTGTATTAAAGCTTGGGAGACACAGGAATTGCTTGATTTGGATGGTTAGCAGGTGGGTTTGGTGTTGAATATCGGACTGGTAGCAGGTTCTTGCAGAGTAGATATTTACCCTGCGAACTCAAATTAAGCCTATATGACTCGTAGTTGAATGGCTCGGATATCGCAGAGCGAGGTGATGGCGGTTGGTAGGGTAATTGGAAATGAACTAGGGAGGGGGACGCCAGGGAAGGATATCTGACTGATAAAGCTTGGCTGTCCTCGGTTGGCGTAGGCTTGGCTGTCTTGGTACGGCTTGGCTCGGCGAGATTGTGCTTGGCTGTGTAAGTGAGGCACAACCCGTCCTGTCGTCAGTGAGTGTAGTGGTGAGTGGTTCAACCCGCTCCTGTTGCCCGTATATATTTGGTATCGTCACTTTTCGGCTATTGCTATTTACATCTTTTGGAAAGTGATGAAAACTTATATCCGCAGCCCTCTTATACATCGACTTACAGCCGTAAACTGAGCAATATACTTTGCTTTTACTCATTTTACACTCTATCAACGAGTAAAACTTATTACTTATGTATAAAGACACGAAGAATTTACCACGATCTACTTACGAATAAAAGAAACCATATAGGCCTACAAACAGTCACCACGTGACAAATGTACCCTACTTGGTAAGTTTCTCATTTTTACCGCTAGATGTCATATCAGATAGCTGGAGTTGCCAATTATCGGGAGGAGAATATATGAGGAAGCATGATTATGACGTGGAAGGGGGTTGACACATAAACAAACAAGGACACAATAAGGTGCTAAACTTCACGCCCAAGTGACGCATCTTGGCGACTTGCTACGTATAAACAAACACGAGGCGTCACACGTAAAGGAAAGAGTTAAATAGTTAAATGGCAATCAGAAAAATATGTGAGTAAAGCGGAGAGGACAGGGAATGTAGGGGAATAAAGAAGTACCGAAACAGATACGGGGAGAGAAAAACCTAGCGTACTGAGTGAATTAAGTAGCGTAGTTCATTGAGACGTATATAAGGGACACTGAAACACGAGGTGATTAACAGTACCTATCGCAGTATTACATGCACAAACCTCGGAGGCTTGCAATTGGCACCGAGCCATAAAGACGGGGGTGCGCGCATGATTAAAACGTAAGCGAATAATGGTAATGATGTGACGACGAGTATAGCGACCATTATAAAACCAAGGGAGATGGGGTATCGACGGTTGTAGATTATAATAAAACTGAGCCTTTTCCCTTGAATAATCCCTCCATTGTGTCGACCATACTTCCTTTAATTGATTTTTCAGAAGAGGTATAAGATCGGAGGCGGGAGTGGCAATGGCGATGGGGGTGCCGCGGCCACAAGCAGCACGTCGAGCGGCCTGATCTACGTATTCATTTCCTAAAATAGCTGTATGGCCGGGGATCCAAGAAAAAACAACCGTAAATCCCGCCTGAGTCAATTCATACGTCAACCTGAGTATATGAAGTATGAACCAGTTGTCGATGTGCATCACATTTTGTAAGGCCTGGAGAACACTTCTGGAGTCAGATAGAATAAGAGAGCGAGATATCACATTCCTTTTGACGTATAAGAGGGCTTGACGAATAGCAAAAGCTTCAGCCGAGAAAATAGATAATTGCGGAGGTAACGTAGAGGAAGCAAGATGTTGTTTGGCGGGGACATAAAAGGCCGCCCCCACGCCGGGCGTGGAGTCGAATTTGGAGCCATCTGTGTATATGGTGGTACAGCTGGAGGCACTTTCTTCAATTTGACAGACAAATCGACGGGCGATAGAGTGGGAAAGAATGAAGCTTTTTGAGAAAAGTAGGGGGAATGGTGAAGAACATCAGGAATGAACTGATAAAGAGGATAGGGCGCATTATAGCATAGTGGCTTCCGGGTTTGGAGAATGTCTGGACGAAGACTGGTAAGACCGATAAAAGATAAGAGAATAGAGGGGGGGAATATTTTTTGAGTAAGTGTTGCTGCTGATATTCTTGTAGTAATTGTAATTTCGGGAGAATAGGAGAAGCAGCAAGAGCCATTTTGCGAAGGAGATAACGAGAAGACAGGTACTTCCGTCTGAGACCAACAGGTGGATCTGTAGCTTCGACGAGAAGGGCCTGAGTGGGCATAGAGGAGAGAGCTCCCAAGATAATTCGCAGAGCGGCATATTGTAATTTATCTAGTATCGTGAGACGAGACTGGGGCATGATGTCATAAAAATGGCAACCGTACTCCATGGAGGACCTGACGATAGAGCGGTATAAAAGTAGCAAAATTTGAGGGTCCGCTCCCCAAGAGCGGCGCGTTAACGAACGTAGGAGCTGTAATTTTTTTGTGACGTGTGATTTTAGGTGCGCCAGTTGGGGTGCCCATGTCAACTTATCATCTATCAATATCCCTAGGTATTTGGTATGATGGGTGGTGGTAATAGAACCCTGTTGATATAGAATCGGGGAACGGTCGAAGAGACGTTTATGGGTAAAATTAAGGCAGAGTTTTTGTGTGGGACTGTATCAAGACCGTGATTAAAAAGCCAAGAATGTAAAATCGTGAGGGCATGGAACATATGTTGTCTACACTGAGATAAATCGGGGTGTGAGCAATATAATAGAAGGTCATCGGCATATTGAATAAGCCGGACATGTGGGAGTAATAGTTCCTCAATCTCACTGGTATAAAGGAGATATAGTATACCACTCCGAATATCGCACTGGGGCAAGCCGGAAGACGCAAAGCGCGAATTCAGGACGATGGGGAAAGTTGCAAGAATGACGTGACGGGAGTGAAGAAAGGCGGCAATCAGTTTTATAAAAGGGGAGGGGAATTTCCATTTACAAAGTACAGCCAATAACAAAGAGACGTTGACATTATCATATGCGCCTTGAATGTCTAAAAATACTGCTACCGTAAAATGTTTACGGCAGCTGGCCAATAGGAGGTCAGTGAGGAAGATATTCAGAGCATTGGTAGTCGATTTTCGTTTTATAAAAGCAAATTGGGTTTTTGGGACCAAATCGTAATACTCAAGAGCCCAGATCAGTCTCGCCAACAATATACGCTGAAACGTTTTTCTGATACAGGACCCGAGCTGAATTCCCCTATAACTGCAGGGGAGGGCGGGGTTTTTGCCAGGTTTTAAGATGGGAAGTAATAAAAAGTCGTTGCATGTGGAAGGAATCTGACCTGTACGTAGGGCATTATTGTAAAATTCAAGTGGGACCAGATGTGCGGAAGAGGGTAAACTATTGAGCACGTGGTAAGAAATGTAATCGGGACCGTGGGTTGAAGAATTTTTAAGAGAGAGGGCATTTCGGAGTTCAGCTGGTAGAATTGGTTGCATTAGACAAGTAAATTTGGAAGGCGTGACATATTGATAGGATGGTGGGGCACAGGCAACAAAATCAGGCGTTAAACTACGATAGAAACATAAAGAATTTTCAAAAGTAAGACGATGTGGAGGCGCATATTTTGTACTCCTTGATAAGTTGCGTACAGAATTCCATATTTGAGTAAGTGGAGTTTGGTGATTAATGGAATTGACATATTTATGCTAAGCAGTACGACGTTTGTCATTGAAAGTGCGTTGCATAGTCGCAACAAACATTTTATACTGCAAATAAGTATACGGGGTATGGTATTGACGAAGGAGGTGAAGCAATGCTTTGCGGCGCTTGACCAAGCGTATACATTCGTCGTCCCACCAGGGGATGTGAAAAAGGGCTTGACCAGATCGTTCTCGACAAGGAATGAGTGGATGATAAGTGTCAAAATATCTATTAATAATGGTAATTAAGGATTCGTAAGAATAGCGTACAGGCGGAGCGGCATGGCAAAAATGTTGTTGAATATATTCGGAAAACAACACTTCATCAAAATTTTTTAACTGTCGAAAGAAGCGAGGAGTATGCTCGGGGGGTGGGGGCAGGTGTATAGATGAACCGGTAATGATGATAGGATAATGATCACTGAGATGAAGATCTGGAGTTGTTTGACAATAGAACAGGTGTGCGAGAGAAAGGGATACAAAGGTTAAGTCGACAGCACTGGGATCTTGCTCAGGGGCAGAAAGACGGGTAGGGGAACCATCATTAAGAAGATGAAAGGAAGCAAGTTGGGACGACGTCCAGATATGACGACCTTTGGGCGTAATTCAGGCGCTGCCCCATTCCGTGTGATGAGCATTGAAATCACCGCCCAGAAAATGGTACGGAAAGGATTGACAATAAGTGAAGAAGGATTTCCACTGTCGTTCGTTGCCCTTAACATCTGGGGGAATGTAAGGATTGGTAATATGATACTTGTTAACTTGAATAGTAAGGAAATATGTGCGGGGAAGATGAAAAAGAAAGGATATCACTTTATAGGCAAGGGACTCATGAATGAGAGTAAGCACTCCACCGTAATGGGGCCCATCATGACGTTCAACTACATACTTCGGTATATTGAACAATAAGGAATGATACACCATGTTTCCTGTAGCAGGACAACCTCTGGCTGATATTCCTGTATGAGAAGAAGGAGTTCATGCCGCTTGTTTAATATGCTATGGGAATTCCATTGTAGGATCTTCATGGGATGAGAGATGATTGTACATCCCTGGGTGACTCATGAGGTTGGGATTCGGGAGGAAGAGAATGAAATGGGAGAAGAACTATTTTATCATACATATTTTTTAAAATGTGGGCCCATTGGGCATTCGAGCCCAAAAGGTCCATAAGTTGGTGATAATCACGTGTGATGGCAGAGGGCACACCAGTTTTGGGTGGCACAGGAGGGGGAGGAGGGGGGGCTGAAGTGCATGGTAGACGTCGACGGAGTGACGGCACTGGGCACTGGACGAGTCAAATGGTCTGGCCGAACTATCGAGAGATAGGCCTGCCGGTCGTAACCAAAAGGTGGTATCACTTTGAGTGAGCTTTGAACAATGGACGTAAATTTACGTTTTTAGGTAGCGTGGTAGAAGCAGGGGTATTAGTGGGAGAAAGTGGGGGAAATTGCTGAGGAACGGTAAGTGGTTGAAAGAGGTTAGAAAATGGGGCAACAATTTCTTGGTATGACTTATTTTCGACACACATGCGTGTTTTTATCTCAACTTGATTTTGATGGTACACACACTGGGAGGAATCACTTGTATGATTCTCATTTTTTATATATAGGGCCTATAGGGATTGCACATTCCCCAATGTATTGGAAGTAGAGGCTTTCCCGTTGTCCTTTATACTGTTACGGCTGTGAGTTTGTTTCATCGCTCGCCGCATAAGTCACAACTGCCCCAGGGCTGGGCTGCTCTGCCTCAGTGCATTGCGTGCGCCTTATGCAACAGGACTACTAGGACAAAGGGATGGTCCAGAATATTCGTGACTCAGCCAGTGAAGGAAACCTCGAGAAGCCGTGAACCCTGGATGGGTCTAGATGCATTTATTGAGTCACCGGCCTGCTATATAAGAGCGACCTGTCAAGCAGTTGTTGTTGTGTTTTTCGAGCTAGTGCGAGCGTTTATCCTGAGCGACAGAAGTGTGGTGACTTGCGAAACCCCTAGTGAAGCCGATTCTCTTGACAGCGAGGGAGTGAGAAGCATACAGGGGACTGCCTGTGTTTTGAGCGAGTGTGATTTCACTGAGCGACAGACGTATTGTGGCGAAGTGCCGTGCGAGTTACGAAATCCAGTGGCATTGTTTCCCAGCTTGTGAACAGTGAAGCAGCGTGTAGCAAGTTATCGTAAGTAACTGTAGTTGTGTACTTGAGGAAGAGGTGCAGGTAGTTTCTGTCAAGGCCACCTGACTCATTAGGACGGATTAACTTCTGTGGTTTGTTGACAATTAAAAGGGGGCAAGAGCTCTCCATAAGGAAGAAGATGGAGGAAACTGGAGTAAGGCTCTAATTGCTTGTATTTGCTGTTGAGTGGTGTATCTTTCTGGCCGCAATAAAGTTAATTATTTCATTTAAAGGAACAATCTGTGTTGTGCTTCAACCCACCGTAATCCAGTTAACAAAAGTGCCACTAGGGGGGTGGCACGTAACAATACTATTTTGTGCACTTTGCTTCTGCACTAAATATTGCAAATTTATGTAACATGCTTATCTGAGAGATTTGGAGAAGGGGCTGTACATTCATTCAAACCAGAAGTAAACTGTTAATAGCATTGAACGAATACGTTAAATAAAAAAATACGATTCATTAATCACTGATTGAAAAAGGTGCAACTGCATGATTGAAGCAAACACATCGATCTTGCAGCAAAAAGGTGTGAATAATTGACTTACATTGAGGTAACAGAATTGGTTTGTTCTACACAAAAGAGAAATCTTCCGCTGGTCGCTGAGGGAGGTCGTTTGTGGCAAAGCATGAATATTCTATCACGTTCGTGGAACACGAGTGACTCGCGACAGTAAGATTTCTTGGCACCGCATGCGCAGTAGACACTTGAGGCCCGTTACGTATTTGTGCCTTCCCATCCGTTCCACATCTATATTCTTTGCAAGTAACGGCGACACACCCTTGCTACTCTCTGACCGACTCAAAAAAAAATTCAAACCTGCTGGGCTCCTAACATCCATTTTGTATGTTTACAAACGGCAATATCGTGGATCGCCAACGAGTCGAAATATTATTTTATTCCTTATTTTAAATCATATTATTATGTGTTACGAGAAATGTAGCGGTAATGTTTTGTCTGTATAGATTACCATTGAAATATCAGTGTCATAAATCCCTTTGATTTTACTTATGATTTCTAATGCATAATATAGTGAACAAAAGAGTACTATTTTCGATATTATTTTGGGTGTACAAATCATTAGTGGAAATGGAGAAATATCAGTGATTGAAATTCCTCTGCGACTTTGATTATGCTTTCCAAATATCTACAGTGCACACGTTTCTTAAGTGATCACATTTCTAACCTCGTGTGAATTGTCTTGTTTCTTAAAGTGCATAGGCTTGATGAATGTAACAGTAACTATTTTGTGAAAATGTTGCGGCCTTTCAATAAAATTGTAATGTGTTCATGAAGTACGAAGTTTTGAATATCTCTTCTCCTAATTCAGTTAGGACTTAAAATTTGGTTCTCACATCAAGCTCACAAAGGTGGGCCTACATACAATCGAATGACTGTATGGTTTGGCAGAATCATAGTATCAGTTCCTGCTAATATCTCTCTTATATAAAAATAATAATGTGGGGGTAATGATGGGAGTTTGTTGAGCTTTGCCAGCTGGTCGGGGCTATCAACGAATATGAAGAAAACTTGTACTGTATATGAGGCGAAATCGAGTAAAAAAGTAAAAATATTGGCCCTCGTGTAGTATACGTTGCCCGTTTCGAAAGTGCGTTATTTTACTTAGTAGCGCTCTGAAAATGGTTTGTAATTACGCTGCCACGTTATTTAAGCCATTTGCCACCAACAAACACCGCGTAAACACTTCCAAATTAAGGAAATTGTCAACATTACCTTTCAAGTAATAAACTTATCAAAAAGCACGTCGCCATGTTTGATTACGTAACGCTGCCAACTTACAGATTGTACTACTAGGCAAAACCATTGGCCTGGATAAAAATTATTGATGCATGACAAAAAAAAAGTTTTTTTTATATGAGCCTAAGGGCCACGCTACCTAACCTTTATTGTATATTTACAAATTCACAAAGAAATTTTTATTGGCCTGGACGAAAACCATTGGTCTGGAAACAATAATGTTGGCACTCTGAAAAAATACAGTAACACACTCTAGCAATAAAATATTCAACTCCTGTATAGGCCTATTAGTAACATTTGCCATTTCTATAGAAATTTTTTCGGATTTTAATGGCACCGGGCAACGTATACTACACGAGTTTATTGATTATTCTATGGTCTGCCAATCAATACCTTTACAATGAAGTGTGCCGGTGGGCACTAAAGACGGGATATGTTTCGAACCTTGTACATTCGGTTCTTCTTCAGCTGATTTGAATTGGCACAGACAAGAGTGATTTTTTCTGTGCCAATTCAAATCGGCTGAAGAACCGAATTTACAAGGTTCGAAACATGTCCCGTCTTTAGTGCCCACCGGCACACTTCATTGTAAAGGTATTGATTGGCGGACCATAGAATAATCAATAAATTAGTCAAATTGTCAATACGGACCTTGAGAGATGGCTATTTCTCCCAATACTACACGAGTTCCAAAATATTCTTGCATTCAGAGGTATCTTACTACAATCATTACAGAAATGTAGGACTTTCAGTACTAACGCTGCACGTGAAGTATGGTGAACTGCAGTCATCTGTTTATTTCATTGAGGCAAACATAATAATAATAATAATGTTTGCATATTAAGGCTTTCACGGCCTGGATTATTACACTGGCTATTAGAGACGCCGGGGTGCCGGAATTTTGCCCCGAAGGGGATCTTTAACGTGCCAGTAAATGTACTGACACGGCTCCCTCGCATTTGCGCACCCTCAAATGCCATCTGACTGCGCCAGGTTTCGAACCTGCAACCTTGGGCTCAGCAAGCGAGAACTTTACCCCTGAGCCACACTGAGGCAAACAGTATGGCGATAAAAGAGTAATACATTTTAACTAGTTACACATTGTGTCAGTTAGTGTAGAACCATGTTATGCTCCAGGCTAGTGACCAGAATTCTTGCTGTGTGGCACTTTGATGTAGGGTTTTACCCTCCAAGATTGTCTTTTCCCACGGACTAAGCGAGGGATCTCACCTCTACTGCCACTGAGGGCAGTGCCCTGGAGCTTGAGACCCAGAGTTTGGGATACAACCGGGGTGTGTGATCAGCACTGCACCCAGGCAGCCTCACCTACAAAGCGAGCAGGGACCTGATGAAGGGATGGGAAGAGTGGGAGGGTTAGGGAAGGAGGCGGCCATGGACTTATGGTAGGTACATCCCGGCATTTGTCCGAAGACTAAGTGGGAACCACAGAAAACCACTTCGATGATGGCTGAGGTGGGAATCGAACCCTCTTTACTCACTTGGACCACCCGAGGCTGAGTAGACCCCGTTCCATTCCTCATACCACTTTTCAAATTTCGTGGCAGAGCCGGGAATCGAACTGCGGACCTCCGGGGTGGCAGCTAATCACACTGACCACTACGCAACGGTGGCGACTATTTAATGATTAAATAGTGATATTTCTTGAATCCTGAAAACTTCAGCTGATTTTGTTTTAAATACATGTTTTCTTGATTTAATTCAGGGTGTTTGCTTGGATGTCCCCGAGATGCTCAAATGAGCAAGTCTATCCCAACGGTTAACTCAGCTGGTCATTGCCCTTGGATTACAACAAGAGAGGAAGAGAGATATCCGGATGCTGCATATACTGCCGACACCATAGTCTCGCAATGTAGTTTGTGAACGAGTATGACATTTAAGGTTCTTTTACGCCCTCGTGAAGATATTCAAATAACTTGTGATCCATTTAATTCCAAGGAAATGTGATGTTCTCTGGACTGCAGCATTCGTCATGAATGAGCGATACAACAGTTTTACCAAACACGTTTATTTTAACCCCCTCCACCCCCAGAGAAACACCCACAACAATTATCCGGGGTGTCTACTACTCTGGAAAGCAGGGAATACTCAGGGAATTTTTAAATCCTGGAAAACTCAGGGAGTTATCAGGGTATTTAATGACACCCAGGGAATTTTAGTTTTAAAAGGTCCAACCTTGATTAATTTGAAATTATGCATTTAAAATTTGACGGGGGAAAAGTATATTCTGCGGATGATTGTTGCAGATGTATGTTCGTACTGACGTTAAATCAGTAAGCTCTCTTTTCTTGCAAGATAGAGCACACAAATTACATGTGTAGACTGTGTATTTGTATATAAATGTGTAACTGTATGATTTTCTAGAGCATTACTATTGACGAGCTACTTTCAATACTTGCTAGTACAAAAGTTTTTCTGGATGAAAAAAATAGAAATTGGCAAACTACAGAAAAATATACTTTTCTACTTTTTCAACTTCATCATACTACTCTCTATTGTTCGAGCACTTTTTGAAATGCTCTTTAAGTACAAACTCTGTTATATATATTTAATTATGGCTACTACTGTTCCTCCGGAAATTTTCTGGTATATCCCGGAAAAATCAGGGATTTGTCAGGGAATCTGTTAGTTGTTTTTGGTAGACATCCTGTTATCCGCCAGCTGCCACTTATCTAACCTGTATACCGCGAGTTGTAAAGTTGTTAAAGCATTGAGGATTTCCTCCCGATTCAGTAAGATGACATTTAAGCAGAAGTTTGAATGCAACAATCGGATTTACAGACATGTGACCTGTATATCGGCTAAGTTTCATCAAGATCAGCATGTTTATGTTTGAGGGGGCCTGTGCCACCTCATAGCGTACTGGCTAGCATTCTTGGCTGTCACCCCTGAGGTCCAGGTTCGATTCCTAGCACTGCCAAGAACTTTAATTCTGGTTTTGAGGGCTGGGACAGGGTACACACAGCCTTGTTAGACCAAACTGCGAAGAGGTAGGTTCGAATCCCATCTTAGTTCCTAATTGAAAGTCACAGCTTCCTCCTTCCTAATCCTTTTCTCCTTTAGGAATATACGCCCATTACAGTAATACACTGTCACGAATTGATTGCCAGCGGCCGAGTTGGAAACTATTCTTTGTTTACTTGTGTCACGCATCAGCCTACTTGGTGACTGGTACAGTTGCACGAGTACAGGCCGGACGTTTGTTTTAGACGAGTGAAAAATCTTAATGGAAGCCTGGAGGCGAGTTACTATAGTAAAGCCATCATAACTTCCGACTTGACATTTCAGTGTTACCCTAGAGTTATGTAGCGGTCAAAAGTAAAATCACTTAAAGTAGCCAATCACAGGCACCCATTCAAATCGATATATCACGGCATATTGAGTTTCGTTCGTGATGTCGCGATTTAGCGAACGAAGCTGTAGCCTAGCACTGAAACGTCAAGTCTGAAGTTATGATGGCTCTACTATACAGTACCTGTGTTATCAGCTGCCTCAAGCGATCCGATGATTGACAAATCGGTTTGCCACTTCTGCTGAAGTACAGTCATTGGCAAATATAATGACGGTCTGTTCGTAACTACGTAACTTGTACTTCCGCCCGTCACACAACACTTCGACGTGGACTGTACTGTCTGCTCAAGTCTGGAATTCCATTACATCAGATCGGTGGTGACAAGTGTGAAGCGATAGGGTGAGAGAGTGAGTGTGTGTAGGCTCACCCACAGGCTTCAAGGTCAAGGGCAATCGTCTAAAACAAACGTCCGGCCTGTAGGATATTAGGAGTATTCGGCGTCATATTGGTCCGTATTGACTAATCCTATTTCACTAATTACAATTTTCTGTCTATTCAATACAATTTTTTTTTATTGAAATTTTCTTATTTCATTATCGGGACATGTTTTGAGCTCTTTTATAATCACCTCTTCACAATAATAAAAACACAAAGCTCATAAACAAGTACATTTATAAATATTCTTAACAAGTAGTTCCGTGAAGAACTATATAGCCTATTTTCATATATCCTACTTATGTTAACTGCCACTATGAACATACAAAATTTCAGTTTGATTGCTGTAATAGATTCGTAGATAATGAGAACCGACTAAATATTTCGGATGGTCTCCATGTTTGCTTTTATATATGTAGGTCCTAGAGTTATGTACTGTTACATGAAGATTATTGTGTTCGTGTAGCATTCAAATTTCAATCGCATGATTAGGACAAAAGAAGTAACAAGGAGATTTTAAAACTTCGCACAGCTGCCATCTTGTGGGTTTGGAAACAATTGAAATAAATTAGATGCCAGTGGATTAACATTCGCATAAGGATTTACTGTACCATGTTTCACTGCACTAGGATGGTTAAATTACGAGAAACGTCCATGTGAATATTTATATTTCGTGTCGCCGCCATGTTGGATTTGTGATCACCAGGTTATTGAAAGTCCTATAGGTGAACTTATGTTCATAGCCCCTATGAACATAAATAAATTCAGTTTGATTGCTATAATAGATTCGTAGGTATTCAGAGCCGTCTAAATATTTCGGATGGTCGCCATGTAGGATTGTTAAATGTATAGGCCTTAGAGTCATGTACCATTAAAGGAAAATTATTGCGTCGGTTCATTATTCAAACTTTCACTTCGATCGCATGATTACGACACAAGAAATAAAAACTTAATTTTAAAATTCGCACAGCCGCCATTTTGAGGTTATGTAAACAATTGAACTAAATTGGATACCAGTGCATTACAATGTGTATAAACATTTCCTGTACTAGACTTCATTGCGTTTGGAACATTAAATTGCGAGGAAGGTCTATTTAAAATTTTCAAATTCGCTTGGCCGCCATGTTCGTTTTGTAGTTAACCGGTTTTTGAAGTCTTATAGATGAACTTCCAGTAGTGCCCTTTATCTCCGTACAAAATTTCATGGTGATACCGCTAATAGTTTCAGAGATATAGAATGCCGGTGAAATATTTCGCACATCCGCCATCTTGTGGTTATGTAAACAATTGAACGAAGTTAGATGTCGGTGCATTACAATGTGTATAAACATATACTGTACCAAGTTTTATTGCGTTTGGTTGGTTAAATCCAGTGGCGACTCCTGATTTTTATAATGTGTAGGACGTAATAGGATGAAGTCCAAAGATAAATTAATGAGAAAGGTTGAAAATTACAGTTTCCGGTAGGTTATACCCTACTGTAGTTCGAATTTCTAAAGAGAAGAGCATGATAATAATAATAAAAGTAATATCAGTCTGTAAAATATATTATTTATTTATTATTATTTAGGCTATCACTCGTGATACGAGTATGATTGTCTTCCAAGTTACATTTATGTAAATCTTCGCTGTAATCCAACATTAGGCCTAATCATATTGCGCGAGTTCTTTGGTGACTGTACAGTCCGATCCGAGAACCACAGACTCTTCCACAATATTGGCACACAAGGTCTTGAGCAGCCAATGGATCTTGGGGGTTGATCATTCTGCGAATCATGCGCTCTTTCCTGGCTTTTCTTTTTTCAGCCAGAAGCCTTCTTCTCTCTTGTTCGAAGTACAAGTGGCCTTGATGGACGTTGCGGCGCCACTCTGATCGGTCGTCTCTGATCGGTCGTATGCGACAGCTTCCCAGTTACGTGTATCAATTTGACATTTCTTCAAGTTGGTCTTCAGAACATCTTTGTAGCGTTTTTGTTGCCCACCCTGCTTTCTCTGACCGACATTCAGCTGGCAATATAAGATTTGTTTTGGGAGGCGGGACTCAGGCATGCGAACTACATGTCCTGTCCATCGAAGTTGGTGTTTTATAATGAGAGCCTCTATACTAATAGTGCTAGCTTCCTCTAAAACACTTGTGTTAGTGCGCCGGTCTTGCCATTTAATACCAAGAATTCTCCTAAGGCATCGTTGATGGTATTTTTCTAAAGATACGAGGTGCCTTCTGTAAGTAACCCAGGTTTCGCAGCCATAAAGCAGAGTGGGAACTACAACAGCTTGATAAACGTATAATTTTGTTAGAATGCTAATGTCGTGGTTGTCAAACACGCCAACGAGCAAACGACCAAAGGCTGCACTGGCACATTGGAGGCGGTGTTGAATCTCAGCGTCAATGTTCGCATTTGTTGATAGGTGACTACCCAAATAGGGAAAACACAAAACACACCTGGTTAGTGGATTATTTGAATTTCAGATCGATTCTCCTGTCATTATTTTCCGCGAAGATATCGATGATTGTGTCATGGAATTGATGTTATTTTGTCAAGTCCCGGAAGAAAGGATTCTCGATAGAAAGTGATGCTAGACCATTGAGACGTTCTTGTGCTGTATAATTTCTGCAGTATGTTTTAATGCGCTTCAACACAGAGAAGCTCCTTTCTGTTGAGGCACTAGCAGCGGGAATAGTCAGAATTAAGTTGATGAGTTTTGACACTTCCGGTAATGTGTCACCGAAATCGTTTGATACAATGTAGTCTTTCATTGTTGATATGGAATTTAATCTGAATGACGGTGAACTGAAGACGTAAGAAAATTCAGAATTTAGTCCCGGACTGTCGAAAAAGCTGCCATATGGCGATTTTATTAGAGAATGAAGATGATTAATGGGAAAACAGTAAGAATATTCCTCAAATTTGTCGACATTTAAAAGAGCGAAAAATGTCAAAGAATGAAGGTCTCTATATCTCTCTTCAATACGTGCTGAGAAGTGATCAACTATTTCAAAGTATAGGCGGCGAAATGAGGTTTTCATGTCATCTTTATTGTCAGTTCGTTGCTTATTTGTAACAGGAGCGTCTTTGTTATGCAGTTTAGCCCACAATTCATCAAACTCCTCACGACATGACTTCAGAAACTCTTTAAATTCTTGGATTTTACTCTCCAAAATATAACGTCACGTATCTTATTTTGCAAAAATCTTGAAAAGCATTTCTGCTTTAGGTAGAACCAAGTGGAAAATTTCCAACAGAAAATTGAACTCAAAATCAAGAAGGTTCTTAAGAAATCCTTTTGCACAAAATTGTGTTTCAGGATCGAACGGCATTGTGTCATTCTCAATTATTTGACTGAACAACTGAATCAGTTCTGTTTTGTGGTTGTAAATAATTTCCACGAGTCTATTGTTGTATAACCATCTGGTTGGAGCAACAGAAGGAAAACGGGCATTTACTATCTCGTCAAGAGCATGAGTTCTTTTGCTTGAATTGGAGAAAAACAACGCGAAACCGGAAACTGTCGAGAAAAATATTTTACCATTTCTGATCACTTTTAGACAGTCCTGCAATACAAAATTTAGTTTGTGTGCATAGCAGATAGTGAGCAATGCTCGTGGACACTTTGACTTTACTCTCACGGCTAGCCCGTTATATTGGCCAGTATTGACAGATGCGCTGTCATAGGTTTGAGCAATTGACTTACTACTGCATTGAAACTCATCTAAATGATTAAAGACATGTGTTGCTATTCTTTCGGCACTTCTGTTACTGCTCAAATCAAGAAATCTTATGAACCTTTCTTGAATTTCGCCCTTAGGATCAACATATCTGAACACTATACTTAATTGCTCCTTCCTTGATATGTCCATTGTCTCATCTACAATAATTGCAACAAACTGCGCAGTAGAGATTTCGGCTTTTATGTTCTGCATTAAGTGTTGAGCACAAGCGTCGATTAAGTCATTTTGTATCATTGAACCTTGGCCTGAGAACACAGTACAATTTTGTAGGTGATTATGCAAATTCACGTCACGTTCTGCCATGCATTGAATCAACTCCCTGTAATTGCCTTTATTAGCAGAATCTTCCGATTCATTATGGCCTCGAAAAGGTAGCTCCTGAAGCGCCAGGAAGCAAGTAGCATCTATTAAACACTTCATAACGTACCTATTACCTTTCACTTTTTCATTGTGTTTGTCTATTGACTCTTTATAGGCTTTGCTAAGACAGCATTCAATTCTAGTATCTGAGTTTTGAAATTGTTTCAGTGAGATTGCCGCTGCAATGTGTTCCTTACTTTGTTGATGCCGCTTTCGTAATACATTTCCTAAATTATTCAAATCAGCTACGCCACTGCTGTTCCAAACATTTTTCTGAACAGAAAATAGTAAACAAGGCCAACAGTAAAGCTTATTTAATGCCTTGCACCCACATAACCAAGGTATTTCTGCATATTTGTAAACGAAAAAATTTAATTTTACTATTTTCCCACCTGTTTTTTTGAATTGACATAAGTTAGGTAGGGGAGGAGTAGGTCATCCCTTCGAGATAAGTTCTTTCTTCTCCGCATGGCTAAATGAACTGAATGGATGCAGAAAAAGCAGCTCGATAACACAGTTACGGTCACATGGCTCCTCTATTGCTACTGCTATTTGGTTCTGGTCCCGAAGTACCTGGTGTATTCACGCTGGCCATCATTTAAAAATACTACACACGAGATAAATCAATGCACTTTAATAGGCTACTTATTGATTTAAAATAATTATTATAGCTGTGGGCTAAATTGAAGATATTAGACTCAATTATTCAGTCGCACAGCACTATTACGAACACATTACACAATACAATACAGTCGAACTACAATACCTCTCAAATGATGTGCACACGGTGAAGACAGACTGCCGTATCCATTCTGACCGCGCGAAATCGTAACCAATAAGCCTGTAGTGCTGGTTTGAATGTAACCAATAGCGAGACTTGAGGATCTCAGTAGACGTCCTCAGAGCGCCATTTAACAGACCATACCTGCCCCTTCCCCCTCAAGGTCACCCTTGCATTTCTTAAGCTATAAATACGTGCTTGAGGATGCTAGGCTCTCTTCCTCAGTTTCTACTCCGGGTGGTGAAGGTCACACTTCACCCATCTAGGGGTGAAATATAGAACTAGTTACAAGTCCTGACAGTGACAGTGACACAGAGCTTGTCGAGAGGGCGCACAAGTTAGCCCCAAATACTATTTTACAAAACTCTTTTTTTTTAAACAGTTACAGCTGAGAGCTGACTGTAGGATGATCCTCACATCCTACATGGAGGAATCGCCACTGGTTAAATCGCGAGAAACGTCTATTTAAAAGTCGCAAATTCGCGTGGCCGCCATGTTGGTTTTGTATTTACCAGTTTTTCAATAGTCACATAGGTGAACTTCTAGTAGTTCCCTTTATCACCGTAAAAAATTCCAGGGTGATATTGGGAATAGTTTCGGAGATATTGAATGCTGGTGAAATATTTAGCACAGCCACCATGTTGGATTGGTGAGACGTAACAAAATTTGAAGGGCACGGTCGGGGTTGCCCGGAGTAGTGCTATGAGCGTACAGAGTTTCATTGAAATCGCTCAAGCAGTTTAGAAGTTATTAGGGACACAGACACTCGGACAAAAGGTGATTTCATAAGCCTATTTTTTCAAAATTGAAAATAGGCTAAAAATTGACCTATAATAAAACTAAACATCCTATAACAACAATTGTCAACTTATTATAATGGAAACATCTAATGTTCTTTAATAAAACTTGTGGTAGCTTCATTCAGACTTCCCCACACACACAAAAGAAGCGGAGCTGTGTCATGCACAATTTGTCGACTGCCCTTATGACCAGCACAAAAGTCATCACATGAACGACTAGTGGAAACTCCCATTGGTGTGGCAAGGTTCTTGTTTATGTCAGCCCTCATTGAAGCCTCCTCATAAAACTATAATGGAAGGAAAAAGAGACTATTCTAATATCATGAAAATATGGGACTTCAAACGTTAACCAAAATTCATGTGGCTTACTGACACGTTAAGAAACCCAGTGTAATTCCTAGTGTCCTGTCCTTCAGCAGCATTTCATCTAAGAAAAGAAAAAAAATATGCTAGTCAAAACAATTAACCCCTAGGAAATTTGATATAGAATCATCACCGTTCGAAAATCATCGCTCGCCTTCAATTCGATTCCATGAGTACGGAGCGTGTGTGCCTTCACAGCTGTCTCAAGCTGGACTGACAGTTCGCGGAACAAGCCTGTATGGCGATGACGTGCCTCCGGGGAAAGAGGGGAAACAAGAGTAGGGGTGGAACAGTAGTTACCGGGTGAAATAAGTGAGATCCTTCTACGCACAGGATGTTCTAAAAACCTGATCCTTAATCCTTATTATAAACTATTGCGGAACAAATTTGCACCAATCTATTTTTTATTCTTGCCTAGAATGTGTGCATTGTTTGAGTCGGGAGTACTGCAGCGAGGCCTACGGCACCACACTCCAAGCCCACCCAGTGTCGTTCTCAATTAACGCGGCTGCGTTCTGGCCGATAGCCGTGGACTGACAAAGCCCACCTCACTGGACGGGCCGAACAGGCAGACTAACCTTCACAACGTGTGCACAACAAAATGCTTGCTTTAGACTTATATTCAGAATTGATTGCAATATGATTGTCATGGTATAGTTCAAACTGGCTAATCTCAATCTGAAATACGATAGTTTTTGATTAATTTTGGGGACAGAATGGTCATGTAGCTCTGTGTATTTGTGTGCTTGTCTGATAACCTATGTTATTGTGATGGATGTATTAGTGGGCATCTTTGTAATTCAGATGAGGATTGGGAAGGAGGTAGCCATGGCCTTAAGTGAGGAACCATCTCTGCATTTGCCTCGAGTACAAGTATAACAAATAGGAGTTTATACAGTAAGGCCTACTGTAAGGCTTACAAATATTACTTACGAATTTAGATAATTATTTGAACTTATACATTACGTCTTTCTAAATAGTGGTTTTACCTTAAAAGTGTGTCACTAATAGGAAATTGTGGCAATGGTAGGAACAATAATAAAAATGAAGTGGCGAACTTGAGCCGCTTTTCTCAAATAAAGCAAGGACTCTTGTGTTTAACATGTTTAGTTAATACTTGGGTATAGGAGGGTATTGCTGTTCTATTTTGAGCAGAAAAGGAGATAGCAAATCGTATTACATGCTTCTTCAGCTCATTTATGAACACCAGCAGTTCGTAGAGAAGGCCATTTCAAGCAAAATAAGAGAATATTGCACAGTTTCCTTTCACAGTGTGTTAACGCCGTCCACAAAAAGAATAGCATTCATGTTTCTGCCATGGCCCTCTCACGCTATGGCTCAGTTGTCCCAAGGGTAATTGCGATGCAGTGAATAGGCCTACCTTGTATTCGACCACAGCCTCCTCGAATACCCCACTATGACACTAGCCACTATAGCCATAACTAAGCTTGCTATTCCTGGGTGTCTTAGTATGTGTCCTATCAACCTATCTCTTCTCTTCAATAGCAGTTGCCAGAATCATCTCTCCCACTCGTCTTAATACCTCTTCATTCGTAATCCTATCTACCCATTTGATCTTCTTCATTCTCCTGTACCACCACATTTCAAACGCTTCAATTCTCTTCTTTTCTGCCGCACCAATAGTCCAAGTTTCACTTCCCATAGAGTGCCACGCTCCAGACAAAGGCTTTCAAAAATGACTTCCTAATACCTAAATCTAAATTCGACGTCAACAGATTCCTTGTTTGTAGAAATGCTTTCCTTGCCTGAGCCAACCTACTTTTTATATCCTCTTTGCTTCGACCATCACTGGTTATTTTGCTTCTTAAGTAATAGAAGTCTCTTACTTCCTTTAGGTTTTCACCTGCCAATTTGACGTCCATAGGTGTTTGTGATTTATTCCGGCTGCATTCCAATATTGTTTTACATTTATTAATTTTCATCATGAATTCTTTCCTCAATACGGATTCCATACCATTCAAAAGCTCATTGAAATCCTCTGCCGTGTCTACTACGATGACGTTGTCATCAACAAATCTCCGAGTTGAAATTATTTCTCCTTGAACTTTCACTCCCACTTTAAATGTTTTGCCAATTTCCTTCATTGCTTGTTCAATGTAAAGATTGAAAAGTATCGGTGATAAGTTGCAGCCTAGCCTTACACCTTTCTGAATACCAGCTTCTCTCTCATGTCCTTCAGCTCGAATGACTGCTGTCTGGTTTCTGTATAGATTGTAGATCACCCTCCTATCCCTGTACTTTATTCCAATCGTTTTCAAATTATCAAACAATTTAGTCCAATCAATGTTATGATTAGCAATAGTAGCAATGTGCTACTTTTTACATTACAATGGAGTTTTTGGCTTTGAAAAGAACAGGGTTGGCAAGCCAGAACAGATTCTGTCTCACTTGCAGGTGACACATATAACATCCTGAAGTAGCTTGTAAAGCAGCAGAACTGCTGTTCATGCATTGGAAACAATAATTTTTGTCAGACACTCTGAATGCTACAAACATAATACAGGGCGTATCAAAAAGGACTTCACAACTTTGACAATCGATACAAACTTATTCATATGACTTACGGACATGGTTTTGGTGTTATTTTATAGCAAAATACATAAAGTTTTTTACCTTATACCTAAACTGGAACCTGAAGCATCATTTATATAGGCTAATTTATGGAGGAATCATAATTCATAGCAGAATTCTCTTTATCGGACTACAAACCATGAACATTCCTTCCATGTTGTAGGAACTGCGGGGATGACTCCCTTTGTATTCGTGACTTCTTTCTCTCTCTCTCTCTTGTGACAATCAATAAATAAATTATTTGTTGCTCAGTTTCATTGTTACGTCATAAGCGTATTTTTTTTTTCTTTCGATTTCAGTGAAAGACAACCCATATCATATTTCCCTCTTGGCATGATTTGTTAAAATCACTGATTGGACTATTAATTATATTATCATGGCGATTGTATGTGCAACGAATTCTTGTCAGACTTAATTTAAGAATGGCGAGGTGCATGAATCACAAATCCCTCTTCCGTCCAATCTGAACTTGACTGTGTATTCTGCGGAATGAAAAGTTCACAGGCAAAGTTAAGGAAAGCCAAGTTGCACTTCGAGGGAAACTCCAAACACATCCACTCTTCTCTGAAGTCTTGACTCGACAGTGTCTGGGGTGATAGGCCAGCTCGCCAGCCAGCTCGTAAACTGTCTCGATGCTAGTAATTGAATAAAGATTGTTGGAAGAAATTAAAACGTAAAAGCCACTTATAGTATTGAAGTTAAAGATATGCTGTCGCAGACTATTTTGTAGAACTTTTGATGCTGAACAATTCTTACACTCGTAGTATATAGATATGTTTAACGGTTTGCCCAGTGTAAGCTTAAAAAGCGCAGGGACGCTAAGTTTTTTTTTTTCGACTTTTTTCACTGAAATTGTTACTGCTTGGCTCCCTTTGGTCATAAATTATATTCTACACAAACCTTCCTCGAGATATCCTTTACAGAATGATCAAAATCCAACCAGTGGTTATCAAGATTACCCGAAACATCCAAGTATCGGGGACTTTGTTTTATGCTAAGTAGATAGGTTCAATGTGATTTCCATTGGTCATGGGGCACACTCCCCATCTGGAGTCTATTTCTTGCCAAACTCGCTGCAGCATGTCAGGCGTGTCTTGTTCATTTGTGATGCAGAGCTCTGATAGAGAAGTCGATAAGGGTGGATCAAGCATGGTATCCTTCATGAATCCCCAGAAGAAAAGGTCAAGAGGTGGCAGGTCCGGTGACGTGGGGGCCATGCAATTTGGGGAAACCTTTTCCAATCCACTTACCTGGAAAGTGGACATTTGCAAAATCTCAGACGTTGGAGAGGTTCATTCTTGTTCAAGCTAGGTAAGTACTAACCATAGTAAGGCACATGAATGAACAAACATGCAATCCCTCGGAAAAGGAAAGAATTGACATACGCATGCGTTCTTGCATCGGCAGAGAGTACTGGGCTGACACAGGGCTACATAGCCCACCATGGCCTGCAGTACCTAAGAAGTGTTATTCACCACCCTCGCTCGTGCAAAGTTTTATATACAAAATCTTTGGTAATAACAATAAAAAGTGAAATGTTAGGAAGACTAGAGCAGGCCTGTGGGCAATGTGCACATGGTAAAGGCAACACCCTATCTCCAGAACAGGGGAATTAATGCTAATGACTTGGCTGGGAACCTGGGCCAGATGACAAAACTCAAGCTCTTAATGTAGAGGAAGTTAGAGGTGTGGGTTTGTAGCAAAATCTTCCAAATCATCTCCATAGAAAAAATCTTGCATTTTTTGAAAAGTCAACAGAAATATGTTTATTTATTTAAACAGTTAGTGAAACAAATAAACAAAATGATAGCCCCTACAACAACTGTATCTTGTCGAGCCCATATAACAGTAAAGCTGGGCGGGTGGTCTATAGACATGGAGCGCTCGCAAGTGCATTATAAAGTAAGAGAATTGGCCTCAACAGTGACGAATATGTCCACTGATTTCATAAATATTGATAATTCGTTTAAAAAGTGTGTTTAAACAAATAAAGAAGAAACCAGCATAACAGTAAAGCTGGGCGAATGGTACATGAACATGCAAGATTTTTCGCTCGGGTCCCCTAGTAACTAACTAAATCTGGGAACCTTCAATACAAAGCCTATCATGCTAACCATTTAAGGTACTCATCGACACTACTGAAGACATTTCATTACAAGTTATCTTATTTTCTCGAAATTGATATCACTGATTCCAAGATTATAAGCTAGCGGATTTTTGCCAAAAGAGAAAAATTAAATAAATTTGGGGGGTCTTTTTTCAAAGATTAATCAAAAAATAACGTGCATTTTTAGGATTCGATATCTTCACTCTCTTTCAACTTAATCAAGTCGTAGTTGCAAATTGATCTGCTCTATGTTGTATAGCAGAATCGTTTTTGTATCATTGATTGAGGCAAATATATTAGCTTTGTTTTACAATTTACGTTATTTTGATTGAAAACTCAATTAATTGTTGGGGGCGCGATTCCTAATTTCAATTTAACAGCTTCATTCTGCTTTACAACATAGCTGCATCATTTGTCTACATTTTAGTATTTAAATGAAACTAATATCTGCATTCTAAGTGGACATTTTAACTGCCCTAGTCAAGACAAATATTGAAAAAAAATGAAGTGAGAGAAATCGTAACTTAAAGTTGAGGTACACATTTAGAGTAAAGAGTCTTACTTTTCAACTCCTAAAAAACTGCATTTTCTTTAGATTTTAGGTTAATCTTCTGCATTCCCCGACCCGTGAGTATCTCCTACATTGTTTTAGTTCTGGAGTAGACTGTTTCAAAGCCAGATTAAGCCTAATGCGTACTTAATCTGCTGCACCTATGCGTCCGAGTGACAGCTGCTGAAAAGCGTGCACACCTATCATTAAAGTGAATATAAATGAGCTTAACAACAATAAAACTAGTATAAACTATATATTTCTGGACACTATCGAATGAGACGATTAAAAAAATTCGAAAATTTTCTTGAAAATGACTAATGGAAGGGTCGCCATTGGCAATAAGCCTTCATTCAATGACCATACCAGAATGGCGTAGTCGTGGCTTCCTACAATCACCAGCCGGGAACATGCATGACCATCCTCGCAAGATCATCTGGATCAAAACTATTGTAAGAATTCGTAAAGTAAAGCCCGCAATGTTCAATGTAGCAAGATGTATCCCTATGTAGCTTGGACACTGACCAATAAAACTGGTGTTGCCGTGCACATGGCCACCAAACGCTATTAAATGACATTCCCTGATAAAACTGACAACTTTCATGGAGTGGATAGAACTCGCAGGTACTGTACAGCTTGACGAACGAGACAGATGAAAGAGCAGCACTGAAATACACTGCTGATGATTTTGAAAATTGTAAAACCTACCTTGTTTACGAAAGCTGATTTTTTTGAATGTCCGATGGGCTATATAAAAAGAACAGATTGACATACCAAACTGATTTTCTTACTAAATGTTTGCTTGTTTTGTACTTATGTTTCAACATAATCGCCAAAACGATTCAAACATTTGTCATATCGTTACACCAGATTTCCAATCCCCTCTGCAAATAATTCTGCCGGCCACTGAGGTGGGTACGTCTGGAGAGTTTCCTGAAATTTTTCCTTTTTGGCGAGGCTTTGCCGCCCAACCATACCTTCAATTCTCGATAAGGTGAAAATCATTCACGACCGCACTGAGCCATCGTTACGATAGACTTTTTCAAAGAATTCCAGTAGGAAGTTTTCGACTATCCTCCGTTTAGTCCAAACCAGCACTGAATGATTTTCAACTTTGAGAATTGAAGGTATGGTTGGGCGGCAACGCCTAGCCAAGAAGGAAAAATTTCAGGAGACTGTCCAGACGTACCCACCTCAGGGGTGGCAGAATTCTTTGCAGAGGGCATTGGAAAGCTGGTTTAACGATACGACAAATGTTTCAATCGTTTTGGCGATTATGTTAAAACATAAGTACAAAACAAGCAAACATTTAGTAATAAAATCAGTTTGGTATGTCAATCTGTTATGTTTATATATCCCCTCGGACATTAAAAAAAAAAAAAACAGCCCTCTCACTTGCTGATCCCAAGGTTGCAGGATCAAATCCTGGTGCAGTCAGCTGGCATTTGAGGGTGCACAAATGCGAGGGAACCATGTCAGTAGATTTACTGGCACATTAAAGTTCCCCCTCGGGGCAAAATTCCGGCACCCCGGCATGGCGTCTCTAAACGGTGCAGTACTTAAAAGGGACGTAAACTATATAACATTATTACTGGTATATAGGCTTTCACAGCCAGTGAATTAACACTCAGCAATTTTTCTAGGTTTATGCTGTGCCTTGTGTGGTGGTGCGGGCACGGACAGCTAGAGCCCGCTGATGAACCAGCTTGGTGTTCCTAGCGGCAGATGACCTCGTAGTTCCGCCCCTTAAAACAACAATTAACTAACTTCGTGTTCCTAGGCGAAACCCCACACAAGACACGGCATTAACCTAGAAAAATTGCTGAGTTTAACATCATCATAAAAACATTCAACTGGACAGCAATATCATGAAAACTATCTTGAAGCAAAAATAATCACTGAAAAACGACAATATGTGATAGGTTATTATACTATTAATATTTCCTTTTGAATATGGAGTTTCAATGCACATGAAACACACAACTGTATTACAAAATATATACTCAAGGTGGAGGCTATATTAACTCACTCATCTAGAGACAGATATTTATCACTTCCATATCCATGACTGGAACTCGCACTGGAGGATGAATCGCCACGGGTAATGCTTATGAATATAGCAGTGTTAATAACACCTTCACAAACTCGTCCTTTAGGGGCAGATGACCTCGTAGTTCCGCCCCTTAAATCAACAATTTACTTCTACTACTTAACTCGTCCTTCGCTCAACATCTTTCCCACATGAGACACCACATTTTTCTATTGTAACTCAAATTATTTCCATTTTTAGAAATGAAGAAATAAGCTTGGAGAAAACTAGCATGATCTCTGATAAGTACCGGGAGGGTTGTTATACAGCCTATTAACCAAGGTGTGCTCCTGTTTGTTACCAAGTAGGCCTAACTTTATTAATGCAGCCAATGGCCATGTACTTTCCTTTTCAGGACGGGGCAGGGAAGGTACATTGGAAGGAAATCGGCTGTAGACCTATTGAAGGTACCGTCCCAGCAATTGCCTGGTGGTGAAAATGGGAAACCACGAAAACCATATTCAGGACGGCCGAGGTGGGGTTTAAACCAACGCTCTCCCGATGCCAGCGAGGCACGAGGTAGCTCGTTAGTACTCTTGTCCACTGCGGCCGGTACCAAGTAACTTTATGAATTCAGCAAATGTCGGCTATTGCCATTTGCCGGTATTGGCCGTGACATAGCTACAAGCAGTGCAAAAGCATAGGGTACGGTATATAAATGTTTAGTAAGATACTAACTTATAGGCTAGCTAAAGAATGAGCTGTAAAAGTGTTAATTCAAAGGTTGTCTTTATATGCAGGGAAATCGTGGCAAAGAAAGATAATACAAAATATTTTCGACACCATGTAGCCTTAATTTGACCATTTACTGAGATTTACGATTCAAATTAACATTCAATTACCCACTAAGTCCTGAAAGGCAATGTTCTTCAGACATGAAACTCAACTTCCTTAGTTTAAAAAAAAAATCACCTTGAATGTTCTCTCGGCAAACTGACACAAATTCAAAACGTCGGTCCCAAGTCAGCAATCACTTCTTATAAAAACTGATTAATAACCCACCTTACGCTATTCAATTGAAAATTAGCTTAAAAACAACAACTGTTTACACACCACATCGCCATGATGGATTCAGATATACAATTAAAACAAAAGCAACACTCAATGTTTCCAACAGTAATGTACAAAACAAATGCTTCAGCAACAGTGCCTTGGTCGCAGAGCGTGTAAATTATAATTATGAACTGTTATATTTCTGATATCGAAATGGTTTTTTAATTCATTATCAATTCAAACAATAAGAAAGTTATATCGTATCACCGAAGAAGATTTTGAAGGCGCTAGAGCTGACGACAGAATTTCTAGTTTGGCACCACTGATAAACAATCGGCACAAATTCGTCAATATGATTTCTTGAGGTCAAATAAGAAACATTTTTCTAACCAAATGCTGCAGTGATAGTAACTATTCTTGTAATTTGTACATTGTAGACATTTCCTTATTATTATATGAATAATTTATAGAGATCACGCTTATGATTTTGGACTATAATGCTATTGGCGGAAATCCCACCAATGAGAGGTCTCGACTAAGGCGTGTGATTCGTATTCGCGATCACGATATCGGGAAAATACACATGTACATCTCCCATTTCTGTATTATTTTTTTGGGAGTTTCTGATTTCCTTCGGTTACATTCTATTATTTTACATTGATTGATTTGTATGTATCATGAATTCTTTCCTCAAGACTCATTCAAATCCCCTCATGAATCGTGATATGAATTTGTTTGGACCATTCTGTGCACCCCAAGTTCAAATTTCACTTCCTTACAAAGGCAGGTAGCGGCTTCGGTGGCATAGTTGGTAGCATGCTGACATTCGATGCCTAAGGTCACGGGTTCAAACCGGCCGAAGTCGTCGGATTTTTTAGGAGCGTTAAAAACGCCTCAGTATTCCTTCCTTCGGAGGGGAAGTAAAGCCGGCGGTCCCATGTCATGTTAAAGATCCTTCCACTAATTACACATGTGAAGTTAAATCATAGGTTAAATATTTGAACAACGCTTTTAGATTCCAACGTTCGTCGCCAGGAGCTGACTGAGGTGGAGTCTAGTAACCAAGTTATGAACTAGTAGTCGTTGACGGTGGCGGCAAAAATAGAAATTATTTGAAATTCAATGTCTGCAATCGTTACTTGTATTAAAAACAGATAACACACACTAATACAGCCATCACAATTAACACCGGTTATCAGACAGATTCCACACACACCCTAAGTACATGGGGCTACATGACCATGTCGCAGCCCCTTAACTGAGGAACCAACAAATCAGATTGTTTTTCTTTCTGTATAAATGCTTTCCTTGCCTGAGCCAACCTACTTTTTATATTCTCTTTGCTTCGTCCATCACAGGATATTTTGCTTCCGAAGTTATAGAGGTCTCCTACTTCCTTTAGCTTTTCACGTGCCTATTTGACGTCCATAGGGGTTTCTCAATTAATTTGGCTGCATCCCATTAATTTTGTTTTACATTTAATTTCATCATGATTTCTTTCAAGATGGAGTCCATACTATTTAAAAACTATTTAACTCCTCTGGTGATTGGGTTAAGACGACGATGTCATCAGCAAATCTGTGTTGAAATTATTTCTCCTTTAATCTTTACTGTTGTTGTTGAGTACAGCCGTCTCGATCACTCGACAGCCATTTCGATTGCTCGCTCTGCAGCGCTCGACGGGAGACGAGAGAACTTTTGCGTGCTTGGCTTCCAGTTTTTTGTTGTTGTATGTGTGTGTACAGTCCGTAATGGCAGTAAATGTTCTAGTACAAGACATGTCTTAATCTTATTTACAGTCCACTTATTGGTGCTCTCCTGTGTTTCTGGGGACCCTAATGCACAACTTTATTCATGGTCCTCGCGTACCGGATATTCGCGTTGGAAAGACATGTTCTCTGTACGATATAACAGAACGCGGACAAAGCACATGGTCACCTCGTGGCGAAATGGATTCTTCCAAGTATGAGACGACATCGTGCATACTTCGGACGTGTAAAACACTAATCGTTGGAACACAACTCTTAACGAACGTCTAGAAATGCAACTCGTGTGTTTTACATGTTACATACGTAACATAACCTACAACACATACCACGGCACGTGTTCAGCTGCCGGTCTTATAGCTCCAGTTTGTGTGGTCATGCAGAACATAGACAGTGTATTATTCAGCTCATCCTGGATGACAGTGGCGGATCCAAGATTTATCTCTGCATAACAAGTAAGTTGAAACATTCTTAGACTGGCACCTTAGATTATGCTCCCAACCTTGATCCTATTGGTTTATTCTGTCTCCTTGCGCCCGTTATGCTCAAGTACTAAGGATCACATTCTTAGTTAATTATTCTATAAGCTAGCCTTCCTTGTTTTTACCCTTTTCGAACCTTTTGTACTCGTAACGCGTCTGCAGCAATGGAAGAACAAACCAGGAAGCAACTCGTACAGCAACGAGCCGTTGCCAAATCAAGTTTAACACGAATGTCAAAGTATATTACTGAATTCCAGCGTGAGTCAGAAATTCAATTAGTAATTGTTAGACTGAAAGAATTGCCTAACATTAGAGATAAATTTGAAGGTGCTCAAACGCAGTTAGAACTATTTGAGGGTATTGAAAAGCATGCAGCTGAAAGAGAAACCTTTGAATCAGCATACTTTGATCTCGAAGCTGCAATGAATATCGAGATCAATCGTGATAATGATCACAAGGCTGATGGTAGTATTACTCCACCTCACTCACATTCTAGTACACGGAATGCTATTAGATTACCGACACTACAACTTCCCAGCTATGATGGTAATGTGACCGGTTTCAAGCATTATATGGACACCTTTGATAGCCTAGTTGTCAATAATGACCAGTTGGACAATATTCAAAAATTTCACTACTTGATGTCTACACTCAAAGGTGAAGCTCATAAGTTAATAGCTAATATCCCAGTTTCTAGCAGTAATTTTGAAGTTGCTCTGCAAACTATTCGCAGTCGTTATGATAACATAAGACTGATTACTACGGCACACTTAGGTTACTTATTAAACTTGCCGGTTGCTCACAAAGATTCTGTTAATGAGCTTCGGGCACTAGTTAACCAAACTCTGAGTAACCTAAATGCTATTAAGGCCCTAAATCTAGCAGTGCCATTGGAAGACCTACTGGTTTCGCAGTTGATTTTGGAGAAAGTGCACGTGTCCATTAGGAAAGAATTTGAAGATACTGTAGACTCTGAAATTCTTCCTACTCTTGAAGATCTTATCAAGTTCTTAGAAGGTAAATGCAAGGCTTTAGACATAGTGAACTCAAGCAACCTCCTCAAGCCTTCAAGCAGCTCAGACACTAAAGGTAAAGAACCCTCCAATCGTAAGACAACACCACATGCTCATCAGACGTATGTTACTACAACTGTAAACTGTGTGTACTGCAACGCTCCACATGCTTTGGCTAGATGTAGAGATTTTAAGCAAGTTCCTACTCTAGAACGTAGAGATTTTGTCAAGCGTAATAATCTCTGTTTCAACTGTCTACATGCTCAACACAGAGTCGCCCAGTGCAAGGCTGGTAACTGCCAAACATGCAGGAAGAAGCATCACACGTTACTGCATATTGATGTGTCCCAGCATTTGTCAAACGTAGATAAGTCGGAAAACGTCCCTAATCAGAACGTGACTCAGGTGCAGCATGGTGCGAGTAGTTACTGTACTCTCAAGATAGAACCACGTCAGTCCATATTGTTGTCCACAGCCTTGGTGAAGGTCAAGGATGCTCAAGGGATCTGGCAGACTTGTAGAGCCCTTTTAGACAGTGGCTCGCAATCTTGCTTTATTTCAGAATCC
This sequence comes from Meconema thalassinum, assembly GCA_946902985.2. Classification (NCBI taxonomy): domain Eukaryota; kingdom Metazoa; phylum Arthropoda; class Insecta; order Orthoptera; family Tettigoniidae; genus Meconema; species Meconema thalassinum. The sequence continues at coordinate 144,004,662 of OX336389.2, forward strand.
TGTGTTCAGCGATTAAGGCTGCGCAGATCTCATGATCGTAAACCGATCCAGGGTATTGGGAATACGACGTCAGAAACCAAGCATAGTGTTTTGGTGCAAATAGGCTCGCGTATAAATGATTTCGTGACCTCAGTCGAGTGCTTAGTTCTACCTAAGCTTACTGAAGATCTTCCTGGCGAATACATTGATAGCAAGGAGTGGAACTTACCCAAAAATCTGCCATTTGCTGATCCGAAGTTCAACGAACCGGGTCACATAGACTTGTTAATTGGGTCAGAGGTATGCCCATACATTCAGCTCGCAGGAAATCTAGCTAGGACTAAAGATTATCCTATTCTGCAAGAAACAGAGTTAGGTTGGGTACTTGCAGGTAAATATACAGATTCCAGTAAGCCCCTACATGGACCACGGCGGCCGGTAGTATCTTACTTTGTACAATCTGCAGGCTGCATCCAACAGCAGCTACAGAGGTTCTGGGAAATCGAAGAGCTACACCATACTCCAAGAACTAAGGAAGAAAGGGACTGTGAAGCTCACTTCAAACGGCACGTCTCGCGCAACTCTTCTGGCAGATTTGTAGTGCGTCTTCCCTTCAAAGAAACCCCAGAAAATCTAGGAGACTCCAAGCAGATGGCAACAAAGAGGTTTCATCAGTTGGAAAGGAAGTTGACCAAACATCAAGGACTGAAGGAAGAATATAGTCGATTTCTTCAAGAGTACGAAGATTTGGGTCATATGGATATTGCTGAAGATACCACAGCACGTTGCTACTATATGCCACATCATGCAGTGGTTAAGGCAAGCAGCTCGACCACTAAGACTAGAGTAGTATTTGATTGTTCTGCAGCATCCAGCAACGGAGTATCATTGAATGACCTTCTACTCGTCGGCCCAACCATCCAGCAAGATCTCTACTCTATTATCTTAAGATTCAGAAGTCATGCCATTGCTTTCACTGCGGACATAGCAAAAATGTACCGTCAGATTCTGGTACATCCCCAAGACTGTAGATATCAAAGGATAATATGGAGAGAGAAATTGACAGATCCTGCCAAGGAGTATCAATTGAAGACTGTTACGTATGGCATGTCATGTGCACCATTCTTAGCTATTAGATGCATTCAACAACTGGCCAGTGAGGAAGCTCATGCCTTTCCGAAAGCTCAGAAATCATTGATGGAAGATTTCTATGTTGACGATTGTATCTCGGGATGTGCGACCGTCGAAGAGGCTCTTCAAGTGCAACAAGAGTTGATAAACATACTACAGAAGGGTGGATTCTCACTACGTAAGTGGTGCAGCAATCACCCAGGTATTCTAGAGAATGTCTCACCGGAGCTAAGGGAGGCTCAGTTACCACTACAGCTGGACAAGGGTGAAGTTAAAACGTTAGGATTGGTATGGCACCCAGCTGCTGACCAGTTTCAAGTTATTAGCAGTTTCAAGCCAAAACCCTATCCACATGGTTTCACAAAACGCCTAGTTCTATCCATTGTTTCCAGCATTTTTGACCCTCTAGGCCTCATCAGTCCTATAGTAATTTTATGCAAGATATTTCTTCAGAAGTTATGGCAAGAACGGCTATCTTGGGACCAGCCTTTATCAGAAGAATTGGCTGCAACTTGGACATCACTCTATAATCAGCTCCCATGGATTGATGAAATCTACATTGATCGCAGAATTCTAGGTGACCGCTCAGTAACTGTACAGCTTCATGGGTTCTGTGATTCATCGGAAGCTGCGTTTGGAGGGTGCTTGTATGTACATTCCACAAACAAGGATGGAACCACTTCTGTAAGACTTCTTTGCTCCAAGTCCAGGGTAGCACCATTGAAGAAATTATCTCTTCCACGACTGGAATTATGTGGAGCATTGCTATTATCTCAATTATTGCAAAGGGTAGTCAAGTCCTTGAATCTTACATTTGCGAACATATTCTTGTGGACAGACTCTACTATTGTATTGGCATGGCTTTCGGCACCATCATCAAGATGGAAGACCTTTGTAGCCAACCGAGTAGCTGAAATACAGGAAATTACAGAAGGTGCTACTTGGCGACACGTTTCTTCACAGTTTAACCCCGCTGATCTGATATCACGAGGTGTACATCCTAAGGATCTTAAGGATAATAAGTTATGGTGGAATGGACCAGCTTGGTTGGGTGAAGATTCTAAACACTGGCCTACATTAAACAATCTCCCAGAGCAGCAGGAACCACCAGAGCAGAAGATTAAGCCTGTATGTTACTTAATGACTACTCCCGAGGATGGACTCGTCACAAGATTCTCTAGCTTATCGAGATTGCAACGAGTTGTAGCATACATCTTTAGATTTGTACATAATTGTTCAAAATTGAAGACAGAGCGAGCTACTGGACCTCTTTCTTTAAAGGAATTGCAGAATGCTCTGACAACATGCATTAGGCAGGCTCAGGAGTTAGCATACCACATGGAAATCAAACAGCTGGAATCAGACCAAGAAGTTCATTGTAAGAGTCACTTGAGAAGTCTACATCCTGGTTTAGACCTCAACGGGCTGCTACGAGTTGGTGGACGGTTAGAACGGTCTAATCTGCCATATGAGCAAAAACATCCTGTGATCTTGCCACCTCATCATCACATCACCAGATTGATAATTGAACATGAACACAGTCGTCTCTTGCATGCTGGCTGTCAACTTCTTCTGGCCTCCCTTAGGCAGAAATACTGGATTGTGAATGGTAGAACGACAGTCAGACGGATAATTCATAATTGCTTGACATGTTTCCGACTAAGAGCAAAATCTTCAACTCAATTAATGGGCCAACTACCACGTGTTCGCGTTGAATTAGTTCGACCCTTTTTAAACTGTGGGATAGACTATGCAGGGCCATTTCTTGTAAAAACTGGTTCTCTCAGGTCAAAGACAAGAGATAAATGTTACGTAGCACTATTTGTATGCCTAGCCACCAAAGCTGTACATCTCGAAGTTGTTAGCAGCCTTACGACACGAGCTTTCATGGCAGCATTGAGTAGATTTGTATCACGTCGTGGACGTTGCCAAACTATCTACAGTGATCATGGCACTAACTTCGTGGGAGCCAAGAAGGAACTTCAAGAACTTCTCGACTCAGAAGAAACGAGAACTGAGGTACAGAATTTCACCAGCAGAGAAGGCATCGAGTGGAGCTTCATACCTCCAAGAGCACCTCACTTTGGAGGCCTGTGGAAAGCAGGTGTTAAATCTTTCAAGCATCACCTCAGACGTGTTATGGGTACGTTATGTCCTACCTTTGAGGAATTAACTACTTTAACCTGTCAAATAGAAGCTTGTCTGAACTCCAGACCACTCCTTCCTCTCTCCTCCGATCCTAATGATATTGAAGTTCTCACTCCTGGCCATTTCCTTATCGGCACTGCCTTATCAAGTTTACCTCAGCCAGATCTAAGTAATGTGAAGCTTAGCTTGTTGTCCAGATGGGAGATTCTGCAGCAACAACTTCAGATATTCTGGTCCAGGTGGTCCAATGAGTATCTACACCACCTGCAGCAGAGGGCTAAATGGTCCAGTTCTTCCCCAAGTGTGAAGCCTGGGACGCTTGTCATTGTGAAGGAAGACAACCTACCTCCTCTGCACTGGAAGATTGCAGTGATCGATCAAGTTCATCCTGGAGATGACGGACTGGTTCGTGTGGCAACCATACGCACTACCAAGGGATTGTTCAAACGACCTATTCTGAAATTGTGTCCTCTGCCTGAAGCAAGTGCAGTGTAATTAATGTACCATAGCACTTCAGTTCTGTTTCTTTTGTTTCAGTGTCATTGTATTGTATATAGACTTCTTGTTCAAACAGACATGTTGGACTATAGTGCAGTGATTGATTCGATGCAATTCGTTTGTTATGTTATTTGTAGTGTTAAGAAAGTAAGTATTTCTTGGCGGCCGGTATGTTGAGTACAGCCGTCTCGATCACTCGACAGCCATTTCGATTGCTCGCTCTGCAGCGCTCGACGGGAGACGAGAGAACTTTTGCGTGCTTGGCTTCCAGTTTTTTGTTGTTGTATGTGTGTGTACAGTCCGTAATGGCATTAAATGTTCTAGTACAAGACATGTCTTAATCTTATTTACAGTCCACTTATTGGTGCTCTCCTGTGTTTCTGGGGACCCTAATGCACAACTTTATTCAGTTGTTGTTGTTGTTGTTTGAGTCTTCAGTCTTTTGACTGGTTTGATGCAGCTCTCCATGCCTCCCTGTCCTGAGCTAATCGTTTCATCTCTAAATAGCTACCACACCCTACATCCGAGGCAATCTGTTTTAACATATTCTAACCTTGGTTTACCCCTACAGTTCTTGTCCTCGACCCTTCCTTCCATAACTAAGCTTGCTATTCCTGGGTGTCTTAGTATGTGTCCTACCAACCTATCTCTTCTCTTCATTAGCAGTCGCCAGAAACATCTCTCCTCTCCCACTCGTCTTAATACCTCTTTGTTTGTAACCCTATCTACCCATCTGATCTTCATCATTCTCCTGTAACACCACATTTCAAATGCTTCAATTCTCCTCTTTTCTGCTGCACCAATAGTCCAAGTTTCACTTCCATAGAGCGCCACGCTCCAGACAAAGGCTTTCAAAAATGACTTCCTAATACCTAAATCTATATTCGATGTCAGCAGATTCCTTTTTTGTAGAAATGCTTTTCTTGCCTGAGCCAACCTACTTTTTATATCCCCTTTGCTTCGTCCATCACTGGTTATTCTGCTTCCTAAGTAACAGAAATCTCCTACTTCCTTCAGCTTTTCACCTGCCAATTTGATCTCCATAGAGGTTTCAGATTTATTTCGGCTGCATTCCAGTATTTTTGTTTTACATTTATTGATTTTCATCATGAATTCTTTCCGTAAGACGGAGTCCATACCATTCAAAAACTCATTCAAATCTTCAGGCTTGTTGGCCAAGATGACGATGTCATCAGCAAATCTCAGAGTTGAAATTATTTCTCCTTGAATCTTCACTCCCACTTTAAATTTTTCTCTAATTTCCTTCATTGCTTGTTCAATGTAAAGATTGAAAAGTATGGGTGATAAGTTGCAGCCTTGCCTTACACCTTTCTGAATACCAGCTTCTCTCTCATGTCCTTCAACTCGAATGACTGCTGTCTGGTTTCTGTATAGATTGTATATCACCCTCCTATCCCTGTACTTTATTCCAATCGATTTCAAAATGTCAAACAATTTAGTCCAATCAACGTTATCAAAAGCCTTTTCTAAGTCTACAAAAGCCATGAACGTTCTCTTATCTTTCCTTATTCTACCTTCCAAAATCAGCCTAAGACTTAGTACAGCTTCCCTTGTTCCTACATTTCTCCTGAAACCAAACTGGTCTTCACCCAACTCCGTTTCTATCTGGCTCTCAATCCTCTTGTAAATTATTCTAGACAGGATCTTTGAAGCATGAGTAATTAAGCTGATTGTACGGTAATCTTCACATCTGTCAGCTCCCACTTTCTTTGGTATAGGGATGATTACATTCTTCTTGAAATCAGGGGGTACCTCACCTGTCTCATAAATCCTACACACCAAGTGAAATAACCTGATCAGACCTTCCTCTCCTATGCAGCGTAGCAACTCAATCGGTATATCATCTATGCCTGGTGCTTTGTTCCTGCTTAAGTCTTCCAAAGCTCTATCAAATTCTGATCTCAATATTAAATGTCCTTTCGCATCCTCATCAATTTCCTCCTCCCTTTCCGTTACATGATTCTCAATCTCCTTTCCCTTATACAAACTCTCTATGTAAGCTTTCCATCTCTCAACCTTTTCTTCCCTATCTATTAGAGGCTTTCCATTTGTGTCCTTAATATTACAGCACTTAGTCTTCTTTTCCGCAGAAGTATTCTTAATCCTTCGATAAGCTGTGTCTACTTTTCCTAATTTCAGACAATTTTCTATACCAGCACATTTCTCTTTCAACCATTCTTCTTTCGCTTCCTTGCACTTCTTGTTAACCTCATTTCTCAGACGTCTGTATTCTGCTTTCCCCTTTTCATCTCTTACATTCTTGTGCTTCCGCCTTTCATCCATCAATTCGAGTATATCCTGAGTGATCCACGGTTTTCTACCTATTCTCTCTTTCCTACCAATGTTTTCTTCTGCGGATTTTGTTATTTGTCATTTCATTTACTACTTGAAATTTTTCTCTAATTTCCTTCATTGCTTATTCAATGTCAAGATTGAAAAGAATGGTTGATAAGTTGCAACCTTGCCTACACCTTTCTGAATATCAGCTTCTCTCTCATGTCCTTCAGCTCGAATAACTGCTGCCTGGGTTCCAATCCTTTTCAAAATGTCAAACAACTTACTCCAACCAACGTTATCAAAAGTCTTAAGTCTACAAATGCTATGAACGTTCTCTTATTTTTCTTAAGATTTAGTACAGCTGCCATTGTTCATACGTTTCTCCTGAAACCAAATTGGTTTTCGGCTAACTAAGTTTCTGTCCTTCCATCTTCTTGTAAATTATTCTAGTCGGGATCTTTGAAGCATTAGTGACCCTATGGCTACATCGTTAGACTGGTGATTTGCGAGTGTTTCCACATATGGATCTTCTTTGCATACAAATAGTGGATGCCCAAGCAGCTAGACATTCCATCAGAGAAGTCTCCATATCAGATATTTCAACACATAATTAGAAGGGGTGTGGAGGCACAGTGGTTAAGTTGTTCGCCTCTCACCAAGGTAGACCGGGTTCAATTCCCGGTCAATACATATGATTCATAAATTCAGTAATTGAGGTCCGTATTGACTAACTATAAATTAGAAAGAAAATAAAGGGATTCTGCCTTTCCAATACTTGTATTGAACCTACTCACAGGTACATGTTTCGAAGGTAAAACTCCTTCCTCAGCCTGTACATAAAAATAACAAAGATAAATTACCTTTATAAGAACATACGTTACATGAATAAAGATATGAACTTCATATTATTTATTTCACAAATCTTTATTCATGTAACGTATGTTCTTATAAAGGCAATTTATCTTTGTTATTTTTATGTACAGGCTGAGGAAGGAGTTTTACCTTCGAAACATGTACCTGTGAGTAGGTTCAATACAAGTATTGGAAAGGCAGAATCCCTTTATTTTCTTTCTAATCAATACATATGAGATTTTCAAAGTGAAATGCCATGTTCTGTAGTTCGGATGTTATGTAAAAAGGAGGTCCCGAGGCTCATGATGGCGTGATGAACGATCACACAAAACTACAAGCACACCTCCCTTTTAACTACTGTGGCTTTTAGAGACGCTGGGGTGCCAGAATTGTGCCCCAAAGGGGATCTTTAACGTGCCAGTAAATCTACTGACACGGCTCCCTCAAATTCCAGATGACTGCGCCAGGATTCGATCCTGCAACAGCAAGCGAGAACGTTACCGCTGAACCACGCAGCCAGCCTAGACCTACGGCCGTCAAAAAGACAGATCTACATAATAACAGCACACTGTAAATGTTTATTAGTTCGGAAACATTAACGCAAACTTTAACATTATCGTGCACTAGTGTTCGTCACGCATGTGCTCTAAGGATCGTCACCTACGACAACTATTGAACACGATGATCAAACGACAATTTAATTAATGCAGGGTGCTTCAGAACTACATTATAAGTATATTTCCGCTGTTAGTTAGGTCTTACATGGAGAAATGACAATGTGCCAGTTTTCGTCACAAATGACGAGCACTGGTAAAGTGCATTTTTCAAAATCCAGTGTTAGTCACCAGCATTTGTAACCAAACTGGGAATGTGAGCACGAAATAGCAAATCGCATATGTTACAGAAACAATTACCAACTTTATCACACATTTGTAACATTTTAAAATGTCGGAACATAACAAGCATGCACATAATTAACTTGCGTGCCTGCTTAGCTCAACTCACAGGAGATGTTTGACGCTGAGAATCACCTATTGCATCACACGCATGATTTCGCAAAGTTGCTCCTTATCAGCAACGAAGGTATGACGAATCTCGCAAGACTTTGTGTGTTGAGAAAGACCTGTTGACAGGCTTATTATTTGTACTTATATACGCGAGTGACGAAAACCAGTACAGTTACCTTAATGGTCGCTTGACAAGCGATGCATGTGACCCCTTAGTTTTCTCCACTTTCTATAGTCCTTAACAAATATATATATTTAACTAAGCAACTTTTTCAGGTATTTTATGCTCGTCCCATTGATTGTTGATTATATTATGTTGACAGACTGAAAAGTTGCTTTGTGGGTATTGAATAAGGTGTTCGCTATGACCAACCTGTGCTCAGTGCAGAATTCCATCAGCCTACTTCCTAGATAATTCCTTTCACTTAATTAATCTGAATTATCCAACTATCTTTCTTTTCCTACTACAGCATTCCAACCTCCTGTTACTATAACATTTTCATCACCCTTTACATACCTCAGAATTTCATCCATTTCTTAGTAGACTTTTTCAACTTCATTAGCTTGACTGGTAGGCATATAGACTTGTACTACTGCGGTGCATGTAGGTTTTGCACCGATTTTAGCTACAATAATAATTATTATATCGTATGGCCTCGGGTGTTGGGTGCAAGCTTTGTTATTTGACGCCCAAAGGGTAGCTTGCATGTCGAATTTCGTTGTTCCTTGAAGCTCTATGAAAGTCAAGGTTAGATAACTAAGCTCCTTGAACACTATAGCACTTTCTAGTAGAGAAATGAGGAACTTTGTGTTGGCGGAAACTCCCGAGATTAATTTTGCCATTATGAACTCGGCCTACTGAATTCAAATGGGTTCTTTGACATGCCAACAGCATATGACATGGTGTCGTAATTCTTGCCGCCTTTCAGAAATCACTTACCACGGCCAGGAGCGAACCTGCAAGTTTGGGGTTAGTAGACTGACACGTTGACCACTCACCCACCGTGGCAAGCTTTTAGCTACAATACCCATGGCTTATATTATTCCACCTGCTGTGCTGGTCAATACGAGACCTACTCCTGTATAGGCATTGATTTAGTGCTATTGATAATCTCCTGACCAAAAGCCCTGTTTTTTCTGCCAGAAGACTTCACTAATCCCAACCTCAATCTATCCATTTTCCTTACTAAGTGTTTAGCTTATGTATTAGATATCCTGAATCTACCCAGCTTTCACTTCCATACGGCAAGTCTAAGTACTGATCGATGTAATGAGTTTCGCCACTTGACTCGCGTTTTGCAGAATACTGTAGATTGCAACTGAAGACTCGCATTGACTATTTCTTTCCCCATTCTACCATCCTGAGAAAATACACGTCCTTAGTAATTAATATGGTCCTCCTATCAGGCATCCTTTTTTCTTGGGTTTCTTCCCCACAGACATACCCTTAGTTTTTGAAATACTGATTTTCATACCATATTCCATACATTTCTGTTCAAGTTCTAACATATTGACTTGTAAGCTATCAACAAGTACAACCAGGTCATAAGCATAAGCCAGACTGTTTATCTGGTTTTGACCCTGGCAGTTTATGCCCTTCAGCAAAGGATCCATAACTATGTTCAAGTTGTCTGGGCTTGTAGGCCGTGGCCCAAGCAGAGTATCTCCCGACGCTTCACAGGAAACTGGTCGGCATTATCATCCCAGGCACAGGAGCACGAGAAAAGCGACAGAAGAAACTCTGGTGGCCACAGCCTTCGTGCCATACGTGAAGATGGTAACGAACAGGGGTCAAGACGGTTTATAAACCCACCACAAAAATCCGGGATTTGCTGCGATCTGCAAGGGCAAGAAAGTGCCATCCACACTCCACTGCAGGTGTCTTCAGAATCCTGTGTTCCTGTGGACAGGTGTACATAGGAACCACGAAGAGGAGCGTGACCACAGACCCAAGGAACTTAACAGACACAGCCGCCTGGGTCAAACTGAGAAATCGTCGATCGCTGAGCACTCTCTCTTGGCCGGCCACGATGTACAGTACGAGGACATAGAGATACACTCCACCACCACACAAGGCTGCAACGGGAAGCTATAGAAATCTTCAAACGCCCCGATAACTCAATTGGAAGAAAGAAATCGAACGAGTACATAATACATGGACCCAAGCTCTTAAGACCACCAAGGCCAAGATATCATGCACACATCAACCTGAAGAAACTTCCCGCCACAGCCCAGCTGCCGCCCGGGGAAAACCCGGACCTCGCAGAGAACGCTCGGCTCACAGGGTATACATTCCATCGCTAACGAAAGAAGCGGAACCCTTGATAATGTAGGACGCAGTTTCCTGTGAAACATCGGGAGTTATCCTGCCTGGACCACGGCCTACAAGCCCTGACAACTCTTAACATAGTTATGAACACCGGCCATGAAAGCCTAAGCTGTTATAAAGGATCCATATATTAAAATAAACAGTAGTGGTGAAGGATTACAGCCTTGCCTCACTCCCGTATAACCTTAAGCCAAGAACTCATTCTAACGTGACTAATTATTTATATTAGCTGATGCATTTTCAGTATAATGGAGTACGGCTGCAATAAATTTATTATAAAAATACAGTAGCTGTTTGTACCCTGGTGTGAACAGTGTACTGAATTTGAAAACTTAAGCTAAACAATGCATATTGTGTTAAAGCAGTATGTCTACCAAAACCAACTAACAGATTTCCCTGATTTTTGCAGGATAATGTAACGGCTACCTTTGTCGTTGGATATCGCTCTACAAGTTGGGCGATCATTTATAACGTTTCTACAGATATTACACTCAAGACTCCTTAAAACCACCTCATCGTTCTTATTTAGCATTGGCCTGTCTAGACAGACGACATACACTTTATTAATTTAGATTTACTGGGCGCCAGTTATCGTAAAGATAACACATTAAAATTTTATTTAGCCACGGCCGCTCCCTTCCTTGAGCCAAGATCTATCATCGGAGCGTAGGGCAATAAACTTGCTCTATGAGATACTCTTTGCATTCCACCTATCCTATATATTCAACTCCCAATGAACAAGACATTTTAACTAATACTGGTTTATTTACAACAAAATTATTAACATTTGATCTGAGGTTTCGAGCTGTGTACAATATGTGCATTAATATTCCCTAATTGCGGGGCAATATTGACTGTCTTCTCGCTAGCGCTGATCTTCTGTGTTGATAATAACTCGGTCCACATACCTGGTGTCTTGTGGTTCAAAGTCCATCTCGTTGGTCTGCTTGCAGTCTAATTTGAGATCTTACGCCAACACACGTTTATTGACCTTTGAAAACATATGTTTTCTTGTTGTTGTTGTTGTTGTTGTTGTTGCCTGTTTCTGAGTTTGATCACCATGGTAAGCAAATTTGAACAAACCAGGCTAATTGAATTCACTAAGTCCCATCTTACTGAGGGACTGACAGAGTCTACGACTCACAAAGTCAATGAGTGAGTGCGTGATCGAATAAGTGAATGACAGAATAGAATCTATAGAATAGCCAGTGCTGAAGTCGCGCTGGGCTTTTATACACTCTGAATGGACCCGATGTTTCGCGGCATAAATTTGCCCGCGACCCATCAGACCAATTATAGCAAAGCATTTCTCAGTCCTCAAGCGACGCTGAAACTTCTCCGAGCGGGAATACAGGCCCGCGTACTTCAAATATTCCACTCAGAACCCGCTATTCCTCTCGTTGCGCATATATATATTCCACCCAAATCTTCCTCCAAGCCCTTGTCTCCAGTCAGCGTGGCTTCGTTCCAGAAATACATTTTCTTGCAATATGTTGCTTCACCGTCCGTAACTTCTTCCAACCATGCCCGTCCTGTCTTTACAATTTAACTAATAAAACAGCCCTAGACCTCTATAAAACCCTGTTTCTTAATCTAAGCACTTGACAATATTATATATGACTATGGTAATGACGTGAATATGGTATGGCCCCTCCCTTGATATTAATGGGTGAATAAAACGATATAACTTTGATATTTCAATAATAATAATAATAATTTGTACCGTAATCAAGATTACGTTACAAAACGTCCCCATGGTTTCATAAAGAATGTAATGAATGATGAAATCACAAATCTTCCCTTTAAAACTTAACAGGAAATACACTGAATATACCATATATGACCCTCCAAATTACATACATAATGATTATACCCTTTTCATTTTCCTTGATTGATCTGCACTCTTCTTGCAATCTTACATAAACATTCTGATTGTCCTGTGCAGTCATACAGGATTTGCATGCTACATTTGTTCTTGTAGTCCCTTACAATAACAGAACGCAATATATTGCTTCTTGTTTCACGCAACACAAGTGATTTATCTCACTTCCACCAATTCCTTAGAGCCACGACACGACTCTAATTATAAACACACGGCAGTCTGCCCTTCTTGCAGCACTTGCTCTTTTCTATGATATTTCCTCAGATTGTAAATGTTATATGTACCTATGACACAATTTTCCTGATCTTTCAATAAGTAGGCATTCTTTCCTATCCTCTTCGAAACGACATAAGGTCCAGTAAACAATAAAAACAGCTTTGACATTTTCCCTTCCAATGCACAAGATGGCAACGGCTTACGTAACAATCGTTGCTACAAACCTCCATGTACTTCCTACCTCTCAACAAAACACTGACTAGTCTCGATAACCTCACATGAGTCAACAATGCATACCTGAAATAACTACCTAATTTCCTAACTAACGATGAGCAACTACTACTAAAATCTACTGTCGAGAACCACTTCCGCCCCTGAAAACGTTGAACTAAATCCTCCACTGTTTCAGTTCTCAGCTGGTCGCTTTCGACCCTAGTATTTAACATTCTGCCGTCTATGCACAGTCTCACTGAATTATCTTTCTTGGCTACTACAACTAATGGATTTAAACAATGGCTAGCTGAAGGCTCAATTATGTCGTTTTCCAACATTAATTCTATCTGTTCTTCGACGGCTTTCATATATTTAGTTGCGACAGGATACCTAGGCCCTACGAAACTACTTGTGTCTTTAAAGACAAAACTATGCTCATATAAGTGTGTTGCTCCGGGTTTTGTGCTGAAAATTTCCTTATATTTTATTAATACCTCATGTAACTGATGACCTTGCACCTCATCCAGCTTACACTGTGACAATGCATCATGGATCTTACTCTCAAGTTCAGACTCCATTGTAACCTGACACACCTTAAAAACTTTGCTCTCACTAGCATCTCCGCGGTCTACCTCATTTACTTCAGGAATCTCATCACTCACAACCAAGTTGCTTTCTTCCTCAAACATACACACTTTCATTTGTTTGTCAGTCTTAGACACCTTATACGTAACCTGAACTTCTTTATCCTGCCAAAATGAAAATCTAATTTAACTTGATATAATGATAACCATTCCGCACCGAGAATCACCGGATATACTAAATTTGGAACTGCCAAACAGGGCTGAAATTTAACTAACTCACTAATGTTAATTGGAACTGCGACTTGCTTAGATATTTTCTGAGACCTACTACCTACAGCTGTGACAATAAAAGTGGACTTAACTGGAATTATATCAACATGAATACCTTCTCTCATTACATCTTCCAAAAATCTTAAATTTATACAAGAGTTTTCGCTTCCACTGTCCAATAAAACATCAACTTCTTTACCCCACACATTAAGTTTAATTACTGGTGACATAATCTCATTCTCAACATTGTCTAAATTTCCACCTTTTAGGTCATAAAGCAGTTCTTCTCTAACATCTATATTAAAATCTCCTAAATACTCAATATTCCTAGGACATTGAACTGCAATCACTTCGGGCTGTCTGTTGACCTCACTGCAACCCGTTATTCGTTTAAATTAGGCCTACTTGTCCCTGGTGTAGATTGTTGTTGTTGTTGACCTGTACGTCTGTCTGGCCTAGTACCTTCCCCTCCTCTGTTCAAATTCTCGTTCCTCGTATTTGCTGTGCGTCCCCCATTGTCAAGTCGTCTTTCGTAATTCGCATTCCTGCCTTGTTCTCTTCCCCTCTCTCTCTCACTTTGCACGAAATTATCTCCTCTACTTATTGGCTTGCGGTCGGTCCTACTATTTTCAAGAGAGTCAAAGTTTTCCAATAGCTTCTCGAATCCGTCAATAGTAGTAATATTCTGCATGAAGAATGCTTCTTTAATTATATCGGGAAAATGCCTTAACAATGTTTTAATTACCTGTGATTCAGTCTCTAAACCTTCTAAATTCTGGCATATAAGTACATGCGCTAAGAAATACTCTGTGTACGAAACACCATCTCTCCTTTGGTACTTTCCAAAAATAATATTACATCTTTCTCTTTCTTGCACATTTTCATTCCAGTACTTGGCTATGAACTTCTCTTTAAATTTTCTAAAACTAGTCATCTGGTATTTATACACACTGAACCATGACCTTGAATCCCTAACAAAAGATTTATCTAGCATCTCAAGTACTTGTTCCCATTGAACGATCCCCTCTTCTAAATCTTCAGCGAACTTCTTTTCTACTGTTTTTAAGAATTCCATTGGGTTATATGCCTTGCCTGTGAATACTGGCAAATCTGCCTCTTTATTTAGAAATCTACTTAAATTTCCTAATTGTACATTACCGCTATTTGTTGCTATTTGCTTCTGACATCTCTGCAATTTCTCCTCCATTTTATCTGTTTTACTCGCTACTTGCTCACTGATACTGTTAAATTTACTGTTAATCTCTTCCCTAATTTCTTGATTATCGCTCTCTACTTTATTTTCTAAATTACCTAGTTTAGCAATATTATTATCACACTTGACCTTCATACTGTTGACTTCAACTTCTAAGTCAACCCTAACCTTACTACATTTAATTTTCACTTCCTCGTCAATTTTGTCAACTCGCTCCGACACTTGTTGCATTCTGGCGTCAACCTTAAGTGACCATGATTCCTCCACCTCACTAATCCTGTTTTCTAACTTATTGTGAAATTCTCGGCCTACTTCTTTAATTTGTCTATTGAAGTTCTCTGTGGCTTCATCAAACCTCTTACCTTGTTCATCTAGCTTCTTACTCTGCTCAGTGAACTTAAGATCTATTGCTTTTTCTAATTGATCGCTACGCACGTCAAATTTCTTACTCTGTTCCTCTAACTTCTTACTCTGTTCAGTTATCAGCATCGTCAGGTTTCGAAGCCAGGAAGGATTCTCCCCCTCATTAATCTGGATGTTTGTAGCCCCGTCTTGTTTATTTTCCTCAGTTTCCTGATTTTCGCTTACTTTTGACATCTCATCATTGGTACCCTGCACATCTAATTTCGACATTTTAACTGATCTTATAATACTACGGTTTCTCAAATTTATGTTCCCCAAATTATCCCTGTTACTCATTACCCAAAAAACAACTCATCAAAAGAACACTACTAATTTATAACCGTAGTTCCCTAACTTGATATATGCCTCTTTATTGAAAAACTTGGAATGAATGCAAAGAGTACTCGTTTATATCGTACATGAAAACAACTTTAAACTTTAACATACTTGAAATAAAGTGAATTTATACATAATATCCGTTCACTACAGTACGATATTTCGTAGCCCCACATTGGTTGTGCCATTTGTAACGGCTACCTTTGTCGTTGGATATCGCTCTACAAGTTGGGCGATCATTTATAACGTTTCTACAGATATTACACTCAAGACTCCTTAAAACCACCTCATCGTTCTTATTTAGCATTGGCCTGTCTAGACAGACGACATACACTTTATTAATTTAGATTTACTGGGCGCCAGTTATCGTAAAGATAACACATTAAAATTTTATTTAGCCACGGCCGCTCCCTTCCTTGAGCCAAGATCTATCATCGGAGCGTAGGGCAATAAACTTGCTCTATGAGATACTCTTTGCATTCCAACTATCCTATATATTCAACTCCCAATGAACAAGACATTTTAACTAATACTGGTTTATTTACAACAAAATTATTAACATTTCATCTGAGGTTTCGAGCTGTGTACAATATGTGCATTAATATTCCCTAATTGCGGGGCAATATTGACTGTCTTCTCGCTAGCGCTGATCTTCTGTGTTGATAATAACTCGGTCCACATACCTGGTGCCTTGTGGTTCAGTGTCCATCTCGTTGGTCTGCTTGCAGTCTAATTTGAGATCTTACGCCAACACACGTTTATTGACCTTTGAAAACATATGTTTTCTTCTTGTTGTTGTTGTTGCTTGTTTCTGAGTTTGATCACCATGGTAAGCAAATTTGAACAAACCAGGCTAATAGAATTCACTAAGTCCCATCTTACTGAGGGACTGACAGAGTCTACGACTCACAAAGTCAATGAGTGAGTGCGTGATCGAATAAGTGAATGACAGAATAGAATCTATAGAATAGCCAGTGCTGAAGTCGCGCTGGGCTTTTATACACTCTGAATGGTCCCGATGTTCCGCGGCATAAATTTGCCCGCGACCCATCAGACCAATTATAGCAAAGCATTTCTCAGTCCTCAAGCGACGCTGAAACTTCTCCGAGCGGGAATACAGGCCCGCGTACTTCAAATATTCCACTCAGAACCCGCTATTCCTCTCGTTGCGCATATATATATTCCACCCAAATCTTTCTCCAAGCCCTTGTCTCCAGTCAGCGTGGCTTCGTTCCAGAAATACATTTTCTTGCAATATGTTGCTTCACCGTCCGCAACTTATTCCAACCATGCCCGTCCTGTCTTTACAATTTAACTAATAAAACAGCCCTAGACCTCTATAAAACCCTGTTTCTTAATCTAAGCACTTGACAATATTATATATGACTATGGTAATGACGTGAATATGGTATGGCCCCTCCCTTGATATTAATGGGTGAATAAAACGATATAACTTTGATATTTCAATAATAATAATAATAATAATAATTTGTACCGTAATCAAGATTACGTTACAATAAATCGGAATAGTAGCGGCCATAATCTATAAAACAGTATTTCTACTTAAAGAACATTTCAAAAAGTGCTTGAACAATAAAGGGTACTAGGCCTATGGCAAAGTTGAAAAGCCAAAAAAAACAAACTATATTTTGCCAATTTCTAAATTTTTTTATCCAGAAAAACTATTGTACTCGCAAGTAGTTCGTCAATAGTAATGTTCTCAAAAATCACAGTTAACACATTTATATACAAATACACTGTTTACACATGTAATTTGTGTGCTATATCTTGCAAGAAATGAGAGCTCACTGATTTAAAGTCAGTACAAACCTACATCTACAACAATTATCACCAGAATATACTTTTCCCCCATCAAAATGAAAATTCTTTATTTCCAATTATTCACGGTTGGGCCTTGTAAGATTAAAATTCCCTGAGTATCATTAAAATACCCTGATAATTCACTGAGTTTTCCAGGATTTAAAAATTCCCTGAGTATTCAGTTTTCCAGAATAGTAGACACCCTGTTTAAAGACATGGTGATAGATTTAATGGTGACTGAAAATAAATAGCAAGACCATCCTTCAACTGGCATATTGTACTTACAAAGCAAACTGCACAAGTCTCTCGCATACAGCGATAAAGCTCGAAACTAGCAAACATCATTTTGGATTTTTTTAAATTCACTTGCTGGATACTCCTTCCCAGTCACCTGTTAATCTATAATCATGGCACAAATGTAACAACTTCAACCTTCCATGGAAGTGGAAAGAATCAGATCTGTAATAGAATCTGAGCAAGCAGGCAGTAGAGTTCCCTCGTCGGTACAGCCAGCATGGGTGCATGTGGTCCTACCTTGATGTATTTCCTTTCCATTTATTCTTACTAAACACAAACATAACACAAAACAGCAAAATTTGAAATTAAGGCACATTAATTGACTTTTCTATTTAATTTTGTAAGTTTTAAGCAAATTCGTCTATATTATTGGCCATTAAGTACTCAATAGGTTTAGATACTGTTCTCAACTGGAGCATACTCAATACCCAACCCTACTGGTACCCTACCTTTCCATACATACAAAGTATGTTTTCCTGGTAAGTTTATTTTTAAGAAAAATACTGGCCAGAATTCATTACTTATTAAGGTACAAAATATGTACTGAAGTCAGTATTCTCTAACATTTGTATGCATGTTCTTGTTCAGAGGGAAGGAAAGAAAATTGTAGGCAAGGCATGTCTTGTTAATAATTTATTACTTAGATCTCATACATAAATTAAAAAATATTTTCTCACGCATTATTCAGTGCAACGCAAGCTCACCAGACAGGGGTTAGCTCACATGTGAAATGGAAATTACAAACTGCCCAACTGGTACCTGAAAATAAAAATAAGAAGTTTATTACCACATCTAATTTTTATGCTACAAACAATGACATACTGGCTGCCTATTGGTGAGAAGCGCTCAACAAATTCTGCAATAAGGAAAAAAATGTTGAAAAGAGCCTGGTAGAACAATCGTGAAGTCTCTGCCTCTATGCTCCCTGGTCTGATGAGTGATATTTAATTATTATCAAACCCAGCGAATGTGAACCGTACATACTAAAATGACTAAGCATAATGAAGGTGGCAACAAAAGTTAACACTACAGAGACCCCCTTAAGAGCCTTATATGTATGAATGGTTTCTATAGACTAAGTTCATTCCAGGATATCATCATGGGCATTTACAAAAGGTTACTGCAATCTGTTGAGTCGTTCGAGTTTTATAAATGACAGACAGACAAAAAGTACAATTTTATAAATAAATAAAAATACATAAGTACATAAATATCATAGCACTGGTTCATGAGGACGTGCATGCAGCGATTGATTCACTTAAGAATTCTAAAGCGGCAGGTGAGAATCAACTACTGTCGGCGCAGAAATTATGTGCACCCGAGTTTGGAGATAAATACCAAAATAACCGAAAGGCCTACAGGAAAAAAAGTAACATCACCAGTTTCCTTGTTTATTTGTGCGTTGATTGATGATAAAGGTAACTTTTAGAAACTTATTTTAATATTTTTTATGGCAGGTGTAATGTAAAAAGTACCATTTTTGGCGGGTTTCGAGGGAAACGTCGACTTAAGAGATTCAGAACTCTCAACGCCGTTATGCTACAGTAACCAAATTTAAATATGTGTTAGTCAGATATGTTGTTTGTGTGAATGTGAAGTTTCAAACTTTTATCTCGAACGCAAACAAGAAAACAATCAATAATGTGAAACTTTCGCATTACGAAACTGGACTTACGTAGAAGTTTGTTCTTGGGTGCGTTTTAATCCACATGTACTAAGCGTTTGCGATATGTAACTATCCGTAATGTAAATAAATGGGTTTATTTTATATGGATTGATATTTATTATGATTTTGGTGGCTGTTGTCGGCAGGAGAGTTCCGCAGGAAAGTTGGTTCACTGTTGCCGCATTCGCTTACTGCCTGATTAGCGCTTCCTCGGCACAGAGCATATTCAAGTAAAATGTATTTCGTTTCCACATGTCCCATCATATTTCCGACATTTTCCGAAAGTCTAATAAACATTTCTCCAATTCTTCGATAGTAGGAAATATTTTTTTCAAAATAAAAACTGTGAATAGATCTACGTATAACTCCAGTGATATTGTAAACTGGTCAATGTGAATGTATGGTCACCCTACCGATGACCTTGGCCTGGTCCTGGAATTTCATCCCTCACAATCTCAGCATTCATAGTTTTAACCGTCCGCCTCATTGAGTACTAGCTTGCATTCTTGACTGACACCGCGAAGGCCCAGGTTCGATTCCCGGCTATGCCAAGAAATTTAATTCTCGTCGTGAGGCAAAATAATTAGAGGCGGGTTCGATTCCCACCTCAACCATCCTGGAAGTTATTTTCCGTTGTTTCTCACTTCTACTCCCGGCAAACACCGGGATGGTGCCTACCTTAAGGCCACGGCCACTTACTACCCAAATCCTACTTCAATTATTACAAATGCACACACTAGTACAGACATCAAAGTGACAGGTTATCAGACAAATTCTACGCACACCCAAGTACACGGGGCTGCATGACCTAGATGTCAGAAAGACCCTAAAAGAATTAACAACAACCTATTTAACCAAGCGAGGGGTCACTCCAAGACAATCAACAACTAACTGGAGCACCGGATATCGCTTATCGCCATCTCACCCTCTTAAAGAAACAAATAGCACTCAAAATCATACGAATTCCTCATTCTGTAAACAGGGTTCCAGGAGGCATTGTGAAGGTATCTACTCCACAATTTCCTGAGTGAAACTGGAAACTACACATTAAGATAATATCCGAGATACAAAGATAAACAGTGACTCACTGATGTGTGTACAGCCTTCCTTTGACGCATCTAAGGGCAGAGTTGAACAGTGAATATTGAAACTGACGAAGATTGCGAGCTTCGTCCCAGGAAGACAAAAGTCTCTGATAATTTCTTTAGAATTTAATTATTTTTATGGGTTTATTTTGTACTAGTTAAATATTCAGAGTTTGTTTGAACTAAATAGTTTCCTTTTAGTAAACATCAATAACATAATTTTGTTATGAACAGATAGGAGACAATATAAGATATAATTTATTTTTCGTACTAATTTTATCACTAGCTTGTGAATTAATTTGTAATTCTTAATCATTCATTAATTTTTTTATTGCCACACCATGCTTCTGGGACTAGCTTTCTCTGTGTTTTAAATATTTTATCACCACTGAGAGTCATCTTATCGTGATGTACTGTATAGGAAACACAAGGACAGACCTGAAAGGTGTACACAAATCTCCTTAATATGAATGTACTACATTCCAACAGATGTATTGCATTATGAAGCAGTGCAAACGGAGCGCTGATCAGCAAGTGACTTTCTCTGGCGCGCCAGAGCAAGGGAACGCGGCAACAGTGCACCAACTTACCTGCGGAACTCGCCTGCCGACATCATCATCATCTTGAGCAGTTTCCAACCGCTGGTCGGGTCTGCTTGGAACATAAGCCTCTCCATCGTTTCCTGTCCATCCACCATCTCTCGTCATTTACTGTGTCCCAGCACACTCCTCTTTCCTCCACACTCTTCTTAACTCCTTTTGTCCATCTGTCCCTTGGCCTCCTTCCCGTCATTTCCATTCCAAACATCTTCTTCGGTATCCTCTCCTCTTGCATCCTCCTCACATGTCCATACCATTGTAGCCTAGATCGCTCTATTCTATTTTGCAATGGTTCCTCTCTTACCATCTCCCTGACTCTCTCATTCCTTACTCTGTCCATTCTTGTCACTCCTACCCTACTCCTCTGGAACTTCATCTCCACTGCTCGTATTTTATTCTTGTCCCTTTCCTTCATCACCCATGTTTCTGAACCATATGCCAAAATTGGCACAAAGTAGGTCTTGTAGATGATTCCTTTACATTTTTGTGGTACATCTTTATTCCATATCATCCCCCCTAACACTCTTGAAAAATCCATCTGCGCACCTTCCCCTCTCATTTATTTCCATCCAATTGCCTCCCTTTTCTTCAATTAAGCTTCCCAAGTACTTGAAGCATTCTACTTTCTGCAACTGCTGTCCTCCAAGTGTTATGCCCATATCCAGTCTGTTCTTCTTCCTCGTTGTGATGACCACTTCACTCTTTTGTGCTGAGAACTTCATCCCATATGATAACACTACCTTCTCCCACTCATCTAATTGCTCTTGTACTTCTTCCTCATCCTCTCCCCATACCAGAAGGTCATCAGCAAACAACATTGCCTTCATTTTCCTTTCCCCAATGCTATCTACCACTCTTCGTATTGAAAACAACAGCCCACCAAATTCATAATAAATATCAATCCATATAAAATAAACCCATTTATTTACATTATGGTTAGTTACATATTCCAAACGCTTAGTACATGTGGATTAAAACACACCCAAGAACGAACTTCTACGGAAGTCCAGTTTTGAAATGCAAGCCTTTCACGTTATTGTTTGTTTTGAAGTTTGTGTTAGAGATAAAAGTTTGAAACTTCACATACACACAAACAACATATCTGACTAACACATATTTAAATTTGGTTACTGTAGCATAACGGCGTTGAGAGTTGTGAATCTCTTAAGTCGACGTTTCCCTCGAAACCCGCCAAAAAACTGTACTTTTTACATTACACCTGCCATAAAAGATATTAAAATAAGTTTCTAAAAGTTACCTTTATCATCAATCAACGCACAAATAAACAAGGAAACTGGTGATGTTACTTGTTTTCCTGTAGGTCTTTCGGTTATTTTGCTATTTATCTCCAAACTCGGGTGCACATAATTTCTGCGCCGACGGTAGTGGCAGAACTTTAGAAGTATGCAAATATACAGACTATTCGGAATCTACATAAACCTCTTATTGACATTTGGAATACAGAAAAATTGCCCGAAGAATGGAATGTTGCTATTATACAGCCACTACACAAAAAAAAAGGAGATCGATCAGATCCTAGTAATTATCTAGGAATATCTTTGCTGGATATCACGTATAAGATTTGTTCCAAGATTTTATATTCCAGAATTCAAGAACAGCTGGATAGTGAATTTGGTGAATATCAGGGTGGTTTCCGTCCTCGACGAAGCTGTCCAGATCAAATTAATAGTATCAAATGGATTATAAATCATCAAAGGAGTAAGAACAAGAATTTAGTTATCACTTTCGTTGACTTTCAGAATGCTTATGATAAGTGCCCACTGCAAATCATCATTGAATACTCTTATTGAATTTGGTATAAATCGAAAACTTGTTAAACTTATTGAGAGTACTCTTCAAAATACCAAATCTAGAGTAAGGTTCAGAAGTGAAATCTGACCCACTTGAAATGCATACTGGTCTTCGGCAAGGAGATGGATTATTTCCATTATTATTTGTGTGCTGAGGAATTTTATGCGTGAATGGAATAAAGTATGTCCACTGACTATTAAGATTGGAAGAAATGTTTGGATAAATTGCTTTGTATCTGCAGATGATTTAACATTATTTGCAAATAGTATCGAAGAAGCTAAATTCCAGGTAGAAGAATTGGGACGATTAGCAGCAAAGGTTGGGTTAAAATTTATTTTGAGAAAACAGAAATTACGCCTCTTTTCAAGTTAACACGGCACATATAATTCTAAATAGTGATAAAAAAATAAAGGTTGTAGAGAAATGCAAATATCATGGTGAGATTATAACTTGGAATGCCAATGAAAGAGCTTGAATAGACAGAACATTAAAATTGCAACGAGCAAAACAGATTCTTGGTCTATTTACAAAATACATGTGGAAAGGATGTATTTCACTCCTCCGCAGTATATAACCCAATGGTTACAGTGTCGTTAACAGTGCCCCGCTAGCTTCCTGTGACCTAGGCCGCACCTCAACCCGACCATTCAAACCTTAGTTTTGTGCAATCCAAGGGTTACAGCCTAACGTGTCGTTAACAGTGCGCCTTTAGCTTCCCAAAGTCAAGGCCGCACCTCAACCCAACCATTCTAACCTTCATTTTGTCCAATCCAATGGTTACAGCCTAAAGTGTTGTCAACAATGCCCTGCTAGCTTCCCGCGGTCAAGGCGGCATCTCACCTGTCTATTCTAACCTTTGCTTTGTCCAATCCAATGATTTTTGACAATGGCTACAGACTAACTCATCCAGGTCATTGGTTTTAGCCTGACGTGTCAACAGTGCCCCGTTAGCTTCCCGCGGTCAAGGCCTTCAATCTGACCATTCTAACCTTTGTTTTGTCCAATCGATTGGTTACAGCCTAACTCGTCCATATCAATGGTTTTTGGCAATGGTTACAACGAGTTAGTTATTGTTGTTTTAAGGGGCGGAACTACGAGGTCATCTGTCCCTACAGTGTAATGAGTCGTCAACAGTGCTCCGCTAGCTTCCCGTGGTCAAGGCCCTCAACCCGACCATTCTAATCCTCGTTTTGTCTAATCCAATGGTTTTGACAATGGTTACAGCTAAACTCGTCCAGATCAATATGGTTATTGACAACAATTACAGCCCAATGTGTCGTCAACAGTACCCTGCTAACTTCCTGTGGTCAAGGCCGCACCTCAACCTGACTATTCTAATCTTCGTTTTGTCCAATACAGTGGTTATTGTCTGAGGCCCGCATTAGCCATGTGGTGGTGTATCTCATATCTGACATGTTGGCAGCCCTCTCCACCCATCTAATAGGGCCTACTCACAATGCGCAGTCGGCAGACGGTAGTTGACAGTCCATAGCTTCAGTCGGAAGTCGGTAGTTCACAACCTAGCCACCCACAATGCGCAGACGTTAAAATGCTAGGAGTAAATAATAACTTTCATTTATTCCTTGAGAAAGTTGCCAATTTTCTTGTCGATAAATTAAATAATGAAAGTTATTATTATATAAATGATCATACCTTTCCAACCCATTGCATCGGCAATGAGCCTCCACGTTAGATCTTCGAAGAGGTTGTCTTTATACTTGGTCTCACTCATGTCATACAGCCACCGGCGTTCCCTCAAAATATCAATGAATATCTTCTTTCCTAAGGTCAGGACATTCAGTCATCATCTTTTTATATAATTAATATGTAATATAACAACGAACTTATGTGAAGAATATACCGTGAATACAACTAGTCAACTACACAGCTAATGACGAGCGGAAAACCTACAGAGTGATGTCAGCTTGTGTTCTTTTCTGATTGGCTCTTAAGTATGCAGTTGGCAGTCAAAGATAAAATTGGCGACAGCCGACTACACGATGCTGATTGTCAACTATCAACTACCGACATACAACTACACAGTGTGCATGACAAGAGGGGAAAGACAAGGAAAGGGCACTGTGAAAATTGGAAGTCAGAGTTTGGAAATTGTGGACACGTTGAAATACCTAGGAAGTGAATTGATGCAAACTGGTAGGTTGGACATGGAGATTGGCAGGAGGGTACAGCAGAGCAATGCATTCTATCAAAGTGTAAGAAAACTTGTTTGGGATAAGGAAGTACCAAGGAAAAGCAAGGAGGTAATGTATAAAATGTACTATGTACCCATATTAACTTATGCAGCTGAGACTTGGACCCTGACGAGCAGGCAAGAGAGTAGAATCCAAGCCAGTGAAATGAAATTCCTAAGAAGTATGATAGGTAAGACAAGGAAAGACAGAGTGAGGAATGAAGATGTTAGGAAGGAAGTTGGGATGGGAAAACTAAATGAGAGAATTGAGAAGAATAAACTAAGGTGGTTTGGACATGTAAAGAGGATGGAGGAAAATAGAATACCAAGACAGATGCTGGAGGCCAAGTGCAAGGGTAAGAGAGCAAGGGGAAGACCTAGAACAAGGTGGATCGATTCAGTGAAGAACAGCGTGAGAAAAAGAAATCTGGACTGGGACAAGATCGTGGAAGAAGAATTGTGGAAGGAAAGAGGAAAGTGGACAAGTGTCATAAATACCCCGACCCGGCAGGAGCTGGATAAGGGGAAATGATGATGATGATGATGGTGCATGACTCCATAAGAGAGCACGGTTCTGACTTAAACTGCCGACTGTCAACTACCCACTACCGTCTGCGCATTGTGGGTAGGCCTTAACAAGTGACTAATGCTCAGCGATTGAGGAACATGGCTGCCGTCGTTCACTGAGAAAGAAACAAACACACACATTAAGTTAATAAGGATGTCAACGGGTCTTTCTCAACGCACAAAGTCTTGTCGATAAGGAGCAAATTTGCGAAATCATGCGTGCGATGAAATAGGTGATTCCCAGCGTCAAATATCTCCTGAGAGTTGAGCCGTATTTAACTGGCGTATTGCTTCTCGCATGTGCTAAGCAGGCATGCGAGTTAATTATGTGCATACGTGTTATGTTCTGGCATTTTAAAATTTTACAAGTGTGTGATATAGTTGGTAATTGTTTCTGTAACATATGCGATTTACTATTTCGTGCTCACGTTCCTAGTTTGGTTAGAAATGCTGGTGACGAACACAGGATAAAAAAAAACACTTTACCAATGCTCGTCATTAGTATCGAAAACTGGCACATTCTCACTTGCTGTTCCTAAGGTTGCAGGATCGAATCCTGGCGCAGTCATCTGGAATTTGAGGGTGCGCAAATGCGAGGGAGCCATGGCAGTAGATATACTGGCACGTTAATAATCCCATTCGGACCAGAATTCCGGCACTAAGGCATCTCTAAAAGCCCCAGTAGGTAAAAGGGACGTAAAACAAAGATTATTATTATTATCAGTAGGTCTAGGCCTAGGGTTTTTAGGTGTGCTAAAGAGGATTCTTTTTAAATTGAGATGAAAAATATATTCTTAGACCAAATCTTTGCTTTCAAGTAATATGTCGAAACGCACATTTCTCAATTAGCCTACGATATTCAGTAAATGGAAGCTGCTATTAAGGTCGTTGAGGAAGACGGCATGAGTATTACAACGGCCGCAGAGAGGAATGGTGTTCTGAGAAATGCCCATTCGGATAAAATTAAAGGAAAAACTAGAGAGGGGAAGATGAGGCCAAGTTCCCTTTTAACAAAGGGTGTTAGTTCAATGGGTTATCTCACTAGGAAAAGTGAGGTTCCCGGTAACAAAGGACGATTTGAAAAATAGCGTCCAGTGCCTCTTAAAAGAATTGAAGAGGGACTCTCGTTTCAAAGATCGGCGGCCAGGAAGGAAATGGTGTGAATCTTTCCTAAAAAGAAATCCAAGCCTGCCTTTACGAATCCCTCAAAATTTGACAGTAAACTGTGCTGCAATATTACAGAACAACAAATTAAAACCTACTGTTATTTGGTGGAAAACGACTTACAGTCCATCTTGTCAGACCCTCGGCGATTGTTCAACGCAGACGTTATGTTATGCCATGGTCTGGTCTCACGTTTTATGTGACTACGCCTCCCATCCCCCGTAAAAAATAAATTAAAAAATCACGGCAATACAGCCTGAAAATGACCATTCGCTCTTGAACACCGGATCAATACACGTTCTTGTGGTTATATTGCTCGAATGTTAATTATTATTAGTATTGCACTTGTGAAGTTAATACAAAAATAACTGGGATAATTTTACATTGCGATGCGGCCGCGTATAAAATTCCTCTAAAAACAAAATGGCGTCTATCATGACGTCATCAACGTCACTCCTCTGGCAAGCTTACGGGAAAAGCCTGGGTAATAGGGGTTTTTGGGTGGGGAAACACAAAAACCTTCGAAACGAGGCGTGCATCGAAATCTGTAATTGACCTACATAGCTCAATGCAAGATTCCGATGCGTAGAAAAATGTCGAGATTTTAATTGATATTTTTAATTTTCCGCATCGAAATCTATAATTGGAATATGTAGATCAATTACACATTCCGATACACATCGTAATTCTTGCAATTGACATATATAGCTCAATTAAAGATTCCGATGCGTAGAAAAATGTTGCGATTTACATTGAGATTTTTAATTTTCCACATCGAAATCTATAATTGGCCTATGTATGTAGATCAATTACAGATTCCGATACACATCGTAATTATTGTAATTTCATAATTAAAAAACTGTGCATCGAAATCCGATGCGTAGAAAAATTTCGTGATTTCAATTGATATTTTTAATTTTCCGCATCAAAATCTATAATTGGACTATGTAGATCAATTACAGATTCCGATACACATCGTAATTCTTGTAATTTCATAATTAAAAAACCGTGCATCGAAATCTGCAATCGACCTACATAGCTCAATTAAAGATTCCAATGCGTAGAAAAATTTCGAGATTTAAATTGATATTTTTAATTTTCCGCATCGAAATCTATAATTCGCCTGTGTAGATGAATTACAGATTCCGATACACATCGTAATTATTGTAATTTCATAATTACAATACCGTGCATCAAAATCTGTACTTAACCTACATAGCTCCATTCAAAATTCTGATGTGTATAAAAAAATTCGCAATATCAGGTTAATTTAAAAAAAATCGTATCAAAATCTATAATTGGCCTATATAGCTCAATTACAAATTATGATACACATCGTAATTATTTGAATTTGATAATTATAAAATTGTCGGCTTCTGTGATGTTATCAACGACTTTATGAAATGCTTCTCTGGCTTTATGCTTACGAGAAAAACATTGGTTATATATTATCTTGGCCGGTGACAACACAATAACAGAAATAAGCATTATAAAAAACTTCAAAACGAATTGTGTATAGCAAGATATGGTTATGTATAGTTTGATTTTTTTTCCAATGTTGGCCACAAATGCGCAAACACAAACACGATAACATACGCAAAAACAACCAAAAACAAAAGCATTATAATTTCCGTATAAAACATTGTGGTCAATAATGGTTTTTTATGGGGGGGGGGGGGGGGCTGAGCCAATATTTTGGTATTTTTATATTTTGCAATATTGACTGCAAATACTTGAATCCCAATTAGAAATCACCATCCATTACATACTATCTAATAACATCACACAAAAATACTGTATGAAACGTAAAAATCCCCCCAAGAACAGTTCAGTATTTTTATGTTTTCCAATATTGACTGAAAATACTTAATTAGAAATCACCATCCATTAGACTGTCGAATAACGCCACAGAAAACATACTGTATGAAACGTAAAAACCGACCAATATGCCTTTGCAAGTGTTCTTGTAAATGACAATTTATCTCTATATTTTACCCAGGCGTATTCCTTCCCTCCCACCTTGCCTGACGTAATATTATCGTTTAGACAAATGGCATTATCTATGGCTTTAGAAGAATACAGTACAACTTTTCAATTAAATGCAAAAACCAAAATAAATATATGAACAACGTAAAAAACAAACTCACCGATAGGTCCCAAAGTTCGTATTATTCCACATGTACAAGAAAAACCAGTATTTTTCGACCACACTTTCCCGCACGTAACAACATTTTATTTGAATACAACGACTTCAGGAATTCAACAATTTTAATACAAATCGCCAACACAATCGCGCACATGACACTGCTAATATCAAAATCTTGTTCTATAGGTTATTCACAAGAATAATAATTGTCAAAATTACGTTTACCAAACGCTAACAGGTGAAAAAAAAATGGACGACCTCCTTCAACAAAACCGCGCGCGTAACTGACGTATTAAACAGCTGACAAGCATGCAAAGCAACTCCCGGCAGGCAAAGCGTCAATACGTCAGCCGCGAAATCACAGTGACGTCAGTGAGATCCCTAAAAATTCCCAAGACGCGGCCGCATCGCAATGAACCGGAAAACTAACAATGTGACGGCAATTGGTGACAAATATAGGAAGAATCCAAAGACATCGTGCCGAGGACTAGGGCAAAAACACACTTTTTTTTTAAATACGTAATTTTTTCAAAAACGAATATTTTCGATGTTGAGAGTTTCCCCAGTATTTGAGTAGAGTTTGAGGTTAGGTACAGAGCTTTTGTTGATTAAATTTGACAAAATGTATAAGGTGTATATATTTTCTTGACTAAATCTGTCTTAACATGACGACCATTGCTGCATTTACCTTATATGTACTTATATACGAGAGTGACGATCATTGGCTCAGTGACGAAAACCGGTAGTTACCTTAACGTAATTTAGAACATATTTCCATCGCACTAGTGTTAATAAACATCAATTTCAATTGGTATTGTCCCATAGAACGGTATGAAAATCATGTAGGCTATTATCCATATTAACACAGTTGTGTCACAAGGCATGTTCTCGCCTTCTCAACTAGTAATAAATTCTTTTGTGTTGGTATCTTCACATTCCATAGTTCCTAGTACTTGCGCTTTGTCAAAGCTACGGACTAGTCTAAATCCTACCGTCGTTTTTTCCAAAATACTACCTTGCATGAGGCAATCAGAAATCGAAGGACACACTCAGACAACAAATATTAATACAAAAATACTCTACCTGAGGCAGTCAGAAAGTGGGGACACGCTCCGGCTGGGTTCAATCCTCGTCTCCTTTGGTTGCATTCGGACCTGTGTGGAAGATTATTTCCCGGCAGCAAGGCCTGACTGAAGGAGATAGTCAGGTTGTAGAAACTCTTGATATAACTTCCTTTCTGTAAAATAACCAGTGATGAAATTTCTCATCAAAATAATGCAGGATTCGTCAAATGCTGTGTGGAAATAATGCTAGTTCATCCCAATAAACTATACTAAAATGCAAACATCACGAAGCTATCTTATAGGTTAATACAAAATACCATCTTGAATTATCACAAAGGGAATAATCCTCGTCTCGATTGTTTTAATTCACATACCTAGCAGTGAAAATAAATGATATCTATCAACATAATTCACAATTATATTAATCTATAAAATTAAAAACGAAGATATTAATTGCAAATACCTTAATACATCGTGCACGACGGTTAAGAATTCATCCAAATCCCAAGCGGCGGAGCAAAGAAGATCTTCTTCTTCTTGTAAGGGGGTTTTGGTGGGCAGAGCGAATAGCTTTTTACCCAATAACTAAGTTAAGAGCGTATTTAAGGTTGGATGGACCATCGACATTAAAGAATTGGGGTTAACAAAAAAGGAAAATGAAACCAGGGAGACAGAGGAACTATTCTTCACGTCAATTGACCCACAATGACGACTTCCTAAAACATAAACACAACCGGGTCACACATAAAGGTACGAAATTTAAAAAGTAAGGTTACACGTATCAATAAATGTTAGGAGAGAGGTAATGACTGGGGCGGTGGGGTCTGTAAGAAGCGTTTCAATGGTTAAGGGAAGTTGAAAGCCATAAGTAAATAAGGTGTGAAAAAATGAAGGTCGGTGAGAATCATAAAGGGAACATTGAAATACTATGTGATTGACGGAACCGAAAAACTTCCCACAATCGCACATTGGTGAAGGTCGGAAACGAAGGCGGGCTAAATGAACAGGGGATAAAGCATGATTAAAACGGAGGCGAAGAATGGTTGTGATATGACGACGAGTATATTGTCCGGTAGAGAACCAGGGCTTGAAAGGAGGTATGGGCTGCAATCGATGATAAAAGGTCGCTTTGGAACGGGAATAGGAATGCCACCATTTTTGCCATTCTTGACGTAAGTGGGTGTGAATATCAGGGAGCAAATCAGCATACGGTATCGCTAAATCATATGTATCGCCATGTCCTTGGGCAGCATTTTTAGCCATAGTATCGACCAGTTCATTACCAGGAATGTGAGAGTGACTAGGGAGCCATAAAAAAATAACATCAAAATCAAGATTAGCAAGGTCGAAAGTTAATAGGAGAATTTGCATAAGGTACCAATTATCTGTGTTGGAGTTAGTCGAAAGAGCTCTGAGCACGCTTAGTGAATCGGTACAAATAAGAGACTGGCGAATGTGATGTTGCTTAATATAAAGCAAAGCCTGTCGAATGGCAAAGGCTTCAGCCGTAAAGATGGAAAGCGAAGAAGATATACAATATTGTAGTGAAAGATCTAGTTGAGGAGAATAAACGGCTGCACCAACACGAAGGGGGTTGAAAAATTTGGATCCATCAGTATAAAAGACAATGTGATGAGGGTGCGTAGATAAGAAAGTGGGTACCAGGGAATTAGTAATAAGAGGATTGTGACGGAGGTCGGTAAGAGGAGAGTTGGCTAAATGCAAGTAAGAATTCGGGGAATAATAAAGAATAGGGTATGGTACCGTATAACAGAGAGGCTTCCGTGTTTGAAGAATGGAGGAACGATAGGGTTGTAAAAAACGATAAGCAACTAAGAGGGATGGAAGGAAATTCCGAAAACGAGGAAAAGTTTGCGTATAGGTATGTAATAATTGCAATTTAGGTATAAGTGGAAATTGAGTAATAGCCATCTTACCGAGAAGATACTTAAGCGATAAATACTGACGCCTTAAGACAAGGGGAAATTCAGCAGTTTCAATTAAAAGCGCGCCAGTGGGAGTGGAGCGAAGAGCGCCTGTAATAATACGTAAGGCTGTATATTGCATAGTGTCCAACTTTTTACAGCGGGTGGGTGACATTAAATCGAAAAAATGACATCCATATTCGAGAGTCGCCCGAATGAAATTTCGATAGAGAAGTAATAGGATATAGGGATCAGCACCCCAATTACGACGGGTGAGGGAACGAAGAAGATTAAATTTGCGTTGGATAGTAACAGAAATCTTTTGAAGATGTTGTGTCCATAGGAGTCGATCATCAATAGTTACTCCAAGATAGGTAATAGAACGTCTCAGGGAGATATGCCCAGATCGGAAGCGAATGGGAGAGCGGTCATAAAGACGGCGGGGAGTAAAAATAAGAGCAGCACTCTTAGAAGGGACAGTAGTTAACCCGGATTGGTGCAACCAATCATGACTGAGATTTAAAGCCGTAGTCATGTTCCGGCGGCATTCAGAAAGCTGGGGGTGAGAGCAATAGAGAAGAATGTCATCCGCAAATTGCAGAATACGTACGTGAGGATTCACTATCGTCTCAAGTTCATGGGTGTAAACATTGTATAAAAGACCACTTAATATGTCACCTTGAGGTAATCCGAGAGATGTATAGCGATCATTGAGTTCAAGGGTAGAGGAGAGAACGGATAACCTTCGATTGGTAAGAAGATTATGGATAATAGAGATAAAAACGAGAGGAAATTGTAAACGGCCCAGAATCTGTAATAAAAGAGAAATGTTGACATTATCATAAGCGCCTTGTACATCTAAAAACACTGCAAGAAGATGATGTTTTCGATATCGGTTGAGAAGAACATCCGTTAAAAATATATTGATGGCATCGATGGTGCCCTTCTTTTTGGTAAAAGCATATTGATTCACGGGGAGAAGAGAATAATATTCTAAGACCCACATAAGGCGCTGTAAGAGGATTCTTTGAAAGGTTTTGCGAAGACAAGAACCAAGACTAATACCCCGATAATTATGAGGATCCAGGGGATGTTTACCTGGTTTAAGGAGGGGTACGATTCGAAACGCATTCCACTCAGGCGGAGTAAGGCCCGTTTGAAGAATAGAGTTATAAAAGTTTATTAATGTTATTTGAGCCGAAAGTGGTAAGGAAGTCAACATATTATAGGTAATAAAGTCCAGTCCCGGTTGGGTAGATTTGCGATGATGGAGTGCTTTAGTAAATTCGGAAAGAGTTATGGGACGGAGTAAACACGAAAATTTGGTACCAGTGGGAATTGGAGGTAAGGAGAGCAGTGGGGGAACAAAATCCGGCGTAAGTTGACGATAAAAGGAACGAAGAACATCATCAGATATGGAAGAGGGGGAACTGGGAGAAGAATTATGAGACAAAAATTTAATTGCGGTCCAAATACGAGAAATAGGAGTGGATCGACTTATAGAAGTTGTGAAGCGTTGCCAAGCGGCTCGACGTTTCATATTAAAGGTTCTTTGAAGTTGAGCGGTAATTTTTTTATAATTGAGATAAGTAAAGGGGGTATTAAACTGCCGATATAATTTGAAAACGTGTTTGCGACGTTTAAGTAACAAGGCACATTCATTATCCCACCAAGAAATTTGAGAAGAAGGGGAAGCAAGGGGGCGGCGAACTGTGAAGGGATGATAAATATCTAAATAAGCGCCGATCGATGATAAAAGATGGGTATAAGCAGTAGATGAGGTCCCATGAGGTGAGGGAGAGGTATGTTGAATATAATCAGCAAACAAGGAAGGATCGAAGTGGCGAAGCAAACGAGTGGGCGGCGAAAGAATAGAAGGAAGTAGAGAAGGGCGGACAAGAGAGTAGGACATAAGAATAGGATAATGGTCACTTTGATGGAGATCAGGAATAGTTTGCCAATGAAGACGGTGTGCTATATTAATGGTGGTGAAAGCAAGATCAACGGCACTTTTTGCCTGGGTAGGTCCTGTGAGTCTGGTGGGGGAACCATCATTCAAAAGGTGAAGATGGAGTTTGGTAAACGCCGAATAAATATGTCGACCCTTGGGAGTGGTTTTCTCACAACCCCATACAGAATGGTGAGCATTATAATCACCAGTAATAATGTGGGATCCTAAGCTACTGTGATATTGTAAAAAAGAAAACCATTGACGAAAATTGCCTTTGATAGCTGGGGGACAATAAAAATTCGTGACATAGAAGGCATCTAGGCGTATAGTTAAGGAATACGTGCGGGGAATAGTAAAGTGGGTGGGGACAAGTGTATACGGAATATGATATTTAATCAAGGTCATGACTCCCCCATAGGGAGTGCCATCACTGCGTTCAATGTGGTAATTCGGGAGATAAAAAGTGAAATGTGACGGTAACCAAGTTTCCTGAATTAATATGATGTCAGGATTGAATTCCTGTACAAGTAGAATAAGTTCATGCTTTTTGTGGAGCAGGCTCCGACAATTCCATTGAAGGAGACGCATCTATTGGAGAGGGGTGGGGTTCAGGAGTTATCGGGGATTTAACGGGGGAAACATGCGATTGTGGGGGTAAAAAAGTTAGAAAGTTGAAAAATAATTTTTTCAATAACATTTGCCATTGAGCGTTGGTACCTAATAACGCGAGTAATTGAGTATAATCAGTATACAATTCTGTGGGCATACCGGCAGGCGGTAGCGGATCGGACGAAGTAGGGGGAAGTGGGGGAGTGGGGTTCAATGAAGACGGTCCAGCAAGGGACCGAGAAGCAGAGTGGGTGGGAGGATGTAAAATCGCCTGATAGGCCTGATGGTCATACCCCGGAGGGTTGGGTAATTTGGGAGAACGTGACAGAACAGCAGTGAATTTCCGCTTTTTTGCGATCCCCTCTGTTGGTAGAGAATTGGGAAGAGCTTGGGAAGATACAAACGGAGTATTAGCTGCCGCTAATGAAGGGAATTGTTGCGGAGTATACAGGGGATTAACTGTGAGCGGTTGATGTTTGGTTACTTCCTCATAAGTTTGATTATTGAGACACATTTGGCGTTTGATTGCTATTTGTTGTTGATGGAAGTCACATCTAGCAGAACCACAAGGATGATTCTGTAGACAATGAGCACAATAGGAGAGTACACTAGTGCAATCAGCCGTCAAATGGGACTGAGCGCATTTGCGGCATCTTGGCGATTTCGCTCGACAATTGAGGCCAACATGACCATAACGTTGACATCTCTGACATATGATGGGTAGAAATACAAATATTTCTACTTCGAGGTAAACGTTAAAAAGGGAAACTGCTCTAGGCAAATTTTGAGACGCAAAGGTGATTTTTACAGTCCCTGTGGGAACATATTCAGTGCGGCCGTCTCTGGTCACTCTCCTAGTCATACGTTGAAGTTTAGCAATGGGTATCGGAGTTTCAATAAATTTCATGATATCTTCAAGAGAGAGGTCTAAATCTACTCCACGGACAACCCCTACTCTCTGAATACTGGAAGAGGGTATGAAAGCTTTAAGATTGCGTTCCTTCAGGATAGAATGCAACATGAAATCATTTGCATGGGCAGCTGAATTAAATTTAATTTGTACCCGATTACGACCTTTTCGTTGAATAGAGGTGATACCTGTAATTTTGCGATCGTAAAAGGTTCGGCCAAGACTCATGGGATGTAAGTTCCCCAACCTCCCTTGATCAGTAGACTCGACATGTACGATATACGGTCCCATGTGATTAGGAGTGTAAGCCGCAGAAATATCAGAGCAAATGAAGATGTCGGATCTGGGACGATCCGATGGAGTAATTGGAGAAGGAGCAGAATTTTCGGTATCCATTTGAGGTTGAAAAGGTGCCGTAAGAGGGACTACATCCGTAGTAAAATGCTGTAGTTCAGGTGGTCGAGCATGCAATCCACCGTCACTAGAGGACTCCATTACAGCATGCACTAGATTACCGGGAAAGACAACAAAAGGTTTACTCTAAAGATAATGATCACACAATAAGGAAGAAGGAAATAGGTCGACTATGGTACACTCCGAACACACGCGGTACGAAACACCAAGAGCACTAACACACCACGTCCGGACGCACGGAGAATTCCAACTCGAATGAGCAAAGAAGATATCTGAGGCAGAAGCCTGGAAGTAAACGATATGCTACCATGGAAGAAGAATACTTATTCTTCCATGATGCTACACTCTCTCTCTTCTGACATATTATAGTTTCCTTGCGAATTAGTAGCAACGCTGTCGCCGCTACTTGAAGATGTGGAACGGATAGAAAGTTACGATACACGGAACGGGCTACAAGTGGCTACTGCGCATGCGGTGCCAAGAAATCTTACTGCCGCGAGACACTCGTCTTGGAACCAGTCAGGGAAAGCTCGTAATGGGCAAGCAATTGAACTCCAGAAATATTGTCCCGAAGGTCTGTGTATCAATGTATTTGGTGCCAAATACTGTGTTCCACTGTCACAATTCGAACTGATGAACTGAAGAGTTTATAATGATGAAGGCGCTGCATTATATCCGCGACTGCGCAGTTTTTATACTGCTGTAATTTGGTTAGCCTCTAACTACAGTATTATGTGAACTCTAGTTTTGGAGATTGTTGATAAAATAACCAACAGGCGTACAGAAAATTCAATAACAACACAATTTTCCTTGTTCTACTTTACGTTAGGTCATGTAGGTTTGGGATTTTAAATTTAAAGTTTTTTTTTAAATCGTTGTTGGAACACAAAAGTGCCCGTTTTTAAGCGTGTACATGTTGATTGAGACTCGTGTCTGCGAGACCCTGAATTGAATTCCCAATTATAATGTAATTTATACTAGTCTGATGTTGGAACGTGGTGCACCTCAGCCCTTCTAGAAGAGCTTGCTGTGGGTGCCATTATACGTAACATGTCCGCCTCCTTTGCAATCCTTGGTACAGCAACTACACACAACAGGGCAGACATTACAATAACCCGGCCGGCTTTGGTAACGTAGTCGTGAAGACCGTTGCATACTGTCATCCACCCCTTAGTATAGCGGCTAGCCTTCTTGACTGTCACACTGGAGGTCCGGGTTCGATTCCCGGCTCTAATAATAGTAATAATAATAATAATAATAATATCGTATGGCCTCGGGTGCCGGGTGCAAGCTTTGTTATTTGACATCCAGAGGGCAGCTTGCATGTCGAATTTTGTTGTCCCTTGAAGCACTATTAAGGTCAAGGAGGTTAGATATCTACTGTCGACCAAAATATTATGTGTACTCGAGTTTGAAGGTTGTTTGTGAAGTAACCAATAGACCTACATAAAATCCAATAACATAATCATTTTTGTCCTTCTATTTTAAGTTAGTTCATGTAGGTTTTGGAATTTTTAATTTATATTTTAATATTTTTTATCGCAGTTTGAACACAAAAGTGCCCGTTTTTAAGCGTGTTTCAACCATGCTTCACATTTAAGAATTATCTCAGAAACCCGTCATCAGATCGATTCCAAATTTTAACACAATATACTTTGGAATGTTGTATAACTGGTTTATTAATTTTAAAATTTTGTGTGTTCAAGAAACAAAGTTATCATTTTTGTAAGGTAACTTTTTCTCGGCTCGGGGTGGTTTGAAAATGTAGTTCTTGGTCTCGTTGTAATCCTTATATATCAAAAAGATATGCTGTATGATTGTGAAATACGTAAATTAATTCACCTATTTTATATCGGTTTGTATTTGTACGGGGAATTACGACATGGTTAACCAGTTAGCCGCTCCGGTGAAAGCTGTACAGCGTTGCCAAGATGGGCTCCATATCAGCAACGCTGTACAGCATTTAATGAACATTTATGAAATAATGCGAAAAGAATCGCAAAAATGCTCCGGAATTCACAGACGACGGTATATTTTAAAAATCTATCCGTCTCGTAAATTTGCGACATCCAGTTTGGTTAATTCGAAACTCTGTTATATGTCTATTTTTCCTTCGAACTTTGGTTCTATTGGATATATAATCTAACCGGTTATCTTGTAAACTTGTATAATTTGAATTCAAAAGAAAATGTGCCTCTTGTCGTATTATTCGTGCAATCCTCTCTGAATCATTCGTAATATCCGATACCTACTTCGAACGTTCATCCTCCAAAATCACATCCTCAAGACGGCCAGCTGACCGCATGTCTTGCCTGCGGGAATCTCGTCAAACGGACCGAGATCGACGCCAGTTGCGTAAAAGTCATAAAACTCTTGCCAGGTCGCGAACTTGTGTCCACGAGGACTGCGGGGATCCTGTCAAAGGTGGTTGGGCACCCATCACGAAACATACCGAAACCCTGCTCGCCACTTTTCCCATTACCGTATACTTAAAAGTGTACGGGGAGCGAGAAGTGCATCAACCCACTTAGAAATAACAGACTACGTAGCATCGCGATACTCATTTCTTCTCGCGATCCACCGTGAACTTCCAACCACAGCATAGGGACAGCGGGAATCACGGCGCCGACCATACATCATGTCCATAACTGCTCGTGAATTTTAACCATGCCCAACCTCGAGCTTGCCTCCGCCATTCTACCAGGACAGATAGGGTGGGTATTTTGTAAGTATTTGTATTCTCAGTTGCATGTTGTGACTATTTTGAATCTAAATTACTTTTTGTAAGTATTTTCTATCTAAATTGCATTTTGTAAATATTGTCAATTCAAATAACAGTACAGTAAGTATGTAGTTAGTTGTAGTTGTAAGTAGGTAGTTAGTTTGTCTATTAGATATATGTCATTGTTCTATTAGACTGTGGTGTGTGTGTGAGTGTGTCTGGTAGCAGTTGCATTGTTTATTAGTTATAGTTCATTGTTTCAGTAGACTGTGATGTGTGAGGGTGCATGTGAGTGTGTCTGGTGACAGACTGTTTTAGTGGTAGTATTTGCTGTTGGTGGAACTTTAGTATTTTTTCGTTAGTAGAATTTTGGTATTTAATTGTTAGTACGGTAGAAGGTTAGTATTTTTGTTAGTAGAATTGCTCTTTGCTTATTCTGAGAGGGAGTAGCAGCCTTTCAAAATAAATCAATTCTTTACTAGTCTTATAGACGGTTAAGATATTGATAATATAAGCCAAATAATGGCTACACTGCGTCCTGCTTCACGGCTGAAAGCAACGGGAAACTACAGCCGTATGCTATTCCCGAGGATATGCACCTCTCTATGCATAAATACATGTGATGATGGCCTCCTCCCTTGTAAAATTTCAATCCGGAGGTAAACTAGTCCCCCGTTCGGATCTCCGGGTGGGGACTACTCGAGAGGGGGTTAACATCACAGAAGTGACAAAGGGGAAATCTGACATTCTACGGATCGGAGCGTGGAATGTTAGAAGTCTGCTAGGAAATGGAAGGTTAGAAAACTTAGAAAGGGAAATGGATATGTTGAGGTTGGATTTGGTTGGGATTAGTGAAATGCGCTGGCAGGAAGAACAGGACTTTTGGTCAGGAGACTATAGGGTCATTAGCACTAAATCAAACAATGGCCAAGCAGGGGTTGGCCTCATATTGAGTAGGAAACTTGGACAGCGGGTGGAATATTACGAGCAATATAGTGAACGGATTATTGTAGCAAAAATAAATACTAAACCTACCTGCACCACAGTGGTACAAGTCTATATGCCTACCAGTCAAGCTGATGATGAGGATGTTGAAAAGGTCTACGAAGAAATAGACGAAATTCTGAGGTATATCAAGGGTGATGAAAATGTTATAGTAATGGGAGATTGGAATGCTGTGGTAGGAAAAGGGAGAGAAGGGAAGATAGTAGGAGATTTCGGATTAGGTAAAAGGAATGATCGAGGAAGCAGGCTGGTAGAATTCTGCACTGAGCATGAGTTGGTCATATCTAACACCTTATTCAATAACCACAATAGAAGAATATACACATGGATGAGACCAGGAGATACAGGGCGTTACCAAATCGACTTCATTATGGTCAAGCAGAGGTTTCGAAACCAGATTTTGGATTGTAAAACATATCCTGGTGCTGACATAAACTCTGACCACAATCTGGTTGTAATGAAATGCAGATTCAAGTTGAAGAAACTGAAGAAAAGTCAAAAGCCAAAAAGGTGGGCAATAGACAGACTGAAAGAGAAGGATGTAAATGAAAGATTCAAGAAGAGTATAAAGGAAAGACTAATGAAAAACCCTAAACAAACTTCAATTGCAGACGAATGGGCACTTTTGAAGAATGAAATAACAAAATCCGCAGAAGAAAACATTGGTAGGAAAGAGAGAATAGGTAGAAAACCGTGGGTCACTCAGGATATACTCGAATTGATGGATGAAAGGCGGAAGCACAAGAATGTAAGAGATGAAAAGGGGAAAGCAGAATACAGACGTCTGAGAAATGAGGTTAACAAGAAGTGCAAGGAAGCGAAAGAAGAATGGTTGAAAGAGAAATGTGCTGGTATAGAAAATTGTCTGAAATTAGGAAAAGTAGACACAGCTTATCGAAGGATTAAGAATACTTTTGTGGAAAAGAAGACTAAGTGCTGTAATATTAAGGACACAAATGGAAAGCCTCTAACAGATAGGGAAGAAAAGGTTGAGAGATGGAAAGCTTACATAGAGAGTTTGTATAAGGGAAAGGAGATTGAGAATCATGTAATGGAAAGGGAGGAGGAAATTGATGAGGATGCGAAAGGAGATTTAATATTGAGATCAGAATTTGATAGAGCTTTGGAAGACTTAAGCAGGAACAAAGCACCAGGCATAGATGATATACCGATTGAGTTGCTACGCTGCATAGGAGATGAAGGTCTGATCAGGTTATTTCACTTGGTGTGTAGGATTTATGAGACAGGTGAGGTACCCCCTGATTTCAAGAAGAATGTAATCATCCCTATACCAATGAAAGTGGGAGCTGACAGATGTGAAGATTACCGTACAATCAGCTTGATTACTCATGCTTCAAAGATCCTGTCTAGAATAATTTACAAGAGGATTGAGAGCCAGATAGAAACGGAGTTGGGTGAAGACCAGTTTGGTTTCAGGAGAAATGTAGGAACAAGGGAAGCTGTACTAAGTCTTAGGCTGATTTTGGAAGGTAGAATAAGGAAAGATAAGAGAACGTTCATGGCTTTTGTAGACTTAGAAAAGGCTTTTGATAACGTTGATTGGACTAAATTGTTTGACATTTTGAAATCGATTGGAATAAAGTACAGGGATAGGAGGGTGATATACAATCTATACAGAAACCAGACAGCAGTCATTCGAGTTGAAGGACATGAGAGAGAAGCTGGTATTCAGAAAGGTGTAAGGCAAGGCTGCAACTTATCACCCATACTTTTCAATCTTTACATTGAACAAGCAATGAAGGAAATTAGAGAAAACTTTAAAGTGGGAGTGAAGATTCAAGGAGAAATAATTTCTACTCTGAGATTTGCTGATGACATCGTCATCTTGGCCGACAAGCCTGAGGATTTGAATGAGTTTTTGAATGGTATGGACTCCGTCTTACGGAAAGAATTCATGATGAATATTAATAAATGTAAAACAAAAATACTGGAATGCAGCCGAAATAAATCAGAAACCTCTATGGAGATCAAATTGGCAGGTGAAAAGCTGAAGGAAGTAGGAGACTTCTGTTACTTAGGAAGCAGAATAACCAGTGATGGACGAAGCAAAGAGGATATAAAAAGTAGGTTGGCTCAGGCAAGAAAAGCATTTCTACAAGAAAGGAATCTGCTGACATCGAATATAGATTTAGGTATTAGGAAGTCATTTTTGAAAGCCTTTGCCTGGAGCGTGGCGCTCTATGGAAGTGAAACTTGGACTATTGGTGCAGCAGAAAAGAGGAGAATTGAAGCATTTGAAATGTGGTGTTACAGGAGAATGATGAAGATCAGATGGGTAGATAGGGTTACAAACAAAGAGGTATTAAGACGAGTGGGAGAGGAGAGATGTTTCTGGCGACTGCTAATGAAGAGAAGAGATAGGTTGGTAGGACACATACTAAGACACCCAGGAATAGCAAGCTTAGTTATGGAAGGAAGGGTCGAGGACAAGAACTGTAGGGGTAGACCAAGGTTAGAATATGTTAAACAGATTGCCTCGGATGTAGGGTGTGGTAGCTATGTAGAGATGAAACGATTAGCTCAGGACAGGGAGGCATGGAGAGCTGCATCAAACCAGTCAAAAGACTGAAGACTCAAACAACAACAACATTCTTATCACAATGCACGCAACGTACCAAGACTTGGGAACATGTCGAAGTTTCATGGCCTTGAGCACAGCGGTCACATCGGGGAGCTCTTGCACGACAATTTTGACCGGTATGTCCATACCGCTGACATCGATTACATATGATCGGCCTAAAGATAAAAAGGTGGACCTCAAGGACAACATGAAAAATTAAGACATATTTTGGGAGAGTCTGCGTTTCAAAAAAAAGTTTTATCGTCCCCGTGGGGAGCATCTCCACTTTACTGCCAATCATCTTACGGCGAGACATGCGTTGGAGTTTGATTATGGGGCATGGCGACTCAATATACTGCAGGATATCGTCATTCGATAGAGATAACTCGACACCACGGATTAAGCCTATCCGTTGGATGTTCGAGGATGGAATGAGCGCTTTCAACTTTTTTTTCGGCGAGTAAGGGGTTTTTAAGAAAGAGGTTGGTGGCTCGAGCCGTGTTGAAGGTAATCTGTATGCGATTGCGCCCCTTGCGGTGAATGGCCGAAATTCCCTCGATTTTTTTCTCATAGAACAGTCGTCCCAAATCCATCGGATGTAAATGACCGATATGCGAATTGTCGACAGACTCGACATTAACATGATAGGGCCCAGTTGAGGGGTACGGTCTCGGAGGATCGGCCCCAGTTGACGGAGTTGAGGAGGTCGAAATTACGAGAGGCAAATTCGTATCAGATGACGGGGTAGCAGAAGATAAGGCTGGGGTAAACGGGGCATTTAAAGGCATAATCTCCGTAAGAATTACGTCCATGGCATCGTCAGGTGAGCCCAGATTTTCCGCACCCCCACTTGTGTCTGACATGTCCCCGATATATAGAACCGAGAATGGGTCTACTATTCACTGAGTAAGAGTCACTAATACACACTTAGGCACACACAAGTATACGTGAACACACACAGTCACACTACTTAACAGAAGCAGTCACTCTCCACACACGAGGCGATTCGAACAGGCGAGCTAAGAGAGACCGACCCGTACGCGACGGAAGAGCACACGCAACTGTGGAATTTGTCAGTCGGCCACTGACGAGTCGTAAATTAATCTACACAGGGCACAAACATGTCCAAGCAGAACTGTGGTTGTAAGAGTCGTCTTCAATATGAAATTTAGTCTCATTTCTAATATCCGAACATGGAACTCAAAAACTCTCAGATCTTAATAATTTGCCACGAGGGACCGTACATGGAAGACACAAACTCGGTGTCACGGACGATTACTCTTAACTCCACGATTTTTGTGTTTCTTGTTGTTGAGAGTTTTGATACACAAGGCAGTGAATATATTGTAATGGTGGTTACTAGAATATAAAGTTTTCTTATGAGAAGTCTTGAGCGTTTCATTCAATTTTTTTTATTGGTTATACCTACACCGGGTAGGCGTAGGTCCCTAACAAAATATTGGCGACCCTGCCAGGATGGCGTATTAGTTCAAACAACTTGAAGATTGTGTTGATTTAAAGACCGCGCGCGTGTTCCTGTTCTGTGTTCGTATTGGAAATGGAGAAGTTAATGAAAGCGCGGAAGCCGGTAAGAGCGACTTTTACGAAGACGTACAACGCGCTTTTGCAAAACTTAAATCAAGAAATGCTAGACGGCGTGGACGACGACACCTAACAGTCCTTGCTAACCAAATTGGAGAGGTTAGGAACAGAGCTGGCACCGTTGGACGAGAAAGTTTTACGTATGTTGTTGGAAAAGGAAGGGGACGAGTATGACCGTGAGTATGAATATGTAGACAGTTTTAGAGACAGATTGGATGATGCAAGACAGAAGTATGCTCTATGGTTGCAGGCTAATTCCAATGTATTGGCAGTGGTGTCAGCAAGATCGGTCCTATCAGATGGGAATAAAACCAAAAGGCAGATGAAACTAACTAAAATAGAATTCATGAAATTCGATGGGGAGATTAATAATTGGTTGGAATTTTGGGGACAATTTCGGCGCATTCATGAGGACTCTGAAATTGAGGACGAAGACAAATTCCAATACTTGATCCAATCCACGAAAGTTGATAGTCGCGCTTGAGAATTAGTTGCCAGTTTCCCCCCTACTGCTGAAAATTACCCTAAAGCAGTGGAATCTCTTCAGGGTAGATTTGGAAGGGAGGATTTATTGACTGAGTTCTATGTAAGGGAACTCATAAGTCTTGTAGTGAAAAATGTTCCTCAAACAAGGAAGAAGACTCAACTTGCTAGTCAATATGACAAGTTGGAAGCACAACTGAGAGCTCTGGAGTCTATAGGTGTTACCCGAGATAAGTACGGGTCAATGCTTTTCCCTCTAGTAGAATCCTGCTTGCCTGAGGAGGTGTTACGTGTCTGGATGAGAGGTTCGTCAACGGCTATGAGGGATCAAGACAATGGGCATGCCGACAAACTGACTGCATTACTTGGTTTTCTGAGGGGTGAAGTAGAAAGTGAAGAGAGGATTACATTTGCTCAAGCTGGTTTTGGAGTTTCTAGTGAATCAAGGAGTGCTAAAGTCAAAGAATGGAAAGAGAGTAGTTTAGCAACTGCTAGTGTTCTCTTTGCTGGTAAAGGTGAAGGAAACAGTTTAACGTGTGTCTTCTGTAAAAAAAAACACATAACAGTGTTATCTTGCTCATGAAATGAACTTAGGGGACAAACGTAAAAGACTGTCTGAAAACAAGGCTTGTTTTTTGTGTCTGAAGGTTCGACATAGGACTGCAAATTTTATTACGAAACTGAAGTGTCTTGTGTGCAGTAGTAAACATGAAGCTATTATGTGCCCAAAATTAGATGTAAATAGGGGGGATTATAAAGGTGAGGAGAAGCACCAGGAAAGGGG
The DNA here is from genome assembly GCA_946902985.2 of Meconema thalassinum. Classification (NCBI taxonomy): domain Eukaryota; kingdom Metazoa; phylum Arthropoda; class Insecta; order Orthoptera; family Tettigoniidae; genus Meconema; species Meconema thalassinum. The sequence continues at coordinate 144,049,418 of OX336389.2, forward strand.
CTCAAAATTGCCTGGTGTCCCAACTACAACCCTTAATACACAAACTAGTGATGTTTCGGAAGTACTGCTGCAAACTCTTGTAGTTAGGTTGGTTCATCAAGGGAGAGAAAAAACTGTACGGGCGTTGTTAGATACAGACTCGCAGAGATCCTATATGTTAGAGAAGATTGCTGTGGAAATGGGGTATATTCCATCAAAGACTAAAAAAATTGAACACAGGCTTTTTGGGGGTGCTTCAATCAGTGCCAATGATCATAACATATATGAGATAGATATAGACGACCTACGTCATTCAATTTCTCTTAAAATAAAGGTGTTGGGACAAAAGGAAATTTGTGGTGTAATCCCACGGTAAAACCGGGGCCCTTGGATGGATGAGATCAGAGAAAAGAAAATCTGGCTCTCTGATTTTGGCCCAGAGCCATCGGAGATTGGACTACTAATCGGCGCAGACACTGTGGGTAGTTAATTGACTGGGGAAACAATCAAGTTGAAGTCTGGATTGGTTGCTATTAGGACTACATTTTGTTGGACAGTGATGGGTCAGCTTTGGAAGACAACTGAGAACGATAGCACAGTGTCCATGGTGAACTCTCTGTTTGTGAGAACTGCTTCTTTGGGTGAACTGTGGAACCTGGAAACCATTGGAATTGGTGATCCTGCTGAAACACTATCGAAGAAGGAAATTGAAATTGCAACATTGAAACATTTCCAAGAAAACGTTAAGATCAATGAGGAAGGAAGGTATGAATTCGCACTTCCGTGGAAAGAAAATCAGCAGTTATTGTCGGGCAACAAGGAAGTTGCGTTAAAAAGACTGGTTTCTGTAACTCACCGTTTGATCAAGGAAGACAAATTTGAGAAGTACCAGCAAGTGCTTCAGGACTGGGAACAGGAAGGGATAATCGAAGAAGTTGGTCAGGAGGGCTCTCAGGATGTTGGGTATTATTTACCACACCGAGGAGTTTTCAAGGAAGGATCGAGTACAGCGGTGAGGCCGGTGTTTGATAATCATGTAAATCGAAAGGAGGACTTTCACTCAATGACTGTCTGGAAAAGGGTCCTAATTTGTTTGAAGTAATTCCTTCTATTTTGAACTGGTTCCGTTTAAACAGGATAGGTGTGATCGCAGACATTAAGAAGGCTTTTCTTCAAATTTCAGTCTCTGAGAATGATCGAAACTTTCTGAAATTCCTGTGGAGGGAGAACTTCACTGAGGGGACTCTTAAAATATACCGCCACAAACGGGTTGTTTTCGGAGTGAACTGTAGTCCATTTCTACTAGGAGCCGTATTGGACAGTCATCTGAAAAGCAGTACATGCTTCACTGAGACAGCAGATAAACTAAGAACCTCACTATATGTAGACATTTGCGTCACTTCTTTGAACACAGAGGAAGAACTCAAACAATATGTGGATGAGTCTAGAGAGTTACTGTCGCAAGGAAAATTTGACCTCCGAGGATGGGAGCACACCAGATTGAGTCTGGAGGATGAGGTTCCTGAAGTGACACCCGTTTTGGGTTTGTGGTGGGACCCAGTAGCTGATACTTAGGCTTGTAAAGTAGCAAAATTAAATGAATCTGATGTTCTCAAAAGGAGGACAGTTTTGTCGGTAGCTCAAAGTATCTTTGATCCAATTGGATTTACTTGTCCGGTTTCCATTGTGCCAAAGGTGTTGCTTCAGGAAAGTTGGAGAGAGAAAATAAGTTGGGGTAGTCCACTGCGTGAAGACGCCCAAAGCAAATTCAATAAATGGTTACATGAACTGCCCTCTATTGCTGAGATTAAAGTGCCTAGAAGATTTTCTAATTGTGAGGACAGATCCTCTTGGAGTTTGCATGTATTTTGTGATGCCAGTCAAGTGGCTTAGGCGGTTGTTATTTTCTTGAGATCATTCAATGGGAAAGAATTTGAAGTGCAACTGGTCGCAGCAAAATCCAGGGTAGCACCTCTCAAGAAGGTGACGATACCGAGACTGGAGCTATTAGCTTGCACTTAAGTGAAGGAAAGCTTGAATCTAACGGACGTCCCGGAGTACTACTGGAGTGACTCGTCTTCTGTTTTATGTTGGATACGAAGCGAGGAAGCTTGGGGAGTGTTCGTCACTAACCGTGTAAAAGAAATTAGAACATTAACTAACCCAAAGCGTTGGTTTCATCTACCAGGGACGGACAACCCAGCCGATCTACCTACGAGAGGTTGCTCTACGTTGCAGCTGATTTCTTCTCGTTGGTCGGAGGGACCCGCTTGGTTTAAGTTGGAAGAAAACAGCTGGCCAACGCGCATTGTAAAAGTTAATGAAGAGGAGGTCGATGAAGAAAGAAGAAAAGGCCATGTTACCAATACCATGCTTGTCTCCCAGGAAAAACACTGGCATTTGAGGTATTTTTCCCAGTACTCAAGAATCGTCAGAATGGTGGCCTGGATGTTACGGTTTGTCAACAATGCCAGGAAGGACGTAGTGAAAAATGTTGCTTCCAAATTAGATTGTCTTGAAATTTCAATGGCAGAGAAACGGCTGCTGAAATTAGTTCAGGAAGAGAAGTTTACCGAAAGGGACAACCAGAAAACATTCTGCTTTTTTAAAGAACAGATGGGTCCCTTCAGGATTAAGACAAAAATTACCAACAGAAAGGATGAATATGATTTCCGTGCGCCGGTGTTATTGCCATCAAAGCACCCTTGGACTGAGATGATAATCAGAGATCATCATTTGAGAGCCTCTCATGCTGGTGTTCAGATTTTACTCGCTATACTCAGGGAGCACTACTGGATACCAAAGGGAAGAAGAACCATTCGCAAAGTCATCACAAAGTCCCAGTGCAGGAGATTCGAAATGGAAAAGACCATTCCGGAAACGCCAGCCCTTCCAGAAGATCGTGTGAGAGATTCAGGTGTATTTGAGGTAGTGGGAGTGGACCTTGCTGGACCGCTATACTTAAAATGCAAGAACAAGGCTTGGATTGTGATTTTTACATGTGCCGTAGTGAGAGCGGTCCGTTTTGAATTCGTCATGACTTTGTCCACTGAAGGGTTTCTGTTAGCTCTTAGGCATTTCATAGCCCGACGAGGAAGGCCTCGTGTGATTTATAGTGACAACGGGACAAACATTGTTGGCACCAACAATTTGTTTGGCTTCATTGATTGGAAAAAATTGTGTGCGGGAGTATCAGTTGATAGAATCAAGTGGAAATTTAGTCCTCCTTCAGCCCCTTGGTTGGGTTGATTCTGGGAACGTATTGTGCAAATGGTCAAGAAATTATTAAGGCGTGTTTTAGGCAAAGCTTTCTTGACATATGAAGAACTATTAACTGTGATTGCTGATAGTGAATCGGTAATCAACTCGAGGCCCCTCACCTACATTTCAGAAGACTGTGATGAATTGGTACCTCTGACTCCATCAATGTTTCTTCAGGACATTCCCGTGGTTGGCACTCCTGATTTAGGCATGCTAGATCAAGTTAATCTCACCAGAAGGTTTCAATATCTTCAACAGCTAAGGGGTGAGCTGAGGAGGAGATTCCGACTGGAGTATCTTGGTAGACTTCTATGCAGTTCATCGGGCAAGGAGTCTGACCATCAGTGGAAGGTAGGAGATGTAGTCATCATTGGTAGTGATGACAAGAGAAGGATAGACTGGCCCCTGGAGAGAGTGACAGCTACACTTCCAGATAAAGACAAAGTGACCCGAGTAGTTAGGGTAAAGACATCCTCAGGAGAACTCCTTCGACCTACGAGACACCTATATCCTTTAGAGGCTGGAGGTGGGAGTGAGGAGGTGCCCTTACTTAGTGGTGCAGTTCCGGAGGCAGTAAGACTCAGAAGTCGCAACTTCACCAGGAGTGAACGAAGAATTAAAATACCTTCCCGTCTCTGTTTTTGAACATTGTGTTTGATTTGCATCAAAGGTGGGAGGATGTCACGGACGATTACTCTTTACTCCATGACTTTTGTGTTTCTTGTTGTTGAGAGCTTTGATACACAAGGCAGTGAAAATATTGTAATGGCGGTTACTAGAATATAAAGTTTTCTTATGAGAAGTCTTGAGCGTTTCATTCAATTTGTTTTATTGGTTATACCTACACCGGGTAGGCGTAGGTCCCTAACACTCGGTGATGATATTGCTAGCAACAATACAATCTTCGGGGCAAAGTTGTTGCTCATGATAAATAGCCTAAGCACGGCGTAAGAAAAACTGTGAGACTAGGGATGTTTTTCTAACACAAATCAGATTATTATTATTATTATTATTATTATTATTATTATTATTATTATTATTATTATATAAGCTATTCTCATGCACCGGTGACATATTACAAAACTTACTGAAATAAATACATACGGTATTCCATCAATAACCTAAACTTAATTGGCTTCTTCTTTCCCGGAAACTAAACCCTTTGCCCCAATTAACTAGCCCTTTTCTTTATGCCCCTTAGGGAACAGCGTTTTGGAACATGGAACATAAGATGCCCATCCAAACGGGTACCCGGAAAAATAGATACCTTACCGGACCGGTAAATTGATCATCAAACTAGAAAGATACCTGGCCGCCTCCTGGCGTAGTGGCTAGCATTTTGGCTGACCGCAAAGGCCCGGGTTAGATTCCTGGATCAGCCACAAGCCATTTATTTCTGGTCTGTACTCACAAAAGTATTTAGTTACGAAATATCGGTAACGGTACACTTACAAATTTACGGAAAATACAAAATACTACTTTCAAATTCATTTTAAAATACAAAGTGCTTTCTATTATTTAAACTGTTCAATATAACAATAATATATTACTACTAGCAGTAGTACCCGGCATCGCCAGGAGGAATGATGATAATATTTCAGTCTCCTTAACACTCAACGTCATAAATTATATTTATTTATGTATTCATTTCTTACATTATCAAACCCAGTGACAATGTTTATACTTAAGTCAATATGGGAAGGCTCTGTAAAATAATGATCATTCTCGAGATATTTGTCTTCAGTCCGAGTCGAGATATGTCGTTAGCGGTCCCAGAATTCGTGACATCTCAGTCTTAGAAGACTTTATGTGGTGATGATTTGAAATATAATGGACTTAAAATCTAGGTCATTTGCACCCAATGACGTTGAGGGCGTAACATCTAGGTAATTTGCCCTACTGATCAGGATGATATTGAAAATTACTACATAACTGAGATATGAAACTTAGAAAATAATAGAAAAAGTTATTTTTAGGACTCACATTTCGGGAAAGACTTGATTATTTTTTGCCAAAGAGCTCCCACTTAGATCGCTATCTGGTTAAAAGTTTCGTCGTGTTAAGGTTTAAACCGTACGATAAATGTCTGAAGCAATTCCTCCAAGAGAAGCTTCCAGATTTCGCTTTCAGGAAGTGTTTCGATTCTTGAGTCGTTCCTGACGTGTACGAAAGAAGTGGTTCTGGAGGAGGATTTAAAGCGGCTAGCTTAATTTTCCCGTTAGAGCAACATATTCCAGGTGACTCCGTTCTGAATTTTTTGGCTAGACAGTGATGGCATACACCATCCATTTTTCCAATTGTTACTTTGGGGTGTATTCCATAATTGTAAGTGTGATCGTACTGAAATGCCTCTAATTTCAAATCAGACGGCCTAAATGTTTGCCTAGATTGAACAAGTCGCGTAAGTTCGATTTCAAGCCGGTCTTGACGCTGCTGAAGTACTTCAGCAGCCCTGAGCTCAGCGTGCCTTCTTTCGTCCTGTTCAAGTCGGTCTTGACGCTGATGAGGAGTTTCAGCAGTCTTGAGCTCAGCGTGCCTTCTTTCGTCCTGTTCAAGTCGGTCTTGACGCTGCTGAGGTGTTTCAGCAGCCCTGAGCTCAGCGTGCCTTCTTTCATCCTGATCACGCCGATATTGACGCTGCTCAGATGGTTCAGCAGCCCTAGTCTGAGACTGCCTTATTTGCTGATCTTCAAGCCGGTCTTGACGCTGCTGAGGAGTTTCAGCAGCCCTGAGCTCAGCGTGCCTTTTTTCGTCCTGTTCAAGCCGATATTGACGCTGCTCAGGTGTTTCAGCAGCCCTTAATAATCTAACTTTCTTGGTTTGTTGGCTGATTTTCCCAACAGATTGTCGCTTTTTGGGAGGCATTTTGAAATAGTTAAAAGAAAAATTCGCATTGGAAAGCCGTTGGTGATTGTTACTATACCAAAGGGCGTACCATGTACCTGTAAATCGCAGTCAGGAAAGATTTTATGTCGTATTATTTAAAAGTCGTATGAACGGAGCATATTATGGGTCATTGGCCCCTAATGACTACTATTGCATTGAACACATGAAACTTAGAAATTAATAGACAAAGTAATTTTTAAGAATCATAGTTCGTTCAAGACTATGTTTTAGTGATTATTACTATAGTCATGGGCGTAACATGTGGGTAACTTGCCCGAATGATGAAGATGATAATGAAGACGACTACTACTGAACGGGTACATCAAACTTACACTCTAATAGAAATACATATTTTTAAACCACCGTCGAGGAAGACTGTGGTGTTGCCTAGTAGTATAATGGACGTAACATCTAGGTCATTTGCCCTTTTGTACCCTCATAAAATCAGACCCCTGCTGGGTTTAACCATTTTAATAATCTTTGATGAACAGTGTGTACGCGCTGGTTGGCGCGATCATAACAGAGTCTGCGATACATACTCGAATTATTTCGCCCACTCTAGGGATAACACTAATGGTTCTTTGGAAAACTAACTTCACAGTTGTTATTATTCCGATCTGTTTTAGAAAGTTCATATTCTCAAACATTCGTTGATACCCTGAAAATAAATATCCATTCTTCTTTTTTATGTGCTAGACATCAGCTCCTTTCTTAGTTGGCCTATAACACTTTAAATGGAATTGCTGAATACGTGGATACAACCGGCACTCCGTGCCGGATCTCCTTGTTTCTCTAGAAGAATTCCGATCCTTCATTTGACCACTAATGTCGTACCTGTCGTTCTGCGGGCATAGTCCCCTCCCACTCCTGGAGTTACTAAATGGAGGTGTGACCAATCTTGAACATTACAATGTTGAATAGTCCATGGGGCGAATTGTTATAATGACGAATACACTTCTTGATGCTAATCACAGCCGATCAAATAGTAGGGGGATGACAAGAATCCTGACCACCCCTACCACGACTACCGCTGCGCGCACATGATTGGTTAATGGCCGCCGCGCGCAACCGCACTCTTGAATGGCGGGGGTTTCAAATGATAATTTAATGGTGATTGACTTTTAACCTAATAAGATGGCGGATATAGTTTAACCTGACCTAACCTAACCTATCCTTACCCACGAGGGGTGATTAAAAAACACCCAAGCAACGCTTGTCGATAGGCAAACCAATCATCGAAGAGGGACATGTCGGGCCTTGAGGTGACAGCCCTCCTTTGACTGGTCCCTTTGGACTGGCCCCTTTTGACTGGTCCCTTTGGACTGGTCCTTTTTGACCGTTCCCTTTGGACTGACCCCTTTTGACTGGCCCCTATTGACTGATCCCTTTGGACTGGCCTCTTTGGACTGGCCCATTAATTTACCCAAATTGTGCCAAAGGGCCTAACTACACATTTTGAATATTTTAGTTTTACCCCTGTTTTAATTTTATTTAATGTATTATTTATATAATTTTTTATTTACCAATTATTTTTTGTCCAAAGGTCGTAACTTCACTTTTGTTGATATTTCCTGAACCCATAATTGGACTTGGACATATGAGGTGATAAATTACACGGGATGACCCCCTCTATTTTTCCTATACCCCTCTTAATTTAACCAAAGAACCCAAAACTAAAAGGTCATCGGCTTTATAATACACTGCTATCAAGAAAAAACGCATCAAACTTTGGTAGTCTGTAATACTTTGTGTGCCTTTATTTTGCAGACGTCGATTATATAGAACCTAAACATGTTCCTTTAATTGTACAGAAACCAAAAATGAACAAAAGTGCCCACAAGGTTACGCTTAATTGTCCCAAACAGAAACAGTGGTCCAAAACCGAAAGTCACGGCACTTGAATGCAACTGAAAACAAACAGAAACTTACACTTAATTCTTTTCAGTACACTGTATTCCCACCTGAAGCCTCCGTGGCCGGCCTCCCACCGCTGGGTCCGTGGTTCAAATCCCGGTCACTCCTTGTGAGATCTGTGCTGGACAAAATGGAGGCAGACAGATTTTTCTCCGGGTACTCTGGTTTTCCCTGTCAAAATTTCATTCCAGCAACACTCTCCACTACCATTTCATTTCATCTGTCATTCATTTAATCATTGCCCCAGAGGAGTGCGTCAGGCCTAGGCAGCTGGCACAGTCCATATCCTCGTCGCTAGATGGGGGCTTCATTCATTCCATTCCTGACCCGGTCGGAGACTGGAAGCAGGCTGTGGATTTTCATTTTCATTTTCACTCTGTGTTCCCACCTCTGGCTCGTATCACAGCAGCACCCCTGTGTGGCATTATTCTGATAAGCCTCCGGATGGCATCCTGGGGGATGGCTCCCAATTCTTCAAATAATGCTGCTGTCAGCTCCTGGAAGGTACGGGGTTGCTGTGGGCGATTCCGGATACGCCTACCAAGTTGATCCCACTGATGCTCGATACAATTGAGGTCGGGGCTACTTGCGGGCCAGTCCAGCAGCTGCAAGGAAGTCCCTGGTGGACCTAGCAGAATGTGCAGTGGCTCCATCATGCAGTAATGTGAAATGTTGTTTACGATGGGCAGTACATGGATCTCCAGAACCTCCTCAATGTAGCTCAGAGCTGTCAATCGCCCCTGAATGACTACGAGCTCACTTTTATGGTTCAAAGAAATTCCTCCGCAAACCATCACCGATCCGACACTGTAAGCGACTGTTTCCTGCACGTTGCAAGGCTTATTTCGTTCTCCTTGACGTCGCCAGACTCAAATATGACCATCTGACCCAGAAAGCTGGAATCTGGATTCATCGGCAAAGAATACTGGCGTCCAGTGTCGGAGCTGCTAGTTGCCATGCTGTTGTGCAAACTGCAGACGGTATCTTCGGTGATGAGGGAAAACCGGGGCTCATTAAGTGGCCACCGAGAATTGAGATGACCTTCCCTTAGTCTATTGCGGACTCTCTGTGTATTGACGACTGTCCCATGTGCATTAATTAGATCATCTCGTAGGTTCCTGGCTGTACTGCGGCGATTTCTGAGGGCCTCTAAACGAAGAAATCGGTCCTCAGCTGGCGTTGTTTTCCGTTTACTCTCTGAATCATGTCGGCGTTTGTCAGTGTGTAACTTTTTATATCGCTGCCACCACCTGCAGATGACTGATTGAGACACTCTGCGCCGCTCTGCCTTGTAACGCTGAGTGCGTCCTTCCAGCAAGAGGGTTACTGCACGCATAACTTGTTCTGATGTAAATGCCTTCCCATATCTTGTGCTCTAATCTGCATATGCTACTTACCAATACGACAGCTCACACAGTACTGGCACACCATGCTGTACGTCACAAACCATTGCTGTTTGGGGCGCGGTCACAACGATAACTGCTACGACTGGAGGGTTATGTCCTTGACTTCAATATTCCACCACATTAATGTCACCAAGTGATAAACAAACAACCCAGCAGAGCACCATGGATGTGAAACAGCATGTGTGTACGCTAGTTCATACCAAAGTTGTGATGAGTTTTTAATTGTGAGCAGTGTATTTCGCTAACCAATGAATAGATGTGGACACTCGAGGTGACAAATTACTTGGCATACCCCCCCTTTTTTCCCCTATGGTTCATTCATTTACCGAAAATATTCAAAATAAAAGGTCATCGACTTTATAATATATCGCTTACCAATGATTAGATTTGAACACACAAGGTGTGAAATGTCTTGGCGCGAAGTTCCCCTTTCCATGTCCCATGGATTTACACAAAATACCTGAAACTGCAAGGTTATCGACCTGAGATTTTAGAAACCAACCTTCAGATTTGGACACGTGAGGTGTCATATGGCATTGCGAACCCAAGATTTGCTGAATTTATAATTGTAAAAAATGATTTAGGATTTAAATTAATGCATGCACGATTTTTAGATTTTACATTTAAGATTTTTGATTTCTGATTTTTCATTTAAGATTTTGGATTTAAGTTTTAGATTTTAGATTTTTGATATCAGATTTTCGATTTTTAAAAAGATCAAACAAAGATTTTGCAAAAAGACCAAACCATAATGTCATGACTAGATATTTGCGGTTACTAATTATTATTAAAGAAAGACGTAAGGATTTGTATTACTTGGAATTAAATTCCCTTTACTATGAATTTTTAAATTTTAGATTTTAGAATTTAGATTTATATTTTAAATTTTAGATTTTACATTTCGGATTTTGGATTCTTAATTTTAGATTTTATGATTTTTAATTTCAATTTTTTAAATTTTAGATGTTAGATTTTAGTTTTTATTTCAGATTTTAGGTTTTGCTGAAAGATCAAACCAAGATTTTGCCAAAAGACCAAATCATAATATCATGACTTGAAATTTTCGCTAACTAATTATTAAAGAAAGGCATATAAGGATTTGTATTATTTGAAATTAAATTTTCCTTTACTCTGAATTTTTAAATGTTAGATTTTAGAATTTAGATTTTAGATTTTACATTTTTGATTTCTTTCGATTATTTGATTTTTGAGTTGATTTTTTTAAGATTTTAGATTTTAGACTTTCGATTTTTGATTTTATATTTTATTTTTTGCGAAAAGACCAAACCAAGATTTTGCAAAAGAGACCAAACCATTATGTCATGACTTGAAAATTTCGGTAACTAATTATTAAAGAAAGACATAATATATTTGTATTATTTGGGATTACATTCCCTTCACTATGAATTTTTAGATTTTAGATTTTATAATTTGGATTTTAGATTTTAGATTTTAATATAAGCCAAAAGTCCAAACTGTAAAGTTATTAACTCGAAATTTTAGGTAACTAATAATTGAAGAAAAACACATAAGGAATTATATTACTTGCAATGATATTCCCTTTACTATGAATTATTTAGTTTTAGAATATAGATTTTAGAATTTAAATTTTAGAATTTGGATTTTAGAATTTAGATTTTGGTTTTTGATTTTAGATTTTGGGAAAATACCAAACTATTATTCACTATTTGTTACACACGGCTATGAAGGTAGAAAGATGATTACACACTACTGAACCCGCTGAGCTATGGTTCATGTGATATTTTTTTAATGACAGAGCATTTATGATGGGATGTTGTACTTTTCAACACACCCAGGAAGCCACGTGAAGCTGAGAGATCACGCGATACTTTGAAGTAGCGTTGAATCGCACTTTTGACTTTGGTGTAAACTGCTCATTATTATCTGAGGTCTTATTAATTATTTTTATCTTTCCTACGAGACTCAGAATATTCCATTTCGTCATGCTGCATTATTAAAACATTTTGGAGAATGTTTATTTTTACTTTAGGTAAGGTAATACCCTTGCAGATACGCAAAAAGGAACGTAAGTAGTCGCTCAACGTTTTCGTTTTGACGACCCACTTTCTAGAGACACCCAGTACCGGAGCACTGCGTCTTGAGAATCCGCCTTGTGTAGGCGTGGAATTACATTTGTCCTACGAGACGTAGAAGAATATCCGCTGTTTAGCGTTAAAAAGTGATTATAAGGTGCCATCGAGCAAGCAAATACTAATATTCACTGTCGATGAAGTCCAGTGAATTAAATAAGAAGCTTGGGAAATAATTATTGGCAAGTATAGTGTATTGCACAACATTGCTGTGACATCACATATTACCCACGCGTATGTGGAGGGCAGATGCCTAGTGGAAATATACAGGTAATAGTGTTACAATTATCCTGAATAAGTGTGATTATAATTGTATGAGATATTTAAATTGCCAAAGTGGAAATTTCATCTTTGAAACGTCGTATAATTCACGGATGCTGCGTGATACAAAAGTAGCGTCACTAGCACGTGCAGCATTATAAAATAGTATTAGCTCACATGCTAATCCACATCTGCAAGATTAAGGCTGTGTCGTATCTTATAATTGAAGCCTATAATAGTCACGACGGACATTATAATTTTGGAAGTGAGAGGATGAATAATCACGCAACTTATTTCGCTACCCACGTGATTGGACTTTTATTCACCATGGTTGAAGCAGTTACCATGGGCTAATACCATCCCGGTATGGGGGGGTGACGTTTCTACAGGAACCAGCGTGATGGTGGAACTTCCAGAACGATGAACGAGAGGGAAGGAGCCAAAATGCCATTTCCAGGCATATCCACGAAGATGTCGACAGGGACAAATCGAACCCTGGTCTTTGGGGGAGTCCAGATGGGAATCCTGATGAGGAGGATACCGATCCAGAGAGCCAGAGAGGTTTTTGTACAACCCTTGTTGTGGAATAGAGAGCTGAGTGAGAGCTCCTCCATTTCGTGAGTTTTTGTCACACCCCTTCTTTGTTCTAGTTTCTGGTGGTATAGTAGTTTTAATGTAGTTTGTGAATCAACCACACTCAGTGTCAGCCATTTTTCTAGGTAGGGATGTAACTAGATTAGTTAGATGTCATTTATTTCAGTTTAGAGTGAGACACCCTTGGGGTCAGACATTTGGTCAGCCCTGGTGCAGCTTGGTGAACGTCGTGGAACGTCAATGCCTACCTTTTTGCTGAACCTGATCGTAGTCATTTTGAGGCTATTTTGTTCAACCCTACTTGGGGTAATTTTCAAGTCTTTGCTGACTGTAGTTATGGCAATCAGATGCCTTGGTTATTAATTGACTGCATTCTTCGCAGCCATCCTTTGTTACACCCCTGACTGTCGTTAGAACGGTCGTATCATTTAGGTAGTCGACAGTAACTACCAGTTTGTAAATGCATTATATTTCATTTTGAATAAGCTCAGAAGCTATTCTTGGTCATGTTTGAACCTAACAACTAGAAGGAATGTTTCGTTGCCTAGCATCGAACGCGGTTCCCAACGTATCATTAAGCAGATCTAGTGTGTGAATCTGTGCCACATTTATCATATTTTGCTTGTGTCGTGTGAGACACGTTTTTATTTGATGTTCTAGCAACTACTGAGTTGCATTTTTAAAGCAAAGAGCTTCAGTTATTGTAAGTTTACTTTCATTTAGACGTCTTTGGTAGAAAGACGGAAGTGTATTACTATACTCAGATTTATAGCGTGCATTCGATACACGGACTCTGTAGAGATCCGTAACCTATGGTAATGTTTTTTATGAACCGGCCAAGTGCAGGTTTTGTATTGATTAAATCGCCGGCCCTGAATAAACTGGTTATGTAACCCAGTGACCTAGAGCACGCCTGCTTCATTGTGAGACAAAACTACTATAGACGAGGACAGAGGACGATTTGTATTTGCTTTTCCTTTCATTGCTATTTTGCTTATGGAAATCAGTTTCCACTCTTGTATTTGATCACTTGTTTTATGGATCGGTTTTTGTTAGTTTAACGCTCTGTTGCGTGTATTGTCGTATGACAGGTACAGTTATGTAAGGTTTTCTATAGGATGGTGAAGTCTACCCTGTTATAGCAGGATGTTATTGTATGCTTTGTCCGGGGATGATCCCGTTGACCAGATGTTATGGGAAGGTAACTGTTGTACAGGCCTATCCCAGAGTTATTGAACGCGAGCTTAGCGCCGCTGGTAACCCGTGTTATTGTGTGTCCGAGTTGTTATACTCGTTGATTATATTCCGACTGTTGAGTCGAGGCTTTTTGGTGAAGAATGATCTCAGTTGGAGACACTCCGTGCCCAGGCTATTGTCAATGTTATTCGCCATAAACCTACGATAAACCTATAAACCGACATTCTAATAATAAGACGCATAATTGTTGTAAAACAAGCCTAACTAACGATTCTTTCTATCTAACTTTGTTCTTTGCATTCTGGAACTGTTGACATAGCCGTGCAGTTGAAGATAATTTCCTTGTGAGGAAATGACTAGGACAGTTGACATTTTTGTAGCGACCTGAAGCATGTGCGAACCTAGAGTTCGTAGCTTGTGGAGCTCAGGCCATGCGATGTCAGACGTGGTCTCAACTGCGCATTCGTCACCGTAACTATACACATTAGATGACTATGGTTTACAAAGAGTAAACCAAGGTGTAGGCAGGAATTTTTTAATAAAACTACTGTGTCTATTTCCTTATTAATTTATGATGTCAAGTGTATTAAACCCTACGTGTTACTTTATTGTGTGCTGTTAGCACATAGTTATTAAGCATAAATAAATTGTTTGTTTTTCATGGCTGTACACTTAGCTTTTGGATGCAATTGTTTTCTTTTACGGACGTCATCGCCGTAAATTTTGTTAATTGATAGGACTTAGCTAGTTGAATTAATGTTAAATTTAAATGTCGAAATGGTACCATCCTAACCTAGATTTGTTTTGCTACCCTGTTAAATGTAAATGCAGATATTAGCTTGATCTTGTAACTTGAACTAGGGACTTGCGTCGTACCATATTCCTAGCGTTGCTGTTGTTGCTTTATCATTGTGAGTTAGATCTTTCGCGAGGGTTTTCAGTAACTTCTCAGGTAGGGGACCTGTTCTTTATCTTTGTTTATTTATTAATTTGCGGACTAGCCGATTATAACCCTCCGAACTAGGCTAGGGGCTTGTGAATTTTAATAAATTTTCACGGTGTTTTACATGAGTCTGGATGTTTATTTTCTTAGTCTAGTTTTAAGGTGAACCTTTCCTTAGGCGGTCTATGACCATCGTCACCATGTACCACGATCCCTGTGGACTACGGACTCTCGTGCCGCTTTAGCCTTTATGGAAGGTCACCTGATCCTCACGGTACTTTTTATTCGATTTATGTGTCGTTAGTTGAGTCATCGTGGTTGTTGACATCAACTAAACGGTCTCATAAAATGGCGTCCAACTCATGTGCCGACGTTAACGTGGTGACCCTCAGTACCATGTTATTTTTTTTGAGGATCTTAATGTTGATTATTGGTAAATTGACAGGACTGGGACGAACTTAGAAAGTCGTACTGCAGATCAATTGACCGCATGGCATTCATGTTTGATAGAAGTCCATGGGGTGAGGCTTTAGTGTTGAATAAATGAAGGATAGGATTTTCTTTGATGATGCCTCATCCTAAGTAAATGTAATACTTTGCTTTGCTCACCGTTGTCTTTGTAAATGTAGAAGCACTTAGTTTGCATACTCCAGCTGTACTCGTGATATTTATATAAATGAAGCAAGCTTTATACCACCAAGTAACTAATCATAGCTGTAAGTTCCAGTAGAGATTGATCCCTCACTTTCTCATATATTTCTTATCTATGGATGAGGAAACTATTCGTCGTGTGTTTGGAGAGATGATGGCAGGTGTGAATGCCAATCTTCAACAGATTACTGCTGACTTAGGTCAGAATACTCAGGCTGTAAATACTGTAAGCGGTCATGTGGACCAGGTTAGACAGGAAGTCAACAATGTCAGTGGTCATGTGGACCAGGTTAGACAGGACTTAGAGATTAACACTCAGTCTATGAACAATGTAAGACAGGACTTAGAGATTAACACTCAGTCTATAAACAATGTAAGACAGGACTTAGAAATTAACACCCACTCTGTAAATAATGTTAGGGCTGATTTAACTCAAGTCAGGGCAGACATGGACACATATAGGATCGAAGCGAGAAATGATCTGACGACAGGTTTAGCAGCTGTTAGGGTTGATGTCATACGACACCATCAGGAGGCTAACCAGCGCGTAGATTGCTTAACCGACCAGATGAATAGAGCTAGGGAGGAGGTGCAAAACCGATTGGAGGAGCACACAGCTCAAATTCAGACAACCTTGAATAAAGTCCAGATAGACATGAGAGCAGATCTGGAACATACCAGGGAAGAATTCGGGACTCGACTAGATCACGTCGAGGGATTTATCGGAAATGTGAAGAAGGACATGGCAACCATGAACGTTGGTTTAATCTTGATGAGAGGAGCTGCCAATGCCGTTAATAACAACGTGAAGACTATCGTTGATGGCATGATGGAGATTAAAGAGGAACTTAACACCAACAGGAGAAACATTTCTGAATTGACGGAAACCGTAGCCAGTCTACGTGAGACAGTTGATGTTCATCATGAGGAACACAAAATTGACCTCATGTTATTGAGAGGTGACCTCAACGAACACGAAGCTACCGTCAAGGCTAAGGTAGCCGAGGTTAGAGACGATGTGGGTAAAATCCAAGAAAATATGTCCAGAGTTGAAGGAGATATCGATTCCTTACAAAAGAGATTTGAGGAAGTCGCGGTGACCGAGAGGTTAGACCTCAGTTATAACCTTAGGACGGCCATACGCGAGGTAGACACAAACCTCAAGGGAAAGGTTGACAGGATCGAGCTGCAATTGAACGACTTAGGCAACAAAGTCGCAGCCAGAACCATCCCAGGTCTTGAAGTAATAGAAAGACGCCTGGACAGACTCGAGACGACTCCAAGAGAGAGACACGTACACCCACAGATGGGAGAATCTCAGGAAACGCCTATATCTCAATCAGGAGGAATGATGCCTACCCATTTCCAACCCAGCGCGCCTATGGAATCGCAACCGTCACAATTCACTAATTTAGCGCAAGGTCAGACCTTGAACTTTGACGCTCACCCGTTTCGACCAGCATCTAATCGAATTAGTCATGAGACTAACACTCCTACGCAGAGTTACATGCAAAATACTTTCAGACCCGCGAATACGGAGGGAAATGTCACCATAATTCGTTCAAGAGAGGAGCAACCAGCTCGCTTCTCGGGAACTGGGAGCGGTGTTACTCCAGTGGAATTCCTAGCAAATGTCGAAAGCTACTTACGTGATACTATGGTAACTCCAGAGAGGGAACTAAGAGTTATAGAGCGACTGCTTGAGGGACAAGCCGGTACCTGGTTCAGAGCATTCCGATACTCATTTACAGGCTACCAAGACTTTAAGGAAGCGTTATTAAGAACATATTGGTCGAGCGACATCCAGCAGAGTATCCGAGCTGAGATGTACACTCGAAGGTACAGTTCCAATACACCTACTCGTTATGCGAATTACTTCGCAATACAGCTCGCGAAGCTCCGTTGTCTTCAGCCTCCGTTGTCCGAACAAGATTTGGTGAACACAATCGTTTGGCAGTACCCTGCGGATGTACAACGTGTGTTAATCGCTGCAGGGGCATCCACTTTCCAGCAGTGTGACCAGATACTGCGAAGGTTGGACGCTAACACAGAACAGTTTCCTACACACCGTCAGCAGAAGGCTGATAGACGCGAGGATAGACATATGAATCTGACGACTGTTGATAAAGTGAGCCAGACGCCACAACAAACACAAACCACAGAGAATTCTGGGCGACGTGATAACAATTACAGTTATAACAGGAGAGAATGGAACAACACTCCGTATACTCGAAATCAACATGATGACCGGCGAAGTCATTGGGACCGGCGATTCGACCGAAGGACGGACGACAACCGACGTCATGAAAACAACCGCCGAGGGAATGAAGGAAGAAATCAGCAACACGGACGTATCCGTAGAGACTATCGATATAGTGGGGGTTACGACAGAAATCGAGACCCTAGATACCAGCCAGACAGGGATTGGAAAGGAAGAGCGCAGATAATTGCAGATCCAAGAAGAGGGAGAACGGAACCCTACTTCGAGGGAAAATAGACATTCGGCGCAGGAGACGGAGCAGAACCAGCCCAGTACTTCTCGCCATGACAGAAAAAAAACTCCGAAAAATCAATAGATTCTTGTTTGGTTGAGCACCGAGTAACTGCCTCTATATTACTCTGGGAGCCAATCCAAGAAGACTTGTTGGACGAGCGACGAACGACGAACCACAATTATGAATTAACACGTCTACCCAAGATTGTAGCCACCTTGAATGAAGTCAGTGTAGTCATACTCATCGACACTGGAGCGATTATTAGTGTAATTTCCGCCGATTGCCATGCCAGACTTAGAGCAAACTCTGAGGTGACGGAGTTGCCCATTTCAGCTATAAGAGTCAGAGGTGTCATACCTGACCGCGTTGTAACGTGCAAAATCCAGATTTTGTGTACTGTGAAGATTTCGAGCCACGTGTACTTGCACGAATTTCTCGTAATGAAGGGCCTGCATCATGATGCCATTTTAGGCGCAGACTTCATTAGAAAATATGATGGAATCATTGACATGGGACGGAATACGGTAGAGTTCAAGCCGAACGAACCCATTCAGATGAGCCTAATTGAAGAAGAACCGCAATTCCTATCCGAAGTAGACGTAGTCGAAGCATTAAAGGGCAAGGAAATTGAGGCGACACTAGATGCCGACGAAGAGGCAGAATCGTTATCAGCACCCACACATGAGGATCTTGAGGCAATACTGAACGAATACCGAGATATATTCGACACCACACCTGGTGAGATATTAGACTACGAGTATGATCTTGTATTACTGGACGATTCCCCATTCCAGAAAAGGATCTATCCGATTGCCGAGAAACATCTCGAAGAAGCTGCTAAGAAGATCCATGAGATGGAAGCAGCAGGTACAATCAAGAAATCACCGACTCCTTTCTTGAATCCCATAATACCTGTGGTTAAGGTAGATGGAAGCTTGAGACTTTGTCTTGATGCCAGAGCCTTGAATGAACGCCTAGCTCCTGAGCACGACAGACCGCCCAAGATTAGGGACATTCTCAGGAAGTTCAAAGGAAAAAGGATATTTTCATCATTAGACTTGGTTCAGTCTTATTACCATATCAGATTATCTGAGCATACTCAGAAATATACTGGATTCTTGTTTGATCAGACTACTTATGTATTCCAAAAACTACCATTTGGATTGAAAAATGCCGGAGCCGCATTAATCAGAGCACTTGATGCCAAGCTGACTCATGAAGTGAAGCAGAAAGTGATATGTTATGTGGATGACATAATCATAGCTTCGGGAACAGAGGAAGAGCATTTAAAGACATTGCGCCTTGTTTTTGAGAATCTCCGACAGGCAAATTTTAAGGTCAAGTTTGACAAGTGTCGATTTTTTCAGGAAGAAGTGAAATTCGTAGGACACATAATCAATGGAGAAGGATATAGACCGAATCCGGCAAAGATTAGAACTGTTGCTGCATTTCCATCACCAACCCGTGTGAAACACGTGAGACAATTCTTAGGAATTCTCCAATTCTTTGCTGCTCATTGTGAGAAGTATTCCGAAACTGTTGCACCACTGCAAGGATTATTGAAAAAGAACTGCAGGTGGAACTGGAATGATGAATGCGAGATAGCTTTCAGGAGAGCTAAACAGATGCTTGTGGACTCAATTCAGTTAGAATATCCAGATTACTCTCGGAACTTTATTCTAGAAACTGATGCATCTGCCATTGGTATAGGAGCCATTTTACTGCAGGAAGATGATGAGAAGAAACGTCATTACATTGCTTTCTTAAGCCGACGTTTAAGACCACATGAATCTCACTACTTCACGACCGAGATAGAAGCACTTGCGATTGTTTACGCACTTGAATATTGGCAGAAACTTCTGTTAGGTCAGAGGATTATTGTGAGAACCGATCATCATGCGTTGACCTTCATCTTGAGAACAAGACTGGCAAGCGACAGGATCACACGTTGGACGCTGTTTCTCCAACAGTTCGATTTGGAAATAGTTTATCGACCAGGCAGAGAGAATGTGTTGGCCGACATCCTCAGCCGGAATCCTGAAGCTACTGTTAATGCCATAGACATCGAGGGAGAATGCGAGGAACACCTTCGCCGATTTCGTCATTTACCTGAAGGACAGCGACGTGAGGAGGAACTCAGACATATTATCCGTTTCCTAGAACGAAGAATGGATCCACAGGATGATCATTATGCAAGGATTGCTGCTGTTGCAGATGATTATTTGATTTATCATCGTGTCTTATACAAGTTTGTAGACGAGGACCACACTCAACTGCGTGCAGTTATTCCTAGGAGATACCAAGAATCTGTTATTCTTATGGTACATTTATCCATTGGACATGGTGGAACAGACAAAACCATTGCAACTATCAAGGAGTCTTTCACATGGAAAGGGTTAGGAGCCACCGTTAGACAGTGTTTACGTGCTTGCGACGCATGCCAGCGGAACAAGTACACGTCACACTTGCTGAAGGAACAACCTAGACCAATACTACCAACTCAACCTAGAGAGTTGTATGCACAGGACCTGTATGGCCCAATACCTAAGGCTCGTCGTGGGAATCGATACATCGTTGTAACGGTGGATGTGTTCACGAAATATACGATGCTTCATCCAATTCAAAAAGATACTGCACATCAGATTATTCAGAGGATTAGACGTCAAGTGATACCGGAGGCAGGAAAGCCACAATTCTTGTTGACTGATCACGGATCACAGTACACCTCAGCAGAATTTGCCAATGCCATGAATGAGCTTGAAATAGGTCATGTTTTATCATCTATTCGACATCCAGAGAGCAACCCAGCAGAATGCGTGATGTCTATTATCGCAAAATTCTGTCGATTATATTGTCAAGAAGAACACTGGCGATGGACTGAAGTCCTTGTTATTATGGCAAAATGAATTAATTCAACAGTACATGAGAGCACTGGTCAAATACCTATGGTCTTGCATTTGAACCAGATGCCGCTGAGAATATGGGATCGTGTGATTGTAAATCCACCTTGTTTACAACCATCACATGCCAGCAGACTTTTAGCTGCGAGAGAGACTATGGACAGACAAGCTGCCAAGCGCTTGAGAAGAACTAGACGCCAGAGGTTTAGAGAACCACTAGTAGAAGGAGACCTTATCCTTATAAGGAGACCCGGAATTTCTAGTCCTATAGACCGCATATATGGGAAATTTCTATCCTTGTATTATGGCCCTAGTCGTATCCGACAGCCTTTAAACAATGGAAGTTATGTGATAGAAGACATTAGGACAGGAGAGCGCATTGGAACCTTTAATGCAGCCAATCTAAAAAAATATCACTCTTGAATGAATTTCAAAGCAAATAAAAATGTTATCCCAACATTTTATTTGAAACGACAGAGAGGCAGATGAACCCGCTGAGCTATGGTTCATGTGATATTTTTTTTATGACAGAGCATTTATGATGGGATGTTGTACTTTTGAACACACCCAGGAAGCCACGTGAACCTGAGAGATCACGCGATACTTTGAAGTAGCGGTGAATCGCACTTTTGACTTTGGTGTAAACTGCTCATTATTATCTGAGGTCTTATTAATTATTTTTATCTTTCCTACGAGACTCAGAATATTCCATTTCGTCATGCTGCATTATTAAAACATTTTGGAGAATGTTTATTTTTACTTTAGGTAAGGTAATACCCTTGCAGATACGCAAAAAGGAACGTAAGTAGTCGCTCAACGTTTTCGTTTTGACGACCCACTTTCTAGAGACACCCAGTACCGGCGCACTGCGTCTTGAGAATCCGCCTTGTGTAGGCGTGGAATTACATTTGTCCTACGAGACGTAGAAGAATATCCGCTGTTTAGCGTTAAAAAGTGATTATAAGGTGCCATCGAGCAAGCAAATACTAATATTCACTGTCGATGAAGTCCAGTGAATTAAATAAGAAGCTTGGGAAATAATTATTGGCAAGTATAGTGTATTGCACAACATTGCTGTGACATCACATATTACCCACGCGTATGTGGAGGGCAGATGCCTAGTGGAAATATACAGGTAATAGTGTTACAATTATCCTGAATAAGTGTGATTATAATTGTATGAGATATTTAAATTGCCAAAGTGGAAATTTCATCTTTGAAACGTCGTATAATTCACGGATGCTGCGTGATACAAAAGTAGCGTCACTAGCACGTGCAGCATTATAAAATAGTATTAGCTCACATGCTAATCCACATCTGCAAGATTAAGGCTGTGTCGTATCTTATAATTGAAGCCTATAATAGTCACGACGGACATTATAATTTTGGAAGTGAGAGGATGAATAATCACGCAACTTATTTCGCTACCCACGTGATTGGACTTTTATTCACCATGGTTGAAGCAGTTACCATGGGCTAATACCATCCCGGTATGGGGGGGTGACGTTTCTACAGGAACCAGCGTGATGGTGGAACTTCCAGAACGATGAACGAGAGGGAAGGAGCCAAAATGCCATTTCCAGGCATATCCATGAAGATGTCGACAGGGACAAATCGAACCCTGGTCTTTGGGGGAGTCCAGATGGGAATCCTGATGAGGAGGATACCGATCCAGAGAGCCAGAGAGGTTTTTGTACAACCCTTGTTGTGGAATAGAGAGCTGAGTGAGAGCTCCTCCATTTCGTGAGTTTTTGTCACACCCCTTCTTTGTTCTAGTTTCTGGTGGTATAGTAGTTTTAATGTAGTTTGTGAATCAACCACACTCAGTGTCAGCCATTTTTCTAGGTAGGGATGTAACTAGATTAGTTAGATGTCATTTATTTCAGTTTAGAGTGAGACACCCTTGGGGTCAGACATTTTGGTCAGCCCTGGTGCAGCTTGGTGAACGTCGTGGAACGTCAATGCCTACCTTTTTGCTGAACCTGATCGTAGTCATTTTGAGGCTATTTTGTTCAACCCTACTTGGGGTAATTTTCACGTCTTTGCTGACTGTAGTTATGGCAATCAGATGCCTTGGTTATTAATTGACTGCATTCTTCGCAGCCATCCTTTGTTACACCCCTGACTGTCGTTAGAACGGTCGTATCATTTAGGTAGTCGACAGTAACTACCAGTTTGTAAATGCATTATATTTCATTTTGAATAAGCTCAGAAGCTATTCTTGGTCATGTTTGAACCTAACAACTAGAAGGAATATTTCGTTGCCTAGCATCGAACGCGGTTCCCAACGTATCATTAAGCAGATCTAGTGTGTGAATCTGTGCCACATTTATCATATTTTGCTTGTGTCGTGTGAGACACGTTTTTATTTGATGTTCTAGCAACTACTGAGTTGCATTTTTAAAGCAAAGAGCTTCAGTTATTGTAAGTTTACTTTCATTTAGACGTCTTTGGTAGAAAGACGGAAGTGTATTACTATACTCAGATTTATAGCGTGCATTCGATACACGGACTCTGTAGAGATCCGTAACCTATGGTAATGTTTTTTATGAACCGGCCAAGTGCAGGTTTTGTATTGATTAAATCGCCGGCCTTGAATAAACTGGTTATGTAACCCAGTGACCTAGAGCACGCCTGCTTCATTGTGAGACAAAACTACTATAGACGAGGACAGAGTACGATTTGTATTCGCTTTTCCTTTCATTGCTATTTTGCTTATGGAAATCAGTTTCCACTCTTGTATTTGATCACTTGTTTTATGGATCGGTTTTTGTTAGTTTAACGCTCTGTTGCGTGTATTGTCGTATGACAGGTACAGTTATGTAAGGTTTTCTATAGGATGGTGAAGTCTACCCTGTTATAGCAGGATGTTATTGTATGCTTTGTCCGGGGATGATCCCGTTGACCAGATGTTATGGGAAGGTAACTGTTGTACAGGCCTATCCCAGAGTTATTGAACGCGAGCTTAGCGCCGCTGGTAACCCGTGTTACTGTGTGTCCGAGTTGTTATACTCGTTGATTATATTCCGACTGTTGAGTCGAGGCTTTTTGGTGGAGAATGATCTCAGTTGGAGACACTCCGTGCCCAGGCTATTGTCAATGTTATTCGCCATAAACCTACGATAAACCTATAAACCGACATTCTAATAATAAGACGCATAATTGTTGTAAAACAAGCCTAACTAACGATTCTTTCTATCTAACTTTGTTCTTTGCATTCTGGAACTGTTGACATAGCCGTGCAGTTGAAGATAATTTCCTTGTGAGGAAATGACTAGGACAGTTGACATTTTTGTAGCGACCTGAAGCATGTGCGAACCTAGAGTTCGTAGCTTGTGGAGCTCAGGCCGTGCGATGTCAGACGTGGTCTCAACTGCGCATTCGTCACCGTAACTATACACATTAGATGACTATGGTTTACAAAGAGTAAACCAAGGTGTAGGCAGGAATTTTTTAATAAAACTACTGTGTCTATTTCCTTATTAGTTTATGATGTCAAGTGTATTAAACCCTACGTGTTACTTTATTGTGTGCTGTTAGCACATAGTTATTAAGCATAAATAAATTGTTTGTTTTTCATGGCTGTACACTTAGCTTTTGGATGTAATTGTTTTCTTTTACGGACGTCATCGCCGTAAATTTTGTTAATTGATAGGACTTAGCTAGTTGAATTAATGTTAAATTTAAATGTCGAAATGGTACCATCCTAACCTAGATTTGTTTTGCTACCCTGTTAAATGTAAATGCAGATATTAGCTTGATCTTGTAACTTGAACTAAGGACTTGCGTCGTACCATATTCCTAGCGTTGCTGTTGTTGCTTTATCATTGTGAGTTAGATCTTTCGCGAGGGTTTTCAGTAACTTCTCAGGTAGGGGACCTGTTCTTTATCTTTGTTTATTTATTAATTTGCGGACTAGCCGATTATAACCCTCCGAACTAGGCTAGGGGCTTGTGAATTTTAATAAATTTTCACGGTGTTTTACATGAGTCTGGATGTTTATTTTCTTAGTCTAGTTTTAAGGTGAACCTTTCCTTAGGCGGTCTATGACCATCGTCACCATGTACCACGATCCCTGTGGACTACGGACTCTCGTGCCGCTTTAGCCTTTATGGAAGGTCACCTGATCCTCACGGTACTTTTTATTCGATTTATGTGTCGTTAGTTGAGTCATCGTGGTTGTTGACATCAACTAAACGGTCTCACTACGTTAATACTAATTTTTTAAGCCTTGAGCGGCCTTGTGATAAGAATTTTATATCCGGACACTAGTTAGCTGTGTGCTAGCACTTTGGCGATTAAGCTTATTTTGACCAGTGGATAGGGTTCTAGAGAGCAGCGCGCCATTTTGGTTCATAAACAACAGATGCTTAGGTCTATATAGAAACTGAGTGACCATGTTGGTTTTTACACAAAATAAACGAGACATTACACTAGAGACGATTTGATTAGGATACTCGTGTAGAGCTTATCAAAACGCCGTTGTGTAACAGTAAATGCTAGTCAACAGGCACTGGCTAATTACTATACATATAAAAACGGTTACCATAAATTAGCGAATATTCAATGAAATTTCCTAAAATTATTTTAAGATATCCTTAACCCTCTATGAACACCAAGTTTACAAGACTGATAACAGCAATGTTGCATAGTTTTGTAAACACTCAAGTCCACAGGACTAATTAAAATAATAAC
Source organism: Meconema thalassinum (assembly GCA_946902985.2). NCBI lineage: Eukaryota > Metazoa > Arthropoda > Insecta > Orthoptera > Tettigoniidae > Meconema > Meconema thalassinum. Next base: position 144,074,711 of record OX336389.2, read on the forward strand.
TCTTAGGTTGGCGGAGCGGTTAAGGCGTTTGACTTAAGATCAAATTTCATGTATAAGGACGCAAAGGTTCGAATCGTCTACCCACTGTAAGTATTACCTGAACTTGGGTTGTCAGCACTGTATTATAATGATTCTCATTACACAAAACGCCAAATAGAGTCCATTATATAAGGCAACTCTTTACAAACATTATTGAAGATATCTAAAGGTTAACGAGTGCATTAAATGTGAGAGGTGGGGGCAGCAATTAAGAAAAACAATGGATATACATAAAATATTTTTATTAATTTAACTTAGATATTTTTACAATATATGCATATAGAATACAAATGTATATATTTACGATTGCTTTCTATAGTTTTAAAAGGATAACTATACATGTAGAGGTAAAATCCCTATGTATGTTGAGACTCACTCTAAGCGGTTACGTGAACCTGTTACACAATAATTATGGCAAGACGAAGTTCATTTTTTATATCCAATAGACTTCCTCATATCCAGTATAACCAGTCTGTTTATAGGTATGTAAATGCTGAAGCCGCCAGATTAGCTTACTGGGATTGTTCCAGTAGACAAATTTAACAAATGATTGTTAGGTATAAACAGAGCATTACCATTATCATCATTTATCATCATCAACATAACCATTATCATTATTATCATCATCATAATCATCTTTATATTTATCATCACTATTACTATATAGCTAACTCGATAATAAAAATAATAGTTTAAAGTGAGAGCAAAATGAGAGCAAAAGTGTCGAGTAACGGTCGGGCAGCGAGACGGTAGGCGCAAGATGCTTAGTCCTTGGTGTGGCTGGTATTTAAGCAAATTGCCAGTGTTTGTGTAATGTAGTCAGCAGATTCCTGCTCCACATACTAGGTAGCTAGGTCAAATGTGGGTGTAAAAGTGGGTGAAAAAGTGGGTGCAAGCAAAAGTGGGTGCACAAGTGGGAGCAGTTTGTAGTAGGCATGAGTTTTACTAGAATGTGATTTGAGTTGGTTTTGATCTCGGCATGCGTAAACATGTCGCGTACACCGGTGGTGGATACTCAAGGTTTTAAGGTCAACGAAAACAGGTATATAGAGTATTTAAAGAGGTGGCGATTGTATCGCCCTGTGGGGTGGTAGCTCAAATTAGGGCGGTGTTTACTGAAATAAGTTAAAACTTGTATGCAGGGCGAGTACATGTGTGTAGCTGGATTGTGGAATGAAGAATGAATGAGTCAGGAAGGCTGATTGATGTCCTTGTTTACGGAACGGGTATCGAATGCTGACTCAGTGTTTACAAGTGCTAGACACCAAGCAAGCGGTCAAGTCTGTGTGGCGCAGCTGAGCGAAGGCTTACTGGAAGCGAGCTAGGGTTCGATCAAGAGTGCTAAATAAATACAAGAAGACAGTTTAAGAGGGTGAGAAACTCTACCACGGCCATAAAACCTTGGACAAAGACTTTGTTTCTTCATTCCACGGGTGCGGTGGCAAGAAAGAAGCAACAGAAACATCCTCAACAGAGGGGGAAGATCAAAACTATTTACCATCGAATAAAACAGAGTTGCCAAACCTGTACTGGTCGTGACGTCATTGACAAAGTGATTCAGTTGCTACCCTTTGAAATGCACTTACCTGGTTACAAATACTGCGGTCCTGGAACAAAGCTGGAACAACGTTTGCAGCGTGGTGATGTACCTATAAATCTTTTGGATAATGCTTGCCAATATCATGCCATTTCGTATTGCTATAGTCAACCTAAATTAAGGCGTCTGGCTGATAAAGTACTATTGATAAAAAGCAAACAACGTTTGACATCATGTGATGCCATGGTGGGGGAGAGGTTGGCAGCACTGATTGTAATTAGTTCTATGAATTAAAGTTAATGATGAATGGACATGAACATTAAACAAACTATCTGTATGCTAGTGTAATGTTCAATTTGCTATGGAATAAGAACAGTATTGCCCGAGTATGATTTCCTTTTATTTAGAAAATTTAAAATTTAACATTTACGTTTCACACATTGCAAATATTAAAAAGTATGTTTCAACTTTTAAAAATTTCTTGATGCGAGTGCTTGGCTATTGCAGTCCTTTTGTTTTCCAAACACGTACTGTAGATGATCACGACACATACTACAGGTTAGACTATCTTACAAATAAGGCCTATTTACCACCACATGTCTATGACTTACATACAAAAACAAATTTAGGAAAACTACTATTTTAATTTGCTATAAGCTCTAATTTATTTTCTTCACCAAGTTTGCTATGGTCGATCAACAAATGTTACGTACACTTCCTCTTTCACTCTTTCATAATATCTCTTTGGAAAACAAACACAACCATTATATTTATTTCAAAAAACGTATATTTACATGCATGCAACTCAAAAGGAACTTTTAGTTATACATTTATAAATAACCAATTCATGCACAATGAAAAAATTCCATTGACCATATTTAATTCCAGTTATAATCAAAATAAAGAAAGTTGTATAGTGTTTTAAAGGGCAAAGGGAGTAGTGCATTTTTCATAGTTACTATTCTTGTCATTACAGAAACAAAATATTAAAATCCGATATTTACATATTAGCATTTACAAATTTCCATTCACATTATCGCAAAAACAAAATATCAAAATCTCATATTTAAATTCTCATTATTGAGAAAACAAAATCCGTTATTTACAAATTACTATTCTCGTCATTGCGAAAACAAAATCTCTTATTTACAAATTTACATTTACAATTTACCACTCTCATCACAGCAAAAAATAAAATCACATATTTACGAAAGCTATTTCTCTAACCACAAAACAAAGAAATCACACGTCCTCTTTGTCATGATACCCCCATGGCAGGCTAGTGAACAAGTCATCAGCCATCTCTCGCTTATTGTCCATCGAGGTGAGTGTGTGTTTTCTCTGTTGTACAAGGTACAACTTATGGTTGACAGATTGTATCCTGGATTGTTTATGGGACATACCTTTCCCAGTTAGTAAAACCTCTAAGTAGTCGTCCACACGAAACGATTTTACCACTGTTTTTCCAACGCCCTTGGCCCTTGGCCCTTTTAGATTCTTTTTGATCTAGCTGGCGATAAGCATAATTTATACGCGAGTCCAACGAACTTGGTCATGATTGAATCACCGCATTCATCTTTTAAAATACCCATTTCTTTTTTGTTCTTAATGGGCAGCTGAAACACAATGTAAGGACTGTATGAAGAGGTGTCAAACCAATCACTATATTGCCTCATAACGGCATAGGGATCACACTGGCGAACATGGTATATAAACGAGTCCGTGTCCATACACAAAAGAGACACATCTCTAAAAATTTGTTTGGCAAACTAGTAGTGGAATTTGTACATCACCAATTTAGAAATGTCTAAAATGGCTTGACCCAGGTAAATGGGCTTATTCATAGTGACATGGGTCTTATATAATTCAATGGCGGCCGAATTTTTATCAATGATTTTAATAGAATTAAAATTTGGTTTGGCAATGTACCGCCGAGCACCCCCACTGCCCTCCCAGACATTCACCAATTTAATGTCCCGGTATTTACGTACATTATCCATTGACTTGCCATAAATGCAGTTGTTCATCAATTTAAAAAAAAGATTTCAGACTGCCGTGTTTCCATTTGAGGTGCCATGTATGGCTCGAGCCAGGCTTTTTGAGCAAAGGTAATTCCTCTGTGGATTTGTTTCAACACTAGACCATGGGCTAGGCACCGCACGAACTTTGGGATATGTAAAACATACCGATTCTTGTTGAAAAGTGTGCCCATTAATTTTTCGAATTTTACTTTACTCTGTGGCGAGTCCGTTTACTCTAAGCATAATGGGAAATCGGCATGTTGGTCATACAGAGAGGAGGGGTACTGCAAATCAATCTCTAAAACATAGCCGTGGCATGTTTCGAGGCTGGCCGGGTTCACATCAAATGCGAAATCTCTTCCTCTGAGAGCCAGGCGAGTAATGTGATTTTGTAACGGTTCTAGCACCCCCTCTCGCTGGTCCATCTCTGGAATTCCAAGTTGGTGATATCTGTCATTCGAATTATTGGAGGAAGACGTGTCAGGTGTCAAATTACTCGGGGTGACGCTCCCCGGTTGAATTTATTGTTTACTTTTCCAAATTTTGACAAAGGGCCTAGCTACACATTTTTGAAAATTTTGATTTATTGATTTGTATAACTTCATTTAATATTTATTGTATTATTTATATAATTTTTTATTGACCATTTATTTTTAATTTTTGTAAAAAGGGCTTAACTACACTTTTGATGATATTTCCTGAACACATGGTTGGATTTAGATGTGTGATGTGTTGTAGAACTCGGGTTGATGCCCCCCTTTTGAATTTATTATTTATTTTTCCAAATTTTGCCAAAGGGCCTAACAACACATTTTGAAAATTTTGATTGATTGACTTAATTAATTTTATAAATATTTAATGTAATATATATATATTTTTATTAACCATTTATTTTCATTTTTATTTTTTGACAAAAGGGCCTAACTACACTTTTGTTAATATTTCCTGAACCCATGGTCGGATTTAGATGTGTGATGTGTTGTAGGTCTTGGGGTGACGACTCCCTTTTGATTTTGATTTTTTTCCGAATTTTGACAAAGGGCCTAACTACACATTTTGAATATTTTAATTTATTGACTTTTTAAATATTATTTAATATTTGATGTGTTATATATATAATGTTTTATTTACCATTTAATTTTATTTTTAATTGTTGTCAAAAGGGCTTAACTACTTTTTGTTGATATTTCCTGAACACATGGTTGGATTTAGATGTGTGATGTGTTGTAGGACTCGGGGTGACGACCCCTTTTGAATTTATTATGTATTTTCCAAATGTTTACAAAGGGCCTAACTACACCTATTTAAAATTTTGTCTTATTGACTTTTTTAATTTTATTTAATATTTAGTGTATTGTGCCCGATATTCCAGCCTTGGATTGCGTGGCCCGACTCATCGCGATCCCAGGTTGAAATTCGATACAACAGACCTAGAAAATTTTACCAAAAGAAAATCGTAGATGATTAGCCACGGAATGAATATGCACAAATAAAATAAAACTTCCACATGTTTATTCACCGAGGCACTAATACAGCCAATAAAAAGAATAATTCCTATCCCCTGCACTTATAGATTGACTAAGTTAAGTCTTGATGTGCAAATAAAAAATAAAGAAATGAAATGCAATTTTAATTGGGACGAAATCTCCTCGTGTACTGCCATTGGATATAATTCAACTTACGGAGATCCCGCATATTGACTTCAATAGATTACGTTTTAATTACACTTTTTATTTTTCATCCATAGATTAATATAAAGTTCATGTTTGGATGTCTTAGAAAACTGATTGCATTAAAAAGAAAACACAAAAAATCATTGGGATAATTCTATTAGATCTACTTCTAACTAAATCACGACTGGTGCATAGTGGATATTCATGCTTATTCTATTAACAAAATTTACAACCTGTATACACATGTGAATGTTCACATCACATCATAGCATAGCAACTTTTCTTTTAACTCGTAATAGATCCAAAATTTCTTTGCCTTTACAAATGTTTAGACATCATTCAAACTCTGCAACTTCTCACAATTAGTTAATACTGTCCTGATTCACATTTTTGTTTCGTTATAATTAAACTTTCCACTGGTATCTTTGACTGGTGTAACTCTCATTGATGTTAAGTAATGTTAATTCAGAAAGAATTACAAAAATATTCATCAGGCAAACTCATTGGCTACAACTTTTACATGGTGACATTTCACTAAATTAACACACATATTTTAAATGGCTTTGTTCTACACAATTAATATGCTAATTATTACTTAATTACTTGCCTATTTATATCACAGTGACCTTTTTATCACACTATTATTTCATATATCTTCGCATATTTTTAATATTTTGATCACATCATTAAATTGCTACATTTTACCTGCGTTACACTTTCTCATCTTAATTACAGCATTGCAGCGTTACTTATTACCTGCCATTCATTCTCATTAACTGAATCATTCAAGTTATATGACATCATGTCGTGTCTAGATTTACCATTCTAAGCTATCAGTGTGTTTAAGGAAAGATTTAATTATCTTATTTAAATGTTTTAAATGGTGCAAAAATTATACAGCATTATTTAAATTTCATTGACCATTTAGTTTAAATGATTATTATCCGTCAAGCATTCCTTACTAATTTTACTGATATTATGGTGTAATTGTGATCAAGATTATTAACAGCGTCTTCTCAATATCTCACTAATTTAATGTTTCATGCCTAGGATTATCTACTACATAATTAGAATTATATTCACTATATTTGAATAACCAGTTGTTTCACAAGAAAACGCAAGAAAAAATGTTTCAATGTCACCGCCTAATTAACGACTGTAGATCCCCTTAAATCATCGCAATATAATTTGATGAGAGTTTTCCAACCACTAAAATCTACTTCACTTAAAATTCTAGCTATTTAGAATCATGGTGATGTCATCTGTACCTTAGGATTCTTCTTGAAGAAGTGTGGTGTTCTTGTGGGACCAATGGCGACTCCCCTCGTTCTCGCCATTTGGTCTTGACCCATCTCCAGGCCTCGTGGTCGACTTGTGTTTGACTGTGGGCCTCCATGCTTGTCTCCAGGAACGTCATCCGCCTCATAAATCTCCCATGTCGCGTGTCTCCTAGTGCGCCATCTTACGATGTTGAAAGTTCTTCGCAAGAAACGAATAGATGCCGGGTCTGATGATATTCATGTCCAAAATTTCACAAAATTTCCGCCCATCTAATATGACAGTTTATAAGATTCTGGATACAATCGCGCAAACCGCACTTTGACAAACCTTATGGTTCTCGAACTAGAGCTGTTTCTAAAACGCAAAGTTCGTGCGTAATATCTCGTGAGATTTCAGTCTCAAACGTGGCTTCGAGACACCCGAATGTCCCGCACGTCACAAGCGGTTGGCCTTGGCCCACATACTGTCGCTCGGCACAATGACCTCGCCTCATCATAAACAGAGTCTCGATTCAAGCAGCTTACAGATTCACTGATATCATAGCGTTCCATGTCCAGCCTAGCTTTAACAGCATTTCCTACGATATTGTAACTCCGTGAGAACACATGTAGACTGTTACTGTACACGTATTGTCCTCACTACTGAAACACAAAGCCTCATTGGACTGCGTAAACTGTCAGTTCTGTAACTTGTTCCGACAGATTGTATAAATCACTTCGAATACCGTATTTTGCCATGCTGGCACAGCGATGCGGTCAGCCCTTCGTCACTAGACTGCCGTTGAGTATGACTCATGCGCGCTCGTGGAACTGTCTTCACTAGTCGACGTATGGAAAGCAAGTGACAGACTTCAAGTGACCTGCTCACCTCCAAAGCTCGCTTTCTGCGTATGGAGACCTCTACAGAGTCCTCCTAAATCACGTGGTCTTCTTCTTCCTTACTGGTCCCATGCGTTGTTACGTCATTCAGAAGCTCTTTCTCAAATCCTCAGATAATGGTTGGAAATTTTATGAGCCTTAGGTCCTTCCATAATTCAAGGTCTCTGGACATCTTGGAATCAAGGTGGCCAAGGCAGTGACGTCTCAAGCATTCCTGCGCGTCTTCTGTTCGCCCTTAGATCACGTGGTGTGTTCTGACATCTTGACACATGACATATCGGGGACAGTATTATTTATATATCTTTTATTACCATCTATTTTTTATTTTTTTGTTAAAAGGGTCTAACTACACTTGTGTTGATATTTCCTCAACCCAAGATTGGATATGGACTTATGGGGTCTCACATTACTAGAGATGAAGCCCCCTTTCCCATGACCAATGAATTTACCCAAAAGACCCAAAACTGCAAGGCCATCGACCTGAGATTTTATAAATTAATAATTGGATATGGACATGTAAGGTGTCATAGGACTTATGATGCCCACCTTTCCATGACCAATGAATTTACGCAAAAGACCCAAAACGGCAAGGTCATTGACCTAAGGTTTTATAAATTAATAATCGGAGAGGGTCACGTGAGTCTTACATAATTCAGGATGATCATCCCTTTTTCCATGGCCAGTGAATTTATCCAAAACACTCAAAATGACAAGGTCATGGACCAGAGATTTTATAAACCAATAATTGGATTTGTATATATGAGGTGTTGTAGGACTTGGGGTGTTGTTCTCTTTTCCATGACCAACTCATTTACCTAAAATGTCCAAAACTGCAAGGTCATCGACCTGAGATTATATAAACTAATCATTGGATTTGGACGTGTGATGTGTTGAAGGACTCGACATGATGCCCTTTTTTCCATAACCTGTGAATTTACCCAAAATGGCAAAGTTATAGACCTGAGATTCTATAAACCAATAATTGGATTTGGACACATGAAGTGTCATATAGCTTTGCGAACTCAAGATTTGATGAATTTACAAATATAAAAACCTGATTTAGGATTTAAATTAATGCATGTAAAATTTTAGATTTTAGTTGTTTAATTTTAGATTTTAGATTTATGTTTGTAGATTTTAAATTTTATATTTTACATTTTGCAAAAAGACCAAACCATAATGTCATGACTTGAAATTTTTGGTAACTAATTATTAAAGAAAGACATATAAGGATTTGTATTACGTGGAATTATGTTATCTCTACTATTAATGTTCAGATTTTAGATGTTAAATTTTATATTTTACATTTTACATTTTTCATTTAGCAAAAAGGTTACTTACTGACTTGACATTTTTTGGTAACTAATTAATACTAGATGATTGACTAGAGATTTTGTGAACAAATTCTTCAATTTTATTTATTACAAACATCGGACCAGCAGTTAGATAGAGTACCTCAAGCTAGCCCATATCTTTACCTGGTAAACAGTGCTGTACGAATTTAAACAAATATATTTTGTTTGAACATAACTGTACCTTATTGAATTGAGATTTTCGAAACCATTAATTTGATAATGCAAACCCTTTTATTGCTACGGTAAGCTATTCTTCTTTACTTTGGGCTTGAAAATGTAACTAGAAATTTCAGCTCTATAAATAAGTTTTCAAATGTTACACATTTTTAAGAGCAAGAATGGGTTTACACAAAGTTATGTAACTTTATACCTGACTGACCGCAACTGGATAGCATGAGCAAGAGATTTTAAGATGACTAATAATGAAAAATGAAAATCCACAGCCTGCTTCCAGTCTCCGACCGGGTCAGGAATGGAATGAATGAAGCCCCCATCTAGCGGCGAGGATATGAACTGTGCCGGCTACCGAGGCCTGACGCACTCCTCTGGGCCAATGATTAAATGAATGACAGATGAAATGAAATTTTAGTGGAGAGTGTTGCTGGAATGAAATTTTGACAGGGAAAACCAGAGTACCCGGAGAAAAACCTCTCTGCCTCCGTTCTGTCCAGCACAGATCTCACATGGAGTGACCGGGATTTGAACCACGGACCCAGCGGTGATAGGCCGGCGTGCTGCCGCCTAAGCCACGGAGGCTACAAGATGACTAATAATGGATTTTTTTAAATTATATATTTATTAAATTAATTAATTAATTAATTACTATTTATTACACACGGCTATGTAGGTTGAAAGATGATTACACTATGTGTTAAAACTAATTTTTTAGACCTTCACCGACCTTACAATAAGAATTTTATGACCAGACACGAGTAAGCTACCAGGGAAACACTTTGGCGACTACGCTTGTTTTTGACCAATGGATAGGGTTCTTGAGAGCAGCCAGCCATTTTGCATTATAAACAACAGATACTTAGGCCTATATAGAAACTGAGTGATCATGTTTTTTTTTCACACACCCACAAAAAAGACACATTGTACTAGAGTTGATTAGGACAGCCACGTAGAGCTTACCAAAAATCGCCGTTGTGTAATGGTAAATGCTAGTCAACGGACAGTGACTCGTTACTAAAACGCATTTCACATTACCTGAGAGGTTTTCTAAAATTATTTTAAAATGCCTTTAACCCTCCATTAAACACACTGTTCACGAAATTGATAACAGCAATGTTGCAAAGTTTTGTAAACACTCAAGTCCCCAGGACTAATTAAATTAGTAACTGTTGGGTTGGCAGAGTGGTTAACCCTAGAACTGCGGACCGTCTTCCAGGAAGACGGTGTGTTGCTTAATCAAGTGCGACCGTCTCTCTGAAAGACGGTCTTGGAATTCAAATATAGTACTCCTGTTAGCCTTCAGATGGCACTAATTTCAAGTTATGCTGGTTCCCGATGCTTTTATCTTTTGTAGTGTAAGTCTTTGGCAAACAAATGACAGTATGCAAGCTATTATTTGGCTGGAGAAGTGGAAGTACTTCCATGTTGATATTGAAGTTGCATTGAGCAAAATGGCCGCCAACTATGTAGACGATTCAGAAATTTAGCACTTGATTTTTGACGATTCGTGTGATAGTATGGACGATGACAGTGATTATTGTGTGGATTCGTATGAAAATGAAGATGGTGAAAGTAGTGGCAGTGATACCGGCGAACAGGATGTCACGCAAGTTATGGAAATCCCCATTAATGCAAGCGATGTTTATCATGTTCCGACAGATGTACACATGCCTAATGTTAGCCGTGAAGTGGTAAGTGTGAACTAAACTGATATTCAACCCGAAGAAAGTGACTTTCCAGGTAAAAATGTACCGTTTACCGTTCATCATCCTGGGCCTGCGAACTTGCCTCCCCGTAATCGCGCGCCGATTATGTACTTCAAAATCGAGAAATGTCATATTTTTGTAAAAATAATTTTCTTTTTAGTAAATAACAGGAATTAATTGAAACTGGTTCTTGAAATAGTAACAAAAAACTATGAACTTTTCATTTATGATGTCTCTGATGAACATTTAACTCGGCAATATGGTTTTCTAGAGCAGAAAAGTCAATAATTTTTTATTTTTTTATTTTTTATAAAATACTTTTTATGATTAATTCAAAGTGACGAGTCTGAATGATTCACCTATATCAATATAATATAGAACAGTCTTTCAGCTTTATATTGGTGTATGATAAGTCATATTCATGAACACAGTATGCTTACTGATACCAAATTCCTTTAGTGTGTACTTTATGGGAATTTACTGCAGCATTTAACAGATAAACCTACAGCAGTTCTAGGGTTAAGGCGTTTGACTTGTAGTTCAAATTTTCTGTTCAAGTTAGCAAGGGTTCGAACCCTTACCCAACATAACTATTACCCCAACATGGGTTACCAGCACTGTATTATTATGATACTCAATATACATACCGCATATGGTGTATTATTTAAGGCCACTTTTTTCCGAACATAGCCGGAGACTGTCGATGATTAGCGATTGTATTAGGAGCGAAAGGTAAGATAACAATTAAGAAAAACAGACGATACCAAATATATATTTGTATTAATTTAATTATTATAATAGACACACACTGAATGCAACTCTGTATCTCTCTACCATTGCTTGATATAGATTTTTAAACACAACGTATGTTGTAGATCCTCTTATAACTTTGTCCATTCACTCTTGTTCTTAAGAACTGGGGAAGCTGCAATGGTTTTTTGGGCGTAAAAACCTCATCCTCTTTTTTCATCATCGTCATTATGATGATGATTATTATTAGCATAATAATTATAGTCATTATCAACATTATCATCATCATCATAATCATCATCATCATTATCATCATCAATATTATGACTATTACTATCTAATCCTTTTTGGTCCGTTTGCAATACCACTTGTTCAAAGTCTGTGTTGCTTTTGATAGTGTTATGGGTTTTTGATCGTCCTAAGATGACTTTTTGTGGAGATGATAAATGCTTTTCAAGAAACAATGCACTATCTTTGCTCCCATATTTTCTCCAACATTTGCTCCCACTTTTTGCTCCCATATTTGCTCCCACATTTGCTCCCTCATTTACCCCCACTTTTTTCACCCATATTTGCTCCCACATTTGCTCTCACTTTTGCCCCCATATTTGCTCCCACTTTTGCTCCCATATTTACTCCCCTATTTGCTCCCACTTTTACTCCCATATTTGCTCCCTCATTTGCTCCCTATTTTTAGCCTACTTTTCACATTTTGCAAAAATGAGGAAAAAGTAGACTTATGAGATCGATCCGGGAAAATGTGTGTCTGTCTGTCTGTCCTTCTGTCTGTCGGTCTGTCTGGCTGTGTGTGTGTCCCCCCTATCAACTCCTAAACGGCTGCAGCAATCAAAACCAAATTTAGTATGAGTAAAGATGTGCACCGGAATATCTCACGTCCATATTTGAAAATGATGTCAGTGCTACCAACTGCTGAAAAAACGCACTAGAAATTTGAGCTCCATGTTGGATATCTTGCAAGGTATGCATGGGAGCTATTCTAAAATTGGCACACATGTAGATAATACTATTTCAGTTTAATTTCCAGAAGCCAACCATGACAGTGCTGCCAAAATAATTTTAAGCCTTCTGATAGGTCCAATGTTTAAATGCATATAACATCTACACTATCAATCGGATTTCAACCAAATTTTGTATGTAATAACTGTACATAAACAGATATGACTGAGCGTATTCTTAAGAGCCACCAGGGCTGCCAACTGTTAAAAATTGCTCTCTTTATTTTTTATCCAAATACCAATATATCAGAAAGTATGCAAGCCAACAGCTTTAAAATATGCACACGTATATTCTGACATTTTAGATTAATTTCGAGTAGCTTATATACGTCAGTTCTACCAACATGATTATAAGCCTGCTGATACGACCGATTTTTAAATACATGTAACTTCTATACTGTGCCCGTTTAGACCGGAGTCCGCACGACCACATATGCATTTTACCTAGAATCAGTCAGCAGGAGAGTCAAAATATCCCGGGGCGCCAGATGGGTTAAAGCTAATCGCAAAAACGACATCAAATGAAAAAATGCTTTACTGATTTTTGGCTCAATGCAACAATAAGGATAGAAGGAGATTCAACTGGGCATAACACATCATGTATAATTATCTCATTTTATTCTGAATTTAAAATTGACTGCAAAATAAAATGCTCAAAGTAGCATCACTCACGTGTGGCGACCCACATTACTATTTACACAATGTACAGAAATTTTCCACCACATTGGACAATTATCTTTGGATACACAAGTCTGATTATCAGTCCTGTAGACTGTGTTCCAAAATTTTTTCTATTATTTATGATTAAATCCAGTTCAAATTTAATTGTCTTTACTGGAATTACTGTAGTTCACTGGTTGAATTTTTACATAATATTAACACTCGTAGAATAATTGTTCATAGAATTTTTAACTTTCACTTATTTTTCCAGTCTCAAAAAAATATTGTCAAAAATATTATTATCTCTGAATCAACACAAATTATGTACACATATTAATAACATCTGAAAAGTATCTGACCATTGAGCATAGCATCGAAGAACTGTGCGAAGCACAACAAAATTAATTGTTCTTCTGACATTAAACGTTTCGGGACGTGACTCGATTATGAACTTCAAGTTCCTAACAAAATATATGATATCTGAATCATCAACTTGATCAATAAATTGTTGGACCATTCAACTAGTTGATTTTCCACTTGGAATCATTATTAAGAAAAATATTTATATTTGTGGCCATTTTAGTAACTTTCACGACTTGCAATTCTTCGACAGAATGCGGAAATAAGAATTGTAGCTTCATAATAAATTCATTTAGTTCATGGCACTAGGATTGAAAACATCCTTCAAATTATTCGTGGTTATAGAATTATTTTTAATTGGCAGTGGCCCATTCTATTATTTTTATAAGAACACAATATTCCAACAACAACGGCAAAGGTCTTCCTCTGAAGAAGAATAAAATACTATCATGACAAATCCCGGTTCTAGCAAAATCAAAGTCTTAATGAAATCCGTAAACAAGGTTGAAATAAGAACTGATGTTTTTTTTAAGAAATAACCTTCGGGTCATTCATACGACGCAATGCGTAGTTCCAATACTCCTTCTTTAACACTGAGTCATCGAACCTGCTATTTGATTGATGCTCGAATAAAAACCTCCTCATTCCTGCGACTTAAACATGCGCACCTGGGAATGGCATTTCAACTACTCCACACACATAAATTTTCTTCCCAAAATTTATACAATAAATCAAGCCTCTGCTTTTTATCAACACTGGAAGATTTATAAACTTACAAGTTTATTTTTTTTACCATTCAGTTCAACCCGTGAATTTACCATACTTATGATAATCTTTATTTCACTTTCGAATGTGTATCTACGTCATGATTTTATATAAATACAATAATATCCTAATTGATACAAATATCATTTGCTTCCCGTTTCATGCCTCTCCGTGTTATCTGAAAAATATACTTTGCTCATTGCAAATATTAACTGTTCAACCAGAACTGTCATGTTGGTTGAATGCGGGCTTGCACTAACCACTCTCCTTCGGAAAATCACCTGTTCCAAACTAGAAATGATTTAACTACTTCATAAGCTCTCTCTCAATAAATGTGATTATTAGAAAATATAAGATCCAAGAATTATTTAGAAAAGTTATGAAAATCATTATTATTATTATTAGTGGATTATTATTATTATTATTATTAGTTATATTATTTTAAATATATTTAATTATTATCTCATTATGTGAGAATCCACATGTTCGATTCTTCGAATATGGATAAAATATCCATTTCTCAACAAAAATAATTATTAACTTTTACAGTTACCTCGGCTGATTACCGTGATTATCAAAAAATATGAAACATTCAAATAAATGCTCGTTATGCTCGGTCATCGATCCTAAACTGTTCTGAGTGCTGAAAATACTCAGAATAACTCTAATATGTCTTGCGTAAATCATTGCAAGATTTAAATACGAAGAAAAAAATGTGTTGGTCATCTGCAGAAAATGAGTTTGTTCCAATTATCTAGGCATAATATAAAGTCAAAATGTGGCTTACATTTCTCGTTGGTCTTGAAGCGTAGTGAACCTGGTCTGTACCAGATTTATCCAGATATATGTCCTATCGGACACGCACGTCTAATCCTTGTATCGGCGGCCATTATATACCCACAATCTGTCTATCACGACATAGTGGACATATTTCTTGACGTTTGAAGTAACTGCTGATCCATTTTAATATTGGCTTCAATCAAATCCATAGCAGTTTGCTTAAATGGGGTCAGATCCAAGTGATCTATTCTCAAATATGTCAGTTGTAACATAACTCACGGTAATCTTTTCAGTACAAGAAAACACTGACAGTCGAAACCAATCAACGGCTGTTCTGAAGATCGTTCCCTGGGCATGGCTTATCACCATCTATCATGCGCGAAGCAACTTATAGTTTCCCTTCGTCGGCTAATGAACAACACCGTGATAGACTGGCCTTCAATATACTGAAAGATCGGAGTGGTTATTAAGTTACAAATTATGAAACTGACTAATTGGACTAAAATATCCAAGTATTAAATTATAATTACTGGACTGTGACAAAGTACTTTCTAGACAAAGTCTAGCATATGTCCATATAGAAATAAAATATTTCACCAGTGTCCGTAGAAAAATAACAATCACCTTAGTGATTCTCTCTGCCGGAAACTTACTATGTTCCACTTGTATCGCAGCACTTTTGTGACTATCACAATTTAAAGATATCTTCTGCGTAGATCCGGCAACCATGTGCCTTGGCTCAACGTGGCAGCCGCACCTTGTCATGCAAGAGCTTGTTTCGAAGTGAGCTAATGATGCTTGGGCCGGCCGGCTTTTATTCAAAACGGTCAGGTCCACGCTGAATCACGCTGAAATCTGGAAATCCTCATATCTCTGGTATCCCTGGTCCGATTCATTTGAGACTAAGTGCATTCTCTTTCATTTGGCCGTGCCAGTAATCTGATCCAAGTCTGAAGTCTCTACTCCATGGCTAACTATTTAATCAACAAATACTCTCGACCTCTGCTACTACTCGCTACGTCACTTGACATGCTCTTGGCTGCATAAAGTTTCCATTTCCTTCTGGAAGTAATGGAGCGCGATATTCAAATAGCTCAACTTTCAAAAGCGGCTGTAGCCTTTCCCTTGATATCTAGGTGTCTGAATCTTGGAATACCCATTCCTAGAGTTGGGCACATCCACCCCACACCTAGCAAAATATAAAAATTGAAAAATGTTTATTTTTCCTATTTACACATTAAATCATCTGGTTCTTGAATAGTAAATCTTCAAATTCGCTGCATTATAAGTTCCCACGATGTTACCAGTTCGTGTATTGGCGATTTTATAGCTTCCATTGTTGTTTACTTCCACAATACGATATGGTCCAGGGTAAAGGCTTGCAAACTTCGAGTACACTCGATTTTGCACGTCAGAGGGTGTAGGTCTTTTCACTAAAACAAGAGTTCCTACGCGCAAGGGTCTGCGAAAACGCTTTCCTCTCACTCTGCGCTCTCTTTTCTCAGCTTGGCTCCTCAACTTGTCTAAAGCTAGTTTCCCTCATCTGACGACTTGGTTCAATCTCAGGTGGAATAGAGATGATTCGATCCCATAATCTTGTTGGTTTAATTCCATGATGAAGCAACATGGGAATCTGTCCAGTTCTCTCATGAATTGTAGAGTTGATGGATTCGGATGCTAATGAGAGAACATCCATCCATTTCCAATGCTCATTTGGACAATAGAGGCGGCAAAATTTTGCTATTTCAGCCATCACGCGTTCTGCTGGATTGCTTTCAGGATGTCTGATAGAACAAAACAATTGTCTAATCCCAAGATTATTCATGACGGTTCTAAATTCTAAAGATGTAAATTGGGGTCCACGATCTGATAAAAGGAATTCGGGTTTGCCTGCTTCCGGAATTACGTTGACTCTAATTATCTTCGCACAATATTTTGCGTTTGCCTTCTGAATTGGGTGTAACATAGTGTATTTGCTGAAAACATCCATGGTCACCAGAATATATCGGTTACCTCTTTTAGACTTTGGGAGAGGACCATATAGATCAGTCGCGAAGATTTCACAAGGCTTAGAAGGAATAATAGGCCTTGGTAATTCTCTCAATAATCTAGAATTATGTTTAGTCCTTTGGCACAAGTCGCATTCTCGAATAGTGTTCCTGACAGTTTGTCGCATTCGCTCCCACGAAAATTTTTCTTGTATCATGTTGACTGTCTTATCTACTCCAGCATGACCTGCAATTCGATGTGCCATCCAGATAATGGGTTTTTGCATTCGTGGAGGTATCACTACTCTCAGCTTCGTATGGTCGGTATCTGCAAACTTGTAGATTAAACCATCTAACATCATAAAATCTCTTGAAATTCTTTCAGTTTCCAAAAAATCATCATCATTTGGATCCATGTCTCCCTGTAGAAAACGAAAAATGTTTCTAAAACGTCGGTCTCTCCTCTGGGATAAATGCAACCATCTTTACCTTCTCAAGGTATCCTCATCCTCCTGCGTCAGGTTAACTTGAAAAACCTTAGATGTAGACTCCACTGCTCTACTCAATAAATCAGCTCCAACGTTCAACTTTCCAGGAGTGTGTTCAATAACTAGGTTGAATTGTTGAATAAAAAGTGACCATCTAGTTATCCTATCACTGGCAAAGTTTGTTCTCAAGATAAACTCCAATGCATGGTGATCAGTCCTCACAATTACTGAATGTCCAATTAACATTTTCTTCCACGACTCCAACGCGAAGTTTACAGCAAGTGCTCTGTGGTGTAATAATTCCTTTCTGATGGACGAAGTCTCCTGCTTATGAACGCCAGGTAACGTCTCTTGTGATCGTCATCTTCTTGAAGAAGAATAGCTCCAATCCCTACGGTGGATGCATCGGATTCTATGACGAAATTCTTGGTAAAGTCAGGATACTCTAATTTCACGCTGTTTACCAATAACCTCTTGGCATCTTGAAATGATTGTTCACAATCTTCATTCCATTTCCATTTGTTTCCTTTCTTTAATAATTCCTGCAATGGAGCAACCGTCTTGGTGAAGTTTGGACAATGCCCTGCAAAGAATTGGCATGTCCCGAGAAAACTGCGGACATTCTTCACTCTAGTAGGTCTAGGGAAATTTGCAATCACCTGTATCTTTGTCTCATTGGGACGGTATCCTTCTCCATCCAAAATGTGGCCCAAAAATTTTATTTCCTTCCGAAAGAACTGACATTTTCGAAGGTTTACTTTAAAGTTCGCTTTTCTCAAATCTGCGAATAACATCTGAAGATGTAAGAAATGTTCCTCCTTAGTCTCAGATGCAATTAGGATATCATCTATGTAACGAATTGCTATCTCTTTTACTTCAGGACTCAAGTTGTGTTCCAGTGCTCTGATCAAAACAGATCCAGATGTTTTGACTCCAAATGGTAGACGGCGGAATACATATGTCTGCTGGTCAAACATAAATCCTGTAAACTTTTTGGAATCTTCACTAAGCCTAATGTGGTGGTAGGACGAAGTGAGATCAATGTTAGAGAACCAGACCTTGCCTTGGAATTTCCTTAACAGTTCCCTAATGATTGGTGGTCTGTCATACTCTGGCAGTAATCTTGAATTCAAATTTCGCGCGTCTAAACATAGTCTCAGACTTCCATCTGGCTTAGACACTACTGCTAATGGATTGACATAAGAGGTAGTGTACTTTTCAATCACATTGTTGCTTTCCATCTCTTTGATAAGCACTTTTACCCTTTCTTGATGCTTTTCCGCTACCGGATACAATTTAGCATGGAAAGGTGCATCATCATTTACACGAATCCGATATTCTTAATCTTTAATTTCACCAGGTTTAATATCAAAAATATCGTGATACTCTTCCAGAATTTTTCCTAGCTCTGGGGACTCCTTCTCAGTGTAGGCTTCTCTTCCTTCAGCTTCATGAAAAATCAAAGACCATTGAGCATCTCCCTCGATGTCTTCCTCTTCTTTTCCCTCGAAGTTTATCTCTTCGGTATTCTTGAATCTGATCGTCTCTGTCTTCATGTCTATCACTGCTTGATATTTCTGAATGAAATCCGCTCCCAATATCATGTCAAAAGCCATGTCCTTCATTACTAAAAACACATGTCGGAAAACATGTCCTCCAATAGTAACACATAAGTATAATTGTGTTTTACACAGAGATATTTTGTTGGGTATTATTCCTTGGATTTTAATTCCTGATACTGGAATCTCCTCTAAATTCTCTTTGAGCTTCCACAGAATATAAAGCTTCTCGCTCACAAGACAAAGCATAGCCCCAGTATCAATTAAAGTATCGACAGGCATACCGAATACTTCGCATGATATGATTGGCATTTTAATTCTTGTACCCATTTCTTTCCGTTTGTCATTATGTTGAATTAAGTCATCATCCTCTGCTTGCCATTTAATAATCCTGGAAGTGAAAGTGTTTAAAATTCTATCTTCTACTGTGAATTCGAAGTTTTTTTTTCTTTTCCATTCCCCCGGGATTGTTGTGTTCCCGATGGACCTGGTTCATTGTGCTTCTGTTCCAAGAACTGCAAGTTTTCTTGGTGTCTTCCTTCCAAGTTCTTCCTCGTCTCCTTATTGAACTCTTCATTGGACTGACGAGTATTCACATTCACTCTGTTATTGTAGTTATTGTTTCTACCATAGTACCTTCTTTCCTGGTACCTTCCTTGATTATCCCTTGGTCTTCTCCATCGAGTATTATATCGATATCCACCATCCGGTCTCGCATAAGGCTTGTAACTGTATCTGTTATTGTACTGATTCCATCCTCTTTTATCGGACTCTTCCCTCGGCGTTTTCTCTTCTCGCCCCTCTCGAATCTCTCGAGGTGTCGGCCATAACAGCGTAAACAGCGTTGTTATTCTTTCCTCCCTTCTGATGGAAGAATTGAGCGTTCGTGTGATCAAGTTTCTGCAATACCTCGTCAAATTGCTCCATATTATAAATGTCAGCAGCGATCAAGTTTCTTTGGACGTCTACTGGAAACTGACGTATTAATGCGGTAATTAATTCATTATCTGGCATCGGCGGATCTAAATGGTGTAGTTTAGAAAGCTGTCCAGAAAAATACGTAGAGTATCGAGTAGGTTGTGACGTCGAGACTCTCTTTGAATATAATTCTGCTCTGACTTTCTGTTGGGTTTCCGGGGACCAAAACTTTTTTAATAACCCACGGGAAAACTACTCAAAATTGGTGAGAGTGGACCTAAAAGCTCTAAACCAAAGAAGTGCGGGACCTTCCAAAAATTTCCCTATCACTCGGATCTGTCTTTCCTTAGGGATCTTGGAATCTTTTAGGTAATCACCTGCTTTTCTCAAGAATTCTACGGGTGTCACAGAATCTCGCCCTGAAAATTTAGAAGGCTTATCCTCTACATTCTTGAATACAGTTATGGGGTTGGATTGAAATATTGTCCTGACCTCATCCTGTCTTTGCCTATCAGTTTCTCTAGCTGCTCTTAGGTTTATCTGTATCTGTTCTTCTCCCCTTATACTTGGCATTTTCAACAGATGGTCAGACTGTTTCTCGTCCTTGATTTGGGTTTTCATAGCCTCAAGTTCCTTATGGTTTTCTTCTGCCATTTTCCTAATTGCTTCGGTTTCCTTACAGTTCTCCTTGACATCAGTGGATATCTGGTTCATAACAACCTCGTGACTTTTCAACGACCCTGTCACATCTGATATGTCCTTCTGAGTTGCTTGGATATCTTTGGAAATTACTTGAATATGGGATGACAAAGATTCCCTAATTTCCTTGATTCCCTCTTGGTTCTCCAGCTTAAGTGTGTCTTTAATCTCATCGATAACTGTGGTTTTAATTTCAGTTTGTAATTCATTAATCACACCTTCTCTTATTTCTCCCATTACTAGTTCTTTGAACTGTTCTGTCAACCGTTGAACAACTAGAATTGCCATCTCATTGCTCTCTTTCTTCACTCTGACTTCTAGGTTGATCATTTCTTCACCAACTTTCCTAAGACCATGTTCTATCCTATCAGCTAAGCTTTGGGATCTTAGATCGGCATCGCGAAATTTATCGTCCATTAAACTTGCGTTAGTGGCTAATGAAGTTTCGAGCTCATGTGTTTTTTCGCATAATTTAGTCATTTTACTCTCAAGTGACATTTTCAAGATTTCGGAATTCTCTTTAAATTTATTTTCCATAGAATTAAATGTACTATTTAAATTTTCTTTCAAGTTATCTTTTAACCTGCTTTCTAACAAATCGGAATTTTCCTTGAGTTTATCATCTAAACTTTCTTTCAAGTTATCTTTTAAAGAATCAGAATGTTCTTTAAGTTTATCATCTAAACTTTCTTTAAGTTTATCAGAATTTTCTTTAAGTTTACTTTCTAAAGAATCAGAATTTTCTTTAAGTTTCTTTTCCAAATCCTCTGTATTTTCTTTCATAATGGCTGCTACACGCATTCCAGCCTCTTTGGAACTCTCTTCCAAACTCCTCATCATCCTCATCATCTCTTCCATAATTTTCAATTATTATTCAAAACTTAGGGGTATACATATTGGCAGACACAAGATTATAACTAGAACAAGAAATATGAATAGCTAATTGGAACACTCTAATAAAATGAGATTTGTCCTAATGTCGACGTGATGGAAAAACAAAATTCTCTACTTTTACGAATTACATTTACCACAATATCACAAGAAAAATATGCAAGTTCTCAAATATCCTCCACGTGGATTCTAATAATGCGTATGTCCAGTCATCGAACGTTTACTACTAAATTTACTTGACGCCCTAATGCTTAAGCCATTATCAAAAATAATCAAACCCATTCTAATTATTAACCCAGTTAAATTTTTAATTTTCCCCACTAATTGGGTTTCCTACTAATTTATTCATCCAAACCAGACATCTCTCAACTCCCAAAATATCTATATAAAAATTATCACAATTTAAATCGGCATGCGATTGACCGTGTCTAACTCGAGCCCCACGTTCGAAGCCATTTCTCTCACTATCTTATTTTATGTGCCAGTTTAGACCGGAGTCCGCACGACCACATATGCATTTTACCAGGAATCAGTCAGCACGAGGGTCAAAATATCCCGGGGCGCCAGGTGGGTTAAAGCTAATCGCAAAAACGACATCAAATGAAAAAAATGCTTCACTGATTTTTGGCTCAATGCAACATTAAGGATAGAAGGAGATTCAACTGGGCATAACACATCATGTATAATTATCTCATTTTATTCTGAATTTAAAATTGACTGCAAAATAAAATGCTCAAAGTAGCATCACTCACGTGTGGCGACCCACATAACTATTTACACAATGTACAGAAATTTTCCACCACAGTGGACAATTATCTTTGGAAACACAAGTCTGATTATCAGTCCTGTAGACTGTGTTTCAAAATTTTTTCTATTATTTATGATTAAATCCAGTTCAAATTTAATTGTCTTTACTGGAATTACTGTAGTTCACTGGTTGAATTTTTACATAATATTAACACTCATAGAATAATTGTTCATAGAATTTTTAACTTTCACTTATTTTTCCAGTTTCAAAAAAATATTGTCAAAAAATATTATTATCTCTGAATCAACACAAATTATGTACACATATTAATAACATCTGAAAAGTATCTGACCATTGAGCATAGCATCGATGAACTGTGCGAAGCACAACAAAATTAATTGTTCTTCTGACATTAAACGTTTCGAGACGTGACTCGATTATGAACTTCAAGTTCCTAACAAAATATATGATTTCTGAATCATCAACTTGATCAATAAATTGTTGGACCATTCAACTATTTGATTTTCCACTTGGAATCATTATTAAGAAAAATATTTATATTTGTGCCCATTTTAGTAACTTTCACAACTTGCAATTCTTCGACAGAATGCGGAAATAAGAATTGTAGCTTCATAATAAATTCATTTTGTTCATGGCACTAGGATTGAAAACATCCTTCAAATTATTCGTGGTTATAGAATTATTTTTAATTGGCAGTGGCCCATTCTATTATTTTTATAAGAACACAATATTCCAACAACAACGGCAAAGGTCTTCCTCTGAAGAAGAATAAAATACTATCATGACAAATCCCGGTTCTAGCAAAATCAAAGTCTTAATGGAATCCGTAAACAAGGTTGAAATAAGAACTGATGTTTTTTTTAAAGAAATAACCTTCGGGTCATTCATACGACGCAATGTGTAGTTCCAATACTCCTTCTTTAACACTGAGTCATCGAACCTGCTATTTGATTGATGCTCGAATAAAAACCTCCTCATTCCTGCGACTTAAACATGCGCACCTGGGAATGGCATTTCAACTACTCTACACACATAAATTTTCTTCCCAAAATTTATACAATAAATCAAGCCTCTGCTTGTTATCAACACTGGAAGATTAATAAACTTACAAGTTTATTTTATTTTACCATTCAATTCAACCCGTGAATTTACCATACTTATGATAATCTTTATTTCAAAAAGCCTCCGTGGCTTAGGCGGCAGCACGCCGGCCTCTTACCGCTTGGTCCGTGGTTCAAATCCCGGTCACTCCATGTGAGATCTGTGCTGGACAAAACGGAGGCAGAAAGTTTTTTCTCCGGGTACTCCGGTTTTCCCTGTCAACATTTCATTCCAGCAACACTCTCCACTATCATTTCATTTCATCTGTCATTCATTTAATCATTGCCCCAGAGGAGTGCGTCAGGCCTCGGCAGCCGGCACAGTCCATATCCTCGCCGCTAGATGGGGGCTTCATTCATTCCATTCCTGACCCGGTCGGAGACTGGAAGCAGGCTGTGGATTTTCATGATAATCTTTATTTCACTTTCGAATGTGTATCTACGTCATGATTACATATAAATACAAAAATATCCTAATTGATACAAATATCATTTACTTCCCGTTTCATGCCTCTCCGTGTTATCTGAAAAATATACTTTGCTCATTGCAAATATTAACTGTTCAACCAGAACTGTCATGTTGGTTGAATGCGGGCTTGAGCTAACCACTCTCCTTCGGAAAATCACCTGTTCCAAACTAGAAATGTTTTAACTACTTCATAAGCTCTCTCTCAATAAATGTGATTATTAGAAAATATAAGATCCAAGAATTATTTAGAAAAGTTATGAAAATCATTATTATTATTATTATTAGTGGATTATTATTATTATTATTAGTTATATTATTTTAAATATATTTAATTATTATCTCATTATGTGAGAATCCACATGTTCGATTCTTCGAATATGGATAAAATATCCATTTCTCAACAAAAATAATTATTAACTTTTACAGTTACCTCGGCTGATTACCGTGATTATCAAAAAATATGAAACATTCAAATAAATGCTCGTTATGCTCGGTCATCGATCCTAAACTGTTCTGAGTGCTGAAAATACTCAGAATAACTCTAATATGTCTTGCGTAAATCATTGCAAGATTTAAATACGAAGAAAAAAATGTGTTGGTCATCTGCAGAAAATGAGTTTGTTCCAATTAGCTAGGCATAATATAAAGTCAAAATGTGGCATACATTTCTCGTTGGTCTTGAAGCGTAGTGAACCTGGTCTGTACCAGATTTATCCAGATACATGTCCTATCGGACACGCACGTCTAATCCTTGTATCGGCCGCCATTAAATACCCACAATCTGTCTAACACGACATAGTGGACATATTTCTTGACGTTTGAAGTAACTGCTGATCCATTTTAATATTGGCTTCAATCAAATCCATAGCAGTTTGCTTAAATGGGGTCAGATCCAAGTGATCTATTCTCAAATATGTCAGTTGTAACATAACTCACGGTAATCTTTTCAGTACAAGAAAACACTGACAGTCGAAACCAATCAACGGCTGTTCTGAAGATCGTTCCCTGGGCATGGCTTATCACCATCTATCATGCGCGAAGCAACTTTAAGTTTCCCTTCGTCGGCTAATGAACAACACCGTGATAGACTGGCCTTCAATATACTGAAAGATCGGAGTGGTTATTAAGTTACAAATTATGAAACTGACTAATTGGACTAAAATATCCAAGTATTAAATTATAATTACTGGACTGTGACAAAGTACTTTCTAGACAAAGTCTAGCATATGTCCATATAGAAATAAAATATTTCACCAGTGTCCGTAGAAAAATAACAATCACCTTAGTGATTCTCTCTGCCGGAAACTTACTATGTTCCACTTGTATCGCAGCACTTTTGTGACTATCACAATTTAAAGATATCTTCTGCGTAGATCCGGCAACCATGTGCCTTGGCTCAACGTGGCAGCAGCACCTTGTCATGCAAGAGCTTGTTTCGAAGTGAGCTAATGATGCTTGGGCCGGCCGGCTTTTATTCAAAACGGTCAGGTCCACGCTGAATCACGCTGAAATCTGGAAATCCTCATATCTCTGGTATCCCTGGTCCGATTCATTTGAGACTAAGTGCATTCTCTTTCATTTGGCCGTGCCAGTAATCTGATCCAAGTCTCAAGTCTCTACTCCATGGCTAACTATTTAATCAACAAATAGTCTCGACCTCTGCTAATACTCGCTACGTCACTTGACATGCTCTTGGCTGCATAAAGTTTCCATTTCCTTCTGGAAGTAATGGAGCGCGATATTCAAATATCTCAACTTTCAAAAGCGGCTGTAGCCTTTCCCTTGATATCTAGGTGTCTGAATCTTGGAATACCCATTCCTAGAGTTGGGCACAATACTATCAGTTGGATTTCAACCAAATTTCGTATGAGCTATGTGTACCATAACATATATGACTATAAGTATTGTTAAGAGCAATCAGGGCTGCCAACTGTTAATAAATGCTGTCTATATTTATTTTACACTAATATCAATATACCATAAAGTATGCAAGCCAACAGCTCTATACTTTGCACACGTATAGCACCTGCCATTCTAGATTAATTTGGAGTAATTAATACAAGGCAGTGCTGCCAATATGATTCTATGCCTGCTGATATGTCCAATTTTAAAATACATGTAACTTCTATACTAACAAATGGATTTCATCCAAAATTGGCCCAACAAGATATCTTAATATTTCAGATTATTTCTGACCAGCACACGCATGGTATTGTTGTCAACATGCTTTTACGCGTGCTGATAGATCCAGTGTTTAACTGCATGTAAAGTCCATTGGACTTCAACCAAATTTAGTATTCTGTACCTTAAGAGATTGATCTAAGAATATATTCAGTCGCCAGGGCTGCCAACTGTAGTGCTCTATTAGGCTACATTATACCAGGTATATTTTGAACTAATTAGATATTTCGATATTAACAACTTAATTTCGTCATTATTCTAGATAGGCTCATATACTGTAGAATAATCATTGGCATGAAAAGTAGGCTGTATAGTTCTTCACGGAACTTCTTGTTTTCTCCCATATTTGCTCCCACATTTGCTCCTCCTTTTTTCCCTCCACTTTTTGCTCCCACATTTGCTCCCACTTTTACCCCCACTTTTTGCTCCCATATTTGCTCCCACATTTGCTCCCACTTTTACCCCCAAGTTTTGCTCCCATATTTGCTCCCTCATTAAACTATTATTCTTATTACCGAGTTAACTCTACTAGAGATTAGTTTATGCTTGACAGTTGATATGAAAGTATCAACAACTAGGTATGGTAAGCCATATGCATACTATAAAGGATATTAATATATTGTAAAGACGGAACTGTTATTTGGCTATTGTTCAAAACAACGTTCAAAACAGTATCGAGGTGACCTAAAAAGTAAAAATAGTGATGTTTTAAGTGTCAGTAATCATCACTGTGGTGTACTAGATGAAACACAGTTGCTGTCAACAAAAAATCATGAAAATGTTAAAAAGCTAGTTCAAGAAAACAATATAGCTCCTAAGAAAGTCCATTGTTTGTTAAAAAGCATTTATCATCTACTCACAAAGTCATGTTAGGACAGTTGCCAACGATCAAAAAACCCTTAACACTATCAAAAGCAACACAGGCGTTGCAACAAGTGGTATTTAAAAAGGACCAAAAAGGATTCGATAGTAATAGTGATAATAATGATGACGATGACAATGATGATGATGATGATGATGATAATGATGACAATGACTATAATGATAATGATAATAATCATCATAATGATGATGATGAAAAAGAAGTGGATGAGTTTTTTACGCCTATAAAACCATTGTTGCTTCCCCAGCTTTTAAGAACAAGAGTGAATGGACAAAGTTATAAAATGATCTACAACAATCGTTGTGTTTAAAAATCTATATCAAGCAATGGTAAAGCGATAGAGAGTTGTATTAAGTGTGTATCTAATATAAAAATTAAATGAATAAATATATTTTATGGATATTGTCTGTTTTTCTTAATTGTTATCTCCTAATACAATCGCTAACCATCGACTGTCTCCGGCTATGTTCGAAAAAAAAAGTGGCCTTAAATAATACACTATCTGCGGTTTGTATATTGAGTATCATAAAAATACAGTTCTGGTAACCCATGTTGAGCTAATAGTTATGTTGGGTAAGGGGTTCGAACCCTTGCTTCCTGAAACAGGGAATTTGAACTTAAGTCAATCGCCTTAACCACTCAGCCAACATGACAGTTACTAATATAATTAGTCCTGGGGACTTGAGTGTTTACAAAACTTTGCAACATTGCTGTTATCAATTTCATGAACAGTGTGTTTAATAGAGGGTTAAAGGCATCTTAAAATAATTGTAGAAAACCTCTCAGGTATCGTGTCACTGTCCGTTGACTAGCATTTACCATTACACAACGGCGATTTTTGGTAAGCTCTACATGGCTATCCTAATCAACTCAAGTATAATATCTCGGTTTGTGCGTGTGTAAAAACACAACATGATTACTCAGTTTCTATAAAGGCCTGAGTATCTGTTGTATATAAAACAAAATGGCTGGCTGCTCTCTAGAACCCTATCCACTGATCAAAAACAAGCATAGTCCCCAAAGTGTTTCCCTGGTAGCTTACTCGTGTCTGGTCATAAAATTCTTATTGTAAGGTCGGTCAAGGTCGAAAAATTAGTTTTAACATATAATGTAATCATCTTTTAAACTACATAGCCGCGTGTAATAAATATTAAGTAATTAATTAATTAAATAAATAAATAATTTAAAAATCCATTAATGGCCATCTTAAAATCTCTTGCTCATGCTATTTTGTTGCGGTCAGTCAGGTATAATGTTACATTACTTTGTGTAAAGCCATTCTTGCTCTTAAAAATGAATAACATTTGAAAACTTATTTATAAAACTTAAAATTCTAGTTACATTGTCATGCCCAAAGTAAAGAAAAATAACTTACCTTAGCAATAAAAGGGTTTGCACTTTTTCATTCAAGCTAATGTATAACATTATCAAATAAATGGTTTCGAAAATCTCAAGTCAATAAGGTACAGTTATGTTCAAGCAAAATGTATTTGTTTAAGGGGTCATTAACTTAACTTTCTCCCAAAAGGCCGACAAACATTTAAAATTAATTTTTTCAGCAATGCTTTCACCATTGCAACTGAAATTTTGTTCAGATACCATATACATATGACTGCTTGTATAAAGGAAATTTCAATTCTGAATACTGCAGGGCTACCAACTTACAGCTCCCAAATTTTACCACTTTTATCTCTGATATTGTGTCACTAAAGGTACATTTTTAGAAAAATTATTGGAATGAGAACACTGAGACTTCTTAATCATAAAGATCAATGCCTGTGGCTTGATCTAACGAACAGAAATTGTTATACTTCATCAACTTTCAAAATTATAATTTTATAAACTTTTTTTTCTTAAATGTTAATAATTTTAGCCTTAAAGATATTTTCTCCTAACCGAAGAAAGGTATTAGAATTCTGGTTCGTTGAATTATGCTCATGAGGGATATAAAGCATCCCTAAAAATATTGTCCAATTTCCTTGGATTTTTTTTTGAAAATGTACCTTATGGGGACAAATATTCGACTTAGAGATAATCGCGTACAAAGAAAAGCATGCAAAATTTTACTGAGGTACCAACTCACAAGTCTAAAACCTTCCATATCCATAATCCTGTGCTCCAGTTTTCTTTTCCTCTTCCTCCTTCTTCTTTTTCTGCTTGCTCTTCCATTTCATTTTCTTCTTCAGGTCTTCCGAGCACTTATATTCACTATTTTTTATTCTAGCAATATCGAGACTTTCCAGTGTTGCAGTGCATCAAGACCCTCCTTCCAATCCCATTCCCACTAATATCAATTTTGTTGCTAGATACCCATCATTGAACACAGAAATGGCATCTAACACACCAATAATTATGGAATTTCTACCAATAAACTTAGTTTTTGGTCATCTGTTCCAGATAACAGCATTGAGTGACTCATTGGAATTCTTGGTCTTTCCATGGAGGCATTTTTTCAAGAGTTCTGGATGGGCAAGTTCTCTGTAGATGGGCTTTATTCCATCAATAACAGGTGCCTGGAGATTATGGTCATGTTTATAATTAATTCTAGGTTCAACAAGGGGGTTGTTAAAACAACACCAACTATCAGGTCCAGGGGGACAGAGGGAATGTTGTGGAGCCTGGTCTGTAGAAGCCTTGTGAAGTAATGTTGTCCACACAGCCTGCCTCATACGTTCAAGGTCTCCAGTATAGCTCCTTATGGCTACACCATAATAATACTGAAGAGAGTCAATTTCAGAATCAGAAAGCCTGCCTTTTCCTCCCATTCCTGATAACACCTTCCCATCAGACAATCTTTTCCTTGAGGCTGTCACGTAATTTTCTCAAGTGGCAACCCATACATTTTTAAATGTGTCCAATGCATTCCAGTTTTTCAACCTGGACAGCTTCCCCATTGGGCTTTCTCTCTAAAACATCCTTGAACTCCTACTATCTCCATCACCTGTGTACTGTGTGTACTGTAACCCATGTTTCTCCACTGGACGACACAACATTTCCACAACACCTGCCACTTCCATACTCCCTGAAGTTCCAGAAAAATTAACCTTGCACTGCTGTCTGTGAACCTTAGACTTCTCCTTTCTCTGCTCACTGTTTAGGTTAGCAATCAGCATAGAACTGTGGCAATATTTGCTGCTAACTACAGAATCTATTACTTTACCAGTGTCAACAGCAATTACAGTTGTATCACCAAACAATGAAGAATGGCCTCTCTTCTGCCAAGTGCCATCAACTGTCACTGCTATGTCCTTATTATTTTCTGAAAGGTCTTTTGCTACAGACCTAGCATTACTCATACTAAGTTATCCAACAGAAGATGTGGACTTCATGAGCAAGGGAATGTATCGCTGAAAGTTTGCTACCGGAGGTGGCATGTTCATTACAGCACTAAATAGTTTGGCACATTTCTGTGACTTTCAAATGCATTTCATACCATTACATAATCTAATATTTAT
Organism: Meconema thalassinum; assembly: GCA_946902985.2. Lineage (NCBI taxonomy): Eukaryota > Metazoa > Arthropoda > Insecta > Orthoptera > Tettigoniidae > Meconema > Meconema thalassinum. The sequence continues at coordinate 144,105,106 of OX336389.2, forward strand.
ATCAAATAATCCCATGTCCCCAACAGTATCTGAAGTAAAGAACGATTCTTGAAAGTCACAGTTATCACACAATAACAAAAATTTAGAGCCCACCCTTTACGTGACTTCGACTGTTCTTTCAAATATAAATAACCGTTCTTGCATACACTACATAAACAATAGCACTGAAGAATAGAATTAAAAATATTTACACTGAAAAGCCTATATCCACTGAATTGAAAGTCTGAATCAGTGCAAGTGGGGAGATTATTGCTGCTTATCTTACTGCAGCTTGCACTCATGCTTTGTGGCAAATAATCTACTCTGTTTGTATTTAGGCCTTCATTACCGGTAGCCTTCGTTCTGGTATGAATATTGCCAGTAAACTACCGTTTCCTTGACCACCTGGGAGAATTACGAGGCATCTTCAATTACTTCCAAAATAAATAACTCAACTAGCACTAACAGCACAAACACACACTCAGTGTTCAAAATACAACAACAACAACAACAACAACAAACAAAAGACGCGCGTATAACGTTACCAGAGTATTGCATGTGCTGCCATCTGTGACCGGAGAAACGTCTAACTACTTTAGAGGGAAATACAAACAGAGGGATGAGTGGGTGAACTTCCTTGAGTCCAGCAAAGTGTGTAACTGTTTGCTGAAGTTGTTGTGAGCCACACCCATTTTAACATCAAACTTCATTGGCCCATAACTCTGAAATTAACACAGATATTAACACGAAACAACTTCTCCTATGATGCTTAAGGTCTGCAACATTCGAAAAGACAAAAAAGTAAAATTTGATCTTTTTACCGAAAAGCTAAGTTAACGCCCCCATTCTTACAGCACTGTTTACCAGGTAAAGATATTGGGCTAGCTTGTGGTACTCTAACTGCTGGTCCGATATTTGTAATAAATACAATTTAAGTATCTGTTCACAAAATCTCTAGTCAATCATCTAGTACTAATTAGTTACCAAAAAATGTCACGTTAGTAACTTTTAAATTTGGTCTTTTTGCTAAATGTAAAATGTAAAATCTAAAATTTAAAATCTAAAATCTAAAATCTAAACATTAATAGTAGAGAAAACGTAATTCCAAGTAATACAAATCCTTATATGTCTTTCTTTAATAATTAGTTACCAAAATTTCAAGTCATGACATTATGGTTTGGTCTTTTTGCAAAATGTAAAATATAAAATATAAAATCCAAAACCTTCAATCTAAAATCTAAAATTAAAAAATCTAAAATCAAAAATCTTACATGCAATAATTTATATCCTAAATCAGGTTTTTACATTTATAAATTCATCAAATCTTGGGCTCGCAAAGCGATATGACACTTCACGTGTCCAAATCCAATTATTGGTTTATAGAATCTCGGGTCTATAACCTTGCCATTTTGGGTATTTTGGGTAAATTCATGGGTCATGGAAAAACGGCATCGTGTTGAGTCCTTCAACACATCACACGTCCAAATCCAATGATTAGTTTATATAATGTCAGGTCGATGACCTGGCTGTTTCGAACATTTTGGGTAAATGAGTAGGTCATGGAAAAGAGAACATCACCCCAAGTCCTACAACACCTCATATATACAAATCCAATTATTGGTTTATAAAATCTCAGGTCCATGACCTTGCCATTTTGGTTGTTTTGGATAAATTCATTGACCATGGAAAAAGGGTTGACCATCCTGAGTTATATAGAACCACACGTGACCCTCTCCGATTATTATTTGATAAAATCTCAGGTCAATGACCTTACCGTTTTGGGTCTTTTGGGTAAATTCATTGGTCATGGGAAAGGGGGCTTCATCTCGAGTAATTTGAGACCTCACACGTCCAAATCCAATCATGGGTGCAGGAAATATCAACAAAAGTGTAGTTAGAACCTTTTAACAAAAAGTAGAAAAAAAAAAAAAATGGTAATAAAAATTATATAAATAATACAGTAAAAAAAATTAAGCCTCCGTGGCTTAGGCGGCAGCACGCCGGCCTCTCACCGCTGGGTCCGTGGTTCAAATCCCGGTCACTCCATGTGAGATCTGTGCTGGACAAAACGGAGGCAGACAGGTTTTTCTCCGGGTACTCCGGTTTTCCCTGTCAAAATTTAATTCCAGCAACACTCTCCACTATCATTTCATTTCATCTGTCATTCATTTAATCATTGCCCCAGAGGAGTGCGTCAGGCCTCGGCAGCCGGCACAGTTCATATCCTCGCCGCTAGATGGGGGCTTCATTCGTTCCATTCCTGACCCGGTCGAAGACTGGAAGCAGGCTGTGGATTTTCATTTTCATTAAATAAAATTAAGAAAGTCAATAAATCAAAATTTTCAAAAATGTGTAGTTGAGCCCTTTGTCAAAATTTGGAAAAATAAATAATAAATTAAAAAGGGGGGCGTCACCCCGAGTGCTACAACACATTACACATCTAAATCCAACCATGGGTTCAGGAAATACCAACAAAAGTGTAGTTAAGCCCTTTTGACAAAAATTAAAATTAAAAATAAATGGTAAATAATTCTTTATAAATAATACAATAAATGTTAAATAAAATTAAAAAGTCAATCAATCAAAATTTCAAAATGTGTAATTATGTCCTAAGTCCACATTTGGAAAAATAAATAATACGTTCAAAAGGGGGGCTTCTCCTCGTGTCCTACAACACATCACACATCTACATCCAACCATGGGTTCAGGAAATATTAACAAAAGTGTAGTTAGGCCCTTTTGACAAAAATTAAAAATAAAAATAAATGGTTAATAAAAAATTATATAAATAATACATTAAATATTAAATAAAATTAATAAATTTCAATAAGTCAAATTTTCAAAATGTGTAATTAGGCCCTTTGGTAAAAATTGAAAAATAAATAATAAATTCAAAAGGGGGGCATCACCCCGAGTCCTACAACAAATCACACATCTAAATCCAACTATGGGTTCAGGAAATACCAACAAGAGTGTAGTTAAGCCCTTTTGACAAAATATAAAAATAAAAATAAATAGTAAATATTTTTTTATAAATAATACATTACATATTAAATAAAATTAAAAAGTCAATCAATCAAAATTTCAAAATGTGTAGTTATGTCCTAAGTCAAAATTTGGAAAATTAAATAATAAATTCAAAAGGGGGGCGTCACCTCGAGTCCTACAACACATCACACATCTAAATCCAACCATGGGTTCAGGAAATACCATCAAAAGTATAGTTAAGCCCTTTTGACAAAAAATAAAATCTCTACTTAGTATAAAACAAAGTCCCCGATTTGTGTTTGTTACGGGTAAACTCGAGAACCACTGGATGGATTTTGATGCGGTTTCCACCATTCTGTAAAGGATATCTCGAGGATTATTTATTTCTGTAGGAAATAATTTATTTATAATCAAAGGAAGCCGAGCAGTAACGATTTCAGTGGAAAAGTCGAAAAAAAAACTGGCGTCCGAGCGCTTTGTAAGCTTACGCTGAGCAAACCGTTAAAAATATCTCATTACTATGAGTGTATGAATTGTTCAGCATGAAATGTTCTACAAAAAATTCCGCGAGAGCATATGTCTATCTTCAATACATCGCCCACTATAAGTGTTTTTACGTTTTAATTTCTTCCAAACATGACCTTTCAACTACTGAGGCGACAGAGTACGAGCTAGCTAAGGGCGAGTCTATCATCTCTGTTACAGCCTAGCTAGCGGGCGAACCTATTGCCCCAGATAGAAGCCAGCAGCAAACCGTCCAGTCTTGTTGAGTTAATACTCCTGAGAACGGTGGTTGTGTTTGGAGTTTCCCTGGAAGTGTAACTCGGGTTTTCTTCATTTCGCCTGTGAACGTTTCGTTCCGCAAAATTCACAGTCAAGTTCAGATTGGACGGAAGGGGGATTTGTGTTTCATGCACGTCGCCATTCTTAAATTACGTCTGACAAGAATTTGTTGCACATGCATTTCCATGATAATATAACTAATAGTCCAGTCAGTGATTTTAACCCATCATGCCGAGTCGTAAAACGGATATTGGTCGTTGTTCATTGACACTGGAGGAAAAAAAAGCGCTTATCACGTAATGGATTTTCCCGGGCGAAGCCAATAAGTCAATCAATCAAAATTTCAAAATGTGTAGTTATGTTCTAAGTCAAAATTTTGAAAAATAAATAGTAAATTCAAAAGGGGGGCTTCTCCTCGAGTCCTACAACACATCACATATCTAAATCCGACCATGGGTTCAGGAAATATTAACATAAGTGTAGTTAGGCCTCTTTGACAAAAATTAAAAATAAAAATAAATGGTCAATAAAAATTATATAAATAATACATTTAATGTTAAATAAAATTAAAAAAGTCAATAAGTCAAAATTTTCAAAATGTGTATTTAGGCCCTTTGGTAAAATTCGGAAAAATAAATAATAAATTCAAGAGGGGGGCATCACCCCGAATCCTACAACACATCGCACATCTAACTCCGACCATGGGTTCATGAAATATCATCAAAAGTGTAGTTAAGCTCTTTTGACAAAAATTAAAAATAAATGGTAAATAAAAAATTATATAAATAATACATTAAATATTAAATAAAATTAATAAATGTCAATAAGTCAAAATTTTCAAAATGTGTAGTTAGGCCCTTTGTCAAAATTTGGAAAAATAAATAATAAATTCAAAAGAGGAGCGTCACCTCGAGTAATTTGACACCAGGCACGGGTTCCTCCAATAATTTCTACGAATGATATCACCATCTTGGAATTCCAGAACGGGACCAGCGAGAGGGGTTGCTTGAACCGTTACAAAACCACTATTCAGGCGAAATCACTATAGGGAAGAGGTTGCCTCATAGCATAACCATACAAATTATTTACATCATAGTACATTAGGTACGATTCTGATTCTTCTGGGGAATAGGATGGCATGTATTTGTTATTGGCCTCAGCATGGCGCTGGCTAAGTGATACAAACCCGCCACTAATGCCACTCTCAAATAATAATACCTTGTCCGCATCAGTTAGTTAATCCAATTTGACTTGTGTGTATCGCAATGCCACATCAAACGAAAGCCCCGGACTTGTAAAATAATGAGCCGGGTCAAGTCCATAAATGTTGCGGCACATGTCACGGAACTCCTCAAACACATCCGTGAGCAACAATACATCAAGTTTTAAGTAATGCATGCCATAATCCCCTAACATCCAGGATTCTCAAAATGTGTTCTCGTGTATTTCAATTCATTTTCATCCAAGCCGTTCACTAGGCTGTCTAGGGATGAAGCCATAAACTTAAACGAGTCAAGGTATCGAATACGAAATTTGCCCAACCGCCTTGATAATGCTGTAAAACGTTCATGGTTTTGGGGAATAATGGAAAAGGTTCCAATTCAAATATGACCCAATTCACGAATCAGGAACTGTATATCATAGCTCGTGAGATTGTGAAAAAAACACGCTTAAAAATTGAGGGGCTGGGTAATTCACTTTACATGCCCTGTGAGCAGTTACGGGAAATTCACCTGTAAAGTGCGAGTGATCATAAACTGTGTCCTCGACACTGACCAGCGGCTTTTCACAAATGTGACATGTCGTGACATGCGTGTACTGTCCCTCTTTCTCTCGAGTGAGATTCATAGCCACTTTATTGACCAGTAATCCTTGTACATGGTCAGGTAACTCGACAAGTTCATTTAAGAACCATTTAGTACAATCTGAGCCCTGATGAAATTTAAAATAGAACTTGGTGTGTCATACGCACACACAACATTCAGTCCTATGGCAAAGGGTACGTGCTTTTGAATAGGGGTGGTTGATCTCACATCTGGATTTGGCTCATATCCAGGCATGGGCATAGTAAGAGCCTCAAAATCGGCATACACTACAAACGGTACAATATCTCGCTTGCGTATATTATTAAATTTCAATACAGCCTCATCCCCTTGTGGCAATACTAGTCTCTGGCCTCTTGTGAGTTGCAATCTAGCCTGTGTCGTTCCAAAAGAATGGAGGTTCCAAAGAACTGGAAGCATTGGTCACAAATGTGTTTTCTATTATGATCTTTAGACTGTTGACTGCCTACCAATTTGCTTAAATTATTAATAAGACAATAATGATTTACAGCCCCCATAGTCAGATAAAAAAGGTGAATGTGGTGTTGTTTTGGTTCTTTCGTGGCGTAGAGCGGACCCATAAGTTCATCCCTGTCAACGCCATACACCGTAAAAGATTAGTCGGGGTTATCCTGTTCAAACCTATGGATGTTAGTTAAGTCCATAGGGAAGACACGCGAGATAAATTCAAATTTTGTTCTAATTGGTCAAACACGGCCTTGTACTTTCCTGGCCATTCACCATGACGATGTACTGGCTACAAGTACGCGGCCAAGCACCAAATAAAATACTCATCATCCCAGTTCTTTATATTCAACACCGCATTTTTCAATTCTATCGCTTCCGGTGTGGGGATATGACTGGACCCAGCATTAAAAAGGTTAAATTGACAAATGTTCATTTGCAAGTAATGAATTTTGTCTAAAGCAAGGCCACTGGGCCCTTCTTGTAATTTGTCAAACTTACTTAGCAAGGCATTGGCACTGTAAGTCCCGTACCACTCTTCTAAATTATCACTTATTAAGAGCTCCTGCATCTTCGTGCATAAATTGATTTTTTCTTTGTGTTCAACGTTGTTCTTTCGTAGACAAAATCACAAACCATTTCCATATTTACCTTTAAAGCCCTATGCATCTCTGGAGCAGTATACATTTGTTCCTTAAAAATCGGGAAACAAGATTCGAAAAATTCCTGTGGAGTTATTGTTTCTTTGACATTTATTATTCGCCCAGAGCACAGTCCTGTTCAAAAAGAAGAGACCAGGGGTTGCCATATTAAGACATTTTCAGTGGAGGTAGAGCTAGCCATATTTGCAAGTTAGTCCTACCTGATGTGTTCTGCACACAAAAAACCTGCTGGTCAGATACACGCTGGAAAAACACCAATGTTTTAAACAGTTGGCAGTGCACGTGTTCCACTTGCTAACCTTCCCAGGATTTATCAGCAACATGTATACCGCACAAGCTTTCCAGTAATCTAAAAAAAACATCATAAATATATAAACTCAAATTCATATATACATTACATAAAAGAGGTACAAAATAAATTTAATGAAACATTTATAATAATTTAAAATCTTACCTTAGCTTGCAAAGCCTGCTTCACCCTTTCCTTGTAAGCTCAAGAGTGTGTTGATCTCTCCTTCTAGCACAAAACAGGTAAGCGTACACACCAATTATCTAAAAACCAATAAATACAATTCATTCATCTTTCAATATATCTGTAAACAGTCAATAACATTTCCCAATTAATAAATTAGTCAACCCCATAGTGTTGGGGTAGCGCGCCTGCCTTTTAACAAGATGCCTCAAATTCAATTTCCAGCCTTGTGAGGGATTTTAAAACTACTGTCACAAAAAAACAAGATTAACGGCCTAGAGAGTGCCCTTATGCAGGTATATCTCTCGCAGTTAACTGAGATAATATTAAAATACCAAAAAATGTAATTTATCGTTGAATATATTTTTAAACAATATTGTCAATAAAATGTATCAATAAATAAATTAGCCGACCCCGTAGTGTTAGGATAGCGCGCCTGCTTTTTACCCTTGGGCCTTAAGTTGGATTTCCAGCTTTGTCAGGGATTTTAGGAACTACCATACAGGGTGCACTCAGTCTCATGAGGACCATTGAGCAGCTGTTTGATAGTGAGGCAGCGCTCCGGTCACAAAAAACAAGATTAACCACCTAGAGGGGGCCCTCGTGTAGGTATAAATACTCTCGCAGAATTTGATATCGCTTATTAAGAGAGTTCTTGAGTAACAGCGAAAGACCAGAAACATCCTGCTTGCTTGTGAGCTCTTCAGAGGCTATTACAGCCATCTTATTCATTACTAATTAATTCATCGATCAATATATTAATATGCTGGCTGTAAATATAATAAATAAAGTATATCTCCGACTACATATATAGCCAAGCGTGTGGCTTTCTCCGTTAGCTATACTCGATTAGTAACTGTCAGCATTTATATTCCAACATTCACAGCAGCACGTATTAATATTCAGGGCGTGGTAGGACAGTGGTCAAGTTGTTGGCCTCTCAACAAGGTGGATAAATATCGCTTCCACGACACTAATCCATCTGTCATCAGCTAATAAAAATAATAATCCGTCATTAACCCATAATCATTATCGGTTACACCTTTTTATTGCAGCAAATCAAAAAAACATCCATCCACTGTAAAAAAAAGATTCACCTCACATGGCCAAGGCAAAGTACTGTCGGGTTAGAAGAAAAATAACCACCCCGAGCATCTCATTAAACCCTTAAAAAATCCATGGTTGATAAACTAATAAAATAATTATTTTAAAAACCTCAAAGGCTTGTTATCTGATTAAATCTGATTAAATCGTCAAAAATTTAGCCCATAAACAAGGGGGGGGGGGGGGAAGGCATCACCCTGAGTAAAATAAGTCCTAACATGTCTCTCTAAACTTAGGAGTTCCAAAGATTCTAAAGGAATACAAATTAATAACCTTTTAATTTCGGGTATTTTTAATAAATTCATGGGCCATTGGTTCACAAAATATCGCTTGCCTTATAACAGGAGCCCACTGACAATCACGCGCGCACAGCGGGCAGGTGTTCTAAAAATATTAAAGGAATTAAAATCAAACACCCTTTAATTTCGAATATTTTTATATATGTATGGACCAATGGTTCGCAAAATATTGCTTGCCTATCGACATGGACCCCACTGTCAATCGCGCACGCACTGGTGTATTCTTTGGAATACACAGTTAGACAAAGTGAGCTTTTGCTTCTCTTTGCTTTATTTCATTACTTCCTTTTTTTTTCGCAAACACCAACAGTGATTTCCTGGTTTCCTTTTGATGGTATACTTTGCTTATACTATCTGCGAGCCTGTTCTAGATATATATCTTCCATGACCCACCTAGCGTCATCTAGCAGCGAATCTCTAAAGTTCCTCAATTTTTCTCTGTACAAGAGGACTTCCTTACCAATCTGGCCACCAGATCTCGTCGCTATCGCCAGCTATCATCACCGTGGTCGAGAGGACTTCGTCTACTTTCTCATCCACCAGGCTTCGCTAGTGACGCCTACTATCAACTCTTTGAAGACCATTTCATCAAGAGAATTAATTTTTACAATGTTGGGTATTCTGATGTATATTCCTTTGTCTTTTCCCTTCCCTGGTCTCTCCGCGCTTCGTTGAGCTGGCCTCACTTGTGCTACAGTCGTCAAGACTTCCAGTCGGAGCTTACCAAGAGCTCGTCTCCTCTCCTCGAGAGACAAACTTTCAAATTGGACGCCATGTCCGGATCGTAACTAACGGTCAACTAGGAGAATCGCCGTTCATCAGAAATGAGCTAAGTACTACTTCAACGTTCTTCAACTCTTTTTAATTGCTTGTAAATAGCTACATGCTTTTTAACCATCATTTTACAGACAGTGTGATATTACTAAATGTGGGGCAATAACCATCTTCGCGGGATTTTCGAGGTTGGGCTTTATCTATGTAAGCTAATCTTAACATGAAACAGCATTTATTATGCATATTAACTGAGATAATTTCTCACAACGTGGGACATCTTTAAATTACCCACTGTCTGTAGAAAACTTAGCTCGTTCCACCGCTGGACTTTTTCTGTCAATTTCAACCGTTATGATTGTTCTGGAATTTTCCATGCCAAACAATTCATCTACAAGTTAAACCTTCTAGTATTTTCCACTCACATATGGGAATACTTTTTCTAGCCAAGGAATCTTCCTTATGAACAGTTAATCAACACCTAATTTTTCTTCCTCCGTTGGAATTTTTCTGCTGCATTCAACTATAACCTACAAATTGTCAACGCAATAGACTCTCGCAAACCTAGTGCAACTAGTTATTTTTCACCATTGCAATAACTTTCCTTGCTATAAACTTTTTGTGCTACAATAGTGAACTTTTCAACCACGTCAATAGACTATAGTGAAACAGTGCTCGTTCGATTTCTCATCCGCGTCGCGCTCATCTGAAATAAATAAAATAGGCCAAGAACTTTCTCTACAAAGTTCCTATTTCCTCTTCCTCAACCCCTCTTTACTAACAAATTAGGTTAATCTTTAAATTTATGTATTTTGCAACGAGGCCTCGCCAAACCATAGGCGCCCTCCCAACTTTCTCCACTTTCCATTTATTCACTCTGTATAAATATCAGCAGTTAGAAACTGCTTATTAATCTATTTCTTTTCTTGCTAGCACAAGAATTGGTTATTGTCTACCAAATTTTCATTAATCTCTTTAATCCAGGTTTCACGAATGGGTAACTGGCCCCATTTTCTTCTCGTGATCCTGTTTAAATATAGAAGTTTTAGAAACTTCCTTCTAATTTTTCTCTTCAGGTTTCACAATAAGTGACCTGCCCTATTTGTATAACCTCTAAAAGTAATTCTGTATTATTATAAGAAGTTATAGAAACTTCTATTTCATTTCTCCCTTTTTTTTTGTTGTTGTTACTTTCGAAGTTGTTATTTGATCATATTTCTAAGATACCCATCTAGATATCCTTAAAGTACACATTTTCTACTTGATTTATTGTTTAACTTTAATTACGTTAATTATCTTTAAATTTTCCATTTATTAATCTTAGCATCATTTCAAAATCTCACGAAGATTTTAGTGCCTATAAAAGGTTTCAAACCAAAAATTGTCAATTGCCTGGTGCAAGCTTTAAATGATTTTAGGAGGTCTGCGACCCCAATTGTTTATAAAATTAAATTATATATGTGTCAAATTGATTACTCCTTTTTGCATTGTTAAATAAATCAAGATTTATCCTTTTGCTTTATCATTTCTCTAAAATAACGATTAGGCAAGATCCTGTCTTCCCCTACTCTTCCTATGGGCTTAACTTTAAAAACCTTACAAATAAAATTAATAACAGTTCCACTTTTTGTTTCATTTGAGCAAGAACTCTTAGTCACAAACTTATTAAAGCCTCTCTTAGCTTTGATAGCTAATTCTAACTGGCCAGTAAGGCAAGCATAACTCGCTACGCCAGCTTCCTGCTTGTTGAGATCTTCTCTACAACTTATGGTTGGTTTTCCAAATTTAAGTTTTTCTCATTGTCTAAACTTTTAGTCGGCGCTTTGCTGGGTAAAAGCTTAGCCATTCCTAAATGCAACTATTGGTGCTCTTACCAAAATTATTCCCAAGGGTATAATTGCTTCATCCCTATCCTTCTTGGAAACATTCGGTCGCTTTTTAGAAATTCTACAATTTCAAGAATTAAAACATCACGGCCAATCCAAACTATTTGTATTCTTCAAAATATTTGTTTAAAACAAACTACTTTAAAAAGATACATAGGAAACTCATCATTTCTTTCTTTTCCAGACTACCACCCTTCCCCATAGTAGCTGAATCTTGGCTTGGAAGGGAAGGTACCACCCCCTCTCGCCCGCAAATAGCCCAAGCTCTAGCTGCGTTTCCTGTTAGCTGTGTTCAGGTCCCCACTCACTTTAGTAATTTCACGGGCTTGGCGGTGACACCTTTCTCCAAAAATTATTGGTATTTGTTGTTGGACTTTCGTCCGATTATCCTCACTTGTTCCTCTGTCCGAAACCCACTTCCCTTTACTTCTTTATTCATCTTCCCTTGTGGGTAAGCTTAATTCTTAGCAAAAACCTACCCACGCACAGCTACAGGGGTTCTAAAAATATAAAAAGGAATAAAAGTTAAACACCCTTTAATATCAAATATTTTTCATAAAATCATGTTGTTGTTTGAGTCTTCAGTCTTTTGACTGGTTTGATGCAGCTCTCCATGACTCCCTGTTCTGAGCCAATCGTTTCATCTCTACATAGCTACCACACCCTACATCCGAGGCTATCTGTTTAACATATTCTAACCTTGGTCTACCCCTACAGTTCTTGTCCTCGACTCTTCCTTCCATAACTAAGCTTGCTATTCCTGGGTGTCTTAGTAAGTGTCCTACCAACCTATCTCTTCTCTTCATTAGCAGTCGCCATAAACATCTCTCCTCTCCCACTCGCCTTAATACCTCGTCGTTTGTAACCCTACTACCCATCTGATCTTCATCATTCTCCTGTAACACCACATTTCAAATGCTTCAATTCTCCACTTTTCTGCTGCACCAATAGTCCATGTTTCACTTCCATAGAGCGCCACGCTCCAGACAAAGGCTTTCAAAAATGACTTCCTAATACCTAAATCTACATTCGATGTCAACAGATTCCTTTTTTGTAGAAAGGCTTTCCTTTCCTGAGCCAACCTACTTTTTATATCCTCTTTGCTTCGTCCATCACTGGTTATTCTGCTTCCTAAGTAACAGAAGTCTCCTACTTCCTTCAGCTTTTCACCTGCCAATTTGATCTCCATAGAGGTTTCTGATTTATTTCGGCTGCATTCCAGTATTTTTGTTTTACATTTATTAATTTTCATCATGAATTCCTTCCGTAAGACGGAATCCATACCATTAAAAAACTCATTCAAATCCTCAGGCTTGTCGGCCAAGATGACGATGTCATCAGCAAATCTCAGAGTTGAAATTATTTCTCCTTGAATCTTCACTCCCACTTTAAATTTTTCTCCAATTTCCTTCATTGCTTGTTCAATGTAAAGATTGAAAAGTATGGGTGGTAAGTTGCAGCTTTGCCTTACACCTTTCTGAATACCAGCTTCTCTCTCATGTCCTTCAGCTCGAATGACTGCTGTCTGGTTTCTGTATAGATTGTATATCACCCTCCTATCCCTGTACTTTATTCCAATAGATTTCAAAATGTCAAACAATTTAGTCCAATCAACGTTATCAAAAGCCTTTTCTAAGTCTACAAATACCATGAACGTTCTCTTATCTTTCCTTATTCTACCTTCCAAAATCAGCCTAAGACTTAGTACAGCTTCCCTTGTTCCTACATTTCTCCTGAAACCAAACTGGTCTTCACCCAACTCCGTTTCTATCTGGCTTTCAATCCTCTTGTAAATTATTCTAGACAGGATCTTTGAAGCATGAGTAATCAAGCTGATTGTACGGTAATCTTCACATCTGTCAGCTCCCACTTTCTTTGGTATAGGGATGATAACATTCTTCTTGAAGTCAGGGGGTACCTCACCTGTCTCATAAATCCTACACACCAAGTGAAATAACCTGATCAGACCTTCATCTCCTATGCAGCGTAGCAACTCAATCGGTATATCATCTATGCCTGGTGCTTTGTTCCTGCCTAAGTCCTCTAATGCTCTGTCAAATTCTGATCTCAATATTAAATCTCCTTTTGCATCCTCATCAATTTCCTCCTCCCTTTCCATTACATGGTTCTCAATCTCCTTTCCCTTATACAAGCACCTTATGTAAGCTTTCCATCTCTCGACCTTTTCTTCCCTATCTGTTAGAGGCTTTCCATTTGTGTCCTTAATATTACAGCACTTAGTCTTCTTTTCCCCAAAAGTATTCTTATGGGCCAGTCCTAAGGGACCAGTCAAAAGGGGCCAGTCAAAAGCGGTCAGTCCAAAGGGGTCAGTCCAATGAAACCAGTCAAAAGGACCAGTCAAAAGGGGTCAGTCAAAAGGGGTCAGTCCAAAGGGACCAGTCAAATGAGGGCTGTCACCTCAAGGCCCGACATGTCCCTCTTCGATGATTGGTTTTCCTATCGACCAGCGTTGCGTGGGTACTTTTTAATCACCCTTCGTGGGTAAGGATAAGTTAGGTTAGGTCAGGTTAAACTACAGACGCCATCTTGTTAGGTTAAGAGTCAATCATCATTTGAAAAGCCCGCCATTCAAGAGTGCGGATGCGCGCGGCGGCTATTAACCAATCACGTGCGCACAGCGGTAGTCGTGGTGGGGGTGGTCAGGATTCTTGTCATCCCCCAACTATCAATTCATGAGGTATGAATTAAATTGCGCAAGACGTTGTAAGACAGACGTTGTAGTCTAGTAGAATGAATCGTCCCGGTTTTACACATAAAGCTAAAAATAAAACCTTACGGAAATTCACTTTCAGGATTTCCAAACTGGAGCTCCAATCCACTCATCTACTGAGGTGGAGATATCCTGGTCCCATGTATCTCTGCGTGAACGTACTGAGCTGTCTGGTCAGTCAGGCAAAAATACAACTCGCCTAACGTAAATTGATAAGTTAGATGTCGTACAAGAGACTTTCAATCGTCGCTTAACTTGCAATAAAGCAAAATTGGGAGTTGCAATGCTCTTCTTTTCCAATATTGTCCTTATGATTAGTCAGCCCTTACCAGCCGTTGACCTCTGAGGATGTGTCGTCTAACAGAACAATTAACGTTACCTTCATTTTCCTGTGTATGGCCATAAAGAAAATTAGTTTTACATTCATTGTTCCGTAGAAACGTTTATAGGTTATCCGTGTAGTTATGCACTCCCACAGTACAGTAGATTTAAGGTTCATTTTCTCTTAACCAAACACAGCATAGTGAAACTAGCATGAATTGTTCTGTTTCGAGGAATTAATTATTCGCAATTGCATTGCGGCGTCCATGTGCGTTGTACGCTAGCATGAATCTTAACGAGCGTGTGGTGCAGTGGTATGAGCTCTGCTTTGTAAGCGCGGGATCGCTGGATCGAATCCCACATACGGCTGGAATGTGTGAACATTAACAAGGAAAACATAGGAACAGAAGTCCATTGTCAGATACGCGGTGTTTGCAAGTTCTGCCGCACAATGTTGTCCTGTCGCTGCCATCTGTTGTGAAACATTATTAGCTCACAAGGGGAGGATACGATGCATGGGTCACCGATTCGAACCATCTTTAGTACACGTGTAGGACATGACCAGACGTATACCAGGTGCAAGTAGTAAGGTGCGCTTCTCAGCCTTTTTCGAGGAATTAATTATTCGCAATTGCATTGCGGCGTCCATGTGCGTTGTACGCTAGCATGAATCTTAACGAGCGTGTGGTGCAGTGGTATGAGCTCTGCTTTTTAAGCGCGGGATCACTGGATCGAATCACACCGGTGAGGCGTTGCATTGTTTTTTTTTTGTTTGTTTTTGTAACCATTGGCAATTTCCAAACAATGCGCATAGCATGAGTCACTACTTGCGGCGTAAGGGGTGGTCTGATGGTTCACAGACATGCAATGAACGGAACAGACTGGGCCTTAAATGTATAAATGTATATCGGTACATATAATAGAGTACAGTAGACCGTGTATAATACCAATGTATTTGCAATGCCGATACTGTACTTTATGTAATGTCACAAACGTTGACCCCCATACGACGATTTCAGAATCCCTTTCCCCGCTCACATAACACGTTATTAAAATTGACTGCAAAATAAACATTGTTCTCGACACGAATTACCAATGTTTACAACAACGAAAAAACACAACACACTGCAAAAGCTCACCGGACCGGTCCCGGTGGGATTCGATCCAGCGAACCCGCGTTTACAAAGCAGGGCTCTTACCGCTGCACCTTGCGCTCTTAAGCTTCTAGCTAGCGTACAACGCAGATAGACGCCGCACTGCAATTGCAAGTAATTAATTTCTCGGAAGTGGCTGTGAAGCGCACCTTACTACTTGCACCTGGTATACGCATAGTCATGCTCTACACGTGTACTAAAGATGGTTCGAATCGGTGACCCATGCATCGTATCCTCCCCTTGTCAGGAGCAAACAGAATAAGTCATGAAAGACTTATAATAGTACATTATGCAACAAGCCGATAATGGCAATAATAAAGACACGAGTATGTTTATAAACCGAGCGTAGCGAGTTTTATAATTTCCATACGAGTTTCTTAATTACCATTATAGACGAGTTGCATACGGCTGTTTACGTTCGACGATAATTATAACTTTATTTTATTTTATTTTATGTTCGAACAGAAATATTCATAAATATCTGTCGAGATTCAGTCACTTGAATTTAGTGATCGGAGTGCAAGCGCCGAGTTTGCTCTCTGTGCTTTACAAGTTCACTGACCCATGCATGCGCTCTGTCTGCTTGGCAATGCCATATGTTTACAGCCTGCCGTCTGCAGCAGCATTCACTCAAACTGTCACCGAAGTTGCATGAAAGAATGTCCTGTGTAGAAATTGGAGTTGGGGATATTGAGGCACAGTGCTATTTCTTTTCTCATATTCGTCAGTTTCTTTTCGCGTACATTTGGGACGGTGCACTTCCCATGTCGGTAATTTATATAGAAGGATGCTGTGTTGCAATCGTCTGGACGTAGATTCATAAATATCTTGCATATGTCATATTATTTTCTTATTACCTAAGGGTTCGTGCTGAATTTGTCTTTGTGTTTGCCATTATAACTACAATGGTTGATCGGATATATTTAACATTGTCAACTTTCAAATCATGTAATTCATGTCCGACATGTTGGATTCAGTGTTCAAGTGCGAAGCTATCAAGTACCTAATTGGTCACACATCATACATCATGAGCTCTGATTGGTTGGAGAAACTGTATCATAATGAAAACCAGTACTTTAATGACCATCATTATGATACAGTTTTCTGACATATAATATTTACATTTCGACATCGTCGAACATAAAAACAAGAAATTGTTACGGTGAGTAAAACAGTTCACCCTTTAACCAATAAAATGTCAGTAATAATAAAAATAACTGTGGTTCTACAGACCATTGAGGGCTTCAGTTTACCAAGTTACCGCTCCTCAGTCATTATAGCAATATAGCCCACATATTGCGAAGCGCCATGCGGTCAGTGATACGCGTTCCCTTGACCTAGCCTTTAATCTTGGGTTACTTGACCAGAGACACTGCGGCTTGGTCCAGATAGCTACTCATTTGTCCTCATGTGGCGGAGTGCACTCCATGTCAATTCTACCATACCAGTCATCTGAGAATCGTTTCGTAGGTAAGAGGCAAACATGCACCTTTACATAATAATTAATAACATATTAATTACAAAAGCAATTTGGTGCAGGTTGAAAATTGATGAAGGCCATAGGCCACGTATAGTCTTTTAAAGGAATCATAGCATAGTTCCATGGCTTTCTATTACGTATAGCGGGAAAGATCTTCGTAACTCGGGCTGTAAGTCATCGACTGCCTACGATTTCTGACGAGCGAGTTATTGGGAAAACACACACACCGAGCAGCTAGGCTTCGCTGGTTGTGTGGCACGTGAAGAAGGAGGAGAAGAAAAGAAGAAGAACGTAGATTGTTATATTTCCAATTTTGGTAGAAGATTGCAATTTCGAATTTCATGTAGACTGCATAGAATTTTATCCGATCGTACATTACCTGCAAAACGTATTCCTTTTAGACCCAGAAAAGAACCATCTGCTGAGTTTGTGACGAATGGCTTCAAACTGGCCAATAATTAAGGAGGATAAAACAGTTGACAATACAGGCCATTGCTGCTGCATGCGTCACGTATTTTCACTCTTGTGATTATTTGGTCTACGTGTCCAAATATATTATGATTCTGTTTTTAGAATCTTACAAACGGGGTGACAGTTAAATATAGATGCCAAAAGTGCAATAAATAACTAAATGAATAAATAAATAAATAAATAAATAAATTATTTGCTTTCTTTCTGACAGATTAACCATTTTTGTAGGCCCAATGCAAATTGGTAGGGAGAGTACTGATCGGTTCCCATCCCTGCCAAGATATTGATGTGTAACATCTTTCCACTCGATGTTGGGAGTGATTTTGAAAAATGGGACGGAAGTGGATCGGAACGATCCAGCTGGCAGTGGTGGATCGAATGGAAGTGTGTAACACGCACTGACAGCTGGATCGTTTCAGGTTACCTCTTTGGACTTTAAGTTACTGACTTGAAGTGACATAACTCTACAGGAGCTAAGCTTTGACTTGGCGTTTTGTTGTCGTCATGAACAGAATTTTGTTCATGTAAAAAAGATAAATACATAGATTGGAGTCAGATAGAATATGTAAACCTGTGTTTTTAATTATATTTTTAATCAGCGCCGGAATATCACAGGTATTAAAAGCTTTCATAGTATTCCTACAGAACTGTTTTGATATCAGTATTTTTGGTAAGTTCCCCACCCGTTACATTCTCCTTTATACTTTTGCTGTGGAATGCCTCGAGCATACAATAGGATAGATAGTGCGCCCGCTATGCTTCCACCGACCGACCGTGGGGCCAAAATAAAATCAGCTGATGTTGGGCAAAACAAAGTTGTCTCCCATAAGAATAGCATTATGAAGTGACTACTCTATCATTTTAAACGATATTTATCATATCAATATGACCCATTTTAACAGAATCCATATGAAATTACGTGTTGGTCCGTGAATCAAGAGGTCCGGAAACTGGGCAAGCCTTTCATGATCTACTGCTGTGCACATTGCATTTACTCGCAAGTTGGCCTATTTATAAGGAATTTAAGGTTATGAGCGGTGTCGCGTCTATTAATCTAGTTGATCCATATCGTATTCTTTATTTAGGCTACTGCTGGTTGAAGCTAAAAATCATCTAATAAAATGAGTTCCGTATTATAAACCACAATATCTGTAAAACACTCCCTTTTACAATAGATGAATATTTGTGCCAATAATAGTATAAAATACCGGTGTATCAACAATCTCACGTGAGGTTTCTTCTATGTCAGATGTTACACATCATATGCGACTATTGTAAGGCTCGTAATTTTTTTTTTAAATACTGGTCATAGGACTTGAATGGAGTGCACTCAGCCTCGATAGTATTACTGACAAGGGAATATCAGGACTGAGAATTTCCCGATCTCGCTGAACTTTGCTTATATATTAGTCAGGTTTCAGAGAAACAATCTGTGATGCTATTTCTTCCCAAAATTCATTTAAGCCATCTTCAGGGATTGCTTAATCGTGTTAGGTACATACACATGCCTGGCCTACATTATATACAGTAGGTTAGCCAAGGTAGATGATCGCGCTGATTTTCTACATCCACTTTAGCCAATCGCGCTACTACGACCCCTTCACCATCATAGTTCCATGTCATTCTATAATTTATAGCAGGGAATCTCTTCGTAACCTTGGCTGTCAGTGATCGACCGCCTACGATTTCTGACAAGCAAGTTATAGGGAAAACAGACACTCCGAGCAGGAGGAGGAGAAGAAGAACGTAGACTATTATATTCCCAACTTTGATGGAAGTGTGAAATTTGGAATTCCTAGTATATTGAAATTTATCGGGTCGCACATTCCTTGCAAAACGCATTCCTTTGTTTTAACCGTGAAAAGAACAAAAAAAACCAGCACCATCTGCCGAACCAGTTCGGAATTGCTTGAATTTTGACAAAGATTAAGGAAGATGATATAGTTGACAATTCAGGACATTGTTAGTGCATGCGTCACATATTATAACTCTTGTAACACCGACAGCAATGGCTACGCTCGCTAAAGCGCAGCGTTAAGTGTTGGGACCAAGCTCTCTGCTGACTCAGTAGACGCGTGGGTTCGAGCCCCACCGTCGGCCGTCCTTAAAATGGTTTTCTGTGGTTTCCCCCATTTTCAATGCCAGGCAAATGCTGGGACGGTACCTTCTGACAGGCCACGGTCGCTTCCTTCCACATCCATGCCCAGTTTCATTCATCTTCATCCATTCCATCTCTCATCCCGACGCGCAGGTCGCCCATGGGCGTCGACTAGAAAGACCTGCACTCGGCCTCTCAGCAGGCCACACGACAAGAAAAGAACCTCTTGTAACTATATCGTTTTTCTATTTGAATTAATACAGCCAATGACCATTAATTTTATTTTCAGGACGGGTCAGGGAAGGAATTTTGGAAGGAAGTCGGCCATGGACCTATTGAAAGGAACCGTCCTCGGATTTGCCTGGTGGTGAAAATGGGAAACCACGAAAACCATATTCAGGACGGTCGAGGTGGGATTTGAACCCACACTCTACAGATGCTAGCGAGGCACGAGTTAGCGCGTCAGCGCTCTTGGTCACCTCGGCCGGTAAATAAATAAATACATAAATACCCGGTATTATTCCCGTTTCTTAAGGGGTCGGGGATGAGATGCGATGAAATTCTATGTGGCGGATGTTTTTACGCCAGAAGGCCCTTCCTTACGCCAAATTCCTGAGAGGAGTTAATGGGAGATGAAATGAATGAGGATATAAAGGTTTGAAGTCATTCTTCCAGTGGGTCCTACCCAAACTGTCATTTGTAGCTCTTCAGTCGGGCAACACTGATTTGCCCAATGAATGGGCGGGGTACGAAGTATAAATATGTAAATACACTCCTGGAAAAAAATACATGCATTATTAAAGGGCGCAACTTAGGATTACCCTGAGTGGTCATCATCATATCCTGATCACTGTGATGAGGTTTATTTCTTTTTTCACTAATGTAAATGCACGTCTATTGTAGGTAGACTTAGGTGATTATAATACGGCTCAGAATTTGAATCTCGATGTAAGTTAGGTTTGTTTTCATTTAACGGTTTTATGAATTACGTGAGTATAGGTGTGTATGCACTTGTATAAAATTTATAATAACACACTGTAATAATAATAAATTAATTAACAAATTTAGCATGCACTAGAGATTTCCAATTGTAATGGCTATTTATCTTACTAAGGTACTCCTCACAGCAGTGCTGAGTTGTCGCCCAACTAACTCACTGTTATTGGCGAGGTGAGCTCTGGGCATAGCTTAGTTTGAATGATGTAAAAAGCGACATCTGTTATAGAAACGTTGTAACTGAGTTTGGAATTAATCATCGTAGTAAGTGATCAAACTGACTGAGGTTGGAATGAATTATGAAAAATGTATGTTATTGACTCTTGGAACGTTTTTCATTGGCCATTTAAATCGTCTGCACAACAAAGGCATCTGCCCATGTTGGTAGCCGCCCGGACTATTAGATGCTATAGGACCCGACGAAACTACCTAAATTCAGGTCTTGGTTTGTTGAAAATAGACACATGGTGCATCCTGCTCCTATGACATATTTCTCAATTATCCCTTCCCGTGTGCATTCATTGCCTCATTTTTACTAGTGTTTTTTTTTTAAGCAAAACGGTATGAATAAAGATGAATAAAACTAGGCATGGAAACGGCCACGGCCTGTCAGAATATAACGTGCCAGCATTTGCATGGAGTTAAAAATGGGGAACCACGGAAAACCATTTCAAGGACGACTGTGAAGCTGTCACTGAGTCCGCTTCGCTCTCATAGGTTAACCGTGCGTGACTTCAACAGTAGCCCCAAGGATGGTACACTCAATAATTCACAATACCTCAATGATTGGTCCAATGAGAGTAAACGATAATCGCAACTGTACATGTAATAGACTATAAATACGGTACAGCATTAAGAAGCAAAACAACCAGGTATTAGAATTGAAGACTGCGTACATATTGTACCCTTTAATGCAGGTTTTCTAGGATGTAGACTCTCTTCTCAGGGGATGCTCGGTTCGGGCGGCTAGCATTAATAGCATCCTAGGGATTTCGATATGGATCGTGGGAACTTATTCTATAAATCATATGCATGAGAAACATTAAAACCTAGAATTTATTCATGAAAACACATTGAATTTAAATCAAAACCCAAAACCAAACATCCCAGAAATTACCTTAAACAACAAAATCACCAGATAAAATGCAAATGCAATAAATAAAATGTGTCAAGCCTCTCTCACTCTGCCAAATGTCCACAGAGGTGGTACACGGTATTGTACCTAACTATCCTCGGTGCTCGGGCCAAACCTCAGCTTGCCCGTAATTCAATTCAATGGAACACAAATAGTGGAACTCTATTAACCTTAACACACCTCCAAAGAATTATTTCAAATGATAACTTGATATCCCAAAATTTAACTCAGTCAAAAGAAATTTAACTCATCTCAAAATTACATCAAATTAACATATTTCAAAAATTTACCTAATTTCAGGTGAACTCATTTCAAAAATGTATCTCATTTCAGGTGAATTAATTTCTACGCTATTGTATGGCGACTAAGACCTAGTACAGTATATCCAGATCAATTCCTTCGGCCACATGCCTCCGGTATTGATTCTGTGTCAGGTACTGGCCGAATAACAAGTGGAATACGACAAAGAAATAAATAAATCAATAGTGAACCAACGTGCCTATTCTAAATGACTGTAGAACAAGATGATTCTGAGTGAAACATAGACAAATAAAATGAACATCCGCAAAAGCGGGAACCTCAACAGGTTCAAACACAAATGAACACTGGTAACACGGGTCATCAAGGCAAGAACGAGAGTATCAACACAAACAAACAAAAAAATACACACATCCCTAAATCTTAAATTAACTCAAAGCAAACGTTTAAACAAACCAGTTTCTACTTAAATCCTCAACCTCAGACAATAACACAAGTGAAAGACCGAAGGCCGGGTGAGTCACCCCTACATGGCGGGTAGCTTACCGTGCTCCAAACCAACAACAGCTGGGGTGATTGACATGAACATGTGCTTACAATGGCCCGTAAGGAACATTCCTTCAAGCTCCGACGCTTAATATACGATTCGTTGCCTACAGGGCGTCAAACCGACGTTCCCCAGCATCACAGTCACAGCACACGCAGTAGGAATTACCACCTCCACTACTTACCAAAATGGTCAAAACCTCCATTACTTACCCTCGACGCACAGTGGGCATTATCTCCTCCACTAAATTACACACACAATACAGTCAGCCTCCCATAACTCTCTCATCATCAACTACACGTAGGGTCACTATTGCCTTCCACCAAACTATTATTCAGGATGAATTCAGCTAAAACCTGCTTTTACTTTACAATTACTGTGGTGGTCCAATGATCCCACTCAAAACACAAAATATGCTTCACTTACAGCATCTAAAGCTCCGGGTTTGTTTAAACACAGTAAATCTCGTCCACCACCCTTCTATTCTGAACATTATGTACAACACCTAGGGCTGATGACCAGTTCTTCCATAAATACTTTCCGTACAAAATTCCAATGACACTCCATGACCACGCATCACACATTTACAAAGCACGTTGAAGAACAACAAAAAATCAGCACCGATTGATACGTGACAACAAAATAAATATATACAAAAACCGTATCCCTTGTTACTTCGAGGGCAGCCCCGACTAAATTATACAAGTATAATTTTTCACTGTACTTAGCCTTCGCCTGTACGCCATGTCACTGTCATCTCCGCTTCCCTTCCGTAGTTTCTCACTCCATATTCAGCCCCATGGCGAAACTGGACCGCTGCATCATTCCCATCTACTTGTTCTGGCGAATGCTGGTTTCTTCTTCCACACGGACCTCGTGATGCGGGTGGACAAACAAAGTTTACAAGTTATTACACTTAAACTGTACAAGGGACCACACATTTGCAATGCGTGAACACGCTGTATGAACACGACCCTAACTGGCTGTACTAGCTACGTTGTTGGACTACTACATTCATCCAACCATCCTGTGTAGCACCTATTATCGCAGTAACGTTCCTAAACTTTCTAGCACGGTGGCCAGTCCTAACTATACTGAACTTATTAGCACACTCGGTTCGGACTTCTGCTTTACGCACAGACATATACTCTTGTGACCTCATATTATTCGTGGTATAGTTTGTCTTTCGCACTTGTAAAATTTTCACGATTGCAGAGTGCAAAGCGTCGCATGCTTTCGCCGCAAGAGCACCCAAAATTGACTGAATTGCTTCCACTCAGAGAGTCCTACTTAAGTGTCGGCTGCAGGAGTAGGCACAGGAAGGGGAAATTTAAACTCAATTTCCATAATAATCCCCTCAGGACAAAATATCTCATATCACTAGGCTCGTGACATTCATATCGTCTCGTAGGTCTAATTAATTCCCCGATTCGATCGAAGGTTTAATTTTTATATCGGTCCGCAATCTACCTTTATTGTCCTTACATTTGGCGTGCAAAATTTAGCGAGGGTTACGCCTTTTCGATGATTGGCTACTTTAAACACGCTACCTCCCCCCTCTGTTTTGAAGTTAATTAATTCATCCTTCCACATTTTTCATAAATAAAATACCGCGATCAGAGGTTAAAACTCTTGTGATTTCAGAAATGTAAATTTCAAAGTGGTCCTTTTATTAATTCCCAAGTAGGTCACTTGTGGACGAATACAATTTATCCTCTGTCCTTCTGAAATATTCTGGTTCTTACTCTTCTGTCTCTAGAGAGGTCAACGATCCTGACCGTTCTCCGCAACCGTAATTCCCACGGCCACCCTTCTCTGCCGCGAAACAGCTCTATGGCTGAGTGCATTTATAGCTCAATATCCGGCCCGCATCCTCTCAGTCACGTCCACCTCTCTTCACTATACAACAAACGGTGTCGCTAAAATATGGGTTGGACCCTCCCTGAAGTCTGAAATATACTTGGACATAGTTCACATGAGACCGAATGAAAATTGGATTGTGCATAAAGGTCTCAATATAAACACTAGAACAGATGTCAGTATAAGTGTGTTTCCAACTCACATTTTGATGACTTATTACTTGTTTAAGGAGGCCAAAGCTACCCACATTCGTCTCTTCCTCAACGAATACTTTTACATGACCTGTATTTTGCGTCTCTTCTTGAGGTGACGTATTTGGATGAGAGTACGTGTGCTGCCGTTCAAGGAGATGATTTTCTTGTCGAGCTCGGGGAATTTAGATTTTATCACGGAAGTCAAAGTTTTTATCACTCTTTCACATTTCGAGATGTCAAATCCATGAAAATTACCGAACAACACCTCAAACTGCATAACTCTTTGGGTCCATTCTTCGGTTGGCCAAGTTAGTCCTCCCTTCGAATTGATTGCGATCCAGTTGTGAGTAACTTGTTGTAAAAAGGTACACTTTTCCCCTCTAACCCCCAGATTTGCCAGGTAGCCTGCAATATATTTAATTGCATCGTGATTGACTTCTTCACTTTCTGCGTCATGACCCAAGTCTTCCATCCCTAATAATGCTGACGTTTCTTAAGATTCATCAATTATTTCACTTGTCATAGACCCCTCAACAACACCTGCTCACAGATCACTTGTCACAAATGTCATAAGATCTACCTCATTCCCACCACTGTCTCAAATTAAATTATGGCTACATTTTGATATAATGATAAGTAAACCTCTGTGGAATTTGTTACACCAGACCCACATTTAATTGAAAGGGGGAGGAATGAAATCTTGTGATGGCAGCTGATTAGTTCCAGCATCAAACACAGGAAGAAGCTACACATTACCAAGCAATACACTTAAAACATGCCCTAATAATAATAATAAAAATAAAACAAATTACTTATCATGATTATTTCCTGGACTTTTACCTATTATTTATTTACAAGTGCATTTTATGCCCTAAGGCTACATGAATGCTTAGCCATGGTGAAAATTCACCTCTTTTAATGTACACTCTAAACATCATTTTTTATTTTCTGACATGTGTTATTGTTGCTGGTAGCTTTGGAGGATCCTCTGACAACAGCACAGAGGACAAAGAGGAAAATGAAATATGAAAGAATAATTAGAATATGAAATGTTGAGCAGGCAGAAACTGAAGAAAATGAAATGTGCTAATATATCTCTACTTAGTATAAAACAAAGTCCCCGATTTGTGTTTGTTACAGATAAACTCGAGAACCACTTGATTGATTTTGATGCGGTTTCCACCATTCTGTAAAGAATATCTAGAGGATTATTTCTGTACAAAATAATTTATTTATGATCAAAGGAAGCCGAGCAGTAACGATTTCAGTGGAAAAGTAAATGAATAAATAAATAAACTGGCGTCCGATCGCTTTGTAAGCTTACGCTGGGCAAACAGTTAAAAATATCTCAATACTGTGAGTGTAAGAATTGTTCAGCATGAAAAGTTCTACCAAAAAAGTCCGCGAGACCATATGTCTATCTTCAATACATCGCCCACTATAAGTGATTTTACGTTTTAATTTCTTCCAAACATGTCCATTCAACTACTGAGGCGATAGAGTACGAGCTAGCTAAGGGCGAGTCTATCATCTCTGTTACAGCCTAGCTAGCGGGCGAACCCATTGCCCCAGATAGAAGCCAGCCGCAAACCGTCCAGTCGTGTTGAGTTAATACTCCTGAGAAGGGTGGTTATGTTTGGAGTTTCCCTAGAAGTGTAACTCGGGGTTTCTTCATTTCGCCTGTGAAATACAGTCAAGTTAAGATTGGACGGAAGGGGGATTTGAGTTTCATTCACCTCGCCATTCCCTGGAAGTGCAACTCTCATTTTGCCTGTGAACTTTTCGTTCCGCAAAATTCACAGTCAATTTAGATTGGACGGAAGGAGGATTATACTGTGTTATATTAAATTATACTGATTGGCGTATAATCTCTACTTAGTATACAACAAAGTCCACGCGTCTTGGATGTTACGGGTAAACTCGAGAACCACTGGATGGATTTTCATGCGGTTATCACCATTCTATAAAGGATATCTCGAGGATTATTTCTGTAGAAAATAATTTATTTATGATCAAAGAAAGCCGAGCAGTAACGATTTCGGTGGAGAAGTAAAAAAAAAACTGGCGTCCGAGCGCTTTGTTGCAAACTGTTAAAAATATCTAAATACTATGAATGTAAGAATTTTTCAGCATGAAAAGTTCTACAAAAAAAGTCCGCGAGAGCATATGTCTATCTTCAATACATCGCCCACTATGAGTGTTTTTACGTTTTAATTTCTTCCAACCATGTCCATTCAAATACTGAGGCAACAGTTTACGAGCTATCTAAGGGAGAATCTATCATCCCTGTTACAGCCTAGCTAGCGGGCGAAATATTGCCCCAGATACAGCCTGCAGCAAAACGTTGAGTCGTGTTGAGTTATGACTTCTGAGAAGGGTGGTTGTGTTTGGAGTTTCCCTAGAAGTGCAACTCGGGTTTTCTTCATTTCGCCTGTGAACTTTTCGTTCCGAAAAATTCACAGTCGAGTTAAGATTGGACGGAAGGGGGATTTGTGTTTCATGCACGTCGCCATTCTTAAATTACGTCTGACAAGAATTTGTTGCACATGCATCTCCATAATAATAGTCCAGTCAGTGATTTTAACCCATCAAGCCGAGACGTAAAATGGGCATTGGTCGTTGTTCATTGACACTGGAGAAAAAAAGCGCTTATCACGTAATGCATTCTCCCAGGCGAAGCCGGGTCGGGTTGCTACTAACTCAATAAAAATAAAAATAAAATATGTAACAAAAATTGTCAGCAATTTTTCTAGGTTTGTGCCGTGTCCTGTGTGGGCTTTTGCCTAGGACACCAAGCTGGCTCATAAGAGGGCTCTTGGTGTTCCCGCCTTTATATGGTGGTTATGGCTGCTTGAGCGTTAAGTTCTCGTAGTGAAGAGGCACAGGTGCGCTTCATAAAAAGGGAGGTAGCACGCAGTTAGCTTGTCCTGTGGTGGTCCGGGCGGGGACACCAATACACCGCTGATGAGTCAGCTTGGTGCCCTAGGCGAATCACCACACAAGACACGGCACAAACCTAAAAAAATTACTGAGTTTTAATTCACTGGCCGGAAAAGCCAATATACCATCTTTTTGGAAGCCTTCATAGGGAGGTTACGGCTGCTTGAGCTTTTAGTTCTCGGAGTGAAGAGGCGCAGGTACGCTTCACAAAAAGGGAGGTAGCAGGCAGTTTGCTACTCCTGTGGGGGTCATGATCAATGTAAGGCTTATGTATTTAATACAATAGTATGTGGCCTTGTAGGTTAAGGAGGTTGACAGTTGACCACTGAAGAATCAGAAAGGTTTCATCTCATACCCATTAACATGTTGAGAATATTGTGGTAGCTCACAGTTATCACGTATTTAGAAGCTGCTGGTAAGGGAATAGTAACAAAATAATAGGAATTAAGCTTCTTTATTTAATTAATTTATTTTATTAGTTTTTAATCCTTAAAAACTGACCTATTCAAACGCCATACAAGCACAGGAGTAAAATAAAAATGGTTGTTAAGGGGAAAACTTAGTAGGTACCTGTACCACCACTGTAGATGAGTTTGAACATTGTCTGACATGAATCTTTTCCCGGCATTGTCTGAATCACAGAGAACCCTGAGACCTAAAGTTGGAGATAGAGTGGGGGTGGTTGGATGAGCTGTGTCCATTGAACTTCTGGTATTTGGAAACAAAACACACGAGCACAGTAACGGGTGGGGAGTGGGGGTGAATGGATGCAAAATAAGATTGATGTAAATGTTAAAAAAAACATTTTCTCAATAAAAATAATTTTATGTAGCATAGATTTCTTGATCAATGTTTTGTATAAATGTAGGCCATTGAAATATGCATGTATCTAAAATTACACAAGGGACTATTTATAAGTAGCTATGGGCTTAAAATTGTGGGCATGTTTACCGCCATATGCCATTGAGGCAGATAACCACAGTCTCCTTAATCCAGTCCATGAAATCTGTATTTACATGGATAATTCTCATCAGGCAAGTCCAAGTCGCGGGGATGGGCAACGGTACTATAGTCGGAACTATAGTAGCGGCTGAGTGTTGGTGGGGACCCAGTCCTGTGGGGTATAACATAGGCCCCTTGCACAGGGTGATGTGTGAAGACCTCAACGGCGGTGAAGGCGGAGAATGTGGAAATCAGTACGGCGGAGCTGGCGGAGGAGGCAACCTATATTTCTGAGGGTAGTACAGATAGAGCCCACTGCCATGTGCGATGAGGAGGGATCCTAAAGGCTAAAGGAGTGAACTCCGACAGAAAATTATTCAATTACGTTAGGCCTAGCAAGCCAGTAGGAGAGACATTTTGAATACGCTTTCAATACAAATACGAGCCTCGGAACGCTTATTAATAACCGATTAAGATGCCAGCATGAGCAGACCCATGACAGGTATGATGGCTTACAGTTAGATGACAAACAGGGTTGTGTGTCCATGCATCAACACCGGAGGAAACAAGGTAACAAAACACGAATTTGAACCATCAACATACTCAGCCTAACAGGGAAGGGCGAAGAACTGGTGGATCTCATGGAGGGAAGGGAAATAGCAATCCTGTGGCTATGTGAAACTAAGTGGAAGGGAAAAGGGAAGAAACAAGTAGTTCCGTGACGAAATAAAGAGCCTACTTTTCTCAAAATTTAAGATTCATGCCAATTTACATAGACCTACCTAGAATAATGACGAAATCAAGTTGGTAATACCAACATTTCTAAGTACTGCAAATTGAAATGCACCTGAAATAGTGTAGCCTAATAGAGTAACTTACTACAGTTGGCAGCCCTGGTGACTCTGAACAATATATACGTTGTTCCTTCTATTAAGGTATAGAATGCATATACAAAATTTGGTTGAAGTCTAATGGATAGTATGGACGTTGTATGCTGTTTGATATTTTATTTATCAGTGGACGTAAAATCATGTTGAGAACAATGTCATGTGTGTAATGCTGAGAATTAATTTGAAATATTGCGATCTATTATTGCGCCAATTTTGGATAAAATCCATTTGTTAATATAGAAGTTACAAGTAATTAAAAATTGAAACTATCAGAAAGCTTAGAACCATGTCGGCAGAACTGAGGTATATTAGTTACTCCAAATGAATCTAGAATGTTAGGTACTATACGTGTGCAAAGTTTAGAGCTGGTGGCTTTCATACTTTCTGATATATTGATATTAGGACTGAACAAATATAGACAGCATTTATTAACAGTTGGCAGCCTTGCTGGTTCTTACGAATACATATATTCATAACTGATATGGTACACAAAGCACATACGAAATTTGGTCGAAATCCATTTGTTAGTATAGAAGTTATAAACATTTAAAAACTGGACTTATCAGTAGGCTTAGCATCTAGTTGGCAGTACTGATGTATATAAGTTACACCAAACTAAGGTAGAATGTCAGGTATTATACGTGTGCAAAGTTTGGAGCTGTTGGCTTGCATACCTTCTGATATATTGATATTGGGATTAAAACATAGAGAGAGCATTTATTAACAGTTGGCAGCCCTGGTGGCGCTTTAGAATACGCACAGTCATATATGTTGTAGTACACATAGTACATATGAAATTTGGTTAACATCCAATCAATAGTATAGAAGTTACATGCATTTAGAAATTGGACCTATTGGCAGGCTTAGAATCATGTTGGCAACACTGGCATGTATGGACTTCTGAAGAGTAATCTGAAATGTCATCATCTATATGTGTGCCAATTTTGGAATAGTTTGCATGCATAACATCTGAGATATCCAACATAGAGGTCAAATTTCAATTGCGATTTTTCAGCAGTTGGTAGCACTGACGTCAATTTCAAATATGGCCGTGAGATATTCAGGCATATATCTTTACTCTTACCAAATTTGGATTTGATACCTGCAGCCGTTTAGGATTTAATAGGGGGGGGGAGGGGGCACACCTAGACAGGCAGAAGGACAGACAAACAGACGCATTTACCCGGATCGATCTCATAAGTCTACTTTTTCTCATTTTTGCAAAATGAGTGTGGGCTAAAAGTTAAGGAAACAATATACCCTCTGTACGGTGCTGCGCCCTGGACTAGGTGGTTCACCCAGTGCCCACGGACGGCAGCGCCCGTAGCAGAGTCGAGGGTCTTTGGGTTTTCTTGTGTGTGATGTTTTTTTCTTTTGGGATCACGGAGTTCATTGGCGTATTAGATCACATGTTTTCCTTGTTTTAGAATTAAGATAATAAAACATCATAAATTGATATATGAGGAGTTCCCTTTTAAACTGCTACCAGAGACATGTTGAACCAACAATATTTTTGGTCCTCCTGATTGCCGGAATAAAGAGAACACAAAGTGAACTACGAATACATCTAAGAAAATAGCTATCTTGGTTTGAGTTTTAAGAGCACCGAACAGCACCAATAAGTACGATCTGATTCAACACATTTGTCATTCTTTGTTTCTCGGGTCATTATGTATGCCGATCAGAACCGTGTATTAATAAAGAAAAGAGCAGTCATCAAATCTCGCGTGATTCACTTAAGTACATTCGTGAATGCATTTGCAGTAGGTGGGAATCTTAACGACATTAAGGTTAGGAAGCAATCGTTGGCGAGTTTAATTGATGCATTGTGCCCAACTGAAGTTTTGGCCCAAGGGTCGAACGCTGGATGGCCTAAGCCCTGCCGAGGAAGAAATATTGTAAAAGGTTATGCAAGCCAAGCGTGACTCACATCACCAAGCGGCGAGATTGGGAGTAATTAAGGAAGCTATAAACATTGTAATCATTAATAAGTGTCAAGAAAGTATAAACAGATAAGCGAGGTTCTGCACACTCATGAGTTGTTAGTACATCAACCAGGAATCATTAAAAACCTTCTAAGCAAGCACTGTTTATCAAATTTACGAGGGCATAACTGACAGATTTAATGAGATTGAACCTAGTGATTAAGGACTATTGCATGATTCAGGCTGGCCCCAACTAGAGCTGAGGCCGCGATAAATTATGATACAGAAATTACAGAAGTCCCAGACAGTAGCGAATCAGTCTTAGGGTACAACATGACTAAGATAAAACACTAT
This sequence comes from Meconema thalassinum, assembly GCA_946902985.2. Lineage (NCBI taxonomy): Eukaryota > Metazoa > Arthropoda > Insecta > Orthoptera > Tettigoniidae > Meconema > Meconema thalassinum. The sequence continues at coordinate 144,136,634 of OX336389.2, forward strand.
ACATTGATAACATGCGTTAAAACTCTCACAGGGACTAGGTATGTTTAGAGGTTGGTAATCATAAATGCTGGCACAGGTTTAAATGGCGGCATTAGCAGTGGCGTCATTGTCAATTAAAACGCAGGTATACGGAGGTTGAATGTACCATTCCGCTGGCCACAGAGGGAGCATAATAACATTTTAATTATTCAAGAGTTTAGTGCTTTTCAGTCGGTCAACACGAATGTACCCAAAAGAGATGGGTTATGCCCTAATCCTGAAATAAATTACATGAGATTAATAAAACACTAGGATGACCAGTTTCGATCGTCAAGCGATCATCATCAGATCCATTACACTTAGGCTACAAAATCTATGTTTGAAATACAGGTGAAAATATTTACAATATGTACAATTATTTAGTTGCAGTATTGGTACTGCAACTGTCAGTGTATGCTAAATGCAGTATATATGTTAGGTGAAATGCTAAATGGTGATATCTATCCGGAGATTGTACTTTAGAGAGATTATATGGTTGTAAACTATGGTTAAACTATAAAATTTTTGGCTAACTACTTATCTGATTGTCTTCCGTATAACAGCTACTCGCAGTTTTCGTGCTCACTGGAACTCGCTGTGCGGTCAACTGCGGTGGTTATCTTAACGACTGGTTTTTCCCCTGCCTCCTCCCCCCTGTCCCTACGTGCTGTGGGGAGTGATAGCGATGTGTTTATGTGAGGTGTTGCCAACCTAGATAAGATGTATGTTATTGAATGAGGTGGGTCCACAACTATTAAAGACCGTGGATTGGACCTCGCCACGCGTGGAGCATAACCCATTCGAACTAAGCGTTGACGGTCTTATGAGGACGTCCCGGCACCTTTAATACTGCCGCGAATATGGGCCTTGGTTTATTGCAGAAGCAAAGTACATCGTACACCTGATCCAGATAACATTTACCTATTAAAAACCCCCTAATTTCCCCCCTTTTTTTATCTAGCTTGGCTGTGTCGCTAAATTGTGTTTTGTTTCCGACAGGGTGTGTTTTTTAGTAGCGTGAAGAGGGATGAGCTCTCCATGAACGTGTGTTCATTTAGATTGTTGGGATTGTTTCGTTTGGCTAGGTGTATCTCGATTGCTTCCTTTATGTCAAGAGCTCTGCCTTTCGATTCGTGATGGATTATTTTAAGGTCCGACTCTATGTTGGTAAAGCTGTGCCCTGCGTCACACATATGTTCGCACACGGCTGAATGTGTTCCGTATCTTATCGCATTCCTATGTTCATTATAACGTGTGTCTACTCGCCTTCCACTCTGCCCGATGTAATTAGCTTGACAATCGGTGTCTTGGCACGTTATAGAATATACCCCTGACCTTGAATACGGGTCACGTTTATTTAGGAGGTGCCTAGCGGTTGTGTTTTTCGTCGTGAAAGCTATCTTTATGCCTTGTTTTTTGAATAGGTTAGTGATTTTATATGTATTCGCATTCACATAGTTGAAACGCGCAAATTTTTTCTCATTACTGTCCGGTTTGGGAATCGTTTTATCTTTATTTTTATGTTTGGCTATAATTTGATTTATTTTGCTTGGCGAGAAGTTGTTTTCCTTTGCTATTTGCATAATAGTTCTTATTTCCTTATTATAGTTGTCTTTTGACATGGGTATGTTTAAAGCTCTGTGCACCATTGAATTGAAACCCGCTAGTTTGTGCGTACTGGGGTGATTAGACCGATTGTCGATTGCATGCGAGGTTTGTGTTGCTTTCCGGAATATGGAATATGAAAGGTCGTTGTCTTTACGTTCAATAGTTATATCGAGATAATTTATTTTCCGGTCTATTTCGGATTCCTTAGTGAATTTGATAGAGTGGTGAAGGCTATTAATGGATTGGAGAATTGTTTCTTCGCTTGTTAGTTCAGTATCGTAGATGCAAATTACATCATCTACGTATCTTTTCCAACACCACAAACACCACAATTTTAATTATTTAAAAATAAGTAGACGATTAAATGGGATTCCGCACGAAATGAACGTCAAAGTAAACATGTTGTACATCCGCAAATAAAGTTTCAATCAAATAGGGGCTCAAACGTGAAAAATAGACTCCGCACTTGCGTGAGGGAACTACGTTTTGATAAACTAGTATAAATATGAGGCCTAACGGAACTCAGTCACTCAGTTCTACAACGGACATTTGAGAGGTCGGGTGTTGATTGTCATACTCCAGCCCGCGTTCGAGTAAATATGCTGGATCGCAGCATGAAATTATCAAGTACATTATGTTCACAGTAACGGAACATACGGGTCATCATACCGTTATTCAAAGTGATCACTATTGCGCTTGGCGCTGGATCAAGTAAGAATCGCGACGAGAATAAGTTACGCCGCGTTATGTAAAGGTACATTAATACCGTCAAAAAGTGTGGGCTAGTATAAATAAATTACGCAAGTTGAAAGTATACAGAAATACGTGAAGCAAGAGCGATAATTAAGGAACTTGGAGTTTTGAAGGGACGGTAGTTCAAAAACCAGGAATCGGTGTCTTAGGAACCCGAAATACAGATAAGAGTGTGTCAAAGCAGTGAATCCTAGAAAGGAAAAATAGAAACGAGTATTGATCACGGAGTACAAACTAAACGAGTAGGAACCTAGGAGACAGCGGGTTCGAGACTCAAGTTATAAAGCGTCAGGAATACGAGCTAGACAAGTTAAGGTTCTCGAATTGGAGACCAAGCTAGGATCTAGAACATTTACGCGAAGCAAAAGTACGGAACGAGTGAAGGCGAGTACGAGGAACATTTACAACTAGGATCAAGTAGGAACGAGTGAGCAGGGACGTGGAGTTAGATACTTTCACGGAGAACAGGAAACCAGGAGTTTCAAGGAACGGGGAAGGAGCGAATTAGCACGTTCAAAGCAGAAAACGTAAGGGATTGTCAGGGATCAGCCAGTGCGAAAAATCATTGCCGAAGCTCTGAGATGAGGTCGTGTGTTGAGAAATAAAGTGTTATAGTGTTAAAGTATTATAATATTTTTTTGTGCCAGTGTAATAATGTATCAGTGTAATATAGAAATGTTAGGGAAAAGTGTTGTGAGGGAGTGCTAGAAATACAACTTGATGGGTGAGCCTATCCAGGAATGGAATCATCGCACGGGTGAGTTGAAATTTCATTAATATTTTGCTGTTGTACTGTGTACTGATATCAATAGAATCATTCATCGACTGGGGAGTTTGATGGGCGATTCATTGATGAAATGAATGTGCAAATAATTGAAATGTTGGAAAAAATGATAATTGTTCATCACGAGGATCGCCTCGGTGAAAATAAAGCATTGTTGTGGTCAATAAAGATAAAGAAATGGAAGCCCGATAAAGAAATATATGATAAATACATGAATTTTAAAGAAGGAATAAAATAATAACATAAATGGCTTAAATTGTTGCCTAGTTAAGAAGTAAATGCGCACCGTAATAAAAGTATAAAAATTGAAGGGATAAGTTAAATAATAATGGTTAAAATTTATACCAAATAACAAATAATGAAAGAGTGAAGCGTTATAATAAAACGAATTAAAATCTGAAATAATAAGAACGCGAATAATGATGATCAAGTTAATAACAAAGTTATATTTAAAGATCCGTGTTTAGGAACTCAAAGTGAAAATAGAGCGAGAAATAATATGTTAATAATATTAAAAAGTATAGATTAAATGGTGGAACCAAACACCCAAAAACGATTGTATTACCCTAATAATAATAATACCTTATAGGCTATTAGGCCAAGGTCGTGAAATAAATAGTAGGATCGCCGAAGTAGGGCCAATGTTGTAAAGTTATCCAAGCAAGTTGTATTACCGTAAGGGTTAATAAAAATAATAAAAATATAGTTTCAAGCTGAATATAATATGCGTTAAACCAGGATATATTTTTCGTGAGATGGAAAATGTAGTAAAAATCGTCGAAATGCGTGGAGGTAAATTCCCACCGAATGTATTGTTGTAATGAAGAAGCCTCGTATTGTATGTTGTGGATGAATAAATTCCCACCGAGTTATTGCCTAATAAAGCGTTGTATTGTTGTGTATTGTGGATGAATAAAATTCCCACCGAGTTATTGCTTAAGGAAGCGTTATATTGATGTATATTGTGGATGTGCAAATTCCCACCGAAAATGTAGTTGAATGAATCGTCGTATAAATCCCGTTGTAGGATGGATATCCCAGCTTGGTATTGTTGAACGGAGTATTGTTGTGAAGAGGCATTATAAGCGTCGTGAGAAGTTATAATAAGGAACTACTGTACAGCCTCTCCGAATTAAATACTAATATCCTGGGAACGAAAGATAAATAATAATAAATAAAAGACGGAACAAATATCCGTTGTGAAATGAATTTTTAAGTCTTGGAAATCATATGGTTAAAAAGTTACACTAGCGTGAAAGCAAGAAGGGCTAGCAAGCCATCATAAATCTCGTTTTAAAGTTCCACAGAAAGAGGGGGGGGGGGGGGAGGCCTTGCGGGCGAGACCTTGCCTCTAGTGAGGGAGAAAGAGATACATCTTAATGAGTTCGGTAGCTAAGTGAGGTCTAGCAGAGACTGGTGGAAAGGGAAACTGTTACACGGAAATAATAAAATTAAAAATAAAAGGTACAAGCTTAAACTGAATATAAAATTATCAGGCGGGAATTAAAGAAATTGTCCCAATCCTATTTCTGAAATATTATGTAAAATTTGACGGATTTTGTCAAATAGTTAATTGTTGGTAAAAGAAATCCCTTCTTTCATAAATAATGATATAGTGGGTTAAGGAATAATAACGTTTTGTTATAAATAAAGATCCCATTTTTTTAAACAAATGGTGCACAGTACAGCACAAAAACAAATCGCCTAGATGCATGGATGGTAACTGGATGATTGGGGGTTCGATCGATAGACATGGCACATTTTTGTATAGTATTGTATTGCATTTTAAAAACCTAAGGCTTTGTGGAGAGTTGTGTGAAGATCCAAAGAATTTAATCAAATAAGGATCATATAAATATGATGAATAATGGAAGCCCTGAAGGGTAATAAAGAAAACGTTAATATCCAAAGCCTTAGATGAATGATATGACTAAAATGATAGGCGCGCTCGACGCCTGAGTAGTGTAAAACTTAAATAATGATATAATGTGTGGAAATAATACATTAAGCAAGACAGAGTATTCAGAACTTCACGAAACAATGAAAAGACTGAAAGGTGAATTTTGATGCTCTTTTAGTGATTTTTATGAGTGACATTTGAAGAGACAATACCAAATGATCTTGAATGTTGATGATTTTTAGTGATTTTTATGAGAGACATTTGAAGAGACAATACCAAATGATCTTGATTTTTGATATGTTTTTGAGTGATTATTTCTTTTTATATGAATAAAATAATATATATAACTGTAATGTTGAGTTTTTCCTAAATCTTGGTAACCTGATTGTGTTTACATATCGGATGTGAAGTTAGTGGTGGAGGGAACGTAACGCGCCCCGATACCGAAGTAGCTAAGCCGAGTACTAACTAAACATCCTCCGCCTAAGCGGGTACAGTATATAATGACATTCAGACACAATTGGAAATCGATGCTCCTAAAAACTAATCACATGAAGTAGATAGAGCAGCCTTTGATGATTTCAGTTTGGATATTAAGTCAAAAATGGAAACACTATTGTGCCCTGAACGTACACACCCACCTCCGCCTGTAAATTGTGATAACATGAACAATAGTTGCACACTAAAATTTCCAACTATTTCATTACCCAAGTTCAGTGGCGCTCTACAAGATTTCATGCATTTCTATGAAACTTTTGTAGCGCTGATCATCAACAATGAAACAATAACAGACATTAAAAGATATTATTATCTTCTATCATGCTTGTCTGGTGAAACTCACCGCCTCATTGAGAATTTTCCCATTTCACAGGATAACTTCAAGGTCGATTGGGACTTGATTCGCAGTTGGTATCACAATCCCAGACTTATATCAGACCTTCACATCAAGGAATTATTGTCACTCCCGAACGTAAAGCATGATTTTCCTAAAGAGCTGCGTTTGCTATTAAATCAACTTAACAGCAAATTACAGTAAATGCCGTAGAAGCTCTAAAAATTGAAACGCCCTTGCTTGACCTTATGCTCTCGCACTTAGTTTTGGTAAGAATCAGTCTCAATCTCACGAAACAATGGGAGAACGGTACGTCAAATGAATTGCATGCCAACTTGAAGGACTTAATTCAATTCTTGGAAAATAATTGCCAAACTTTAGAAATAGTTACGTCCAACAAGACAGCTACTGTAACCCAAGATGAGGTCAAGCATGGTACATGTTCAAGGGGACCACACCAAGCCTTCGTCACCACGTAACCTTATTGCGTGCTATGTAAGACATCTCACAGTCTGCATAAATGCCCAAAATTCAAGTACATGGACGTAAATAGCCGTATAGGTGTTGTGAGCGAACATAATCTTTGTTTCAATTGCTTGAGAAGTGACCATGTAGCCAACAATTGCAACTCAGGTAACTGCAGATGATGCAATAAAAGTCACCACACATTGTTACATATAGACCCGAATATGAACCGTACTACAACCACGTCACACAGTGCATCCCAACACGAAGCACTCAGAGGCGTTTGCCCGCACAATGAAGTATTGTTATCTACTGCCATTGTTAACATTAGGGATAGCTAAGATCGAATGCATCAATGCCGAGCACTATTAGACAGTGCATCACAGATGAACATCGTGTCTAGTGACTTAGTAGACCGTTTGGGTATCAAGCTGAATCCTCATTCGATACCCATCAATGGTATTAGCAACACGCGAGCGACTGAATCCTCTTACTTCTGTCAACATCAGATAGAGTCGAGAGTTGGTACTTATAGTCGGCATATAGTATGTTCTGTCCTGCGTCAGCTTATTGGCCCGCTGCCTTCATAAAGAATAGAGTACGAGGGCTGGCAACTGACCGCCAACATTCCACTAGGCGACCCTAATTTCAACCAGCCTAAGGAGATAGATCTGCTGTTAGGTGCTACTGTGTTCTTTGAAGTCTGAAGACCCGAACAACAATCAAGGGATGGTTACCCTACTCTACAAAATACACGACTTGGTTGGGTGCTATCTGGATGATTACCTCCCCACTCAGTTCAACATCGAAAGAATGGAACAACTTCATTGTTGTCTACGGCTGAAGCCTTGCACACACAGGTGGAACGCTTTTAGGAACAGGAGGAGCTTACGACTCGTAGCCATTCCAAGGAAGAAAGGCAATGCGAGGAGCATTTTCGGAAATGTTTCACGCGCGAAGAGTCAGGCAGGTTCATAGTGAGACTGCCACTACGGCAAGGATTAGGAGAACTTGGTGACTCGTGTGTCAATGCCAGGAGGAGCTTTGGCTTTATAGAGAGAAAATTGCATCGACAACCTGACCTGAAGAATGAGTACATCAAATTCATGGATGAATATTTACAACTAGGACACATGGAACTTGACGATCCTAGTGACCATCTGGTTATTTGAAGCCTCATCACGCAGTAATCAAGGACACGAGCATCACTACCAAGGTCAGAGTTTTCTACAATGCGTCGGCTAAAACTACTTCGTCGATCACCCTGAATGACGTGATGTTGGTTGGGTCAACTGTTCAGCAGGATCTAATTTAGATCGTTCTTCGCTTCCGCACACACAAGTATACGCTAACAGCAGATATCGAGAAGATGTACCGACAGAACCTGATTCATGATGCAGACAGAGACTTCCAGAGAATCTTGTGGCATAGTTCTCCGAATAACAACTGGACATGTACCGATTGACTTTGGTAACCTATGGTACTGCAGCGGCTCCTTATCAAGCTACCCGTTGCTTACTGCAGGTGGCACTCGATGGTCAAGACATATACCCTACACCAGGCGAAGTTACCAAGAGAAATTTCTACGTTGATGGTCTTTAAACAGGGACAGACACCGTTCAAGAAGCCATACATTTGCACAAAGACCTCACATCGCTCCTGTAAACCGGAGGCGGTCCAACAATCCTGATGTTTTGGAGGCCATCCAACCAACACTTCTCGAGAACCAGGTGCCTTGCAGTCTTCCTCTTGATGGCGATGTTAAAACTCTTGATCTGTTAAGGCATTCGAGTAGTGACTCATTTCAATTCACTGTGGGAGCCCGCAACCACAAGAATGTGACTTGGACAAAGAGATCAGTGGTGGCCCATGTAGAGTCCATTTATGATCCATTGGGACTCCTAGGACCTGTAATTGTTCAGTGCAAGTTGTTTATACAAGTCCTATGGCAACAACACCTGGATTGGGATGGTAAAATGCCCTCAGAACTTGAGACACAATGGAAGCAGATACATCAGCAACTCCCTAAACTAAACGGGATTCGTGTACCACGGAAGGTGACGGCAGACGGCATGAATGTCAATGTTGAACTTCACGGATTTGCTGATGCGTTAGAAAGAGCCTACGGTGCCTACGCTTACCTGCGTTGCACCAACTCCAATGGAACAATCTCCCATTTGAAACAAATGTAGCTCCCAAGACTGGAGTTGAATGGCGCACTACTTATGAGCAGGCTAATGGAAAGGGTGATTGCGGCCCTTAAGCTACATTCATGTCGACGATATTACTGGACAGACCCCACTGTCGTTCTAGCCTGGACTGCAGGTAGCTTCCTCAGCCTGGGAAACATATGTGGCCAACAGGGTGTCGGAAATTCACCAACTGACTTCTCAGCAAGATTGTAATCATGTCTCATCACAGGACAATCCATCGGATGTTATCTCCAGAGTAACAGAGCCACATCGTCTTCAAAGCAATTGATTATGGTGGGCTGGGCCCGCCTGGCTATCTACGGATCTTTCAACCTGGCCTGAACTTACCACTGCTGAACCATCCGAAATTCCTGAGCAGCGAGTAGTAAGGTTGCGTTTCGTGGCGAGCAATCACGACGCAGAAACCTCTTCATCCGGTTTTCCAGCTGGTCTAAACTACACAGAGTAATTGCATACATTCTCAGATTTCTTCACAATCTAAAGCAGGATGCAGCAGCAAGACGGCATGGACCTTTGACTACTGCCGAACTTCGCGAAAGTCTGACAGCAATCATCCGCATCATTCAGCGCTGCTCGTACAGTCAGGGGATTCATAACTTACATCAAAGAAACGCAGTGCCACTTCAGAGCAAATTTCTCACTCTGCACCCCTTCCTGGATAGTGACAACCTATTGAGGGTGGGCGCAGACTGGAGAATGCTGAAGCATCATTTGAACAAAAACATCCTTTGATGCTGCCATTTAGGTATCATGTCACAAAATAGCTTATTTGGAATGAGCACATACGACTTTTGCACGCAGGAAGCCAACTTCTCTTAGCCTCGTTGCGGCAACGGTGGTGGATAACCAATGGTCGATCTGTCATCAGGCAAGTGAGCCGCAGCTATGTAACATGCTTCCGAGCGAAGACCAATGACAGTTGACTAAGTCTAGAGTCACCCCTAGCAAGCCGTTGTCATATTGTGGTGTGGAATATGGAGGGCCGCTGCATGTGAAATATGGAAGTCCACGAAGTAAAATCCTGAAGAAATGCTATATAGCATTGTTTGTGTGCATGGCGAAAAGGCAGTACACATTGAGGCCGTCAGCGATCTATCCACGGAGGTCTTTATTGCCACCTTAAGAAGGTTCATTTCAAGATGTGGCCGCTGCAGTCACATGTATAGTGACACTTAAACGTGCTTCACCGGAGCAAGAAAAAAATTAGAGGAAATGTCGCGCTTCATCAGAACAGAAGACCATCAAACTACCGTATCGAACTTCACAGCTGATGAAGGAATTCATTGGCATCACATACCTTCTAACTCCCCTCACTTGGGCGGACTGTGGGAAGCAGGTATAAAATCAGTGAAGACCCACCTGAAGAAAGTTGCTGGCAACACTGTGCTAACTTTTCAAGAATTAACCACTCTGCTCACACAAATTGAGGTATGCTTAAATTCGGGACCCATTATCCCGATACCCAACAGTCCTGATGAGTATGCATTCCTCACACCTGGTCACTCCTTGACTGGCGAACCCTTAGCATCTTTCCCTGAACCAGATTGTCTCTTATGGCCATCATCACGGCTGTAAAGATGGCAACTGGTCCAGCGGTGCCGACGACTCATCTGGAAGCGCTGGTCAACTGACTACTTGGGCCAGCTCCAGCAGCGTTCCAAGTGGCTCCACAACCAACCAACAACACACTCCACTGGCACGGTGACTACAAAGAGATGAGAAATAGAGTTGGATTCATTGTGTCAAATTTTATTTATTTATCGTGTGGCTTTTAGTGCCAGGAGTGTCCGAGGACATGTTCGACTCGACAGAGGCTGTAGCTGCTTCAAGAGGACACCCATCGGATGACCCACATGTTCCGTTTAATTTCAAGTAGTTCCAACATTCGCTACCAGATCTCATTGATACCTAGTTGTGAAAGTTGGAACTTTGATAGAGCGTTCCAACGAAATCTAACCTAGAAATTTAGCTTCACACAAGTTTAGCCAGTGGAAGGATCTTTTAGATGCCATAAATCTATGACATGGGACCGCCGACTTTACTTCCCCTCCGAAGGAAGGCATACTGAAGGATTTTCACGCTCATAAAAAATCCGACGACTTTGGCCGAGTTTGAACCCGCTATCTTGGGAACAGCAGTTCAGCATGCTACCAACTACGCCACCGAAGCCGCTATTGTGTTAAATGGCCTGGAAGGAATCACCGACATTCAGTATGTGAATGTAAGGATTATAAAAGCAACTGGGAAGCTAGGTAAGAGGAAGCTAACACTGATACAGATGTCCGCAACAATGAATGGTTGCAGTCAGGAGATCAACACCAATTCCTGGAGGACCTAGAGGAGGCCATTAATGAAGTCAGCTCCATAATCAAGTGCGATTTAAATGCACAGATCGGAACAGTAAGGACTGGCTACGAAAAGATAATGGGGCCACATGGCTTTGGTAAGAGGAATATAGAAGCGCTACACATTCTTGATTCCTATATTAGGAATAATTTGGTGATAAAATACAGTTGGTTCAAGAAAAGAGTCAGTCAAAAGATAAAGTTGGGATGGACAACATAAGTCCATAATAGATTATTTCATCATAGACGAGGAAAGTAGCAATGGAGATCATTAAGGAAATGTCGGGTGAACTCAGTGCAGTTGCCTTTACTGATGACGTCATGATCTGGGGAGAAACCGAAGAAGTAGCCCAGACAAGGCTCAACGCATGGATATCAAAGTTCGGGGAGTTTAACATTAAGATCAGTGAGACTAAGACTAAAACAGTGAAGAGAAATGCCCGTCCAACAAGCAACAAACTGGGTGACTACCAGCTGAAGAGTATTGACAATTTCACATACCTGGGTAGTATAGTTTCCAAGAACAATCTACCCAGGAAAGAATCAACAGGGTGCAGAAGAGTTCCATTTTCTACCAACAAGTGCGGCCCTTTCTCTGGGATGACAAGACCCCCCCCCCAAAAAAAAGCTATGTTCAACAGTTACTTCATGCATCAGAGATGAAATTACTGAGGTCCACCATCCAGAGATCCAAGATGGATATGTGAGGGACTGAAGTGGTAAAGAGGGAAGCTGGGATCAAGATAAGTGTACTTGCCAGAGTCAGATCATCACAATCTCAGTGGTTTGGACACGCGATGAGAATGGAACCTACGAGGTCAACCAGAATACAGCTAGAAGGAGAGGTGGAAGTTAAACGAAGGGTGGGAAGACCAAAAACTCGTTGGATGGACATGGTCAAGTCAGACATTGCAACCAATGGAAGGTCACTAGATGATGTCATGAAAAGAAAAAAAGACGTATATGGACAGAGGAGAATGGAAGAGGCGTGTCAACATTGCCCGGGAAACTGGAGCTGTAAATGAATGATGATGATGATGGTCTCAATAATGTGGTGTGTGGGTCCTATTGCCTATGATAATTCTTCTACTGGATATCTAATAGGCTACCCTATTAACAATGGTAATATTAGGTACCAGTGGCCTACCACTTTCGAAAACAAAACGTAGATAAAATCGAGCCATTTAATACTACCATTACTGCGTCGTATGTATTTGGTAACGGTATAATCACTGGTGGTATGATGATAGAAGCAACTCTGGCAATGATTTTAACCTCTAAATGGGGAGCAAAATAAATTGTTATATACTGTAATGTGAACACGCATTATGTCCGTATAGCCTGTAGGCCTAATAACACTCGACTCGTACCGGCGCAGAACAACAGGGTGAATAGGTGACCCAATTAATATAAAATGTTACAAACTGGTCATGTTTTTTATATTTTTCTAAAATGGAAGAAAAATATCGTTCATGCGTCTGAATAAGACAACATTTTCTGGACAACGGCATTCTTCCCTCTCAATAAAATCCAAAATCTCTCTGACTAAAATACATCATCGATGAGGGCGAGCACGCACAAATTAAGCCAAGTACAGAAAAATATAACCTTCGTATCAGTTTAACCTTCTAATATACAAGCTTTATATTATATTTCTCTAATAAATGCAGCCTAGAACTGGAAACTATGGCCTAAAATGTTTCACGGACAGCAGCTTTGAAATAAGATTAACTGCGCTGAACAGAGAAATGTCGCCGGTTGAATATCAGTTCAGATCAAGACGCGATGATCTTAGATTAACGTTTATACAACGACAATTCTGAGGTCAGCACGCGCGAAGGCTAGCTGAACGCGGTGCAATGAGATCAAATGCTTTAAAATTTAAACAACCCGCCATTAAACATCGTTTTAAAATCTTGGAGTTTTGATGTAAAAGGTTATCACTAAACCAGTGTTTCATTCTCCGACAAATATGGAAGCTGGATGACCAGCATTAGTAATGAATTACTTACTGTTTGCACAGCATGTGGCGTAGACTTCACCTTGAATAAGGTCCAGGTTGCCAGCGGAATAAACCAGCATTACCAATAAATTAGCTACTGTTAACAGTGCGTGTGGTGTAGACTTCACCTACAATAGGGCCCAGGGTGCTACAGAGAGAAAATGCATTATCAATAAATTAGCTGCTGTTACTAATGTGTGTGGTGTAGACTTCACCTGCAATCCCAATAAATTAGCTACAGTGAGCACTGCGTACGGTGTAGACTTCACCTACAATAGGGCCCAGGGTGCTACAGAGAGAAAGTGCATTACCTATAAATTACCTACTGTTAACAATGCGTGTGATGTAGACTTAACCTACAATAGGGCCCAGGGTACCAGCAGAGTAAAACTGCAGTACCAATACATTAGCTACTGTTTTCACAGCAATAGGTGTCGACTTCACCTAAAATATGGCACAGGGTGTCATCAGAGTGAACCTGCAATACCTATAAATTAACTACTGTTTGCTCAGCAAGTGGTGTCGACTTCACCTACAATAGGGCCCAGGGTGCCATCAGAGTGAACCTGCATTACCAATAAATTAGCTACTGATAGTACAGCATGTGGGGCAGACTTCACCGACAATGGGGATCAGGGTGACAACATAGAGAAAGTGCATTACCAATAAAATAGCTACTGTTAACAATGCGTGTGGTGCAGACTTAAACTACAATAGGGCCCAGGGTGCCAGCCGAGTGAACCTGCAATACCAATAAATTAGCTACAGTGAGCACTGCGTGTAATGTAGACTTAACCTACAATAGGGCCCAGGGTGCTACAGAGAGAAAGTGCATTACCTATAAATGACCTACTGTTAACAATGCGTGTGGTGCAGACTTCACCTACAATAAGGCCAAGGGTGCCAGCAGAGTGAAGCTGCAATACCAATACATTAGCTACAGTTAGCACAGCATGTGGTGTAGACTTCACCTAAAATATGCCACAGGATGCCAAAGAGAGAACCTGCAATCCAATAAATTACAACGTTTCGCCCAGTATGAGGTGTAGACTTCACCTACAATAGCGACCTGGTTGCCAACATAGAGAAAGTGCAGTACCAAATTAATTAGCTACTGTTTGCACGTTAGCATGTGGCGTCGACTTCACCTAAAATAGGGAAAGGTTTCCTAAGAGTTCATCAGCATTACCAGTAAATTAGCTACTGGTAACACAAAAGTGGTGTAGAGTTCACCTAAAATAGGGCACAGGGTGCCAATGTGTGAATAAGCAATACCAATTAATTAGCTAATGCTAGCGCAGCAAGTGGTGTCGACTTCACCTACAATAGGGCCAGGGTGCTACAGAGAGAAATTGCATTACTAATAAATTAACTACTTAACAATGCATGTTGCGCAGGCTTCGCCTACAATAGGGCCAGGGGTGCCAACAGTGTGAACCTGCCTTGCCAATAAATTAGCTACAGTTTGCACAGCAAGTGGTGTCAACTTCACCTAAAAAGGGGAACAGGGTGCCAATGAGTTATTCAGCATTACCAATATTTTAGCTACTGGTAATACATCAAGTGGTGTAGACTTCAGCTAAAAAAGGGAAAGGTTTTCAAAGAGTTAATCAGCATTACCAGTAAATTAGCTACTGGTAACACATAAAGTGGTGTAGAGTTCACATAAAATAGGGCACAGGGTGCCAAAGAGTGAATCAGCATTATCAATAAATTAGCTACTGCTAGCACAGCAAGTGGTGTCGAATTCACCTCCAATATGGCCCAGGGTGCTAGAGAGAAAGTGCTACTGTTAACAATGCGTGTGGTGCAGACTTCACCTACAATAGGGCCCAGGAAGATGTTCGTGACTGCTTCCAAACACGATTGTCCAGTGGACGAATATACAATGCCAACAAAATTTTACATCCAAAATTGTTTTTACAGGCATGTTTACCCGGTTTTTTATTACAATTTGCCACTCTTTTTGTGCGCATCACAGCATTAAAGGTGAACACAGAATTAGCCTGTACCTTTGAATTTTTAAAAGTCAGTGGAGATGAAAAACGAGAAACCATTTATTTGAGAACTAAATGAGACCATGTTATCGGACGGATGACAGGGAAGCTTGGTATAACTAACATGTCGTTCACGCTTTGGTTGCTAAGTTTGACGCATTTCTTGAAGGTGAAAGTGGAAAATCGCTCGAGGTCATCCCATTTCTACAGGTCAATGTATGTTCCTTTGACCCCTTAAATTCAGGTTCTCAGTATTTTCCACTTCCTCTTCATGTTCAACGTAGAAAAGTCGCTCTCAATATTCAAAATGAGGACGACTATTGCATTTTATGGTGCATGGCTGCACTTTTAGCCCCTGTTCAACGTCATGCTACTCGAACAGCCTCCAACCTGGTCATGTTTAACTGGTTACTCTCCACGCTCAACTTTGCAACTATTTAATTTCCTATAGAACTTTCCTCTATGGCTAAATTTGAAAGGCTTAATCCTGATTTTTCCTTTATGATTTATGGTCTTGATAAGAATACGGTTATTGGACCGCTTTATTGTACGCAGCAGCATAAGGTGCATCACATAAATTTATTATACATTAGTAACGAGCAAACGAGTCACTATTGTTTAATTAAAAACCTCTCCAGGCTTGTTGGAGGTCAACTTTCATCTAGACAACAGAAAAATTTATTTGCTAACGGTGTTTGCAGTACTTTTCAACGCAAATCAATCTGAATAGCCACACGATGGATTGTTCTACTCAGCCAGCAGTTAAAATTACATTTCCAAAACCCGGAGAGTCTAAAATGAAATTCAAAAACTTTAATCGCATGGATCCAGTGGCCTACACCGTGTATGCGGACATTGAAAAATTAACTGTCCCCATTCAGCGGTGTCCACCGAATCCGTCTTCCTCATACACGGATGCTATTCAAAAACATACTCCGTTTTCGGTGGCTTTTCAAGTTGTTGGTTCCTATGATCCAAGTCAATCCTATTTCAAATTCTTTCGAGGACCTACCTGTATTCAGTGGTTGTTACAAGAACTGAAACAGTTAGCCAATCATGTCCATTAGCTTATTCAGACTCCCAAGCCCATACAGATGACGCTAGACGAAATGATACGTCATGATACGGCAACGACGTGTCATATTTGTCGGAAGCCTATTTTACCTGACGCCATTAAAGTGCGCGACCATTGTCATTTCACGGGCGTCTATCAAGGGCCTGCTCACAACACGTGTAATATGACGTTTCGTGCAGCAAATTATATACCCGTCTTTTTTCACGGCCTCACCAATTTTGACTCCCACTTTATTATTCGTGAGTTTGCCACATTCGACAAGGACAATTTTTTCATTATTCCACAAAATCATGAGCGGTTTATTTCCTTTTCTATACATTACCAGGGTATATCACTTCGGTTTCTCGATTCCTATCGATTGATGGCCTCTTCGTTAGCCGCCTTGGTCAAGGGTATTTCACCCGATGAATTACACTTTACAAGAAACAATTTTTCGGATGATGCTAAATTGAAACTTAGCATCCGGAAGGGCGTTTTTCCTTATGAACATGCCAACAGTTGTTCTTCCTTGAACGAAACGCATTTACCCCCGCAGGCTGCATTTTTTAGCACGTTGCATAATACTACCATTACCGATACCGAATATATCCACGCCTGCAACGTGTGGGATACTTTTGGTTGTACCACCATAGGTGAATATGCTGATCTGTATCTCACTGTGGATACCTTGCTATTAACGGATATTTTTGAGAAATTCCGTCACATGTTATACAAGCTGGACCCGTGTCACTATTATACAGCACCGGGTTTATCATGGGATGCCATGTTGTTGTACACAGTTATCGAGTTGGATTTACATGTAGATATTGACATATTATTATTTTTCGAAAAAGGCATTCGTGGAGGATTTGTTTCCCTGGTTCAAAGACATGTCCATGCCAATCATCCTTACATGTCAACGTATAATGCACAGCAGCCCATTTCCTATTTAACACACTATGAGGTGAATAATTTATACGGCTATGCTATGAGTCAACCACTCCCGTATAAAGATTTTGTCTGGCTCAGTAACGAGGAAATCGAACGCTTTGACGTGCACACCGCTGCTCGACAAGAAGATCCCGGCTTTGTACTGGAGGTGGATTTACAATACCCCGCACATGTGCATGACGATCACGCTGATTTACCGTTTTGTGTCGAGCGTGGGAATCCTCCGAATTCGAGCTCAAAACATCCAATGTTACTGGGAACGGTTCTTCCTAAAACAGGGTGTGTGATTCACATTCAAGTGCTTTTGCAATGCTTAACGTATGGACTCCTGTTGAATAAGATCCATCGTATTGTGTCGTTTGCACAAAAGGCGTGGTTGAAGCCTTACATGGACCTGAATACTCACCATCGGCAGCGTGCTACTCAACCTTTTGAAATCAATTTTTTAAATTGATGAATAATGCGGCATACGGAAAAACGTTTGAAAATGTACGCAAACACCGGTCAATCCATTTAGTTAATTCGTGGGAAGGTAGGTATGGAGCTCGGAAATATGTTACCAAGCCCCATTTTAAAACCATGAAAATTATTACTGACGCGTTGGCTACGACGAATTAGGAAAGGTTGAAATTCTTTACAATAAACCTATTTATTTAGGGATGACTATTTTGGAGTTTTCAAAATTAACAATGTATGACTTTCATTATGGGTTTGCTCGTCGCTATTTTAATGATGTTCATCTTGTTAACATGGATACCGACAGTTACATATATCAGGTTAAAGCAACAGATGTTTATCAGGTGATGCGTGACCATCCTAAGCATTTCGATCCTTCCTCTTTTCCTCATTACAACATCTTTGGCTTGTTACCTCAAAACAATAAAGTCATGGGGCTCATGAAGGATGAATGTGGCATCGATGTCATGACAGAATTTTTAGGTCTGGCATCAAAAATGTACTGCTATACTTGCGACAGTTCAAGACATGTCAGTCGAGCCAAAGGTGTCCGCTCCAATGTCATCCGAATGTTATGCATGGCTCGTTATCGTGAGGCATTATATAATCCCACTGAAGAGTATGCGAAACAGGCACGTCCAACATCCCGTACCCTTGAAGTGTTTCTTGCCGAACAAATGCGTCGCTCGTTGCCTTTGTTTGATGATAAACGGCCATGGGTAAATGATCACCTCACAAGCTTGCCATGGGGCCATTACGCTCTTAATGAGTAAACCAATAATGTTTTGATGTTCTTTATTATAAGCGTTTTGTATGTTCATGTGTTCGCTATTATCTCTGAATCAAAACATCCCTATGTATTATACATAAAATCCATGTGTATGTCATGGTCCTATATATTGTAAATAAAGAAATAGTATGTATTGTCCTTTGTTTTATTTATTTTCAAGTCCTATATAGTCATCAAACATTGGTATTTCCTGGCTAGATGTTTAGATGTTTAACACCCTTTTCCCCTGCAAAATCTATAATAACTGTTTTAGGGGCGAAATGATCTATCACGGTAAAAGAGTATTGGATTACCTATTTTAGAGCTATAATACATCATTTTAGGGTTCTTAGTTTCCAAGGTATCAATTTTTCAAATTTGGGGGTAGTTTTCACCACCCTACTCAAAAACAAAAGATCATGGGTTAATTTATCATTTTTAGATGTTTAAGACCTTTTTCCCTGTAAAATCTATAATAACTGATTTAGGGGTAAAATTATGCAAGAAGGTAAAATAGTATTTAATTACCAATTTTTTGAGCTACAACACATAATTGTAGGGTTCTTAGTTTCCAAGGTATCAATTTTTCAATTTTGGGGTAGTTTTCACCCCCCTACTATTTTATATCAAAAAAAAGATCTTAGGTTAATTTATCATTTTTAGATGTTTAACACATTTTTTCCCTGAGAAATCTATATTTACTGTTTTAGGGGTGAAATGATCCATTAAGGTAAAAGAGTATTTAATTACCTATTTTTAGAGTTATAACACATAATTTTAGGGTTCTTAGTTTCCAAGGTATCCATTTTTCAATTTTGGGGGTGTTTTTCACCCCCTACTAGTTTTCTTCAAAAACAAACGATCTTGGGTTAATTTATCATTTTTAAGTGTTTAAGAACTTTTTTCCTTGTAAAATCTATATTTACTGTTTTAGGGGTGAAATGATCTATCGAAGCGAAAGGGTGTATCAAGAGAATTGTTTTGAACGATGGTTCATAATTTTGGGATTTATGGTTTCGGAGATACTGATTTGTTCCCCTTTAAGGGTTTTTTCACTGGGAAGACTGTTTTATCAAGTAGTACAGGCTAACATTAATGGGGGCTTATGACCGCAATGTTTCAAACCTCCCTAATGATTATACAAGACATATCCAGTATACGGGTTTGATGATCAAGATGTCCCATGGTACAGCCGTCACAATAACACATCTTATTTATACCATGATACACACTCACGTATATAGCCATCACCACAACACAGGTTATGAATCACATGATAATCATTCAGGTATATGGGTTTGACAATCGCAGTAACACAGGTTAATACAAGATACGGCTTTGACACAGATACATGGGACTGATAACCGCGATGTTTCAAATCCCTCCAATAATCATACATGGGACTGGTAACCGCGATGTTTCACACCTCCCCAATGATTATACAAGACATCTCCAGTATACGGGTTTGATGATCAAGATGTCCCCATGTTACAGCCGTCACGATAACACAGGTTATTTAACATATGATACACACTCACGTATATAGCCACCACCATAACACAGGCTATGAGTCACTTGATAATCATTCAGGTATACGGGTTTGACAATCGTACTTACAGAGGTTAATACAAGATACGGCTTTGACCCAGATACATGGGACTGATAACCGCGATGTTTAAAACCCCTCCAATAATCATACATGGGACTGAAAACCGCGATGTTTCAGACCTCCCCAATGATTATACAAGACATCACAATAACACGGGTTATTAAACAAATATACAAGTTTAATGATCTAGATGTTCCCTTGTTACAGCCATCACAAAAACACAGGTTATTCATTACATGATATACACTCAGGTTTGATGATCAAATATTCCCGTGTCACAAGTTATGGCTTGACAAACCATTGCAGTAAGACAAGCATGGTCTGATGACTATAATGTGTAGTCTGCACTCACGTGTAATAAGCAAGCTGGTTTGTGTAGCCAACTAGACCAGTGTTCCATATATATATATACACGTGTTATTTTTTATCGTTAAAGGTTAACCGAGAAACGACCTAGGTGCAGTTGCAATAATTCAATCTTAGAACTAGGTTAGATGGATATTTACTACCGCGTTAATGAAGGCTGTTCCAGGATAGCGGCCTTCCGTATAGACACGTTTTATTTTTCATTCCTAAAGGACAACCTACTAACGACCTGGAACTAGGCGTTCATGAAGGCTATTTCTAACCACTGACTCTAGAGTGTATTATTACTATTATTATTATTATTTATTCAGCGGGGGTTCACACCTCTTGGGAAATACGTGCAAATCAGTAGCTACGCACAGGGACTCACAACCAGTGCGAATGGGTAACTACTCGCACAGGGGCTCACAACCAATGGCAATAAGTAGCCGTTCGCACAGGGATTCACAACCAGCGCCAACAAGTAGCAGCTCGCACAGGGGCTCACAACCAGCGCCTACAAGTAGCAGCTCGCACAGGAGCTCATAACCAGCGCCAACAAGTAGCAGCTCGCACAGGGGCTCACAACCAGCGCCAACAAGTAGCAACTCGCAGAGGGGCTCACAACCAGTGCCAACAAGTAGCAGCTCGCAAGGGGCCCACAACCAGTGTTAATAAGTAGCTGTTCGCATGCTATTATATCAGGGAAATGGCACAGGGGCTCACAACCAGTGTGAATGCGTAGCTGCTCGCTGGCTCAGAACAAAAAAGCTCCAAAAGGAACCCCGGCTCGGAAGGTAAAGAAAGCCTCGGCTCGGGGACACGAACAGCTCCGATCTCCAACCGGTTCCCCCACTCTCCTCCCATAGCCTCCGCACTATAAAGAAGGTCCACAGCAGCCACCACAGTCATTATGCCGGCCCGAACAGGCCAGGACACCTCGGCCTTCACCACCTCAGGCCAAGCACCCCTCCACCCTCCCCCAAGCCCCCAGGGGACGCCTGGGGGCACACGTGACCGCGAGAAACCATGGATGACCTTAAAATTGGTCCAGAACCGCCCTAGCCCTACTACTGCAAGACTGTAGAAAAATTGTGAATTCCAGCTAACTAGCCATAAAAATAATGCAACATGTAGCTTACATTCTTGTAGATCTTGATGTAGATAATCTGGTCAGAACCAGACTATTCCAGTCTTCTGTCCCCATTTGGACACGCACTTAAATTCTCGTATCAGCCTCCATTATATACCCGCAAGATGTATAACCAGACATAGCGGTAATCATACTCGTTGCCTGATAATCTTGATGAAAACTGTTTGTAATATTATCTGCTTCAACAGCTGAAGTAATATTCTTGATAGGGGTGAGATCGAAATGATTCATGATGCAAAATATCAGAAATAACGCGACCCAACTGTGATGCATTCAGTACTATCAATATTCTGACAATTTTACTCAGCACCGGTCCAAGTTCTGATGTTCAAGTCCCTGGGCAGAGTTTCTCACTCTCCAGACAATGCTAGGCATGCTGGTTTCCCTATGTCGGCTAAATGAACTGAACCGTGCAAGAATGGTATGTGAAAAGCACTGACATATCTTGGTTGGTCAAATAGTTACCAAGACAAAAGCTTGTTCTGGTCATTGGATAAAAATAATCCAGTTTAAATATTAGTGGACAGTGGAAAGCACTATAGACAAAGTCTATCATATGTCCGTGTAGCAGCAATAATTACCAATGTTCTGCCACAAAGTCTATCACCTCAGTGATAACTTATGAAGAATTCTAAATTCACTAAAATTTCAAACACTTTTCGAAGTACAGTAACCATGATCTGTCGTAGAAATTCACTAAGTCATAGCAACCGTGTGCTAGTAAAAACGTAGAGTATTGCAACCATGTGCACGAAGATATTTTCAAAGTATAACGATGTCCTTAGCGGCATAGCACTTACGAAGTAATAACGTGATGTATCAGCGATTGAGTGCTGTGGCGAAGTAACATATTGAGCTATGGCTCCTAGCCATTTTATACTCTGCGGGCGGACTCCATGACGTCACTGCTTGAGATCTGCTCAAACTAAAACATCTCATATCTCAGTTGCCGCTCGATCAATTTTCTTGAAATATAGCACGTTCTTCTTCCCTTGTCCGTGCCAGTAATTTGGTGTTAGTTCCATGTTTCTACTCAATCGGAAATTATTTTATACAAATATAGCCTCGACTATGATGAGCTTGCTACGTCACTTAGCGATCTGTTGGCTGCATAAAGCTTCAAAATGCTTCCAAGAACAATGGGAGCGCGCTATTCAAAATCTCAGCTCTGGACTTAGCATCTGGGCCTGTGCTCTCAAATCTGGACAACTGGATTTGGGCACATCATTACATAGTGAAAACATAATTTACTTTCATAATTCCCGTAAAGAATTCTCAGCAATTTACAATGCCATATACTTTTAAATTAGTAAACGAAAATGTAGTTTTCCAGGCACTTGCGCGTGCAGATAATCGCTTTCGCCATGAGAGACAATATTGGCGAACATAATTCTTTTGAAAGGATCGGGCATCACGGTCACTTTGTACTTTGGTGTGTATGTATGTGTAAAATTTTCTGTGATAACCTGTGTTATTGTATGGCTGTAGTAATGTTTGTATTTGTAATTAAGGTGGGGGAATGAGAAGGCGACGGCCAAGGCTTTAAGTTAGGAACCATACCGGTATTTGCCTTATGTGGAATTCACAAACCACGGAAAACTACATCCAAGATAGTTGAGGTTGGAATCAATTCTACCTCCACTCAGCTTTACCTCTCGAGGCTGTGGGCGCCCCGTTCCCCATTTCAGACGAGAATTGAATTCCTTGGCAGAGCAGGGAATCGAACCCAGACCTCCGGGGCGATAGCAAAGAACGTAGCCTTAAGAGTGAGCTTCCTTCTGTTAATAGGATCTTTGACATGCACGGGACATATAATTCTCAAACTGCCTCCATTACAGTGGCTGGCGCAGTGAGTCTATGCTCAGTTCAGTAGTCAACGAAGTGATTCTAAACTCTCCTGCATAATTTACTGTCATAGAAACGCCAAGGATTGTACCTATAACAGTTACGAAATTACTTATTTAGAGCAGTTTCGTACTGTTTATATCAAATGTGTGAACATTGAAACTTGATAGAGTGTTAATCAAATTATGAATGGTCAAGTCGTTTAACACGGATTAACAAAATAATATTGTCAGCGGCTATGGGTAGTAATGTTTGTTTTCCGTGCGGGAAAAAAGTGAAAAATTGCGAAGAATTCGTCAGTTGTGAAGGGGATTGTGGGCGTAATTTCCACAAGGAATGCACAAGACTTTCGAAGAAAGCCTACGAGTCTGTAAAAAGTGATCCGCAAAAGTTGTGGAAATGCAATCGCGAGGATTGTCACCCTCCACTCAAGTTCAGTGAATGTGACTTGGTGAAGGAGGTGACAGAAAAGATTCAGTTGTCAGTAAATGAACTAAGGAACACTTTCATGAAGGATTTGAAAATAATTAAGCAAGCCACGGAATTCATTAACGAACAATTTGAAGATTTCAAAAATCTCACAAATGAGATAAAAAAAAGAACACTAGAATTGGAAAAGTCGGTGGCAAGTATCAGCAGTGATACAAAGCAAGCGTTAGATGGGTCAGAAGACCCTAAACAGTACACACGTAGGAATAATTTACTATTTAGTGGAATGCCAGAAATGCCGAGGGAAAATGTGTACGACCTAGTGATCCAAGCTTCCAGGGCATTGGGGGTTGAGTTGGGACTCCGTGACATCGATGTCGCCCATCGTTTGCCGGCGAGAGGCGGAGACGTGGGGCGAATCGTGGTGAAATTCACCAACAGGTGGAAGAAGGATGAAATAGTGAATGCGAGAATTCAGAAGAGAGTTCTAACAACCCAGGACATTGGACTGAATTGCCCATCACGCAATATTTTTATAAATGACCACCTATCACCCAGGAACGACTATATTGCAAGAAGATGCCGGATCCTGAAGCAGAATGGGAAGATATTTGGAACCTGGACAAGAGACTGCAAGATTTATGTTCGGGAAGCTCGAGATGGTCCAAGCACACTCATCGGCGGTGAAGCGAAGATCGCCCAGCTCGAGAAAAAATACGGACAATAGGTGCTGCAGGTATCACACACCAAAAGTTGCATATATATTAAATGGACGGAGACGACTATAAACACAACGAAACATTAAGCTCTGTCGAAATTCATTGTGATTCTATAGAAAACTATAATTTACAGACTAAAAATCAGATCTTGAATTCAAAATTTAAATGTATCTACATCAATGCACGAAGTATTAGGAATAAGTTCGAGGATATTATGCTCCTTATTGACGAGATTTTAGAAATAGATTTAATAGTCATAACAGAAAATTGGTTGTCAGACCAAGAAACACACTATTATAACATTCCCAGCTTTGACTCACACCATGTAACACGAATCGGTACTGGAGGAGGTCTGTCAATTTATATATCTAGAAAATGGGCGACCAAAGTTATTAACACCATTAACAGTTATCACAGTATACTACAAATCGAAATATTTCAGAAACACAGAAGATATAATGTTATTGCTTACTATAATCCAAGGGAGAGTAATGCAAACGAATTTATGCTTGACCTTGAACACATACTTTGCAATACTAACAAATCAAACACACTACTTATCGGAGACGATAATGTAGATTTTCTAAAAGACAGCATTATTTACAGGGCCTATTCGTCTTTACTGAATTGCTTTAATTTTTATCCTTGCAATACAAAACTACCAACAAGAATAACACCTACTTCTTCAACTTTAATTGACCATATACATTCTAACTTTGCCAATAATGATAATTTCTATTTGTATAATGTTATGTGTGACCTTAGTGATCATAATATTTTAATTCTAGACATTTCATCACAACCAGAAGTGAGTACGCAATCCAATAATCGTTCCAATATAGAAACATTTACGAAAATAAGTTATGCCAAACTGAACAATTTCTTTTCAAAAAATAAATTTACAAATCTAACTACTGACGTCAACGAAGCATATAATCAGCTTTGTGATTTCATTAGTGATGGGCTTAAGACAGCTAGTATAAATATTAAGCAAAAACCACAGGTAAAAGGTACACACAACCCATGGGTAACACAGGAGTTTCTGGAAGCGGTAAAAAGAAAAAATAATTTATATGCAAAAACTAAAACTAAAAACCCTTCAACTGAAACCATTAAAGAGTACACACAATGTAGTAGGGATGTGACTAGAATGAAAAGAGAGCTGAAAAAGTTATACTACAATAATGTAATTAGAGAAGGGAATACAATAAAAGGAATGTGGAAGGCAGTAAATCAAATACTTGGCAAACCTCATAATACACGAAACATTGTTGAAATTGAATATGAAAACATACAATACACCTCTAGCCCAGATATATGTAAAGCATTTAACATGTATTTCATAAATGTTGTAGAAAACTTGGTTAAAGATACCGGTACTCCAATGATCCCAAATTTGCAATTGAACCAGACGATCTGTAACTCACTATTCATAAAACCAACAAATGTGACAGAAGTTAAACAAATCATTCAAAACCTTGCGAATAAGAATTACACAGATGATGGAATAAATAACATACTCCTTAAGAGATGTGCCAATCATCTGGCTCCATTGCTTGCTGATATAATTAACTTGTCACTGCAAACAGGAGTAATACCAGATAAATGTAAACTAGCAAGAGTGGTACCAATATTTAAAAAAGGTGATGTATCTAACCCCAGTAATTACAGACCGTTGTGTATATTATCCTCACTTGTAAAAGTACTGGAAATAGTAATCAAAAAACAAGTCCTGAATTTCCTAACAAAAAACAATTTTTTCTTCAAATATCAATACGGCTTCCTTCCCAAACATAGCACTGATTCAGTAGCATTTGACGTAGTGTCACTTATACATAAAGCATTAGATAACAATAAAATAGCAGCAGGACTATTTATAGATCTTGCTAAGGCGTTCGACACTGTTAACCATACCTTGTTGCTAAGTAAACTATCAAATGCAGGAATTAGAGGAATAGCCTTTGAGTGGTTTAAAAACTACCTGTCTAACAGGAAGCAGTATGTTAATATTAATAAAACTAAAGGGTCCATCTCTGATGTTAAATGCGGTGTCCCACAAGGGACAGTGCTCGGACCATTGCTGTTCCTGATTTTTATTAATGATATAGGTTATTTAGAGTTTACTGGTAAAATATTTCTATTTGCAGATGATATATTTCTACTTTACGAGAGCGCCTGTGAACAAACGATTATGCAGAATATGCAAAAGGATCTAAATATATTAACAACATGGCTTTCAAAAATTAAATTAATCATAAGTAGCTCAAAAACAAAATACATGCTATTTCACAAACCAGCTTACAGTCCAAGCACTTGCAACATAGTTAAAATTGGTAATGTAACCATCGAAAGGGTGAAACAATACACATATTTAGGCCTAACTTTGGACAATAACTTCAGTTGGCATGAACATATCACAAATGTGAAAAAGAAAATTGTTAGTGTAATTGGTGTTCTAAAAAGATTAAAGGAGTATGGAATAAGCAATCAACATTTAAGGAGCATATATGCCTCTCTTATTCATTCTCACCTTATGTACATGAACATAATATGGGGTAAATGTGCACAGGAATCAATAAATGAGCTCGAAGTTCTCCAAAAAAAGAGCAATTAAAATCATGTGTGGTTACCATTTTAGGAAACCAACTGTACAAGTATTTCAGGAGACAAACATATTGCCATTACGAAGCCAGCTCAAATACTCTGAAGCTTTATTTATGTTTAAATATAAACAAGGTCTTATTAATCTTAATACTGAACTTCAATGCAGGAAAGACATTCATACCCATAACACAAGATCAGCAAACCAGTTATACATGGAGTCAACAAACACAACTAGATATGGTATTAAAAGTATTTCCTATTCAGCCAGCACATCTTATAACAACTTACCTCCTAAACTGAGACAAATTGTAAACTTAAACAAATTCAAAAAGGAAGCACGCAGGTAATTCCTGAAACTATATGTTGAAGAATATAGATGAACCCATAAAGATTGAATAAATGATCCTACCACCTTAATATATTCTAGTATAAGTTGCTAAGCCATATTTGTAAAGGGCAGTCCCCCCTTGAACTACCAGCTCACTGGGACTTTCTGTACCCTATAAATAAATAAATAAATAAACATCTAGTGGTGAACATTGGCACTTGATAGTACGTTATTCAAAATCACAAATGGTCAAGTCATTTTAACACTAATTCACAAAATAGTATTGTCAGCGACATCTAATTGTAAACATGAACATTGGATAGAGCGTTCATCAAATCTCATCTACATGTTTAGTTATTAAAAAGGTACTCACCTTTAATTTAAAACTGCTGTTGCCAATTGAATTGGGTATTACCAGTAAACCAATTATCTGTAAATAAATAAACCAATCAATCAATCCATTCATTTCAATCCATCACTTACACGTTGAGTTTAATCTATTAAATACATACCTCTCAAATATTTTTCTTTTTTTTCCAAGTAACGCCACTGCTTTTTCTCGATTAACTTGTTTATAAACGATAGCACTGCAGCACTAATCACCTGGCATGTAACTAATGAGTGGCAATGATAGGTATGACCTTGCTTTTATATTGTTCAATATTGCCAGCTTGCAAAAAATTGTCTACGCATTAGTGAGCGAAATAGAATAAATCACTGTACATTTAGATTCGCAACATATCAAGATTCAAATTACTGCAAACATTTTACATTACCTGACATTCATATTCTCTTCACATGGCAAACGGAAATGACAAACACAATAAGTTCTCAATTTACACTTATCAGCAACACTTGCTTATTTCAAACAGGATCGCTGATATGGCAAGACAGCATCCTGTTTTAATATTCTCGCTGTCGGTGGCTATGTAATGAAACAAATACTATGTCATCTAGTTAGACTTTATAAAATCATGAGCTTATATCTAGTGAAATGTGTGTTGACCACCACGGGGACCCCAGCTGAGTCCAGCATTGCTTCCACTTACTTGGGCAGGCCCCCTCTCTGTTTTTCTTTCATGTCGATCTCACTCGGTCAACTCTTGTTCTCTTCACTCCCCCAATAGTATTAGTGTATCAGAGGCCTAGGGAGTCTTTCACTTTCCAACCTTAATCGCCCCTTGTCTGATCTTTGCAGATACCCTCCTTTTGCAAGGGGGTTAACCTTCTTTTTCTTTTTATCTCCGGCCTTTTGCTCAAGTCTCTCAAAGAGGTAGGGTGTATGTAGGCCCACTAATTTTAATGAACTCTGAATATGGTTACACCCTCAAAAGCGCTTGAGTAGTGAGTTTAAAAGTTGACAACCCACTAAGAAATTCCTTTAGGGTGGATTCTTAGCTTTGCTCGCTTGGCTATCATTTTATCATCCAGGATCAGCTTTTCCCATGAACTAAGCAAGGGATCCCACCTGTATCGCCACTAAGGGCAGTGTCCTCGAGCTTGAGACTCTGAGTCAGTGATACAATTGGGGTGCGCAACCACCACAACATCCATGCGGTCTCGCATGCAAAACATACAGGAGTCTCATTAAGGAAGAGAAAGAGTGAGAGAGTGTGACAAGGAATTGAAAAAAGAGACTGCCGTGGCCTTACGGTAATTGGGCAACCACTGACAACCGCTTCAAGAATGACTGAGGGGGGATCGAACCCCCCTCCCTACTCATTTGAGCCTGGGGTGAGGCTGAGTAAATCCCATTCCTGTCCTCGTATCACTTTTTCAAATTTCATGACAGAGCCGGGAAACGAACCCAGGATCTCCAGGGCGGGTGCTAATCATGCTAACCGCTGCGATACCATATAGTAATACATACACTCCAGTTGTTTGCGATCTAACAGTCAACGTGTTTAGAGAGAACGCTTAATTCAACACCGATATCATGCAACAGTTGCAGTTTTCGTTATCACTAGGTTACATGCCATGCATGCTAATGTTGCCTAGCAAGCAGTAGTGTTTCAAGTTTCATCTTAAACAACACTCCAATCAAGAACTTTAATATCTTGGAATTCATTCTAGTAGCTCAGAGACTGAATGAATGACACTCGTGTTTTGAAGCCTCTATAGCTTAGGAGAAAGCACGTTCAAATCCCAGTCACTCCATGCGCGATTTGTGCTGAACAAAGCAAAGAGATACAGTTTTTCTTCTCTGGTGATGACAGTTTCCCCTGCCACCATTTCATTCTTGCAACAATCTTTTTTATTTCAATGATCATTCATTTAATCATTACCACAGGAGAGTGCGACAGGCTTTAGCCGCCGGCACAGTTTCATATCCTTTTCGATACATGAGAACTTCAGTCATTCCATTCCCCGATACTTTAGTCGAGCAACACATTTCCACAATCATTTTTATTTCATTTGTTATTCATCTAATCTTTTCCCCCAAGAAAGTGTGACAGGCTTTAGCTGTTGGCACTGTTTCAAATCCTCATCGCTAAATGAGGGGTTCATTCATTCCATTCCCTAACCCGCTCAGTTGATTGAAAGCAGGCTGTGGATTTGAAATTTGCAATCTTGACTTAACCAAGCTAGAGTTAAACCATTACATACAGCTCTGCGATCCTTGGTTCATGAAATAGCAATGAATGAATTTTGTAAGCATGAACATCGTGGCCGACCACCGGTATCGTTCATTCATTGCTTACGGGTTAGCGCGCTAGGCTTCTGCTTAAAATATCTATGGTTTAAAGGTCTGCTACAAAACCATTGCAAAAGCCTCTATGATTTTGCATAGTTTTTTACATAGCCAGCCATCATTATCGTTCATTCATAGCTAACTGGTTAGCGCACTAGGCTTTAACCTAAATTATTCCCCCCGGGTTCGATTGCCAACTACAAAACCATCGCATAAGCCTCTGTGATTTTCCATAGTTTTCTTTACATGGCCAGCCACCGGTGCCATTCATAAATAGCTAACCGTATAGCGCACTAGACTTTAACCTAAAGCATCTCAGGTTCAATTGCCTACTACAAAACCATCGCATGAGCCCTCTGTGATCCATGATTTCATGAAATAACGATGAATGCATTGGCTAGAAAACCATTGCATAAGCCTCTGCGATTCATGATTGTTATGGAATAGAAATGAATATATCCCCAAGCATGGTCATTGTGGTCAGTCACGGCTATCGTTCATTCATAGCTAACAGGTTAGTGTGCTAGCCTTTGAACTAAAGTATCTCAGGTTCAATCACCTGTTATACAAACCATGACATATGCCTGTTAATCATTACCCCAGGGGAGTGCGACAGGCTTCAGCCACTGACACCGTTTTATATCCTTGTTGCTAAATGAGAACTTTATACATTCCATTTCCTGACCAGGTCTGTCGCAATCGATTCACAATATCAAAAATTGAAAAACAAATCATTATTCCATCGGACATCTGAAAACGCATAATCGTGGGTGTGTTTCAACAAGGCTATCACTGGCCACAGTGGCTGTACTCAATAGAACAATCGATATTTCGACCTACAAACTGTCATAAACTTACCCGTAGAAATAGCAATTAGGCCTACTATATTGGAATACCATCACCGTGGCTAGCGATCGCCTTGTTGAAACACATGCCCAGCGGCATTGTCTCTCTCAAAACCAATCTCCATGAACATTTTAAGAGCTAATATTTTTTTTTCAAAAAAGTGTTGTAGGCCCTTTGTCAAAATTTCAAAAATACATTCAACAAGGGGGCGTTAGCCCGTGTTCTATGACCCATCGTACACGTCTCTAGCGTTATTGATTTGCGAGATATAGCAAAAAGTCTAAAATCATGGATTTACTCCCAAAAAATTCTGTTTCCCTAATTCTAAAAACCTGAACCTATTAGAAAAATAAAGAGTGCTTCCAGACAAGCGATTTGACACGTCTCACGTACAAATCCGAGCAAACGTCCGGGAGATATCGACAAACTTTGTAGTCGTTGTGACGTCACCAGGAAAGTAGGCTATGGAGCAACATTTTGGAAATTTTTGATCAAACCTCGTTGTGACGTCTCCAGGAAAGTAGGCTATGGAGCAATATTTTGGAACTTTTTGATCACACCTCGTTGTGACGTCACCAGGAAAGTAGGCTATGGGACAACATTTTTGGAACTTTTTGATCACACCTCGTTGTGACGTAACCAGGAAAGTAGGCTATGGGGCAACATTTTGGAAATTTTTGATCACACCTCGTTGTGACGTCACCAGGAAAGTAGGCTATGGGGCAACATTTTGGAATTTTTTTTTCCACACCTCGTTGTGACCTCGCTAGGAAAGTAGGCTATGAGAGACGTCACCGCCGCCATCTTGTAACGTCACCGTCGCCATCTTGTAACAACAACATATGACGTTAAAATCCCCCCCCCCCCCCCTGTGACGTAACCAGGAAAGTAGGCTACTCGTTAGAACCCGTCACTCCCCCCTACTGTTAGGCGAAATTAATATGTATGTATGTAGTTCACCTACCGACTGAACCAGTCATCAGATCCCTAATAAACTCGAGAATCACGTAGGCTACCATCTTATTGCCTAACGGCTGTCGGATACCAAAGTTACAACAATTTTGTCTAATTAGTTTAAGTATGGAAGCGGGACCTAATTCTCAAGTAGAGCCTACTGTATTATAAACTTTAACGTACGTATCAATACATCAATTCTTACCAAATTTGGCATCTTTTAAACTACATAGCCTATAACGCTTGTAAGCTGCCTTAGTTAGGCCCTACAAAGTAATTATATTGAATATTACGTGCATCCGCCATCATGAATGTATACAATAAAAAATCCGCTCCTTAAAGCAACAGGAGGCTTGGAACTCCGTGTACTGAGGGGGTGTTGGATTTGTCTGATAAGCTAACCTGTGTTTCTGAGGTGATTGTAGTATTAGTAATAGCTGAATATTTAATGACTAGTTATAGGGTAGGAGCCCCGGGATTTGAGCAAGGTAGCTCACCGCCATTTGCCGTGAGGGAAGACCACTGGCAGCTAAGGGTACCGGGATTTGAGCCTTCAATATGCGGACTTGCAGCTCCTCCGTGATGTCGCAAATGTGGGATTTTTAAAACTATCAGGTATGACTGAATATATTTCCAAGTTCGTGGAATCAATCCAAGCTAGAACGTTTTCTAGAAACCAAAATATATCCTACGAATATTACATAAGTAATTATTTGGCCTTTTTGTGGAGTTAAATTTTGGCGCATTTTCCGTATCTGTGGAAGAGCTGGTAACCGCAAGTGATATAGCCTAGGGTATTAACTGTGAATGGACAAACAAACTAACTAACCAACTAACTAAATAACCAACTTACTACCTAAGTATACATACAAACTAATTTATTTAATGGTTCTCTCGTCAAGCCTTCCTACGTCGTCCGAGTTTAGCGTGGCATGAAGCTGGGTGAAGCAGCAGGGAAGCAGCAGTGCAGCGGAGGTAGCCTAAAATGGCAACATGCAGACCTTGAGAGTAATTGATCCGTACTTCACGTCATCGACGTTGATAACCGGGGATTTTTTTTACATATTCCCTATCTTTAAATTAACAGCCATCCAGGAAAAAGAAATTCAAATTAAAGCCCTCCCAAAATTTGTAACTTGAGGCTAGGATATGAAAGAAGGTGGCCGTGACCTTTAATTTGGTAACCATCACAGCATTTTCCAGGAAAGGAGAGTGGGTAGCA
This sequence comes from Meconema thalassinum, assembly GCA_946902985.2. NCBI lineage: Eukaryota > Metazoa > Arthropoda > Insecta > Orthoptera > Tettigoniidae > Meconema > Meconema thalassinum. Next base: position 144,169,527 of record OX336389.2, read on the forward strand.
AACCCAGGACGTTAATACGTAACCCGAGACCACATAATAAAAATAATAATAATAATAAATAGCCTTACAAATCCCATAAGGGCTATGGCCTCCTGCTTTGCAGGGAATTGCTCAGTTTTATCTCATCAGGTGAGCAAGTCCTGAGGAGCATCCGGGGTTATTCTATCTGATTGGGCCTTCTATATAGATGTGCAGCTGATTAAAGATTAAGTAAATTATATTACGCTGGCATAACATTCGCTACAACAATCTTCATTTCTGAGTCTGGCGACATCAAGGCCTCAAATATCCATTATTATTACGGAAATCATAATAGCCATCAACCAATATCTGGGAGCTTCCCATTGCCACTAAGCACAAAGCTTACCCTGTCTAAGCACTTGAACAATGACAGGAACTGCCAAGTCTTCACTCGTCAGTAAAATCTACGTATATTGAACCGTTTCAAATAGAAGGTCTTTTTAAACTGCAATACAAAACCTTACCGGTGGAGTTTTAACATCTAGTTTGGATGCAGATACCTATACACGTTCTGTAACATCCCACAAATCATTCACTATGTTGTGCACATGTGGTCCCGGAACGAATTAACAAGTGTTTTGCAAGATAGTCGAACCATTTGAATTCCTTGTAACAGGTGATGCAGTAAGGTTATTTATTCCCTAGTGAACACGATGATGTTTCCTCAAATTAGAGCGCGAACTGAATCGCTTTGGGCGCAACAAACAGACAATGCGGTCTCTTCCCTGAGTGAACGACAAAATGTTCCATTAGCTCTGTCCGCCGTGCAAATGACTGCTCACATATGGTACAAGTGTATTACATCGCTCCAGTATGAACAAAAGTGTGCATCTTGAGGTCACCGCTCTGCGAGAAGCCTTTATTGCACAACAGAGACATGTACCGCTTTGCTGCATGTCCACTGAACGGTGTCTTTCTAGTTGATGCATTGTTTTATTGGTCACTGCATGCGAGTCTCCCTAGGTCTTTCCACTCCTGCCTCATCTTTGCTGTTCTTGTCCATTGTTTTCGTCCCCATTTTACGAACCAATCTGCCCATCTGATTCTTTGTCTCCCAACGTTTCGCCTTCCTGTTCTTGGGTCCCAAATCGTCATTTTGTACGTCCATCCGTTAGGATCTAATCTCGCTACATGTCCACCTCATCTCCATTTGAGTTGGTCTGCTGATGTCATAGCGTCTTTCATGCCGGTTCTCCTTCTTAAATCTTTGTCTCGTATTCTATCTCTCAATGAGACATGAAGGATCATCCTTTCCATTTTCCGTTGACATCTCTGGATCATCTGTCTTTGTTTCGATGTTAATGCCCAAGTTTGGCAACCATATAGTAACACCGGTATCACGCATTTTTCCATAACTTCAGCCTTTAAAGTGAGTTTTTGGGTCTTGGCAGCCAGTATAAACTTTAGGGACTGAAAGCTCTTCCATGCTTGTCCTATTCTTCGTTTGACCTCTTTCTCTGAACGACTTGAAAATGACATGTTCTGACCGAGATATACATATTCTTCAACATATTCCAGTGTTTCCCCGTTCACAATAATTGGGGCTTCTTACGCATTGGTCATCAGCTTCGCTTTTCTTCGGGTTCATTGTAAGGCCCACTTCTTTACTTGTTTTGTCTAATTCGTTTATCATTTGTTCCAGCCCTTTCGCTGATTCAGCCTCCAGAACAATGTCGTCTGCGAACCGTAAATGGGTTAGTCTTGTCCCATCGATTCGGACGCCATATTTTTCTTCCCAGTTTAGTTTTCTGAACTTATTTTCCAGCAAACAGGTGAATAATTTTGGTGAGAGGGGGTCGGCCTGTTTTACTCCCCTTTCTATCATGATGTTACATCCTTCTCTTTCTGTCTTTATTCTGGCTTGGTTACGGTCGTAGAGTTTGCCTAGGAGTCTAACGAATTTGTTTGGGATGCCTTGTTTTTCCAGTGCTTCTAAGACGCTTTCCTGATCTACGGATTCAAATGCTTTGTTGTAATCCACAAATGCTATATACATCTGTAGATTAAATTCCTGAAATTTCTCCATGAGTTGATTTATTGTTTGCAAGTGGTCTGATTTACTGAAACTCTTTCTGAATCCTGCTTGCTCTATCGGTTGCTGTTCGTCCAGTGCCTTTAGTAATTCTGTTGGTTAGGGTCTTCATAAATAGCTTGTAGAGATTTACAATTAGGTTGATCGGTCTGTAGTTGATTATGTCGTCCTTGGCTCCCTTTTAGTGTAGAAGTATGATAATGCTCTGTTTCCACTGCATTGGTATGTCTTCTGATGTGACTATGGTATTAAATAATGTTGTGATGAATGGGATTAGGTCTTCTTCACCCCATTTTAGAAATTCATTGTAAATTCCATCTTCACCTGGACATTTTTCGGTTCTCGTTTGTCGAATGGCTGCTCTTACTGCACTGGGTAGTATTGGAGGTGTTTCTTCCTCTATGTTTTCTTCTGATGTATTCTGGTCCTGATGCAAGTTGGATCTTTGAGAGTTACTTGAGTATAGTGTTCTATAGAACTCTGTCGCTTGCGTCATTATCTCTTCTCTTGAGGCTTGTCTTTTTTCGTTGTGGTCTTTTACTCCCAGTATCCAATGTTTGCCTGGAGTTAATTCTTTTCCAATCTTCTTTATTGATTTTGTGGTATCCATGATTTCTTTGACCACTTTAGTGTTGTGTTCTCTGATGTCTCTTCGGATTTGCCTTTTTGATAGTTTATTGACTTCCGCATAATCCAGCATTTTTTGTTCGTTTTCTATGACTTGTGATATTAGACGTTCTCTTTCTTCGATCAAACATTTGGTGCTATCCTTGAGTTTTATTTTATTTTTCATACTGTTTCCAGGTGTTGACGATTGTTTGGCTGCGCGGGATATGCAATTTACGAGCTCTGTATAGTGTTGTCGGACTTTTTGCTCCGTTTGTTGGTTGAACTCTCGTAGGTTTTGGTTAGGATTAAGTCTATTTCATTTTTGATTTTCCCATTCTGGGGTTTTCTTGTAAAATGTGTTCACAATTTTAAGTCTTTGTCCCAGTGCTAACTGTATTAGTCTTTCTCCTCTTTCGTTCCTTGTTCCGTATCCGTGAGGGCCCATAGGTTCTTCTTCTTCGTATTCCTTTATTCCTACCTTGCTGTTGAAGAATCCAATTATGAATGTTGTGTGTGCTTCGTACTCGGCTAATGTGACTTCGAGGAGCATATAGAGGTCTTCTATTTCTTCTTCCGTACTTGCTTCTGTGGGAGCATACACTTGAATTATTATGAATGTGTTGTCATTTAATTTTAGGGATAATACTATGATTCTTTCTGAGATTCCCTTTATTTCTTTTATATTGTGTTTTAAATGTCTTTTTTTTTGTCAAAAAACCTACCCTTTTTGTCCTTTTGTTTCCCCTATGAAGCTAAAGACATCCCCATTTGTTTTCTCTATTATGTCTTCGCCGTATTGCCTCACCTCACTGAGGCCTAATATATCGTACCTTACGTTTTCGAGTGCGTTTTCGAGTTCTATTTCTTTATCTTGGGTTCTTAAGGTTCTAACGTTTAGTGTACCTAGTATGAGTTCTTCATCCTTGTTTGAAGGTTGTTTCATCGTTGTGTTTGGTTGATTTCTTCTTCCCCGTTTTTTGAGGTTAAGTCTTTCCAGTGCAACCACTGGTCATTTAACAGGATTTTCTGGTATCCAAATCTTACGTTGTTATTACCCTTTTCCCTTTCTTCCCTGGCTTTCTGTCTGAGTGATGCTTGGATTTCTCTTTATTTTATTGTGAGGTCATCATCTATGAATATGTCTTGTCCTCTCAGTTTGTGTTTGTTTCGGACTATTTTTAGTTTGTCTGCAAAATTTGTGAAACTGACTTTCACTATTCCTCTATTTTTTCTGTCTTTACCAACGTATGTTGATTTTTCTGCCGTCACTTCATTTTCTATCGTGTCCAATATTTTCTTGATTTTGTTCTTTAGTTCGTCTCTGTTACTTTCATCATTAGTGAATTCTTTACTTTTTACCAGTATGTTGTTCCTCCTTTCTCTTTTCGCCTGTAGTTCTTTTTGTTATTCTAAGTCACTTATTCTTTTGGATAATGTTTCTATCTTTTCTTGTATTGTGTTGTCTATGTTAGTGATTTTTTGTTCTAATGAATCATTTGTTCTTTCGCAGTATTCATTTGTTTTTTTAATTTCCTTTCTCATGGACTGAATTTCCTCTCTTGTTTCTTGTTTAAACTCTTCAGTTTGCTTTTTCTAATCTTTAAGCTCTGATAGTATTTCAGAAAACATACCTTTAATGTCGTCTCTTGTGGGTTTTACATTGTCTGTGTGTTCTTCTTCTCCCGAGATTTCTGAGTTTGATATTTTGTTTTTTCTCTGTTTTTGCTTTATGCTTTTATTTGAGGGCTGTGTTTTGGGAGGCATGTTGTTATATTTGCTAGCTACGTACTGTGATATATTTTAATCCTCTTTTTGGCGCGTGTAGTGTATTAATCTGCTTTTGCTTCATTCACTTCGTTTTTGCAATGTAGTTCCTCTCACACTCATTCGCTTCTATTTTGGTGCTAAAATATGTCTATGTATATTGTTAAAAGTCTTCACAGGTTGCTGGTTTTCTTGTGTGAGCTGATACTATGCCTGTGATTTGTGCTGTAAAACGCTCGTTATGCGACGAATGTACTCTTTCATTGTTGTAAACGGTATGTCTCATTGTCCATACAGAGTTTCTTCTGGTCACATGTTATTTTTGTGGTAAGGCATTCAGACGGTTCTTTGTTGCTCTATGCGATTAGTGTTTTGGTGAGCTTTGTGATAATAACCTCACAAATCTCCTTCTGTAATGCGATGTGATTAATTTCGGATATTTACCTCCAATTTGGGTGATTCCTTGTTTTCTTTCATTGTGTACGTCTTCCTCGGGTACTTTTTTCACGTTCAGGCTGCGCTGATATCGTTTCACCTTGTAACGGATCCAAAAACTGTGGAGCTCGGAAATGGCGCGTGTTTACTTGACAACCTCTGTCTGATAACCGAGACCACATAAGGCTGCAATTATTATAATGTGTTTGCAATGTCCTGTATCCTATTGCCCAGGCTAATTTCGAACTTATTTGCCTTATTTTGGAAACTTTTAACAGGAAATAATCGATGCTTTTCAGGAATGTTCTCCAAAACTCTCTCATTACATTGACATTGACTTTTGAAAAAAAGACTAACTGTCTTCTGGAATGTTCATGGTTCTTCATGTCTCACTGAGAGATAGAATACGGAACGAAGATATAAGAAGGAGAACCGGCATGAAAGGCGATATGACATTAGCAGACCAGCGTAAATGGAAATGGGGTGGACATGTTGCGAGATTAGATCCCAACCGATGGACGTACAAAATCACGATGTGGGACCCAAGAACGGGAAGACGAAACGTTGGGAGACAAAGAATCAGTTGGTCAGACATGTTCGTAAAATGGGGAGGAAAACCATGGACAAGAACAGCAAAGATGAGCCAGGAGTGGAAAGACCTAGGGAATTACACATGCAGTGACCAATAAAACAATTCATCAATTAGAAAGACACCGTTCGGTGCACATGCAGCAAAAACGGTACATATGTCCGGTGTAAAATAAAGGTTCCTCTCAGAGCAATGACTTCAACAAGCACAGCCTTGTTCATACGGGAGTGAAGGAATACACTTGTAGCACTTGTGGGAAGTCATTTGCACGGCAAACAGAGCTCTTGGAACGATATCACCAGACTCAATGAACGAATATGTTTCTATATAACAGATTGTTGAAGCGAATGTTATACCAGCGCAATATAATTTACTCCATTTTTAATCAGCTACACATCTATATAGTAGGCCCAATCAGATAGAATGACCCCGAATGCTCCTCAGGAGTTACTCACCTGATGAGTAAAAACTGAGCAATTACCTGCAAATTTCAGGATGCGATTTTCAAGGTTATTTATTATTATTTATTATTTTTAAAATGCATAATTTTAACAGCACTTTCATGAACTCTTCCATGTGGCAAAATTAAACTGAAGTAAAATTTGGAAACTGCATGCTAGTATATAACACATAGGCCATAAGAAGGAATTACATCTAAACACTAAGCTTTATATGTTGAAAGGTTCCGGGAAGATAGAGAAATTGTAGGCTACCTAGAACAACATTTTAGTGACAAATTTCAAGCAGGATTTTTCCTGTTGTATGAACTTGCCAGTACCACTGTATTCCTCTTCTTCCCTTTGACGCACTAGCATCCATTTTGCTGTTCTTCCACGTCTTTTCCCCATGCTCCTAGCGCAGCCCATTTATTATATTATTTTAGCTTTTATCGTCTAATAAAAAGAGTTGTTCCGTGAATAACTGAATAGCCTATTGTCATATAGGCCAATCCGACTAACGCAAATTGCCTCAATTTTCAGTTTTAATTGCTGTAATAGATTCGTAGATATTGGAAACTGTGAAAATATTTCATATGGTCACTATGTTGGATTATTATATATACAGTAGACCTTCGAGTTATGTAGGCTACATGAAGATTATTGTGTAGGTGTTTTATTCCAACTTCAATCTCATGATTAGGACACAAGAAGTAGCCTAAAAACGAGATTTTAATTTTTTTCTCAGCCACCATCTTGTGGTTATGAAAATAATTTAAATGAATTAGATGGCATTGGATTAAAATTTATTTAAGCATATACCGTATTAAGTTTCACTGAGATCGCATAGATAAATCACGAAAAACGTCCATTTGAATATTTGAAATTCGTGTCACCGCCATGTTGGATTTGTGCTCACCAGGTTAATGAACGTCCCATAGGTGAACTTATAGTTATAGCCTCTATACACATGCCAAATTTCAGTTTGATTGCTGCCATAGATTAATAGATATTGAGAGCCATATAAATATGTCTGTTAGTCGCCCTGTCGGAATTTAATAACTTATATGCAGGCCATGGAGTTATGTACTATTGGATGAGGATTATTGGGTACGTTCATTATTCAAACGTTGATTTCGACCGCGTGATTTGAACACACGAATTAAGAATTTAATTTTGAAATTTTGCACAACCAGCATGTTGAGTTTACGTAAACAATTGAACTAAATTAGATGTCAGTGCATTGCAATTTTATAGTAATTTCCTATACCAAGTTTCACTGCGTTCGGATCGTTAAATCGCGAGAATTGTCTATTAAAATGTTTTAATTCGCTTGGCCACGATGTTCGTTTTGTACTTAACAGGGCTTTGAAAGACACATCGGTGAACGTCATGTAGTGCCCTTTACCACTGAACAAAATTTCTGGGTGCTATGAGTAATAGTTTCGGAGATATAGGATGCCGGTGAAATATTTCGCACAACTGCCATGTTGGATTGGTGAGACGTAATAAAATTTGCAGGGCACGGTCGGGGTCGGATGCAGTAGTAATTTCAGCTTACCGAATTTCATTGAAATCGCTCCAGCCGTTTAAACGTTATTAGGGAGGGACATACACACGGACGCACACACATAGCCTACACACACACGCACGCAAACAAAAGGTGATCTCATAAACCTATTTTTTTTTTCATAAATGAAAATAGGCTCATAAAAATATTCTTTTTTGGTGGGTTTACTAATAGAACGCATGATTGTTGGAAAGTATTAGGAAAAAGTATCAGTAGATTAATATGGCACTAAAACAACATTTGGATTTTTTAAATGAGTCGGGGCATTCCACAAGTGAAGCAAGTGAAATATCCTAAATGACAAACCGTTTAGTTAGGCTATTTGTATACAATGTTGAACCGTTTGGAGTCAGCACGCTAATATTGTAGCTTATCCAATATCTTCACTAGCCTACTTCAAACAGCACTCTGATTAGTTTATTGGTTTCTATCACAGAACGACGGAGGAGAGGCAAACAATTATATCATTTTAATGGCTAGGATCTCCTTGGCCAACTGTACCGTGTAGGCCTACTAGGTGGTTGTTGAATTTTTCTGATAATTGACTGTAGTATTGTGTAGGCTAGGTATGGGGTAGGTGTCCCTGCGCTTGGAACAAGGTAGCACACCACCATTTGCCTGGGGAAAAGGCCACTAGCCGCTGCCGGTGTTAGGATTCGATCTTTCAATATGCAGACTTGCAGCTCCTCCGTTCTGTCACGTGTGGGATTTTTAAAACTACCATGTGTGAGACTAAGAGACTAAGAGGTGTTTACCCAACCCGAGAGGAGGGTCCAATTTCGCGTGTCTGATCTTGGCCAATTTGGTGGATTTTTTAGATGCTTAATATGTCGTACGAATATTACATAGGCTACAGTATGCAGGAACTTGGATGTTTTGCAAATTTAAATCTTGGCCTGTTTTCCGTATCTGTGAGAGCCAATTTGATAACCGTCAACAGTGAAGCCAAGTTATGTACGGTTTTAACTGTCCGGATAAATGACTAGTCTGCGTACAACAAGGAACTCAAATGGACCAACAAACAAACAAACTCGGACGAATTTCAATTGCGAAGTGGGGCCTTGCTCTTTTCAGAGACCCCCTTCAGTATCCTGTAAAAATAGGATAGTGTAATGCTCTGGTAAATAAGGAATAAATGAAATGAGAACTACTGCATGGGTCCAAGCTCTGTGAATTTGGGGGGTGAAGTGACGCGGGAGGTGGGAGGAGAAGGGCCTGTCAACAGCCCGCAGTGTTATCCGGAATTCCTGACTATTCCAATATTCCTAACATAGGGGCGTTGCCTAAACCACTGTGGTGTTACGAATGAGTGAGTGGGTCACTGACCCATGTATTTGGTTCTGTTAATACGCACGAACCGGGTACCCTCATCACTCATCACCATCACTCCTCATCGTCCGCGATCCACATTCCTCTCAGATTCACGGAGCTTGAACTCAAGCAGTAACTACCTAATTTATACATATATTTCAAAAAAATTCTCCTCTGAAAATATTAAACTTTTGAATGAATCCGCTTTCACTTCGGTGCAGGGGTTCTTGAGTTACACGTTTATAAAGCATGAAATGAGATAACCAGTGACAGTGGCTACGCGGCATTTCCAATCGTCAGGCTTGAGAACTGACATTGTTCTTCATTCGTTATACAGATTTTAGTCATTTCCCATCATTAGTTCCTTAACGCGCTGAGTCTCAGCATAGCCAGGGATCAATGGAGGAACACCCTACTAGGAGCGACATGGCTGGTCTACAAGGTATTTGAGAAGGAGTAAGTAAATGCAATTGAGGGTTATGTCATGAAAAAATGTAGGCTATCTCCCACAACATCTTTACACTGTAGGCCTATGAACCCTCAATTCCGCCACTCATGTAGATTATTTACTACCGTACCATTACAGAAATACTCTGTTGCTGCTGGTATTCCATAAATTCAACAGATTAATTATATTTCCTTCCTAAAGTGTCTGCAACGTTCTCTTCCCATAATCAAGTTTACTGACATCAACAGCATCATTTCTTGCCTGTGGATAATTGTTTAGCAATTCATTGGTAATAACTAAAAGTATTTTTTTCACTTAATAGACTAATTGTTTAGCAATTCATTGGTAATAACTAAAAGTATTTTTTTCACTTAATAGACTAATTTCCTCTCCACAAAGCACACATCATTTGGGACACCAGCATGACGAAACAAAATTGTTTTAGACACAACTACTAACGCCCTGGTTTGATCTTGACACTTTAAAAACATGTCTTCATTAGCATCATTGGAGATAAATGCTCTTAGGACACAGCTAGCAGTGTCAGCAATGTGGTACTCTAGGTCGGATGGAACAGTGAGACCAACAGGCTTGGTTTCAGGAAAAGACAAGCATGACGGAAAAAATCTGGAAAAATTGTAGTCAGGGCTCCTGATGCCAATTTCAATCTATTCCATTCTACAGATGAGTCCTTATATTTCTCTGCTATAATAATATCACTTTCGTGAAAATGATTTGTGCAAACTACAGACCATTTCGAAGGTTTACAGTCCTTCCGAGGAATTTTTCTAATCCAGGCCTGGCGTAGGTTTTCGTCACTAGGGAACCTAAACACTGGTGTGTAGTCTCCTTTACTTGGATAATTTGCGTTACAGTTAGGGACACAACATTTACCTGGCAGTGTTACGGTGCTGAAACATTCCTAGAAAATCAAAGATTAAAACATGAAGTACATGTCATACCGTATTTAAAAATACCGGTACCATATTTGCCAGATATAAAGCACACTCGTAAGTATGTTCTCGATTAGGGATTACAGTTTAAAAACTCACATGGAAAGGTAGTATAAACGCTACTATATAGCGTAAGAGACAAAATATAGAAGGAAATATCCCTGTGAGATAAACAAGAACACCTGCCAGACTGACCGTTCCCTTCGTGTTCCCGCTTGACAAGGATAGACCTATGACTGATGAACATGTTGCCAAGTCTCAGCCTTCCGACCCGTCTAGAGTCGACCGTGTGACGTCACATGTTGTTGTTGTTGTTGTTGTGGTTGTTACAAGATGGCGGCCAAGATGGTGGCCAAAATGGCGGGCCAAGATGGTGTGGCGTCACAACGAGGTATGATCGAAAAGTTCCAAAATGTTAACCCATAGCCTACTTTCCTGGTGACGTCACAACGAGGTGTGATCAAAAATTTCAAAAATGTTGCTCCATAGCCAACTTTCCTGGTGACGTCACAACGAGGTGAGATCAAAAAGGTCCAAAAATGTCGTCCCATAGCCTACTTTCCTGGTGACATCACAACGAGGAGTAATCAAAAAGTTTCAAAATGTTTATTCATAGCTTACTTTCCTGGTGACGTCACAACGAGGTGTGATCAAAAAGTTCCAAAATGTTGACTCACAGCCTACTTTCCTGTTGACATCACATACTAACCCGCCATGCATTCAGGGGCAAAGTCGATATCTCCCGAACGCAAGGTCGGATTTTGACGAATGAGGTGTCGTTGAACTCGAGCCGACACTCTCTTTACAATCAATAACCTATTCCCCCTCCCCTAAATAAAACCTACCCCTACTAGGTGGTGAATTGTAATTTTTGAAAATCTTGGAGTTTGATTGCTAATTGGGAATTTAACATTGTTACACATAAAGCGCATGCATACAGCCGAATAGCGCATGCCAGTGCCATTCATTGCTATGATGGTATGAAACCATGTAGGCTGCTAAAACCTGTTGCACTCTCTTGGAGCAATGATTAAATTAATAACAAATTTAGTGTAAAGTGTTGGTTGACCAACTTGATTAGGGAAGGGAATGAATGAATGAAGTCCTCATTTAGCAGCTAAAGCCTGTCGCACTTTCCTGGCACAATGATTAAATGAATGGCAGCTGAAATGAAATGATAGTGTAAAGTATTGCTTGATTGATCGGGTCAGGGAAAGGAATGAGTAAAGTCTCCATTAAACAGTGATGATATGAAACGGTGCCGGCTACTAAAGCCTGTCGCACTCCCCTAGGATAATGATTAAAAGAATGACAAATGAAATAAAATGATTGTGGAGAGAGTTGCTAGAATGAAATAGTAACAGGGAAAACCGGAGTAGCTAGAGATTGGAAGAGAACAAGAGCTAACCAAGTGTGGTCGACAGGAAAGAAGACGGAGAGGAGCCCGGCACAAGTAAGTGGAAGCATTGCTGAACACAGCTGGAGCCCTGTGGTCGCTAACCCACGTTCCACTAGATGTAAGTCCCTGGGGAGAAACTTGAAACACTAATGCTTGCTGGCAGGCATGGAGTGTAACCTCGGGATAATGAAAACTGCAACTCTTGCATGATGCCAGTGTTAAATTACACATTCTCTAAACACGCTGCCTGTCAGATAACATGCAAGAAGACAGTATGTATCACTGTATGAATTATTGAATATTTAAAGGAAATCGACTGTGGATCTATTGAAAAGGAATCGTCTTGGCATTTGCCTGGTGGTGAAAATGGAAAATCCCGAAAACCCATTTTCAGAATGACTCAGGTGGGATTCACACTCACACTTTCTCAATGTCAGCGAGGCATGAGGTAGCATGTTAGCACTCTCGATCACTGTTGATTTTACCCTCTCTAAGATTAGCTTTTCCATGAACTAAGCATGGAATCCTGCCTCTACCGCCATTAAAGTAGGGAGAGATGACCTGATAGTTTTACTGTTTTAAGAGAAAAGAATCCACTCTCAAGTTACCTTTGTAGCGTAGCGGTTAGCTTGACTAACTGATAACCCAGAGATCCTGGGTTTGATTCCCAGCTCTGTCATGAAATTTGAAAAGTGATATGAGGATTGAAACATGGTCTACTTAGCCTTGGGATGACTCAAATGTGTACAGGAGGATTTGATTTTTACTTCAGCCATTCTTGAAGTGGTTTTCAGTGGGTGCAAATGTGGGTGCATAAGTGGATGCAAAATTGGGTGCAATAGTGGGTGCAAAAGTGGGTGAAAAATTGGGTGCAAACGAGGGTGCAAATTGTGTGAAAAGGCAGATGCAAATTAGGGTGGAAAAGTGGGTGTAAATGTGGGTGCAGTTTATAGTAGGCACAATTTTTACTAGAATGTGATTTTAGTAAATGTAATTTCTAAACCCAAGTAGTGAGTAGTCGGTTGGTTTTGATCTTTTGCACGCGTAAACATGTCACATACACTGGAGATGGATACTCAAGGCATTAAGGTCAAAGTATTTGATTGAGTGAGAACCATAGTTAGAATAAATACCCTTAATCTTAGAACATGATTCAAGTAGAATTTCATTTTACATAGTGCTAACCAATGTCTATGGTAAGTTAAGTTCACTCGATAATATAAATAATAGTTTAAAGTGGGTGCAAATGTAGGTGCAAAAGTGAGTGCAAAAGTGGGTGTAAAAGTGGGTGCAAAAGTGGGTGCAAATGTGGGTGAAAAAGTGGGTGAAAAAGTGGGTGCAAAAGTAGGTGCAAAAGTGGGTGAAAAAATGGGTGCAGTTTATAGTAGGCACCATTTTTACTAGAATGTGATTTGAGTAAATGTAATTTCTTCACCCAAGTAGTGATTTGTCGATTGGTTTTGATCTATGCATACGTAAACATGTCACATACACTGGTGATGGATACTCAAGGTTTTAAGGTCAATGTATTTGATTGAGTGAGAACCATAGTTAGAATGAATGCCCTTAATCTTAGAACATGATTAAAGTAGTATTTCATTTTACATAGTGCTAACCAATGTTTACGGTATACTAGCTAAGGAATTATTCATAAAGTCATTGAATATATACCCTGTATAAATATACCTACCTTGATACTCCTTTTGTAGTCCCAGCACTCAGCTTGATGATTGTTTGAGAGGTGGGAGAGACATTCAGTTGGGAAATAATTATATAGCTTATCATAAGAGTGATGCATTATTAAGACGTGTTGTTAATTATTAGTGGAATGAATGGTAAATGACTTTTATCTACCCATAAACTTAAGGATTAAAACAACAATCAAAATGTATATCATCACTGCTATGATTTATAAAAATAGAAAACAAGCATTTTTTAAAATTAAAAACGTACCATACATCGATGATTGTTCTTACCTTCATAAATCAAATATACAGGTTGACTACTTGTATTGATATCTTGAAAAACATCATCAGGCACGTTCTCAAAACGTGAAGGGAGAAATGTTTCAAACTCTTCCCAAATGCAAAGAGCGCGGTTTTCAAATTTAGTGTTTATTTTTTATTCTATGTATGCGAAAATGTGTGTGAATAGGCAAGTTGCTCATCTTCTTGAGTTCAAGACCACAGGCTTGACCGATAGCATTCAAACCTTCCATGGAAGTCTATAAGCAAAAAAGAATAACTATGACACTCTAGTCTCAACATTGTTACAACAAGATGAGCATTGACATTGGATAAATCTGTAATCAAATTACAAACAGTCAAGTAGTTGTAACGTGGATTTCCGAACTCGTATTGTCATTGGCATCTAGTAATGAACATGAACACTATATAGAATTTTAATCAAATCGCAAATGGTCAAGTTGTTTTAACATAAATTTGCAAATTTGTATTCTCAATGGCATCTAGCAATCTACAAGAACACTGGACACTGGATAGAGCATTAATCAAATCACAAATGGTCAAGTCGTTTTAACATGGATTCGCAAAATAGTATTGTCAATGGTATCTTGTTGTGAACATGGACATTGGATAAAACATTAATCAAATTACAAACGATCAGTTGTTTTAACACGGATTTTCAAACTCGTATTGTCAGTGGCACCTAGTATTGAACCTGAACACTGGATAGAAAGTTAATCAAATCACAAATGGTCAAGTTGTTTTAACACAAATTTGCAAACTTGTATTGTCAGTGGCATTTAGTAGTCAACATGGACACTGGATAGAGCGTTAATCAAATCACAAATGGTTAAGTCAATTTAACACTGATTTGCAAACTTGTATTGTCAGTGGCATCTAGTAGTCCACATGGACACTGGATACAGCATTAATCAAATCACAAATGTTCAAGTCGTTTTAACATGGATTCACAAAATAGTATTGTCAATGGTATCAAGTTGACAACATGAACATTGGATAAAGCATTAATCAAATTACAAACGATCAAGTTGTTTAAACACGGATTTTCAAACTCGTATTGTGAGAGGCATCTAGTAATGAACATGAACACTGGATAAAGCGTTAATCAAATCACAAATGGTCAAGTCATTTGAACACAGATTTGCAAACTTGTATTGTCAGTGGCATCTAGTTGTCAACATGGACACTGGATAGAGCGTTAATCAAATTACATATGGTCCAGTCATTTTAACACAGATTCGCAAAATAGTATTGTCAATGACATCTAGTAGTGAACTTTGGCACATGATAGAGCGTTAATCAAATCCAAATTGTCAAGTCGTTTTAACACATATTTGCAAAATATTATTTTCAATGACATCTAGTAGTGAACATTGGCACTTAATAGAGCGTTAGTATTGTCAATGCCATCTAGTAGTGAACATTGGCACTTGATAGAGCGTTAATCAAATCACAAATGGTCAAGTTGTTTCAACACGGATTCTTAAAATAGTATTGTCAGTGCCATCTAGTAGTCAACATGGGCACTTGATAGAGCGTTAATCAAATCACAAATGGTCAAGTTGTTTCAACACGGATTCGCAAATTAGTATTGTCAATGACATCTAGTAGTAAACATTGGCACTTGTTAGAGAGTTAATCAAATCACAAATGGTCAAGTCGTTTTAACACAGATTTGCAAAATAGTACTGTCAATAACATCTAGTAGTAAACAGTGGCTCTGGATAGAACTTTAGAATTGTCAGTGCCATCTAGTAGTGAACATTGGCACTGGATAGAGCGTTAATCAAATCACAAATGGTCAAGTTTTTTTCAAAACGGATTCGCAAAATAGTATTGTCAGTGCCATCTAGTAGTGAACATTAACACTTGATAGAGCATTCATCAAATCTCACCTACATGTTTAGTTATTAAAAGGGTATTCACCTTTAATATAAAACTGCTGTTGCCAATTGAATTAGGTATAACCAGTAAACCAACTATCTGTAAATAAATAAATAAATAAATAAATAAATAAATAAATAAATAAATAAATAAATAAATAAATCCATTCATTTCAATCCATCACTTACACATTGAGTTTAATCTATTAATTACATACCTCACAAATATTTGTTTTTCCAAGTAACGCCACTGCTTTTTCCCGGTTAACTTGTATATAAATGATAGCACTGCAGCACTAATCACCTGGCATGTAACTAATGAGCGGCAATGATAGGTATGACCTTGCTTTTATATTGTTCAATATTGCCAGCTTGCAAAAAATTGTCTACGCCTGATTGAGCGAAATAGAATAAATCACTGAACATTGAGATTCGCGAAACTTCAATATTCAAAATTAATATAATAGTACATTTTGCAACGAGCCTTTAATGGCTATAATTAAGACACGAATATTTTTATAAAATTAGCGTATGCGAGTTTTATAATTTCCATACGAGTGGCTTAATTACCATTATAGGCGAGTTGCATACGACTGTTTATGTTCGACGATAATTATAACTTTATTATATGTTTTAACATAAATATTCATAAATATCTGTTCAGTCACTAGAATGTTGTGAGCGGGTGCTGCGGTGAGTAGTATAACTCTGTTTTCCAAGTTCTCTGGACAACCGACGCATGCGCTCTGTGTGCTTCAATGCCATATGTTCAGATTGTGTATTCAGTTAAACTGTCACCGAAGTCGTTTCAATACAACGCGCTGTGTAGGAATTGGATTTGAGGATATTAAGGTACAGTGCTATTTCTTGTCTCATATTCACAAGTTTATTTACGCGAACTAATGGACGGTGCACTTTCGGTAATTTATATAGACATGTTGGATTTTGAGAGCATGAGCGAAGGTATCCTTATCTAATTGGTCACATAACTGTTTCTTGAGCTCTGATTTGTGGGAGAAACTGTTTCATAATGAAAAATAGTGTTATAATGAGCCTCATTATGATACAGTTTTCTGACACATAATAGTTAGGGTCGAACATAATATTACATTATGCAACGAGCCTATAATGGCTATAATTAAGACACGAGTATGTTTATAAAACGAGCTTTAGCGAGTTTTATAATTTTCATACGAGCGTCTTAATTACCATTATAGGCGAGATGCATGTGACTGTTTATGTTCGACGATAATTATAACTTTCTTACATGTTTTAACATAAATATTCATAAATATCTGTCCAGTCACTAGAATTGTGTGATTGGGTGGTGCGCTAGGTAGCATATCTCCGTGTTCCAAGCTCTCTGGAATACCGACGCATGCGCTCTGTGTGCTTCAATGCCAGATGTGCAGATCGTGAACCAGTATTCAGCAAAACTGTCACCGTAGTCGTTTGAAATCAACGCGCTGAGTTGAAATTGGATTTAGGTATATTAAGGTGCAGTGCTATTTCTTGTCTCATATCCACCTGTTTATTTACGCGAACATATGGACGGAGCACTTTCGGTAATTTATATAGACATGTTGGATTTTGAGAGCATGCGCGAAGGTATCCTATCTAATTGGTCAAATAAATGTTTCTTGAGCTGTGATTGGTGGGAGAAACTGTTTCATAATGAATAATAGTGTTATAATGACAATCATTATGATACAGTTTTCAGACACATAATAGTTAGGGTCGAACATAAACATTTTTAAATTACCAGACATTCATATTCTTTCCACATGTTAAACGGAAATTTCATACTCAATAAGTTTTCAGTTTACGCTTATCAGCAATACCTGCTTATTTCAAACAGGATCGCTGATATAGCAAGACAACATCCTGATTCATTATCACGGGGATTCCAGCTGAGTCTGGCAATGCTTCCACTTACTTTTGCAGGGCTCCCCTATGTTTTCTTTCATGTCGACCTCACTCGGTCAACTCTTGTTCTCTTTACACTGCCAATAGTATAAGTGTATCCGAGGCCTAGGGAGTCTTTCACTTTCCAGCCTTAATCGCCCCTCGTGTGATCTTTGCTGATACCCTGCTAGGGGGTCAACTTTCTTTTTCTTTTCATATTATCTTTTGCCTTTTGCTCAAGCATCTCAAAGAGGCATGGTGTATGTAGTCCACTACTTTTAATGGACTTTGAATATGGTTACACCCTCAAAAGCTCTCGACTAGTGCGTTTAATAGGTGACAACCGCCTAAGAAATTCCTTTGAGGCTGATTCATAGCTTTGCTGGCTTTGCTATAATTTTATCCTCCAGGATCAGCTTTTCCCATGAACAAAGCAAGGGATTCCACCTCTACCGCCACTGTGGGCAGTGACCTGCAGCTTGAGAGTTTGGGTCGGGGTTACAACTGGGGTGTGTGATCGCCACAACGCTCAAGAGGTCTCACCTGCAATGCGTACAGGAGCCTCATAAAGGGATAGAAAGATTTGGAGGATTGAGCAATGAAGTGGGAAGGAGGCAGCTGCGGACTTACGGTAGGTATCACCCCAGCATTTTGCCCAAAGACAAAGTGAGAAATCCCAGAAAACCACACCAAGAATGGCTAAAGTGGAAATCGAACCCCCTTCCACTCACTTGGGCCTGGGCCGAGCCTGAGTATACCCCGTTCCAGTCCTCGTAAGTAGGGGGGCAGTAAGAGTTCTAACGCACCCCGTCAGCAGTTTTTGAATTTGGCGCACTCTAAATCCTAGATGGCGGCGATCACGTCTCAAGATGGCGGCCAAAATGGCGGATGACCATACTGGCGGCTAATCAAATTGGCGTCTAACCGAAATGGCGTCTAAACAAAATGGCGGCCATGGCTTAACTAACCTAACCTAACCTAACCTCACCTACGAGTTGCGATCGAAAAGTTCCAAAATGTTGACCCTTAGCCTACTTTCCCGGTGACGTCACAACCAGGGTTGATCAAAGAGTTCCAAAAATGTTGAACCTTAGCCTACTTTCTTGGTGACTTCACAACGAGGTGTGATCAAAAATTCCAAAATGTTCACTCATAGCCTACTTTCCTGATGACGTCACATACTAACCCGCCATACATTCAGGGGCAAAGCCGATATCCCCGAACGCATGGTCGGCTTTTGACGAATGAGGTGTCGTTGAAATCGTGCTGAAACCCCCTTCAAAAATTCCTAAATGTTGACTCAAAGCCTTCTTTCCTGGTGACGTCACATACTAACCCGCGATAGATTCAGGAACAAAGCCGATATCTCCCGAATGTATGGTCGGATTTTGACGAATGAGGTGTCGTTGAACTCTGGCTGAAACCCCCTTTCCAAAATTCCAAAATATTGACCCATAGACTACTTTCCTAGTGACGTCACATACTAACCCGCCGTACATTCAGCGGCAAAGCCGATATCTTCCGAACGCATAGTCGGATTTTGATGAATGAGGTGTTGTTGAAATCGGGCTGACACCCCGTTTCCAAAATTCCAAAATGTTGACTCATAGCCTACTTTCCTGGTGACGTTACATACTAACCCACCATACATTCAGGGGCAAAGCAGATATCTCCCGAATGCATGGTCGGATTTTGACGAATGAGGTGTCATTGAAATCGGGCTGACACCCCCTTTCCCAAATTCCAATATGTTGACCCATAGCCTACATTCCTGGTGACGTCACATACCAACCCGCCATACATTCAGGAACAAAGCTGGTAACCCCCGAAAGCAAAGTCGGATTTTGACGAATGAGCTGTCGTTGGAATCGGGCTGTCACCCCCTTTCCAAAATTCCAAAATGTTGACTCATAGCCTACTTTCCTGGTGACGTCTCATAATAACCTTGCAAAGTCGATATCCCCCGAACGCATGGTCGGATTTTGACGAATGAGGTGTCGTTGATTTCGGGCTACGCCCAATTTCAAAAATTCCAAAATGATGACCCATAGCCTACTTTCCTGGTGACGTCACATACTAACCCGCCTTAGATTCAGGATCAAAGCTGATTTCTCCCGAATGTATGGTCGGATTTTGACGAATTAGGTGTCGTTGAACTTGGGCTGACACCCCCTTTAAAAATTAAAAATATTGACCCATAGCCTATTTTCCCGTTGACGTCACAACGAGGGGTGATCAGAGAATTCCAAATATGTTGACCCGTAGCCTACTTTCCTGGTGACTTCGCACGAGGTGTGATCAAAAATTCCAAAGTGTTGCCTCATAGCCTACTTTCCTGGTGACGTCACATACTAACCCGCCATACATTCAGGGGCAAAGCCAATATCCCCCGAACGCATGGTCGAAATTTGACGAATGAGGTGACGTTGAAATCGGACTGACACCCCCTTTCCAAAATTCCATAATGTTGACTCATAGCCTACTTTCCTGGTGACTTCACATACTAACCTGGCAAAGTCGATATCCCCCGAACGCATGGCCTGATTTTGACGAATAAGGTGTCCTGGAAATCGGGCTGACACCCCGTTTCCTAAATTCCAATTTGTTAACCCAGAGCCTACTTTCCTGGCGACGTCACATACTAAACCGCCATATATTCATGGGCAAAACCGATATCACCCGAATGCATGGTCGGATTTTGACGAATGAGATGTCGTTGAACTCGGGTTGACACCCCCTTTCCAATGGCTAACCTATTTCCACCCCCTTTCCAATGGACAACATTGCTTTCCAATGCATTCATCGCTATTTGCTACATCATGGATTGTACTTTAATGGTTGAAAAAACAATTGCAAGAATGATTGTCGAGCTACAGGACATGGTACTGACCAAGACAATAGCTATGCTTGCATTAGTCGATATTTGAATGAAACCATAAATCACAGAGGCTTATGCCATGGTTTGTAGCAGTCAATCGAACTCGAGATACTTTAAGCCAAAGCCTAGCGCGCTAACCAGTTAGCTATGGGATGTAAAATAGTGTCGGCTGGAAAATCCTATGGCACTTTCCTGGGTGAATGATTAAATGAATATCCGATGAAATGAAAAGATAGTGGAATGTGTTGCTCGACTGAGCGAAAACAATTGCGAGAATGACCACCAAGTTACAGTAAACGTATAACCCAACACAAAAGCCTATATATAAGCCAACACAAAAGCCAATACTTAAACCAATACAAAAGCCTACACAAAAGCCAACACTAAACCAATACATAAGCCAACACATGGGGTTAGGTTAGGTTAAGATATGTTACATTAGGTTAGGTGAACTAAGTGTGACGTTATAGCCAGTCTTAAAGCAAGTCTAAACGTGTAAGCCAACACAAAAGCCAATATATAAACCAACGAAAAAGGCCAATACATAAGGCAATACAAAAGCCAACACAAAAAGCCAATACAAAATGCCAATACATAAGTCAATACAAAACTCAACACATGGGGTTCGGTTAGGTTATGATATGTTCCATTATTTTACGTGAACTAAGTGGGACGTTATAGCCAGTCTTAAAGCAAGTATAAATGTATAAGCCAACACAAAACCTAATACATCAGCCAATACAAAAGCCAACTTAACAGCCAATAGAATAGAGAATACATAAGCCAATACATAAGCCAATACAAAAGCCAACACATGGGGTTAGGTTAGGTCAACTATGTTTGATGCCATAGCCAGTCTTAAAGCCTGTCTAAACTTGTAGGACATGTCACGTGACAAGGTTATGTTAGGTTGTGTTAGGTGAGTTGAGCTATGACGTCATAGACGGATGGGGTAGGATGCTAAAATATGAGGAAAAAGTTATGGTTTAACTTTTGCATTCAGTTTTGCATCCACTTTTTCACCCAATTTTACACCCTCGTTTGCACACTCTTTGGACCTACCTTTTTACCCACTTTTGCACCCACTTTTGAACCTACTTTTCACCCGCTTTTGCACCCGCTTTTGCACCCACTTTTCACCCTCTTTTGCACCCACTTTTACACCTACGTTTGCACCTACCTTTGCACCCAATTTTGAATCTACCGTTGCACCTACTTTTTCACCCACTTCTACATTCATTTTGCACCCACTTTTGCACCTACTTTAAACAATTATTAAGTCACTTTATCACCAAAACCTTTGTAGTGTGAACAGGTCAGTTGATACAATAAAACTTACTACAACCAACAAAGGTAGGCAACGTGTACTCTATCAAGGCTACTCTTATAACTATAATCGTCAGAATGCGAATTGAATAATATTCTGGCCATGCTCAAAAGAGAGGTCAACAAAATGTCGAGGGAATCTAAAAGTAAAAATGGAAAGGTTTTAAGTGTGAGTGTACATCAATGTAGTGCTTCAAACAAACCATGGTTGCTGTTTGCATGTATTTGATTGAGCAAGAACCATAGTTAGAATGAATTCCCTTACTCTTAGAACATGATTAAAATTGTATTTCATTTGCATAGTGCTAACCAATGTCTATGATATACTAGCTATGGAATTATTCATAAAGTCATTGAATATAAACCCTTGAAAAATATACCTACCTTGATACTCCTTTTGTGGTCCCTGCACTCAGCTTGTTGATTGTTCGAGAGGTGGGAATGACATGCTGGTGTAAAATAATGCTATAGCTTATCATAACAGTGATGCATTATTAAGACGTGTTGGTAATTATTAGTGGAATAAATTGTAAATGACTTTTATCTACCTGTAACCTTTAAGATTAAAACAACCATCAAAATGTATATCATCACTGCTATGATTTCAGAAAAATATAAAACAAGCATTTTTGTTATTGTTTTTGTTTATTATAAAAACCATGACACAATAACGTCAACTTTGTCAATAACGTTCAGACCAGTATGGGTTTGGAGACTCTGTTTCAATCGATTGCAAATAATTTTGATCTTTTCCCTCTGTTGATGATGTTGCTTTCTTTCATCATTACACGGGGTCTTGAGTCCACGATGTTGGCACATGTTCTCATATTTCCTTAACTGCCTTTGCAGCCACATAAAAATGAATGATTTAGGTAAAGCATTTAATTCTTCTCTTGTAAAATTGGTTCATTTCTTTTTACATATAAAAAATTTCCCAATCGCATGCTCAATAGCATTATTGTCCAATTCCAACATTGACGACAGAGACATGATGCTCTCTAGACAGTGTATCACTCACTGCCACAGCAATTATCTGTAGATCAATTGATTAATCTATACATTTCAATTCATGACTTACACCTCCATCAACATTACCAAAAAACAATTAAAAAGTTAAACATATTAAAAATAGAGCATTCATCAAATCTCACCTACAGGTTTAACATTACTGCATTGTCATGTAGTTTTTAACTCGTATCGTCTGTGATATCTAGTAGTGAACATGAGCACTGGATAAGGCATTAATCGAATCTCGTCTATAATTTTAACATCACAAACGGTCAAGTTGTTGTTTTAACATGGATTTGCAACATAGTATTGTCAATGACATCTAGTAGTGAACATGGAAACTGGGAACATTGGATAAAGCGTTAATCAATTCATGAATGGTCGAGTCGTTTTAACACGAATTCTCAAAATAGTATTGCCAGCGACATCTAGTAGTGAACATTGACACTTGATAGAGTGTTAATCAAATCATAAATGGTCAAGTCGTTTAACACGGATTCACAAAATAGTTTTGTCAGCGAAATCTAGTAGTTAACATTGACACTTGATAGAGTGTTAATCAAAATCATCAAAGGTCAAGTCGTTTTAACACGGATTCACAAAATAGTATTGTCAGCGACATCTAGTAGTGAATATTGGCATTTGATAGAGCGTTAAGAAACATCACAAATGGTCAAATCGTTTTAACACGGATTTGCAAAATAGTATTGTCAGCGACATCTAGTAAAGAACATTGACACTTGATAAAATGTTAATCAAATCCTAAATGGTCAAGTCGTTTAACACGGATTCACAAAATAGTTTTGTCAGCGAAATCTAGTAGTTAACATTGACACTTGATAGAGTGTTAATCAAAATCATCAAAGGTCAAGTCGTTTTAACACGGATTCACAAAATAGTATTGTCAGCGACATCTAGTAGTGAATATTGGCATTTGATAGAGCGTTAAGAATCATCACAAATGGTCAAATCGTTTTAACACGGATTTGCAAAATAGTATTGTCAGCGACATCTAGTAAAGAACATTGACACTTGATAGAATGTTAATCAAATCATAAATGGTCAAGTCGTTTTAAGACGGATTCACAAGTAATATTGTCAGCGAAATCTAGTAGTGAACATGAATATTGGACAGAGCGTTAATCAAATCACAAATGGTCACGTCGTTTTAACATGGATTCTCAAAATAGTACTGTCAGCGACATCTGGTAGTGAACATTGGCACTGATAGAGTGTTAATCAAATCATAAATGGTCAAGTCGTTTAACACGGATTCACAAAATAGTTTTGTCAGCGACATGTAGTAGTGAACATTGACACTTGATAGTGTGTTAATCAAAATCACAAATGGTCAAGTCGTTCTAACATGGATTCACAAAATAGTATTGTTAGCGACATCTAGTAGTGAATATTGGCACTTGATAGAGCGTTAATCAAAATCACAAATGGTCAAGTCGTTTTAACATGGATTCGCAAAGTAATATTGCCAGCGACATCTAGTAAAGAACATTGACACTTGATAGAATGTTAATCAAATCATAAATGGTCAAGTCGTTTTAAGACGGATTCACAAGTAGTATTGTCAGCGAAATCTAGTAGTGAACATGAATATTGGATAGAGCGTTAATCAAATCACAAATGGTCAAGTCGTTTTAACACTAATTCACAAAATAGTATTGTCAGCGACATTTAATAGTGAACATGAACATTGGATAGAGCGTTCATCAAATCTCGTCTACATGTTTAGTTATTAAAAAGGTACTCACCTTTAATTTAAAACTGCTGTTGCCAATTGAATTAGGTATAACCAGTAAATCAATTATCTGTAAATAAATAAACCAATCAATCAATCAATCAATCAATCAATCCATTCATTTCAATCCATCACTTACACATTGAGTTTAATCTATTAAATACATACCTCTGAAAAATTTTCTTTTTTTTCAAAGTAACGCCACTGCTTTTTCTCGATTAACTTGTATATAAATGATAGCACTGCAGCACTAATTACCTGGCATGTAACTAATGAGTGGCAATGATAGGTATGACCTAGCTTTTATATTGTTCAATATTGCCATCTTGCAAAAAATTGTCTACGCATGAGTGAGCGAAATAGAATAAATCACTCTACATTGAGATTCGCAATATATCAAGATTCAAATTACTGCAAACATTTTATATTACCTGACATTCATATTCTTTTCACATGGCAAACGGAAATGACAAACACAATAAGTTCTCAATTTACACTTATCAGCAACACTTGCTTATTTCAAACATGATCGCTGATATGGCAAGACAGCATCCTGCTTTAAGATTCTCGCTGTCGGTGGCTATGTAATGAAACAAATACTATGTCATCTAGTTAGACTTTATAAAATCATGAGCTTACATCTAGTGACATGTGTGTTGACAACCACGGGGACCCCAACTGAGTCCAGCATTGCTTCCACTTACATGGGCAGGGCCCCTCTCTTTTCTTTTCATGTCGATCTCACTCGGTCAACTCTTGTTCTCTTCACTCACCCAATAGTATTCGTGTATCAGAGGCCTTGGGAGTCTTTCACTTTCCAACCTTAATCGCCCCTTGTCTGATCTTTGCAGATACCCTCCTTTTGCAAGGGGGTTAACCTTCTTTTTCTTTTTCATGTTATCTCCGGCCTTTTGCTCAAGTCTCTTAAAGAGGTATGGTGTATGTAGTCCCTCTACTTTTAATGAACTCTGAATATGGCTACACCCTCAAAAGCGCTTGACTAGTGAGTTTAAAAGTTGACAACCCACTAAGATATTCCTTTAGGGTGGATTCTTAGCTTTGCTCGCTTGGCTATCATTTTATCATCCAGGATCAGCTTTTCCCATGAACTAAGCAAGGGATCCCACCTGTATCGCCACTAAGGGCAGTGTCCTCGAGCTTGAGACTCTGAGTCAGTGATACAATAGGGCTGCGCAACCACCACAACATCCATGCAGTCTCGCATGCAAAGCATACAGGAGTCTCATTAAGGAATAGAAAGAGTGAGAGAGTGTTAAAAATTGAAAAAGGAGACTGCCGTGGCCTTACGGTAATTGGGAAACCACTGACAACCGCTTCAAGAATGACTGAGGGGGGATCGAACCTTCCCCCCCTACTCATTTGAGCCTGGGGTGAGGCTGAGTAAATCCCATTCCTGTCCTCGTATCACTTTTTCAAATTTCATGACAGAGCTGGGAATCGATCCCAGGATCTCCAGGGCAGCTGTTAATCATGCTAACCGCTTTGCTACCATATAGTAATACATACACTCCAGTTGTTTGCGATCTAACAGTCAACGTGTTTAGAGAGAAAGCGTAATTCAACACCGATATCATGCAACAGTTGCAGTTTTCGTTATCACAAGGTTACATGCCATGCATGCTAATGTTGCCTAGCAAGCAGTAGTGTTTCAAGTTTTATCTTAAACACAACTCCCATCAAGAACTTTAACATCTTGGAATTCATTCTAGTAGCTCAGAGACTGAATGTATGACACTCGTGTTTTGAAGCCTCTATAGCTTACGAGAAAGCACGTTAGCCTCTCACTGCTGGGTCCATAATTCGAATCCCAGTCACTCCATGTGAGATTTGTGCTGGACAATGCAGAGACAGACAGTGTTTTTTCTCTAGCTCTTCCAGTTTTTACTACCAAGAATGTCATTCTAGCATTTTATTTCATGGGTCATTCATTTAAACATTACCCCCGGGGGAGTGTGACAGGCTTCAGCAGTCAGCAACTTTTCATATCCTCGCTGTTAAATTAGGATTTTATTCATTCATTCCATACCCTAACCCGGTTGGCCAAGCAACACTTAACCCTACATTTCATTTCTTTTGTTATTCATTTAATCATTGTTTCAAGTGAGTGCGACAGGTTTTATCAGCCTGCACCGTTTCAAATCCTCACCGCTAAATGAGGGGTTTATTCATTCCATTCCCTGATTGCTCAGTTGAACAACACTTTCCACTATCATTTAATTCCATATGTCATTCATTTAATCATTTTCCCAGGAAAGTGCGACAGGTTTTAGCAGCCAGCACTATTTCAAATCCTCACTGTAGCTATATGGTTAGCGCGCTAGGCTTTGGCCCAAAGTGCCCCGGGTTCGATTCCCGGCCGAGTCATCAGGGATTTTAATCTCCTGGGGTTAATTCCAGTGGCTCGGGGACTGGGTGTATGTGCCGTCTTCATCATTACATTATCCTCATTACGACGCACCGGTCACCCACGGACGTCAACTAGAAATACCTGCACTCGGCCTCTCCAGAGGCCACTCGATCGTTTCATACCGCTAAATAAAGGATTCATTCATTCGATTCACTAACCCGCACGGTCAACTCAAAGCATGCTGTGATTTTTTCATTTATCAATCATGTCTTTAGCAACCATGAGTTGAACCATCACATACAGCTCTACAATCCATGATTTGTGAAATGCTTTTTGCGAGCATGAAAAAACGCCGTGGCCTACCACCGGTTTTGTTCATTCATAGCTTACAGCTTTGACTTAAAGTACCTCGGGTTCAATTGCCTGCCTGCTACAAACCATGGCATAAGCCTCTGCGATTCATGGTTCATTCAAATATCGACTAATGCATTAGCAAGCATGGTTATCATGGTTCGTCACATCGGAGAAAACGAATCGTCGTATTACAACCCATCGTTCCATCGAAATAGCCATGGATATAAAATAACTCATCCATAAATAATTATTCAAAAAGCTCACCCTCTTACAAAATTCCCAAGTGCGCATGCGTAAAAACAAAAACAAAATTGTTAAATCATAGTTGCATATAGGACTATGCAAGTTTTTCATGTGAAACATCGTTTAATTTCCTATTATCGTTCAAACTCTCACATGTCGCACATGGAAAGCAAGATTTTCTAAAAAAATATGAATTCACCCCTTGTAGGGGTAGGTTTTATTTTGGGGTGGATATAGGCTATTCATTGGAAAAGGGTGTCAGCCCCAGTTCAACGACACCTCATTCCTCAAAATCTGACCATGCGTTCGGGAGACATCGGCTTTGCCCATGAATGTATGTGACGTCACCAGGAAAGTAGGCTATGGGTCAACATTTTGGAATTTTGGAAAGGGGGTGTCAGCCCGATTTCAACGACACCTCATTCGTCAAATCCGACCTTTTGTTCAATATGCGGACTTGCAGCTCCTCCGTGATGGCTCAAATCCCGGTACCCTTAGCTGCCAGTGGTCTTCCCTCACGGCAAATGGCGGTGAGCTACCTTGCTCAAATCCCGGGGCTCCTACCCTATAACTAGTCCTTAAATATACAGCTATTACTAATACTACAATCACCTCAGAAACACTATGTTGTGCACATATGGTCCCGGAACGAATTAACAAGTGTTTTGCAAGATAGTCGAACCATTTGAATACTTTTAACAGGTGATGCAGTAAGGTTTTTTATTCCCTAGTGAACACGATGATGTTTCCTCAAATTAGAGCGCGAGCTGAATCGCTTTGGGCGCAACAAACAGTCAATGCGGTCTCTTCGCTGAGTGAACGACAAAATGTTCCATTAGCTCTGTCCGCCGTGCAAATGACTTCTCCAATGTGCTGCAAGTGTATTACCTCACTCCAGTATGAACAAAAATGTGCTTCTTGCGGTCACCTAACAGTAGGGGGGAGTGACGGGTTCTAACGAGTAGCCCACTTTACTGGTGACGTCACAGGGGAGGAGGGGGAGGGGGGATATGACGTCATATGTTGTTGTTACAAGATGGCGACGGTGACGTTACAAGATGGCGGCGGTGACGTCACTCATAGCTTACTTTCCTGGTGACGTCACAACGAGGTGTGAACAAATATTTCCAAAATGTTGCCCCATAGCCTACTTTCCTGGTGACGTCACAACGAGGTGTGATCAGAAAGTTCCAAAAATGTTGTCCCATAGCCTACTTTCCTGGTGACGTCACAACGAGGTGTGCTCAAAAAGTTCCAAAATATTGCTCCATACCCTACTTTCCTGGTGACGTCACAACGAGGTGTGATCAAAAATTACCAAAATGTTGCTCCATAGCCTACTTTTCTGGTGACGTCACAACGACTACATCGTTTGCCGATATCTCCCGAACGTTCGTTCGGACTTGTACGTGTGACGTCAAATCGCTTGTCTCGAAAATTCGTTTCCCTAATTCTAAAAACCTGAACCTATTAGAAAAATAAAGAGGGCTTCTAGGTCTTTCCACTCCTGCCTCATCGCAACATGCAATCGCAATCGATTCACAATATCAAAAATTGAAAAACAAATCACTATTCCATCGAACATCTGAATACTCATCATCGTGCGTGTGTTTCAACAAGGCTATCACTGGCTACAGAGGCTGTACTCAATAGAACAATCGATATTTCGACCTACAAACTGTCATAAACTGACCCGTCGCTACATGTCCACCCCATCTCCCGTGTTCTATGACCCATCGTACACGTCTCTAGCGTTATTGATTTGCGAGATATAGCAAAAAGTCTAAAATCATGGTTTTACTCCCAGGGAGACTCGCATGCAGTGACCAATAAAACAATGCATCAACTAGAAAGACACCGTTCAGTGGACTTGCAGCAAAGCGGTACATATCTCTGGTGTGCAATAAAGGCTTCTCACAGAGCGGTTAGCTTATGAGACAAATCCAACACCCACTCAGTACACGAAGTTCCAAGCCTCCTGTTGCTTTAAGGAGCGGCATTGTCTCTCTCACAACCACTCTTCATGAACATTTTTAAGAGCTAATATTTCTTTTCAAAAAAGTGTTGTTGGCCCTTTGTCAACATTTCAAAAATACATTCAACAAGGGGGCGTTTGAGTTGGTCTGCTGATGTCATAGCGTCTTTCATGCCAGTTAGTAGTGGGATGATGACAGAGCTGCTTCCAAAAGCAAGTTGTGAGCCCCTGCGACCTTGGAATGGAAGGAGCCATGCTAGGAGGGCGTGCTTGGATTCGTTTTTTTCATCTCGTCGTGCTCTTTACGGGAATGTAGGTGTCGAGAAGGTGAACATAGGGTTTTGGGTCTAAATATGCGTTTTTCACATTTTTGCCGATTTTTGGAAAACGGAAAACGTGATGATGACGTGTGTGATAGTATTTTTTCGTCTCAATGTCCTCTTTACGAAGATGTAGGTACGGAAAAGCTAAAAAGCTGGAAACATGTTTTTTTAGTCAAAAATATATTTTTTGTGATTTTCCCTCATATTGCGAAAACTGAAAACGTGAGGATGACGTGTATGATAGTATGTTTTCGTCTCAATGTCCTCTTTATGGAGATGAAGGTACGGAAAAGGTAAAATGCTGGAAACACGGTTTTTGATGTAAAAATGGGTTTTTGTGATTTTCCCTCATATTGCGAAAACTGAAAACGTGAGGATGACATGTGTGATAGTATTTTTTCGTCTCAATGTCCTCTTTACGGAGATGTAGGTACGGAAAAGGTAAAAAGCTGGAAACATGTTTTTTTAGTCAAAAATGTTTTTTGTGATTTTCCCTCATATTGCGAAAACTGAAAACGTGAGGATGACGTGTATGATAGTATGTTTTCGTCTCAATGTCCTCTTTATGGAGATGAAGGTACGGAAAAGGTAAAATGCTGGAAACACGGTTTTTGATGTAAAAATGGGTTTTTGTGATTTTCCCTCATATTGCGAAAACTGAAAACGTGAGGATGACATGTGTGATAGTATTTTTTCGTCTCAATGTCCTCTTTACGGAGATGTAGTTACGGAAAAGGTAAAAAGCTGGAAACATGTTTTTTTAGTCAAAAATGTTTTTTGTGATTTTCCCTCATATTGCGAAAACTGAAAACGTGAGGATGACGTGTATGATAGTATGTTTTCGTCTCAATGACCTCTTTACTGAGATGTAGGTATGGAATTGGTAAAAAGCTGGAAACACAGTTTTTGATGTAAAAATGGGTTTTTGTGATTTTCCCTCATGTTGTGAAAACCGAAAACGTGAGGATGACGTGTGTGATAGTATTTTTTTCGTCTCTTTATTCTCTTTACGGGGATATAGATATGGAAAATGTAAAAAGCTGGAAACATGGTTTTCTTATGGAAAAGGTGTTTTTGTTCATTTTCGTGTTATTTGGAAAACGAATGAGGCGATTTTATGACGGGCATGTCGATGTATTTGTGTCGTTGTTCTGTTTACGGGAATGTAGGTATGGAAAAGCAGAAATCATGGTTTCCGTCATTTTTTTCGAGATCGTTGAGGAAAACTGGGGAAAAAGTAAGAAACCAGATTTGAAGTCACGTTATGTTATGCGCTATGATGTTGGTAAAACACTTATGCATTATTATTATTATTTGTCATGGCTGGTCAGGGCTCACACGCAGAGAGAGAACTTGCTTGATGAAATGAGAATTGAAAGCATTGAGGCTGACCCGCGGCGAGCCAGACAGACACTGGTCTTATCATCGTACGTGCCTCGCAGCAGAGAGATAAGAGGCAGGTGTCAATATACAGTGTGCGGCTTTATACTGTGTATGTCATAGCCTAGGTTCATTATGGACTCATCATGCAACGTAAAGTTTGAAACGATGGGTGGGTGTATAACATTATGATAAAAGATTGGCAAGGGCTTGAACAAAGAAGTTATTGGACATGTAATAAACAAAAGGGTGGGAATAATGAAAGGTCATGTGATACATCTTTTTGGAAATATTTTTTTAAAATAATTAAATAGGGTTTTATTACAAAAAATTATGTTTATTGACCCATGAATTATACGTGGAAGGAAAACCTAACCACTTTACAAAATATTTTGCACCTTTGACTTTAATTACTCTTTCAATGAGATAATCGTCGGGATATAATGTTTTTTGCACTTCTTCATAATAGAATCGTCCCTGAATGGGTTGACCGCTCTGATCTTCTATGAGATACGTCACTGGTTGACCTAGCTTGACTTGGCGAATTTTAAAAATTTCTGTCGACCATTGTGGAGTATACGATTTTGAAAACACTCTTCTATGTTTACTAATGCGAACAAAATCTCCAATTTTAAGGCGATGTCGCCTTGGGTCTACCCTTTTTTTTATAGGGTTAAAGAGTCTTTTGAGTCTGGGTAGGTTCTTGGTGACGAGGCGAGGTTTTATGCCGATTGTGGAATGAATGGTGTTGTTGTAGCGAGACACAAGTTGAGGTAACCAGTCTATCCATCGATAGGAACAATGTATTGTAAACTCTTTCCACATATAACTTTTTAATGTTCGATTGAAGCGTTCAACTACACTAGCTTTGAGATTGCTATAGGTGGTATAATGGTGAATATCCTTAGATTTGAGAAAACTGGAGAAATCCTTGTTGAAAAATTCTTTCCCCTGGTCGGTTTGTAACAAGTGAGGTTGACGTTTTGATTGTTCAATAATATGTTGAAAGGCCTTTGTGACTAAGACACCAGTTTTATTTTTTACTGGTTGAACAAAAGCCATTTTGGAATAGACATCAATGACGGTCAACATATAGCGTACACCGTCGTTAACGTTAGAATAAGGTATCATTTCAACCAGGTCTGCCTGCCAAAGTTCATCGATTCCTTTGGAAATGACACGACGACGTTCATAAATGCGTCGGGCTGGTTTATGCAATTCATGAGCAATGCCCACTTTGATGGGTGATGGCTTATATGATAATTTTAGCATCTCGGAATTGTTGTTCAATGTGGGCGATATCCGCCTCATGTCCAGTGTGACCAGCTTGTTTTGATGCATGAAGCAAGTATAAGCGCTCTACTAACTGATTGGGATTATTCCAAGAGGTTATATCTAGGTAGGGTTTAAATTTCTTAAACCTTACACCAGAGGCAGAGTGATGTTTTTGCTTACCAAAGATGTTTGCAATGATGGTTTTATATTTTTGGGATATATTGGCATTGACCTGCTGAGGGGATTTATAGTTTCTTTTGTGAGCGTTGGTGTCTAATAAAATGGATTTATATTTAGCAAGGTCCTCGGACGTAAAATCTTGTGTCGAGGGGGTGCGAGAAAATAGCAGCTTTAACAGACCTGGTGTTAATTTATAATTGATCTTTTTAATGACAGCTTTCGTACGAGCAAATTTAATGGATGAATCCCCAATTTTAAAACTATCATTCTCATAGTGAACACCATACGTGGTATCTGTATTTCCAATAAATAGAAGGGTCAGATACGGTTCCAGGGTTGCCCCATAATGTTTGATTAAAATGTTTTTGAGTTGAGCTTTATTTTGCGGGGTTGCCAAGATTGTGAAAACGGAGACGATGTGGAGGAAGACGGTGTTGCCACTATGACGGAAGATTTTTGTTTTGTTTTTAGAAACTGTTGAAGGGGTGAGGATTTTTTTTCTTTCAGGACTAAATACGCTTTCGCTTTCACTTTCACTTTGTTCATGTTGTTTTTCTTCTTCTTCTTCTACTTGATGTTCTTGATGTTCTTGTTCACTAACATTAGAGGAGGAGGAGGAGGAGGGGGAGGATTTTACATGTCGTGTGGAATCTGTTGGAGTAAATTTTGAACTTGTTATGGGTTTGGTTTGAGAGGTAGCAGCAGCAGCAGTAGCTGCAAAAGCATTAGGTTTGAATCTCATGGGATCAACCGATGATGGAGCATGTTTTATCATGGGTAAAGGATTGACGTTTTTTAAACGTTGCAATTCACGAAATTTATGTCGAATCGTATTTCGTGCCTCAATAATACGCTGCATGATTTGAACATGTTTCTTGTACCCTATGGCGTTCGCCATGGTAAAGGTAAAGACACACTAACAGGAAATGTCCAACCCTGAGTCTTTTTAAACAGAAATAAAATGATCAAAACCCAAGCGATAACGTCCCTCACATCGTTCACTCTGTTTATTTATGACCAAACAGGCATGGGGATGATGGTTCCAACACGAAGCACACAATTGCATGAAAGCTGTAAAGGACATATCTGGATTCACATGATCTTGAAAAATATGATAGAGATATCTAGAGTCTTGGCGGAAGAGAACGATGAGATTGGCATTGTCACGAATCAACTGTTTGGGGATTTTGGAATAGGTCTGAGCCAGATAAAAACAATCCACTTGTTTATGGCGTCCCATACTAAAATACTCTTGAATAATGGCCTGTCGTTGAGTGGCAATATCATCAAAAATTATAATGGAATCTGGTTGAATGCGGTCTGGTTGAATGACATCTTGAGGTGAGGTGAATGTAAAATAGCCCATGGCTTCTTTATTTAACGAAGACATAATTAGTTCCAGATACACGTACAGAGGCTGGTACAAGGATTTGGCAAAAATATGAATATTTTGAAATCGTAGGCCATGTGGCGCGGTAATAATGTTCAGCAAAACATTGGTCTTTCCACAACCCGAAGGCCCTACCATAATACATCGAACGGTAGATGAGAATAGGGTGCCATGACGTTTAGGTTCGCACACGGACAGTGATAGCTCTGAAATCAAATCAGAGACGGGCAAAGCATGGGGTTGTTTCCTTAATTCCATTGTGTCGACGACTGAGTTATTTTCACGTGTGTATAAGGTTTATATATATATATATATATATATAGGCAAGCGGTGAGTAGGATAGGTTAGTTAACGTCTATCACCATGGACGTGTTTGGGAGAGCTCGTGTAACCATGGCCACAGCCGCCTCTTTGTCAAAACAGTCACGAGAGTTGGCAACAAAAAGCTATGTCGATCGCAAAGTGCAAAGTGTCTATCACATGGCCCCGAGACTAACCGCTGAGGGCTATTCAGCCAATCATCATCGTATTATTGATGTGCAAGAGCCTCGAGGCGAAAAAACTTGTCTGCACGAAACGTTATGTGACCTATCAAATGAAAAGGCTTTATAAATTTGTCCCATCTGTATTTTTAGTGTACCTGTCAAATCAAAAACTGGACAATGACAGAAACCATTCCCCACCACCACTCGTGAATGATGATCTTACCTATATGCTTGCTTCCGGTTTAAGTCGTTATCGACTGCATTATGATGGTGTAATTCATATTAAATATGCCATGCCTGATGAGAAACATTTAAAAATACAACTAAACGGTGAAAGAGTGTTGGCTCACAACCATCAAAGAGTAAATGTTGGAGATGAGTTATCCTTTCATCTTATGCTTACGTTTGAGGAAAAGGAAGCTGGGAAAACGGTGAATGATTTTCCGCTTTATATAGAATTGGAATATACTGCTATGAAATAAGGTTCTCTACGTTAGTTGTTATCGAATGTTTGCTGAGAAAGGTTCACCAAGTAGCAGCATGGTGAAAAAAAGGTATGCTATGAACATGAAAAAAACAAAACTCACAAAGAGAAAAAAGCCAGGTCGGAAACCAAGTCGATCTACCTCACACCCAGTGTTAAAACTTAAAAAAACTAAAAAAATCTAAAAAAGAGGCTATCGAAAAAGCTTTACAAGCGGTGCGATTGTCTACAGCTCCGAAATCGCAGCATCATGTATCGATAAAAGGAAAAGGAAGAAAGAAAAAACGTGGGCGAGTCATTCCTGTTGCTAAGCGTGGGGTTTTTTTGCCGGATTTATTTGCAGGGTTGGCAGCTTTGGGGTCCCTTTTGGGTGGTGCCAGCGCTGTAGCGAAAACCATAAAAGCCGTCGAGCAAGGCAAGCAACAACTCAAAGAATGCGAGCGACACAATAAAACGTTAGAAGCCATTGCGATGGGAGCTAGAAATGGCAATCATTTAAAGCCAGTCTTTTATCCACAAGGTAGTGGCCTACCGTCTAAGAAAAAAAAATGTCCATCATCGATAAGCGCTTAAGGCAACTGCCTCGTCATGCCATGACCCATGAAGAAGTGGAAAGCTATGCCAAACAACTAAAGATTTCTCATTTTCGAGGTGTATTTATGCGAAATGAATTACCCAAAGCACCGTGGAAAGAAGAACGAGCCATGATGAATTTAGATGATGATGCAGGCCCAGGAACCCATTTTGTAGCCTATGTGAAACAAGGTTCCACAGTATGGTACTTTGACAGTTATGGAAATTTACCTCCCCCGATTGAGTTGCTACGTTATTTGGGAAACCGGGTAAAGATATTCTATAATGTGAATCGTCAACAAACCTTTGACAGTCAAGAGTGTGGCCGTTTGAGTTTACATTTTTATATAAGAGGTCGCGTTAAGCCAACAGTTTCATCATTATGAATGTCAACGCCAAGACATTTACCGTGCACAGTCGCGGGCCTGAAGTGTCCCTGGATTTTTCCCCCCATTGAATTGCAACCAGAACAATCCTATGTGCTAGGATTAATTTCTTTGGAAAGTTACAACAGAATTTACAATATTCAAGTGGATATTAATGACAAATTTTATTATGATGATTATATGTTGACACTACCCCCTGGAGGTTATACCATAGACGATGTGCATGAGGCCATTAGCGTGTCGATGATAAAACAATTTGGTGTCAAACCATTTGCGGATGGGACACACAAATTTGAACTTACAGCCAATACAATAACTCATCGCTGTCGTATTTTCTCTACGTTTAACATTGACTTTGAAACACGAGTTCATTCTATTGGTCCTTTACTAGGATTTAAACCAAGAGTGTTGGCAGCTCAGCAACCCCATGAATCAGATTATCCAGTGAAATTCATCGAGGACCATCACATTTCTGTAACTTGCAATATTATTAGAGACGTATTTACGAATCAAGAACAAAGCCATTCCCTGTATGATTTTATTGTCACCTCTCCTTGCGGCAATATTATTCGTGAAAACCCTTCAGTGGTTCTATATCATCCTGTGTGTGTCAGTGATATTAGTAATATTACCTTACGCTTAGTGAATAGAAACCAACAACTGATTGCTTTGGACGCCAACACCCCTGTGACCTACAAGTTGGTTTTAAAGACGCCATGAAATTTATCTATAAAGCAACAACAACGTCTACGAGGTCGGTTATTTGCCCGCCGTGTATGAAACGGTTGACACGAGTAAACCGACAACGCTTACAACGCATTGGTTATACGCTACATCCCAATCATGAACAAAGAGCTGTTGCAAGTGTTAAATCCCATACAAGTGGAAGATGGCGTCGTGCGCATTGATATGCATTCCTATCAACCTCAAGCAACAGGACTGAATATCAATGACGAGATTCAATTCATCATTAACAATCAAGATAATTTTACTCTACCTCATGAAAGTGTCCTTCAAATTGAGGGTAAATTGATGAAAGCCGATGACAGCACACCCACAACGTCTGCGTTGGCGAATCATGGTTTTGCTTTTCTGTTTTCTGAAGTACGTTATGTGATAAATGATATTGTCATAGATATGACTCGAAATGTGGGCATGACTAGTCTTATGAAATTATATCCATCCTATAGCGAGGAAGAAAGTAAAACACTTTCTATGGCTGGATGGTGTCCCAACAGTAGCAAAGACTGGCTAGTTCATACCGATGGCACTTTTACAGGCTTCCTACCCTTAAAATTACTCCTTGGCTTTGCCGAAGATCACAAGCGTATTATATTAAACGCAAGACAAAGTTTGTATCTGGTGAGAGACCGCAGTGATTATAATGCACTGAAAGGAGCCTCTGACCAAGTGATAGACTCAAAAATTCAACTGATTCGATTACTATGGAAAGTGCCCCAAGTGACGCTATCGGATCGTAAAAAGCTAAGCATGTTAAATTTGGTGCAAAAAGATATAGCCTTGCCTATCGCCTTTCGAAGATGGTGTCTACATGAATACCCCTTGCTACCTACCACAGACACACATAGTTGGAGTGTCAAATCGGCTCGCTCTACCGAGAGACCCCTCTATGTTATTATTGGTTTTCAAACCAATAGAAAATACCAACAAAGCAAAGATGTCACCTTGTTTGATCACATTCACTTGAGAAATATACGACTATTTTTAAATAATGTTTGCTTTCCCTATGAGGGGTTGGAACTCAATTTTTCAAAAAATAAGTTTGGCCCCCTTTACGACATGTTCGCTAAATTTCAATCGTCTTATTATGAAAAACAGGATTGTCCTATGTTGTCGCCACAAGGGTTTAAAGCAAAAGCACCACTGATTGTTTTCGACTGTTCGTAGCTAGAAGAATCTATGAAAATCACCACCATTGATTTTGAAACACAAGAAAATGTCCCAGACCATATCAGTGCCTACTGTTTGATTATTCATGCTAGACAAGTGAAATATCATCCTTTGTCCAATTATGTCACCAGCATGTAAGCCATCTGTGGTCGAGTGAAAAAAGAAAAGATCATCATCATAGGATTGATGATAAGCATCTGCATGCACAGTATCTGTTGCGCTCTGGCACTGTGCGCACATACAACAACAACAAACATCATGTGTCCCTCAATAAGCAACAGCAACAACAACAACGTGACAGACAAACCATGGAATTTAAAATGTGAATTTAATCGTCTGAAAACTTTTGAAACATGGACAGTTCCCTTTATGGATTGTGGAGAATTGGCTGCGAGCGGATTTTATTACTTAAAACGTGGGGATGTGGTCAAGTGTATTTTTTGCAACATTGAAATTGGAAACTGGGAAATAGGGGATCGACCCTTTAGCGATCATCAGCGATGGAGTCCATCCTGCCCTTACCTCAATCGCTATGATGTGGGCAATATTCCATGGAGTTTGAATTATCCTGTTATTGTACCAGACCCTGCAAAACTAGGAGATACTTGTGGACCGTATGTGCAAACTATTCATTTGAATGCCGTTCCAAATTAAGCCAACAAACTTTGTAATAAATGTGAAGTGTTTTTTATGTTATGAATAAAATCTCAAAAAATATTTAGCTGTTGTTCAATTCATTTGTTTCTTTTTTCCTAAAGTCCTTTGACTTTGCCATGTTAAACCATGGCATGGGTTAGTTGTTGATTAGACGTTAATGAGGTAACAAGTAAAAATTAAAAAAGCATGATGCGTACACTCATTGTGGATTGTCAGGGGTTTAAAATTGCAGACAACAAATTTATATTTAAGGATGTCGCTTTTATCGATTGTAGTACGTTTTGGGTGTCTAACCCTATTCATTTGGTGTTTAAACCTCCCTATGCTTTCGAGTTGCTTAGTGAAAAAGATAAAAAACAGAGCCAATGGATTGAAAATTATTTGCAATTAGCATGGAACCAGGGTGATATTTCTTACAAGTATCTTGACATCGTCATGAAAGCCCATTTGTCCGCGGCCAATGTCTTATTTGTTAAAGGGAGTGAAAAACGCCAGTGGCTTCAACCATTTTTACCCTCTCACTGTCAATGTATTGACCTTTTAGATCTGGGTTGTCCATCCCTGCAAACGCTCATGGACACTTGTCTTTGCGACAATATTCAGAATAAAGCCTTAGCGCATGCATGGCAATTGTTTAATTGGCTCACCACGAGTGCATGTTGGGAGTTGTTCAATAAAATTAAAACTGAAAGTGTATCGTCCAATGATAGCAGTGAGACGTGCACACGTGAGGTGATAACATCAACGTTATAGACATGGACGCCACTACAATCGACAAGGCTATTGGAAAGTTCTTTGTGTGCAAGAAGAAACTGATTAGCTTTACACAACATGAATTATTAGCACTACCTAAATCATTTATTTTTTATGTTGCTGCCAACGCTGTCAAAGAAATTTGGGAAAAGGCGCCTGCCGAGTGGACTAACGACTCTGTATTGAGTGAACTACAACCATGCAGTCATTTTTCCCATCACAAGCAATTAACCATGGCAAAAATACCTTCCATTCGACAGTGTGCCACATGCCAATTAATGAAATTATATCATGGTCATAAAACTCAGTGTAAAGACATTGTTTCATCATTCCATGGCTGTCATGCGGAAAACAACCACCACCTACCATGCTCGTCATCAGCCGCCGACAAACAACAACTACAACAACAACAACAACAGCAACAGCAAGAACAAGAAGAAGAAGACAAGAAGAACAACAAAAAAAGTGTTTTTCACCGATTGAAACCTCTATGTCCCAGGTGTACTGGCCGTGGAATTATTGATAACATCATTAAAAACTTACCATTCGAAACTCACTTACCTGCTTACAGCTTCTGCGGCCCTGGTACTCGTCTTCAAGATCGTTTGAGGAGAGGGGATATGGGAATCAATGCTTTGGATCATGCATGTCTTAATCACGATAAAGCCTATGAAAACAGTGATCCCACACTAAGACACATTGCCGACAAAGTCTTGTTAAGCATTGCCAAGCAACGATTAACAGCTTCATATGCCAGTCTAGCAGAACGAATGACAGCATTTATAGTGATTGGTGCTATGAAGAGCAAATTACTTTTATCTAGATATGGACTTTAACGTAATAAATTTATTTAAAAAAAATGTATAGTATCACTGTTATCATGACAAAAAATAAATAAAAAGACAAGAGTCCATGTTGTGTTTTTTCCATTATTATTATTCACTCATAGTTTCATCATTATAATTAAAAATAAAATGAATAAAATGACAT
This sequence comes from Meconema thalassinum, assembly GCA_946902985.2. Taxonomy (NCBI): domain Eukaryota; kingdom Metazoa; phylum Arthropoda; class Insecta; order Orthoptera; family Tettigoniidae; genus Meconema; species Meconema thalassinum. The sequence continues at coordinate 144,209,560 of OX336389.2, forward strand.
AGATGACAAACAATAAAAAAGGACAGCAGTGCATCGTTATAAAAAATTACTAATTGTTGTAAATCTATTTTTTCAATCAAAAACAATAAAAAAGGACAAAAGTCCATCATTTTAACTAATAGTTTCATCATTATTATAAAAAATTATATACATGGTAATTGTACTAAACCTATAAACAAAAAATTCTACCATTAAACATAAGTTTTGAAAATTTATTTTTTATTATTATTTATCATTGTAAACGTTGAGCAACAATTAATGAACGTCAAACTGTTGAGCACCAAAAATAATTTTATTTTATTATAGTTATTGAAGTGTAGTGCATGAATAAACATAAAGTCACGGCTAGCGTACAATGATTATTCGTTTTCAATTTTTACAAATCGAACCACGCAACGATTATTTTTTCACCCTCATAAATTAAATAGACAGGGTGAATACTGGAATTGACATCTTCCATGACATTATCAGGTAGGTTATTAAATCGTGTGGGAAGAAATGTCTCAAAGTCTTGACAAATGCAAAGAGCTCGTTCACCAAATTTGGTTTTCAGTTTTTGAATTTTATGTATGCGAAAAGGTTTTTGCGTAGGCAATTCACTCATTTTCTTGCGTGCAAAGCCACAATCTGGACCAATGGCGTTCAAGGCGTCCATGGTTGTCTATAACCAAAGAAAAGAGTGTTACTTTCTAACACTCTCGTTCTTATATTACATCAACAACAACAACAACAATAACTTTGTACATCAAAGTGTGTTGTTGTTTTTTTAAGCCTGAGTGTTTATGACCTAAAGTTGTAGATATATAGTATTGGATAAATTAACAAAAATATAATAATAATGTTTGTATCATTTTCAGTCAAAACATACATTTGGAAATTATTTATTTGGAAATGTTTTATCAAAATTAAGTGTGAATCTTTTTTCAAAATCTCTTGGAGGTAAATGCATGTCTCTGTTGTGAATGGGAATCAGCCTATCATCCCCTTGTCGAATGACTTGTATTCGTTTGCCCTGTTGTTGTGCAAATTCACACTGCATTCTGTTAAATAAATAGTATCAACAGATACTAAGAGCAAACATCTGAATGCTGTTGGTAACCTATAAAAGGCAAAGTTAACACGCTATGCATTTAATAACCTTGTTTACATCCAACAAACCAAGAAAGAAACTACAAATTTAAACCAGTGTGTATGTGTTCATCAACGTGAATAAACGATAAACTAAAACAAACAAACAAACAAAATAGCCAAAAATATTCTAAACGTCAAGTATGCTCCTGAAAGCCGAATGTAAACAAAAAAGCCATAATCATGACATGATGTTGTTAGTTTCTAACAAATCTCATTCTATGAGGCGAATATTGATTGATAGGTAAGCTAAGACAAAGGTGGCGAAATGCTTGTTGTCGATACGAAGTGATTCGTTCCTCAGCAGGAAATTTATAAAAATGAAAACAAAACATTTGAGAGGTTATTGGAAAATAGGGGTTTTGTACATATTGTACACCAGAAATCTGCAAAATGATCCTCGTCAGCTAATTTAACAATCACTTGATTCATGGTTAAACCGTACCATGCTTTATGAATCACTTGCGTGGATACATTATTTTCAAAACCAAAATTTAGCATACAGGATTTACAAAAGTGATGCCCTGGGTCATGAAACAAATCATCATCATTATCATCACGATCAATGATGCTGTCATAAAACGTGGTATCAATGCGTACTTTTGTGTTTCTATATTCTGAAGGATAGGCCACACGTTGCGGATTATGAGACACCATCGTGGCATATTCATTGAACGTGGTGTGTTTTGTGACGATAAAACAATCTTCACCGTGGCTCATGATTGAATCTGAAAAGTAGTCGTTGCCGTTTACTAAGTGAATAAATAAAGAATACTATGTACTATATACACTGTCTGTCCCCTAAGTCAATAGCAAAAAGAAAATAAAAAATAAGCAAAACACAAATAAATAACCATCTGTCTGTTGACTTCTTTAGCTGTAGGCGGCAAACATAACATGCAACAGGTGAAAAGAAACAATTTCTGTTCAGATATTGGACTGGTGTTGTTTTCAAATATATCACCAATCATAACTCTAGCCATAAAGTGAGAGTTTGTCCACAGTAAAAGCAGCAGATTATTATTCTTTTGTTCTTGCATGCGGCCTACTAAGCCACAACCTAGTGTGGCCTATTAAGCTGTGCCTACTGAGAAAGTGCACACTTTGCTGAAACATGAGGCCTACTAAGCGACAACAATAGTGAGGGTGGCTACTTGTTTTTTTTCCTAACCTAACCTAAAGAAGCCAACATGTTTTTAATCTAGCCTGTGCACAGTGAACCATGCAAACGTTGATGCATGGCTCTCTTCATGCGTTGACAGGCAATAGCACAAGACATACAGTTTATGTTCAACTATTTACAGGCATTCACACATCCATGCACACAGGTTAAAAAACAAAAATTATATGATACACTACAATTTTTTATTTTTATTCCGAGGCTCAAGATGGCATCTCCCATTTCATAGCAACCAAACCAAACACTTGCCGTGTTGTACAACAACAATAGCAACAACCATTACTGGTTGTAACCAAATGGGACGCTTGTCATCATATCCTGACACCACTGTCTCTTGTCGTCCAACAAAGCGAGTGTTTGTTTTCGCTGCTTCATTAAAAATAAATCATGATTTTTCGAGAGAATCCTAAACTGACTACGTGCCATGGCTGTGTGGGTCTGAAGGACATGTAAATAATCATCCACACAGAGTCGTTTAACCACATGCTGGCTAATCCCTTTGGCTCGCATAGATTCGCATCGATCCACCTGTCGAAAACTATACATTTTCGGAGCGAAACCTACAAACTCAGTCATCATGGTGTCTGAACACTCATCTTTCATTAAACCAATTTCTTTTTTGTTCAGACGGGGGATATCGAACACGTTCTTTTCACTAAACGAGGACGTGTCAAACCATTTTGGATTTTGTTTCATAACGACATACGGATCACAGTCACGGATATGGTAAGTAAAACTATCCGGGTCTGTATATAACAAGGAAATGGTACTGCCCCCGTAAATTGAATTATATTGAGACCACGATGGCTGTATTGGCAAATATGAATAAAGTTATGGATGTCATAGTTGTGACGTGTATATTCATGACGTAGGCACGGATGACGTAGACTTCATGCAAGTAGGCTGATTGAGCTGAGATTCTTGGTGACGTCATGAGTTTGTTCGAGAAAGATCTTAGATTTACGACGCAGTCGCAGGAAACAAGGTATTGTGCTAAGGAAGAAGTTACGCTATTGGAGGAGAGACTCGAACCAATGAACGATAGTTTGGAAGGTAGACGGAGATTACTGAAACTACGATATTTGATTACCTTTGGCATGCAGATTTGTGGAAATCTATTTTCAGTTATGGCATTGATTTGGAATTTTGATGAAATTAATTTTGAGTTTTTGAAATTTGAGAATCCGTCAAGTATAGCCAAAGTTGGAACTTCTAGCAGATGACGGAGCAACAGGCTATGGAAGGGATGGATACGCCCCTTAAGAAGTTGATAAAAGGTTGTGCACAGAAGAGAGGAGCTCTCATATCTCTCATACCGCAGATACCGCATATATATTTCAGATGTTATATAGTCATTTTCGAGTGAATAAGTGAAGCAAGTCATCTTTAGCGTGTGGTTAAAGCCCGGCGCATCGAACGAACACGGAGCAGTTCCATTTTACGCTGTTCGAAACTAGGCGAAGTTGAAACGCTCACATTAACGTTTCTACGAGATAAGATATAAAGAGTTAACTTCTGCCTTTATTATAATTCAATTGGGCAGTACAACATTGAGGTGTGTAGAAGATTTGAACAATTTCACAGTTATAATTTGAAAGATATTGGCATTTTAAGGCTGCAGACAAAAGTGATTTTCTCGCCACCTGAGAGACACTTTTAAATTTTCACAGTATACACTACGGCTGACACGTATATCGCAACCGTGATATTGGAGCATACGTTTGGTAATACAACGATACATTCTATTATGGAACATTATAGTCTGGCAGTGCTTTCAATGATTATAACAGAAGTTGAGATGGAAGGCTAAGGCTTTAATGCAATTGGGACATATATCGATGGAGTGAAGTAACAGCATGGAACTTCGTTAATCATCATTCTACAAGAGCGAGCATGTAGTGAACATCCAACTACACTCATGCATCGTGAATCCATCGCTGAATTATATCAAATGACAGTGGAAATATTTTCATACTCCACGATTATGAATATTTCTGCGGAAATAAATGCAATAAACTTCATGGCGATTTGCGGCCAGAACTTCAGGGAACTTTCAAGAGAGGCCAGGGAGGACCCGGCTCACAAAGAAGAATTTTGCCAGAAGGATGTCTTTCGTATACATGGAGCAGTGCAATTTCCGGAGGAGGAAGCAGTTCGATTCTCCGAGGGCGCTGATTCCAGGATCGAGGTCGGAGCACATCTTCACGCTGGTGAAATGGAACCAACAGCAGTTTTCATTGAAAACTTTCCTCTAGAACTTCAATCAACAGATAAGGTAGTCGTGAACGTTTCTTGTATTATTTGAGTCATGTAGCGATATCTGAGCAACCATTTTTCCAATATTTTCTGTCCCATTTATTTGTGCCCCATTTTCTTGCTTAACATTTCTGTACTCAGTACACTTCGATGATTTATGCCTTTTTCTACGATATTTTGAGACATTATTATGTCAGTGGCATAGTTAAATAATTTTGGATCAGTTGAGACTGATAATTAGATTCTTTCAGTAATTTGCATATTTTTGTAGCCACGATTTGACTGTAAAGTTAACGATTTGCTATGGCAGATTTGAATTCAGACAGCGTGTCATTTTATTAAAGTAATTCTATTCAGTTAATTACTTTGACCAATTTTCTGTCATCCTCAAGAAAGAAGAATGATTAAATGACTTTAGAGCGTTAAAATCTATTACGTTATCGACGATCTTTGAAATACTAGTCGTCTTATGAACATGATTGCAACATAGACACTTATCATTGCATTATAGACAATTTTATGAAATATGAACTTTGAATACGATTTATTGAATACATTATAGTAATGAACATTTGATAGGAGTTTTTCTCAACTCTAGATTGGAACAATAATGTTTGCATTCCACAATCTAATTGTATTCTATTCGACTATTCATGCAGTTTAGATGAACTTTGATTGAAGATAGTATTTTTATACTGCGTTACTTTGAAGATATTAATCTCAATTTTGATAGACCAGGGAGGAGTGTCTAATCGTATTTGCTATTAAATTTATTTGTGATTGGCAAATTTTTACTTCATATCGATTCATGAATGAAACCCACGAAGGTTAAATAATAACAGTCATTAATACAATTGATGAATATAAGAATTTTTAAAGAGGAACAATGGATGTATAATCGTTAGTTCAGTGGATGTGTAAAAGTCGCTGATGAATAATGCCCTTGAAGAATGAAGGAGGGTCCCACAGTAATTAATGAAGTTGATGAATTTATAAGTGGAGGTTTTTGTATGTAATTGGGGAGATTTTGATGCCATATATATTGAGATATATGATGAATTCTGGGCCTATTTTTGTGCAATTTTGTGCGTTTTGAGCGAAGTATTTTTCCGCTGAATGTATTGTCCTGGTTCTTTGAAAGTTATTCATGTGAAAATACTGTTAAAGTTAACAAGAGTGTTAAATAATTTGCGATAAAGATTTTGAATGGAGGTTACCGTCACAAATAATTATAATAATTATTAAACCTTATTAAACCTGAATTTGACAGTTAAATATAACTAACCTTCATTGGTCGATTATATCACCACGATTTGAGTAATTATCAACCGGATAAACGTGTGGTTTAATGTATTTCTTGTATAAATAATATAAACAATATAGATATTGTAAATAATTTTGTAAATATCTTTGATAACAATTTGAAATGAAAGGGATTAATAGAGGCGTGTATAAAATTTTCAATTGTCGTTTGACATTATTATAAACAATTTATAATTGTTATAAATAATTAATGAACTTTTGTTATTAACATTAACAGTTTTGTTTTTATACTCTAAACAACGATAATTAAGCATGTGGATTAAACAATTAAACATGATTTGGGATTATTGGAGTATTCCACTGGTGTTTGAATGGAGCATTTAAAACATTTGCGTGATAATATTTCAGTTGAGATGTGGACATTTAACGTGTTTTGAAAGGGAGAGCTAAGCTCTGATGTAACTCGCATATGCTAGGGTTGAACGGACGGGTGAGTCCACTTTGACGATGCAGGTGCATTGCAGCTGGCCCGGACAACTGTATGATAGAGGCCAAGGACGTCTCCATAATAGCCTTGTGGCTATAAATAAAATGTGAAGTATATAAACACGCAAAACAATTGATATGTGTCTCGTCCCAAATCCCGTTTCCATTCCAAGTGCATTATTATAATTACGTTATTTTGAGCTTGAGAAAGCTGAAACATTGTATGTAGAGTATACCAGTCCTACAGGAGGACATGGTTATGTGGTTGATGGCTTCTGATTGCCACGTGGATTTTGTTGTTTTATTTTTGTTAAATTCATTCTTTATGTGAAATAAATTATTGTGCAGTTTAAAGTTTCTCGTCTTCGTTTTGGTTCATTTTAAATATCATGGTGGAGGTTATTGTGAGGGCATACTTTAAGTGATCCAGTTGACAACCCATCCCCGAGATAAATTTAAAAAGGTAAGTAAAAGGTAAGTATGTACCCCCGTATATTTTTGTGTGTTCCACAATAATTTCTTGTTAACTATTGTGCTCTAATCACGATAGTATCTGTCAGTGCCATTTTCATTGATGTAGCTGTGCCGGTGCGTTTGATTATTGGCAATCCGATTGAGGGGGCGGATATCTGACAGCCTACTATCCGGATAACGGGGACAGTACCAAATCGCTGTATTGCAAAACCATAATGGAATTTATAAATGTGCAATTTTGAAAAATCTAAAATGACTTGGCCTAAATAGATAGGCTTATTCATGACCACTTTAGTTTTGGCAAGTTCAATAGTCAGTAGATCATGATCAATAATGTTTAAAGATTTGAAATTTGGTTTTGCAATATATTTTTGAGCTCCCCATTGTCCATGCCATGTGTTGACCAATTTAATGTCCCTATACTGTCGTACATTTTCCAAACTCTTGCCATAGATACAATTATTCATCAGTTTAAAAAAGTTTATTTGAAATGGTTGAGTGGCACTTTGTCTGTGACTGGTATTTAAATCCATGTATGGTTTGAACCACGGTTTCTGACAAAAAGAAATACCTCTATGGATTTATTTCAGGGTTAAGCCCTGGGCTAAACATTCTACCAGCATGTCAATATGCAACACATAGTGATTTTTATCATACAAGGTACCCATCAATTTCTTATGATTGCCCTTACTCTCGGGCGGCACCATTTTCTCTATGCAAAAGGGGAAATCACCATGTCGCTGTCTGAGATGAGGGGGATAAGCTAAGTCAACGTCAAGAACATACCGTACGTCCTGTTGCTTGCTGGCGCTATGCACATTAAAATCTTTAATTTCATTCTCAGACAGCCAGACAAAGTTTCTGTACGGCAGTGGTCGACTGATAGCGTGACCGTATAAATTGTTTACATCGAAATACATTAGGTAGGATTCTGGTTCTTCGGGACAATAATCAGGCATGTAATGATTATTTGCCTTGGCATGTCGCCGATTGAGCGATACGAATCCCCCACGAATCCCTTTTTCCATCATCAGTACCATATCGGGATCCGTCAGTAAATCAAGCTTAATGTGGGTAAATTTGAGGGCGGCGTCCCAAATTAACCCTGGACTGGTATAGTAGTGGGCGGGGTCAAGGCCATAAATCGTGTGACATAGCTGACGAAACGTTTCAAAAACGTCGGTCACCAACAACACGTCTAATTTTAAGTAGTGCATAGCATACTGGCCCATGGTTTCTATGCCAAACACTCGACAAACACTGTGTGCGTGGGCATAGTCTTCTTCACTAATGGTGCTTTGAGTTAACTGTGAAAATAATTTTTCTCTTGGCGGCAAAGACGTTTCTTCAAGCACCTCGTAACTTTCCAAATAATCATAAGGAAAATGGCCTTTACGAACACACAATTTAAATTGATTTATATCCGTAAAGTGGGAATGGGTAGGTTTCAACTCATCTTCGCTTAAGCCTTTCACAAGACTATCCAGCGAACTAGACATAAACTTGAATGAGTCGAGAAAGCGAATGCTCATGCTTCCTTTTCTCCATGAAAGTGAGGTAAAGCTCTCATGGTTCTTAACCAAAATGCTGAATTTGCTCTTATCTACATGAGCAAATTGTTTTACAATGAAGTGAAGGTCATACCTGGAGAAATTGTGTAAGAAGACAGGGAGGAAGCGAGGTGTAGAGTACTTCAAATTGCATTCGTTATGGGCAGCACCTCTAAAATGCCCTGTCCTGTGGCAGTGGTCTCTTACTTTTTTTTCTCCGCCTAAGATTGGCTTTTCACATATGTGGCAGGTGGTGGCTTGATCATATTCTCTTTTCTGTACATCATTCATCTGAATTGGTACAGGGTTGTTCAAAATAGTTTCTACTTTGCCTGCTAAAGCCGCCATTTGATCAACAAACCACCGCGCACAATCCTGACCTTTGTGATTTACATACTCACATTGTGAATTATCATAGTGACAGACAACAAAATAGGCTACAGCAAAAGGCTCATGTTTCTGCACTGGATAGGTTGAGCTTGTATGGGGGCTTGGTTCACATCCCTGAATGGGAACAGTAAGGGCCTCAAAATCAGCGTAAACAGTAAATGGTACCATGTCTTGTTTATTAGTGGTCTTAAATTTTAAGACTGCATCATTCCCTTCGGGCAAGACTAGCTTTACTGCCGTCTGCCCTTCACAGTCTTCCGTATGTCGTTTCAAAAGTTCATCAGTTGTAAAATATTGAAGGCAGCGCTCGCAAATATGTTTCTTACCATCATGGTTAGACACTTGGCTGCTTACTAGTTTTCCTAAATTCTTTATCCAACAATAATGGCTTTTATCCCCGTCAGACAGGAAAAGCAGGTGAATGTGATGTTGCTTTACCTGTTTGGTGGCATACAAGGGGCCCACAATATTGGATCCGTCGATGCCATACACCATAAAGGAGAAATTTGGATTATCTTTCTCAAATAAATGAATTTTATCTAGAGGCATGGGAAATGGAACACGCTCGAGATTGAGAGTTTGTTTCATGTGGTTAAACAATTCTTTGTACTGCCCTGGTTTATGACCATTTCTGTCTTTACAGGGTTGCAGACAGCTAACTATACTCCACAAAAAGCAGTAATCGTCTTTATTGCGTATGTTGATCACTGCCTTTCTGGAAGCGATAAAGCTCGGTGTGGCAATATAGCTACTTCCTGCATTCAATGGACTGTATTTACAAATATTGATTTGCAAATAGGCAATGCTATTAAGGGCCAAGCCACTGGGACCCTGATGCAACTTATCAAATTTAGTGATAAGCGCTTGAATAGCTTTCTCCTGATACCACGTTTCCAAATTATCAGCTATCAGTACTTTCTCCATTTTTGTACAAAGGTTGAAGGTGTGTTTCTCTTCAACATTATTTTTTATCAACGTAAATGCACATAGTAGTTCGAAATTTATTTTTAAAGCTTGATGCAATCTTAAGCCTTGTTCACATTCACTCAAAAAAATGGGAAAACATAATTCCACAAAATCTTTAGGCAACAGACAGTGATTCGCATTGTAAATTCGGCCGGAGCAAACTCGCGTTTTGAAACATTTGGCCAAAGGCTGCCACACTAACACTTCGCTCTCTGATATAGACATGATTATAAAATGGACTAATAAACGTGCAAACCTTACCTTAGAATAGGTTAATCCAAAACCATCAATTCCACACGGCCACACTTATCGCTTTCACTGACTGGCACACAATCACACTCACAGGCACACAATGGTCGTAGCAATTTAATGATGATTCTTTACAATTGGCCCCAGCAGGAAATGATCCCCAACAAAGGTTTCCGTTGATTTGTTTCCAACGATTTATCTGAAAAACAAACCAATACAATCCGTTATTAGTCATGGTTATATACATTAAACATGTGCATTCATTCATTCATTCATTCATTCATTCATCCATTCATTCATTCATTCATTCATAAGAGTTGCTATAAACAAAAGGTTTCAAGTGTGCGCACATAGATAAGACACTCACTCGAAAATAACAAGGTCATTTACAAAGAAAAGAATTAATCTACTGTATATTCATAGCTCACCTTTTTTAAAATATCGAATGCGTCAAGGTAGTTAAAACCTGTTCACTCCATACACGTCTTCATTCTGAAACAATAATAAATACACGCCATAAGTTTATAAATTTTCGTGAAATAAATGGCATACATTTAACAACAACAACAAAAAAATGGAACAACATGTACTCACCATATAATGAATTATAATGCTTTCAGCAAATGTGCCCTTTGCCACCACTGTCACTGCCACTGTCACTGTCTCTCTGTCTGCTTTCCCAGACTTAATGACATTTTTAAAATCTGCAACAAACGAAATCCCCAAAAAATACCATCAGTCACTAACTTAATTATCACGCATACACAAAATAACAATAAAACCAATCATGTCATAATTAACAATAATGAACCTACCTTAGTACAAGTATGGCCGCGGTTCACGTAATATTTTACGAAGAGCTTAAGGCACTTGCATCCGTTGCCTTCAAAGATGAACACGAGAATAATGAGTCTCTCTTACCCTCAGAACATATATGTCTCCTCAACAAGATGCAAAGTTAACACTTTACTTTTTTTTTCTTCCTACGCGTAGGATGTCGTGGAGCGCACAAGTCAGACTGATTCTCACAAGATTTGCAATCTCTGCATGAGTGTGCGTGGGAATGCAAAGATCAGCTTTTCGACAGAGCTGTATGCCCTTCATTGCAATATCGAATTTCACGTCTGGGTCAGATAACAGCCACCTGCATGCGAACAACAGGCTGTTATCTCTCTCTGCCTGCGAAGCACGTACGATGATAAGACCAGTGTCTGTCTGGCTCGCCGCGGGTCAGCCTCAATGTTTTCAATTCTCATTTCTTCAAGCAAGTTCTCTCTCTGCGTGTGAGCCCTGACCAGCCATGACAAATAATAATAATAATGCATTAGTGTTTTACCAACATCATAGCGCATAACATAACGTGACTTCAAATCTGGTTTCTTACTTTTTCCCCAGTTTTCCTCAACGATCTCGAAAAAAAAATGACGGAAACCATGATTTCTGCTTTTCCATACCTACATTCCCGTAAACAGAACAACGACACAAATACATCGACATGCCCATCATAAAAATCGCCTCATTCGTTTTCCAAATAACACGAAAATGAACAAAAAACACCTTTTCCATAAGAAAACCATGTTTCCAGCTTTTTACATTTTCCATATCTATATCCCCGTAGAGAGAATAAAGAGACGAAAAAAATACTATCACACACGTCATCCTCACGTTTTCGGTTTTAACAATATGAGGGAAAATCACAAAAACCCATTTTTACATCAAAAACCGTGTTTCCAGATTTTTACCTATTCCATACCTACATCACCGTAAAGAGGACATTGAGACGAAAACATACTATCATACACGTCATCCTCAAGTTTTCAGTTTTCGCAATATGAAGGAAAATCACAAAAAATATTTTTAACTAAAAAAACATGTTTCCAGCTTTTTAGCTTTTCCGTACCTACATCTCCGTAAAGAGGACAATGAGACGAAAACATACTATCACACACGTCATCCTCACGTTTTCAGTTTTCGCAATATGAGGGAAAATCACAAAAACCCCATTTTTACATCAAAAACCGTGTTTCCAGCTTTTAACCTTTTCCGTACCTACATCTCCGTAAAGAGGACATTGAGACGAAAACATACAATCATACACGTCATCCTCACGTTTTCAGTTTTCGCAATATGAGGGAAAATCACAAAAAAACATTTTTGACTAAAAAAACATGTTTCCAGTTTTTTGGCTTTTCCGTACCTACATCTCCGTAAAGAGGACAATGAGACGAAAATATACTATCACACACGTCATCCTCACGTTTTCAGTTTTCGCAATATGAGGGAAAATCACAAAAACCCATTTTTACATCAAAAACCGTGTTTCCAGCTTTTTAACTTTTCCGTACCTACATATCCGTAAAGAGGACTATGAGACGAAAAAATACTATCACACACGTCATCATCACGTTTTCGGTTTTCCAAAAATCGGCAAAATGTGAAAAACGCATTTTTAGACCCAAAAACCTATGTTCACCTTCTCGACACCTACATTCCCGTAAAGAGCACGACGAGACGAAAAAAACGAATCCAAGCACGCCCTCCTAGCATGGCTGCTTCCATTCCAAGGTCGCAGGGGCTCACAACTTGATTTTGGAAGCAGCTCTGTCATCATCCCACTACTCCAGTTCTCCTTCTTACATCTTCGTTCCGTATTCTATCTCTCAATGAGACATGAAGGATCTTCCTTTCCATTTTCCGCTGGCATCTCTGGACCATTTGTCTTTGTTTCGATGTTAATGCCCAAGTTTGGCAGCCATATAGTAACACCGATATCACGCATTTTTCCAGAACTTCAGCCTTTAAAGTGAGTTTTTGGGTCTTGTCAGCCAGTATAAACTTTAGGGACCAAAAGCTCTTCCGTGCTTGTCCTATTCTTCGTTTGACCTCTTTCTCTGAACGACTTGAAAATGACATGTTCTGACCGAGATATACATATTCTTCAACATATTCCAGTGTTTCTCCGTTCACATTAATTGGGGCTTCTAACGCATTGGTCATCAGCTTCGTTTTCTTCGGGTTCATTGTAAGGCCCACTTCTTTACTTGTTTTGTCTAATTCGTTTATCATTTGTTCCAGCTCTTTCGCTGATTCAGCCACCAAAACCGTAAATGGGTTAGTCTTGTCCTATAGATTCTGATGCCATATTTTTCTTCCCAGTCTAGTTTTCTAAACTGCTTTTCCAGCAAACAAGTGAATAATTTTGGTGAGAGGGGGTCTCCCTGTTTTACTCCCCTTTCTATCATGATGTTATATCCTTCTCTTTCTGTCTTTATTCTGGCTTGGTTACCGTCGTAGAGTTTGCCTAGGAGTCTAACGAATTTGTTTGGGATGCCTTGTTTTTCCAGTGCTTCTAAGACGCTTTCCTGATCTACGGAGTCAAATGCTTTGTTGTAATCCACAAATGCTATATACACCTCTAGATTAAATTCCTGAACTTTCTCCATGAGTTGATTTATTGTTTGCAAGTGGTCTGATGTACTGAAACTCTTGCTTGCTCTATCGGTTGCTGTTCGTCCAGTGCCTTTAGTCATTCTATTGGTTAGGATCTTCATAAATAGCTTGTAGAGGTTTACAATTAGGTTGATCGGTCTGTAGTTGTTTATGTCGTCCTTGGCTCCCTTTTTGTGTAGAAGTATGATAATGCTTTGTTTCCACTGCATTGGTATGTCTTCTGATGTGAGTATGGTATTAAATAATGTTGTGATGAGTGGGATTAGGTCTTCTTCACCCCATTTTAGAAATTCATTGTAAATTCCATCTTCACCTGGGCATTTTTCGGGTTTCGTATGTCGAATGGCTGCTCTTACTTCACTGGGTAGTATTGAAGGTGTTTCTTCCTCTAGGTTTTCTTCTGATGTATTCTGGTCCTGATGCAAGTTGTATCTTTGAGAGTTACTTGAGTATAGTGTTCTATAGAACTCTGTCGCTTGCGTCATTATCTCTTCTCTTGAGGCTTGTCTTATTTCGTTGTTGTCTTTAACTCCCAGAATCCAATGATTGCCTGGAGTTAATTCTTTTATAATCTTCTTTATTGATTTTGTGGTATCCAGGATTTCTTTGACCACTTAAGTGTTGTGTTCTCTGATGTCTCTTCGGATTTGCCTTTTTGATTGTTTATTGACTTCCGCTTATTCCAGCTTTTTGTGTTCGTTTTCCATGGCTTGTGATTTTAGACGTTCTCTTTCTTCGATCAAACATTTGGTGCTATCCTTTAGTTTTATTCTATTTTTCATACTGTTTCCAGGTGTTGACGATTGTTTGGCTGCGCGGGATATGCAATTTACGAGCTCCGTATAGTGTTGTTGGTCTTTTTGCTCTGTTTGTTGGTTGAAGTCTTGTAGGTTTTGTTGTAGTGCTTTTACATACTCCGCCCTGTCTATGCATCCTGGATGTGTAGTTTTGTTTTTGAAGTAGTATCTCTTATTCTTCTTTATTCTCACTTTCAATCGTACCATTCTGTGATCTGTGTCAAACTTCAGATCATTTATCACTTGTAATTTTTTCATCTCTGTTAGTCTATTGGTTAGGATGAAGTCTATTTCATTTTTGATTTTTTGCCATTCGGAGATTTCCATGACCATTTGCTTTCTGGGTTTTTCTTGTAAATTGTGTGCACAATTTTAAGTCTTTGTCCCAGTGCAAACTGTATTAGTCTTTCTCCTCTTTCGTTCGTTGTTCCGTATCCGTGAGGGCCCATAGGTTCTTCTTCTTTGTATTCCTTTCTTCCTACCTTGCTGTTGAAGAATCCAAATATGAATGTTGTGTGTGCTTCGTACTCGGCTAATGTGTCTTCGAGGAGCATATAGAAGTCTTCAATTTCTTCTTCCGTACTTGCTTCTGTGGGAGCATAGACTTGAATTATTATGAATGTGTTGTCATTTAATTTTAGGGATAATACTATGATTCTTTCTGAGATTCCCATAATTTCTTTTATATTGTGTTTTAAATGTCATTTTTTTAAATCAAAAAACCTACCCCTTTTTGTCATTTTGTTTCCCCTATGAAGCTAAAGACATCCCTATTTGTTTTCTCTATTATGTGTTCGCCGTATTGCCTCACCTCACTGAGGCCTAATATATCGTACCTTACGTTTTCGAGTGCGTTTTCGACTACTATTTCTTTATCTTGGGTTCTTAAGGTTCTAACGTTTAGTGTACCTAGTATGAATTCTTCTTCCTTGTGTGAAGGTTGTTTCATCGTTGTGTTTGGTTGATTTCTTCTTCTCGTTTTTTGAGGTTAGGTCTTTCCAGTGCACCCACTGGTCATTTAATAGGATTTACTTGTATCCAACTCTTACGTTGTTATTAACCTTTTCCCTTCCTTTCTGGCTTTCTGACTGTGTGATGCTTGGATTTCTCTTTCTTTTATTGTTTGGTCATCATCTATGAATATGTCTTGTTCTCTCAGTTTGTGTTTGTTTCGGACTATTTTTTACCACTATGTTGTTCCTCCTTTCTCTTTTCGCCTGTTGTTCTTCTTGTTCTTCTAGGTCACTTAATCTTTTGGATAATGTTTCTATCTTTTATTGTATTGTGTTGTCTATGTTAGTGATTTTTTGTTCTAATGAATCATTTGTTCTTTCGCAGTATTTATTTCTTTTTTTAATTTCCTTTCTCATGGACTGAATTTCCTCTCTTATTTCTCGTTTAAACTCTTCAGTTTGCTTTTTCAAATCTTTAAGTTTTGATAGTATTTCAGAAAACATACCTTTAATGTCGTCTCTTTGGGGTTTTACATTGTCTGTGAGTTCTCCTTCTCCCGAGCTTTCTGAGGTTGATATTATGTTTTTTCTCTGTTTTTGCTCTATGTTTTTAGCTGAGGGCTGTGTTTTGGGTGGCATGTTGTTATATTTGCTTGTTACGTACTGTGATATATTTTAATCCTCTTTTGGGCGCGTGTTGTGTATTAATCTGCTTTTGCTTCATTAACTTTGATTTTGCAATATAGTTCCTCTCACACTCATTCGCTTCTATTTTGGTGCTAAAATATGTCTACGTATATTGTTAAAAGTCTTCACAAGTTGCTGGTTTTCTTGTGTGAGCTGATACTATGCCTGGGATTTGTGCTGTAATACGTTCGTTATGCGACGAATGTCCTCTTTCATTTTTGACAGGCCAGTGTCTTGTAAAAGGTATGTCTCATTGTCCATACAGAGTTTTTTCTGGTCACATGTAATTTTTGTGGTAAGGCATTCAGACGGTTCTTTGTTGCTTTATGCGATTAGTGTTTTGGCGAGCTTTGTGATAATAACCTCACTAATCTCCTTCTGTTGTGCGTTGTGATTAATTTCGGATATTTACCTCCAATTTAGGTGATTCCTTGTTTTCTTTCATTGTGTACGTCTTCCTCGGGTACTTTTTTCACTTTTAAGCTGCGCTGATATCGTTTTACCTTGTAACGGATCCAAAAATTGAGGAGCTCGGAAATGGCGCGTGTTTACTTGACAACCTCTGTCTGATAACCGAGACCACATAAGGCTGATATTATTATAATGTGTTTGCAATGTCCTGTAACCTATTGCCCAGGCTAATTTCGAACTTATTAGCCTTATTTTTGGAAACTTTTAACAGGAACAAATCGATACTTTTCAGGAATGTTCGCCAAAACTCTCTCATTACCTTGACATTGACTTTTTGAAAAAAGACTAACTGTCTTCTGGAATGTTCATGGTTCTTCATGTCTCACTGAGAGATAGAATACGGAACGAAGATATAAGAACGAGAACCGGCATGAAAGGCCTATGACATTAGCAGACCAGCTTAAATGGAAAAGGGGTGGACATGTAGCGAGATTAGATCCCAACCGATGGACGTACAAAATCACGATGTGGGACCCAAGGACGGGAAGACGAAACGTTGGGAATCAAAGAATCAGATGGGCAGACATGTTCGTAAAATGGGGAGGAAAACAATGGACAAGAACAGCAAAGATGAGGCAGGAGTGGAAAGACCTAGGGAATTTCACATGCAGTGACCAATAAAACAATGCATCAATTAGAAAGACACCGATCGGTGCACATGCAGCAAAAACGGTGTATATGTCCGGTGTAAAATAAAGGCTTCTCACAGAGCAGTGACTTCAAGAAGCACAGCCTTGTTCATACTGGAGTGAAGGAATACACTTGTAGCACTTGTGGTAAGTCATTTGCACGGCGAACAGAGCTCATGGAACGATATCACCAGACTCAATGAACGAATGTGTTTCTATGTAACAGATTGTTGAAGCGAATATTATTCCAGCGCAATATAATTTACTTAATTTTTAATCAGCTACACTTCTATATAGTTGGCCCAATCAGAAAGAATGACCCCGGATGTTCCTCAGGACTTGCTCACCTGATGAGTTAAAACTGAGCAATTCCCTGCAAATTTCAGGAGGCCATAGCACTTATGCGATTTGCAAGGCTATTAATTATTATTTATTATTTTTAAAATGCATAATTTTAACAGCACTTTCATGAACTCTTCCATGTGGTAAAATTAAACTGAGGTAAATTTTGGAAACGGCATGCCAGTATATAACGCATAGGCTATAAGAAGGAATTACATCTAAACACTAAGCTTTATATGTTGAAAGGTTCCGGGAAGATAGGGAAATTGTAGGCTACCTAGAACAACATTTTAGTGACAAATTTCAAGCAGGATTTTTCCTGTTGTATGAACTTGCCAGTACCACAGTATTCCTCTTCTTCCCTTTGACGCACTAGCATCCATTTTGCTGTTCTTCCACGTCCCTTATCCCCATGCTCCTAGCGCAGCCCATTTATTATATTTTTAAGCTTTTATCGTCTAATAAAAAGAGTTGTTCCGTGAAGAACTAAATAGCCTATTGTCATATAGGACAATCCGAATTACGCAAATTCCCTCAATTTTCAGTTTTAATTTCTGTAATAGATTCGTAGATATTGGGAACTGTGAAAATATTTCATATGGTCACTATGTTGGATTATTATATATACAGTAGACCTTCGAGTTATGTAGGCTACATGAAGATTATTGTGTAGGTGTTTTATTCCAACTTCAATCTCATGATTAGGACACAAGAAGTAGCCTAAAAACGAGATTTTAATTTTTTCTCAGCCACCATCTTGTGGTTATGAAAATAATTTAAATGAATTAGATGTCATTGGATTAAAATTTATTTAAGCATATACCGTATTAAGTTTCACTGAAATCGCATAGATAAATCACGAAAAACGTCCATTTGAATATTTGAAATTCGTGTCACCGCCATGTTGGATTTGTGCTCACCAGGTTATTGAACGTCCCATAGGTGAACTTATGGTTATAGCCTCTATACACCTGCCAAATTTCAGTTTGATTTCTGCCATAGATTAATAGATATTGAGAACCATCTAAATATTTCGGTTAGTCGCCATGTCGGAATTTAATAACTTATATGCAGGCCATGGAGTTATGTACTATTGGATGAGGATTATTGCGTACGTTCATTATTCAAACGTTGATTTCGACCGCGTGATTAGAACACACGAATTAAGAATTTAATTTTGAAATTTCGCACAACCGCCATCTTGAGGTTACGTAAACAATTGAACTAAATTAGATGTCAGTGCATTGCAATTTTTATAGTTATTTCCTGTACCAAGTTTCACTGCGTTCGGATGGTTAAATCGCGAGAATAGTCCATTAAAATGTTTCAATTCGCTTGGCCCCGATGTTCGTTTTGTACTTAACAGGGCTTTGAAAGACACATCGGTGAACGTCCTGTAGTGCCCTTTACCACTGAGCAAAATTTCTGGGTGCTATGAGTAATAGTTTCAGAGATATTGGATCCCGGTGAAATAATTCGCACAACTGCCATGTTGGATTGGTGAGACGTAATCAAATTTGCAGAGCACGGCCGAGGTCGGATGCAATAGTAATTTTACCTTACCGAATTTCATTGAAATCGCTCCAGCCGTTTAGACGTTATTAGGGAGGGACATACACACGGACGCACACACCTAGCCTACACACACACGCACGCAGACAAAAGGTGATCTCATAAACCTATTTTGTTTTCATAAATGAAAATAGGCTCATTAAAATATTCTTTGGTGGGTTTACTAATAGAACGCATGATTGTGGGGAAGTATTAGGAAAAAGAATCAGTAGATTAATATGGCACTAAAGCAACTTTTTTATTTTTTTAATGAGTCTGGGCATTCCAGAAGTGAAGCAAGTGAAATATCCTAAATGAATAACCGTTTACTTAGGCTATTTGTATACAATGTTGAACCGTTTGGAGTCAGCACGCTAATTTTGTAGCTTATCCAGTATCTTCATTGGCTTACTTCAAACAGCACTCTGATTAGTTTATTGGTTTCTATCACAGAACGACGGAGGAGACGCAAACAATTAGATCATTTTAATGGCTCGGAACTCCTTGGTCAACTGTACCGTGTAGGCCTACTAGGTGGTTGTTGAATTTTTCTGATAACCTGTGTTTCTGAGTTGACTGTAGTATTGTGTAGGCTAGGTATGGGGTAGGTGTCCCTGGGCTTGGAGCAAGGTAGCACACCACCATTTGCCTGGGGAAAAGGCCACTAGCCGCTGCCGGTGTCAGGATTCGATCTTTCAATATGCAGAATTGCAGCTCCTCCGTTCTGTCACGTGTGGGATTTTTAAAACTACCATGTGTGAGACTAAGAGACTAAGAGGTGTTTACCCGACCCGAGAGGAGGGGTCGCCCCATATGTCCAATTATGCGTGTTTGAATCAGGCCAATTTGGTGGATTTTTAATGCTTAATATGTCGTATGAATATTACATAGGCTACAGTATGCAGTTATTTGGATGTTTTGCAAATTTAAATCTTGGCCTGTTTTCCGTATCTGTGAGAGCCAATTTGATAACCGTCAATAGTGGAGCCAAGTTATGTACGGTTTTAACTGTCTGGATAAGTGACTATTCTGCGTACAACAAGGAACTCAAATGGACCAACAAACAAACAAACAAACTCTGACGAATTTCAAATGCGAAGTGGGGCCTTGCTCTTTTCAGAGACCCCCTTCAGTATCCTGTAAAAATAGGATAGTGTAATGCACTCGTAAATAAGGAAGAAATGAAATGAGAACTACTGCATGGGTCCAAGATCTGTGATTTTGGGGGGTGAAATGACGCGGGAGGTGGGAGGAGAAGGGCCTGTCAACAGCCCGCACTGTTATCCGGAATTCCTGACTATTCCAATACTCCTAACATAGGGCCGTTGCCTAAACCACTGTGGTGTCACGAATGAGTGAGTTGGTCACTGACCCATGTATTTGGTTCTGTTACTACGCACGGACCGGGTCCCCTCATCACTCATCACCATCACTTCTCATCGTCCGCGATCCACATTCCTCTCAGATTCACGGAGCTTGGACTCAAGCAGTAACTACCTAATTTATACATATATTTCAAAAAAATTCTCCTCTGAAAATCTTAAAGTTTTGAATGAATCCGCTTTCACTTCGGTGCTGGGGTTCTTGAGTTACACGTTTATAAAGCATGAGCTGAGATAACCAGTGACATTGGCTACGCGGCATTTCCAATCGTCAGGCTTGAGAACTGTCATTGTTCTTCATTCGTAATACAGATTTTAGTAACTTCCCATCATTAGTTCCTTAACGCGCTGAGTCTCAGCATAGCCAGGGATCAATGGAGGAACACCCTACTAGGAGCGACATGGCTGGTCTACAAGGTATTTGAGAAGGAGTAAGTAAATGCAATTGAGGGCTATGTCATGCAAAAATGTAGGCTATCTCCCACAACATCTTTACACTGTAGGCCTATGAACCCCCAATTCCGCCACTCATGTAGATAATTTACTACCGTACCATTATAGAAATAATCTGTTGCTGCTGGTATTCCATAAATACATCAGATTAATTATATTTCCTTCCTAAAGTGTCTGCAACTTTATCTTCCCATAACCAAGTTTGCTGTCATCAACAGCATCATGTCTTGCCTGTGAATAATTGTTTAGCAATACATTGGTAATAACTAAAAGTATTTTTTTTTCACTTAATTGACTAATTTCCACTCCACAAAGCACGCATCATTTGGGAAACCAGGATAACCAAACGAAATTGTTTTAGACACAACTACTAACGCCCTGTTTTGATCTTGACACTTTAAAAACATGTCTTCATTAGCATCATTGGAGATCAATGCACTTAGGACACAGCTAGCAGTGTCAGCAATGTGGTACTCTAGGTCGGATGGAACAGTGAGACCAACAGGCTTGGTTTCAGGAAAAGACAAGCATGACGGCAAAAATCTGGAAAAATAGTAGGCAGGGCTCCTGATGCCAATTTCAATCTATTCCATTCTACAGATGAGTCCTTATATTTCTCTGCTATAATAATATCACTTTCGGGAAAATGATTTGTGCAAACTACAGACCATTTCGAATGTTTACAGTCCTTCCGAGGAATTTTTCTAATCCAGGCCTGGCGTAGATTTTCGTCACTTGGGAACCTAAACACTGGTGTGTAGTCTCCCTTACTTGGTGTTACGGTGCTGAAACATTCCTAGAAAATCAAAGATTAAAACATGAAGTGCATGTCATACCGTATTTAAAAATACCGGTACCATATTTGCCAGATATAAAGCACACTCGTAAGTGTGTTCTCGATTAGGGATTACAGTTAAAAAACTCACATGGAAAGGGAGTATAAACGCTACTATAAAGCGTTAGAGACAAAATATAGAAGGAAATATCCCTGTGAGATAAACAAGAACACCTGCCAGACTGAACGTTCCCTTCGTGTTCCCGCTTGACAAGGATAGACCTATGACTGATGAACATGTTGCCAAGACTCAGCCTTCCGACCTGTCTAGAGTCGACCGTGTGTCGTCACATGTTGTTGTTGTTGTTGTTGTTGTTGTTACAAGATGGCGGCCATGATGGTGGCCAAAATGGCGGGCCAAGATGGTGTGACGTCACAAAGAGGTGTGATCGAAAAGTTCCAAAATGTTAACCAATAGCCTACTTTCCTGGTGGCGTCACAACGAGGTGTGATCAAAAATTTCAAAAAACTTGCTCCATAGCCTACTTTCCTGGTGACGTCCAACGAGGTGTGATCAAAAAGTTCCAAAAATGTCGTCCCATAGCCTACTTTCCTGGTGACATCACAACGAGGAGTAATCAAAAAGTTTCAAAATGTTGATCCATAGCTTAATTTTCTGGTGACGTCACAACGAGGTGTGATCAAAAAGTTCCAAAATGTTGACTCATAGCCTACTTTCCTGTTGACATCACATACTAACCCGCCATATATTCAGGGGCAAAGTCGATATCTCCCGAACGCAAGGTCGGATTTTGACGAATGAGGTGTCTTTGAACTCGAGCCGACAATCTCTTTCCAGTCAATAACCTATCCCCCCCCCCCCAAATAAAACCTACACCCACTAGGGGGTGAAATTTTAATTTTTCGAAAATCTGGGAGTTTGATTGCTAATAGGGAATTAAACATTGTTACACATAAAGCGCATGCATACAGGCGATTACCGCTATGATTTAACATATTTGTTTTTGTTTTTACGCATGCGCACTTGTTTCTGTAAGAGGGTGGATGATGAATCGCAGAGGTTTATGCAGCGGCCATGCATGCCAGTGTCATTCATTGCTATTTGATGAATCATGGATCGCAGAGGCTTATGCGATTACCACACTTGCCAATGCATTCATCGCTATTTGATAAATCATGGATTGTACTGTAATGATTGAAAAAACAATTGCAAGATTGATTGCCGGGCCACAGGACATGGCATCGACCAAGAAAATAGCCATGCTTGCAAATGCATTAGTCGATATTTTAATGGACCATGAATCGCAGAGGCTTTTGCCATGGTTTGTAGCAGGCAATCGAACTCGAGATACTTTAAGCCAAAGCCTAGCGCGCTAACCAGTTAGCTATGGGATGTGAAACAGAGTCGGCTGCTAAAGCCTGTCGCACTTTCCTGGGGGAATAATTAAATGAATAAGCGATGAAATGAAATGAAATTGGAAAGTATTGCTCGACTGAGCGATCAGGGAATGGAATGAATGAACCTCCCCATTTAGCGATGATGGTACGAAACCATGTAGGCTGCTAAAACCTGTTGCACTCTCTTGGAGCAATGATTAAATTAATAACAAATTAAATGAAATAAGTGTAAAGTGTTGGTTGACCAACTTGGTTAGGGAAGGGAATGAATGAATGAAGTCCTCATTTAGCAGCGAGGATATGAAACGGTGTTGACTGCTAAAGCCTGTCGCACATTCCTGGCCCAATGATTACATGAATGGCAGCTGAAATGAAATGATAGTGTAAAGTATTGCTTGATTGATCGGGTCAGGGAATGGAATGAGTAAAGTCTCCATTAAACAGTGAGGATATGAAACGGTGCCGGCTACTAAAGCCTGTCGCACTTCCCTAGGATAATTATTAAAAGAATGACAAATGAAATAAAATGATTGTGGAGAGTGTTGCTAGAATGAAATAGTAACAGGGAAAACCGGAGTAGCTAGAGATTGGAAGAGAACAAGAGTTAACCAAGAGTGGTCGACAGAAAAGAAGACGGAGTGGAGCCCGGCACAAGCAAGTGGAAGCATTGCTGAACACAGCTGGAGCCCTGTGGTCGCTAACCCCCGTTCCACTAGATCTACGTCCCTGGGGAGAAGCATGAAACACTACTGCTTGCTGGCAGGCATGGAGTGTAACCTCGGGATAATGAAAACTGCAACTCTTGCATGATGCCAGTGTTAAATTACACATTCTCTAAACACGATTCCTGTCAGATAACAAGCAAGAAGATAGTATGTATCACTGTATGAATTATTGAATATTAAAAGGAAATCGACTGTGAATCTATTGAAAAGAAATCGTCTAGGCATTTGCCTGGTGGTGAAAATGGAAAGTCCCGAAAACCCATTTTCAGAATGACTCAGGTGTGATTCACACTCACACTTCCTCAATGTCAGCGAGGCATGAGGTAGCATGTTAGCACTCTCGATCACTGCAGCTGGTAATGTTGATTTTACCCTCTCTAAGATTAGCTTTTCCATGAACTAAGAATGGAATCCTGCCTATACCGCCATTAAAGTAGGGAGAGATGACCTGATAGTTTTACTGTTTTAAGAGAAAAGAATCCACCCTCAAGTTACCTTTGTAGCGTAGTGGTTAGCATGATTAGCTGCCACCCCAGAGATCCTGGGTTTGATTCCCAGCTCTGTCATGAAATTTGAAAAGTGATATGAGGATTGAAACAGGATCTACTTAGCCTTGGGTTGACTCAAATGTGTACAGGGGGATTTGATTTTTACTTCAGCCATTCTTGAAGTGGTTTTCAGTGGGTGCAATAGTGGGTGCATAAGTGGATGCAAAATTAGGTGCAATAGTGGGTGAAAAAGTGGGTGCAAACGTGGGTGCAAAGGTAGGTACAAAAGTGGGAGCAAATGTGGGTGCAAAAGAGAGTGAAAAGGTAGATGCAAATTAGGGTGGAAAAGAGGGTGTAAATGTGGGTGCTGTTTATAGTAGGCACAATTTTTACTAGAATGTGATTTGAGTTAATGTAATTTCTAAACCCAAGAAGTGATTAGTTGGTTGGTTCTGATCTATGCACGCGTAAACATGTCACATACACTGGTGATGGATACACAAGGCTCTAAGGTCGATGTATTTGATTGAGTGAGATCCATAGTTAGAATAGATATCCTTAATCTTAGAACATGATTAAAGTAGTATTTCATTTTACATAGTGCTAACCAATGTCTACGGTTAGTAAAGTTCACTCGATAATATAAATAATAGTTTAAAGTGGGTGCAAAGTTAGGTGCAAAAGTGGATGCAAAGGTAGGAGCAAAAGTGTATGCAAAAGTGGGTGCAGTGTATAGTAGGCACCATTTTTACTAGAATGTGATTTGAGTAAATGTAATTTCTAAACCCAAGCAGCGAGTAGTCGATTGGTTTTGATCTATGCACACGTAAACATGTCACATACACTGGTGATGGATACTCAAGTCTTTAAGGTCAATGTATTTGATTGAGTGAGAACCATAGTTAGAAAGAATACCCTTAATCTTAGAACATGATTAAAGTGGTATTTAATTTTACATAGTGCTAACCAATGTCTACGGTACACTAGCTAAGGAATTATTCATAGTCATTGAATATAAACCCTTTTAAAAATATATACCTACCTTGATACTCCTTTTGTAGTCCCAGCACTCTGCTTGATGATTGTTTGAGAGGTGGGAGAGACATTCAGTTGGGAAATTATGATATAGCTTATCATAACTGTGATGCATTATTAAGACGTGTTGTTTATTATTAGTGGAATGAATGGTAAATGGCTTTTATCTACCCATAAAATTTAGGATTAAAACAACAATCAAAATGTATACCATCACTGCTATGATTTCAAAAAATAGAAAACAAGCATTTTTTTTGTTTATTCAAAACGTACCATATATCGATGATTGTTCTTACCTTCATAAAATAAATATACAGGTGGACTACTTGTATTGATATCTTGAAAAACATCATCAGGCACGTTATCAAAACGTGAAGGGAGAAATGTTTCAAACTCTTTCCAAATGCAAAGAGCGCGGTTTTCAAATTTAGTGTTTTTTTATTCTATGTATGCGAATAGGTGTATGCATAGGCAAGTTGCTCATCTTCTTGAGTTCAAGACCACAGGCTTCACCGATAGCATTCAAACCTTCCATGGTAGTCTATAAGCAAAGGAGAATAACTATGACACTCTAGTCTCAACATTGTTACAACAAGATGAACATGGACATTGGATAAATCTGTAATCAAATTACAAACAGTCAAGTTGTTGTAACACGGATTTCCAAAATCGTATTGTCAGTGGCATCTAGTAATGAACATGAACACTGGATAGAATGTTAATCAAATCACAAATGGTCAAGTTGTTTTAACATAAATTTGCAAATTTGTATTGATAATGGCATCAAGCAGTCTACATGAACACTGGTTAGAGCGTTAATCAAATCAAAAATGGCCAAGTCATTTTAACACGGATTTGCAAACTTTTATTGTCAGTTGCATCTAGTAATCAACTTGGACACTGGATAGAGCATTAATCAAATCACAAATGGTCAAGTCGTTTTAACATAGATTCGCAAAATAGTATTGTCAATGGTATCTAGTTGTGAACATGGACATTGGATAAAGCATTAATCAAATTACAAACGATCAGTTGTTTTAACACTGATTTTCAAACTCGTATTGTCAGTGGCATCTAGTAATGAACATGAACACTGGATAGAGTGTTAATCAAATCACAAATGGATAGAGTGTTAATCAAATCACAAATGGTTAAGTCAATTTAACACTGATTTGCAAACTTTTATTGTCAGTGGCATCTAGTAGTCCACATGGACACTGGATACAGCGTTAATCAAATCACAAATGGTCAAGTCGTTTTAACATGGATTAACCAAATAGTATTGTCAATGGTATCAAGTTGACAACATGAACATTGGTTAAGCATTAATCAAATAACAAACGATCAAGTTGTTTAAACACGGATTTTCAAACTCGTATTGTAAGTGGCATCTAGTTGTCAACATGGACACTGGATACAGCGTTAATCAAATTACATATGGTCAAGTCATTTTAACACACATTCTCAAAATAGTATTGTCAATGACATCTAGTAGTGAACTTTGGCACTTGATAGAGCGTTTATCAAATCCAAATTGTCAAGTCGTTTTAACACATACTTGCAAAATATTATTTTCAATGACATCTAGTAGTGAACATTGGCAGTTAATAGAGCGTTAGTATTGTCAGTGCCATCTAGTAGTGAACATTGGCACTTGATAGAGCATTAATCAAATCACAAATGGTCAAGTTTTTTCAACACGGATTCGAAAATAGTATTGTCAGTGCCAACTAGTAGTCAACATGGGCACTTGATAGAGCGTTAATCAAATCACAAATGGTCAAGTTGTTTCAACACGGATTCGCAAATTAGTATTGTCAATGACATCTAGTAGTAAACATTGGCACTTGTTAGAGAGTTAATCAAATCACAAGTGGTCAAGTCGTTTTAACACAGATTTGCAAAATAGTACTGTCAATAACATCTAGTAGTGAACAGTGGCTCTTGATAGAACTTTAGAATTGTCAGTGCCATCTAGTAGTGAACATTGGCACTGGATAGAGCGTTAATCAAATCACAAATGGTCAAGTATTTTAAACACGGATTCGCAAAATAGTATTGTCAGTGCCATCTAGTAGTGAACATTGACACTTGATAGAGCTTTCATCAAATCTTACCTACATGTTTAGTTATTAAAAGGGTATTCACCTTTAATATAAAACTGCTGATGCCAATTGAATTAGGTATAACCAGTAAACCAACTATTTGTAAATAAATAAACCAATCAATCAATCAATCAATCAATCAATCAACCCATTCATATCAATCCGTCACTTACACATTGAGTTTAATCTATTAAATACATACCTCTCAAATAGTTTTCTTTTTCCAAGTAGCGCCACTGCTTTTTCTCGATTAACTTGTATATAAATGATAGCACTGCAGCACTCATCACCAGGCATGTAACTAATGAGGGGCAATGATAGGTATGACCTTACTTTTATATTGTTCAATATTGCCAGCTTGCAAAAAATTTTCTACCCATGATTGAGCGAAATAGAATAAATCACTGAACATTGAGATTCGCGAAACTTCAAGATTTAAAATTAATATAATAGTACATTATGCAACGTGCCTATAATGGCTATAATTAAGACACTAATATTTTTATAAAATGAGCGTAAGCGAGTTTTATAATTTCCATAAGAGTGGCTTAATTACCATTATAGGCGAGTTGCATACGACTGTTTATGTTCGACGATAATTATAAATTTATTATATGTTTTAACATAAATATTCATAAATATCTGTCCAGTCACTAGAATGTTGTGATAAGGTGCTGCGGTGAGTAGTATATCTCTGTTTTCCCAGCTCTCTGGACAACCGACGCTTGCGCTCTGTGTTCTTCAATGCCATATGTTCAGATTGAGTATTCAGTTAAACTGTTACCGAAGTCGTTTCAATACAACGCGCTGTGTACAAATTGGATTTGAGGATATTAAGATACAGTGCTATTTCTTGTCTCATATTCACAAGTTTATTTACGCGAACATATGGACGGTGCACTTTCGGTAATTTATATAGACATGTTGGATTTTGAGCGCATGCGCGAAGGTATCCTTATCTAATTGGTCACATAACTGTTTCTTGAGTTCTGATTGGTGGGAGAAGCTGTTTCGTAATGAAAAATAGTGTTATAATGAGCCTCATTATGATACAGTTTTCTGACATATAATAGTTAGGGTTGAACATAATAGTACATTACGCAACGAGCCTATAATGGCTATAATTAAGACACGAGTATGTTTTCCATACGAGTGTCTTAATTACCATTATAGGCGAGTTGCATGCGACTGTTTATGTTCGACGATAATTATAAATTTATTACACGTTTTAACATAAATATTCATAAATATCTCTTCAGTAACTAGAATTTTGTGATCGGGTGGTGCGCTAGGTAGCATATCTCCGTGTTCCAAGCTCTCTGGACGACCGACGCATGCGCTCTGTGTGCTGCAATGCCAGATGTGTATATCGTGAACCAGTATTCAGCAAAACTGTCACCGTAGTCGTTTGAAATCAACGCGCTGAGTAAAAATTGGATTTAGGTATATTAAGGTTCAGTGCTATTTCTTGTCTCATATTCACCAGTTTATTTACGCGAACATATGGACGGTGCACTTTCGGTAATTTATATAGACTGTTGGATTTTGAGAGCATGCGCGAGGGTATCCTTATCTAATTGGTCAAAGAAATGTTTCTCGGGCTGTGATTGGTGGGAGAAACTGTTTCATAATGAATAATAGTGTTATAATGACCATCATTATGATACAGTTTTCAGACACATAATAGTCAGGGTCGAACATAAACATTTTTAAATTACCAGACATTCATATACTTTCCACATGTTAAACGGAAATGTCATACACAATAAGTTTTCAGTTTACGCTCATCAGTAATACCTGCTTATTTCAAACAGGATCGCTGATATAGCAAGACAACATCCTGCTTCAATATCTCGGGGATCCCAGCTGAGTCTGGCATTGCTTCCACTTACTTGTGCAGGGCTCCCCTATGTTTTCATTCATGTCGACCTCACTCGGTCAACTCTTGTTCTCTTTACACTGCCAATAGTATTAGTGTATCCGAGGCCTAGGGAGTCTTTCACTTTCCAGCCTTAATCGCCCCTCGTCTGATCTTTGCTGATACCCTGCTAGGGGGTCAACTTTCTTTTTCTTTTCATATTATCTTTTGCCTTTTGCTCATGCATCTCAAAGAGGCATGGTGTATGTAGTCCACTACTTTTAATGGACATTGAATATGGTTACACCCTCAAAAGCTCTCGACTAGTGCGTTTAAAAGTTGACAACCGCCTAAGAAATTCCTTTGAGGCTGATTCATAGCTTTGCTCGCTTTGCTATAATTTAATCCTCCAGGATTAGCTTTTCCCATGAACAAAGCAAGGGATTCCACCTCTACCGCCACTGAGGGCAGTGACCTGCAGCTTGAGAGTATGGGTCGGGGTTACAACTGGGGTGTGTGATCGCCACAACGCTCAAGAGGTCTCACCTGCAATGCGTACAGGAGCCTCATAAAGGGATAGAAAGAGTGGGAGGATTGAGCAATGAAGTGGGAAGGAGGCAGCTGTGGCCTAACGGTAAATATAACCCCAGGATTTTGCCCAAAGAGAAAGTGAGAAATCACAGAAAACCACACCAAGAATGGCTAAAGTGGAAATCGAACCCCCTCTACTCACTTGGGCCTGGGCCGAACCTGAGTATACCCCGTTCCGGTCCTCGTAAGTAGGGGGGCAGTAAGAGTTCTAACGCACCCCGTCAGCAGTTTTTGAATTTGGCGCACACTAAATCCAAGACGGCGGCGATGACGTCACAAGACGGCGGCCACGATGGCGGTTAACCAAAATGGCGGCTAATCAAATTGGCGTCTAACCAAAATGGCGTCTAACCAAAATGGCGGCCATGGCTTAACTAGCCTAGCTTAACCTAACCTCACCAACGAGGTGCGATTGAAAAGTTCCAAAATATTGACCCATAGCCTACTTTCCCGGTGACGTCACAACCAGGGTTGATCAAAGAGTTCCAAAAATGTTGAACCTTAGCCTACTTTCCTGGTGACTTTGCAACTAGGTGTGATCAAAAATTCCAGAATGTTCACTCATAGCCTACTTTTCTGGTGACGTCACATACTAACCCGCCAACCATTCAGGGGCAAAGCCGATATCCCCCGAACGCATGGTCGGATTTTGACGAATGAGGTGTCGTTGAAATCGGGCTGACAACCTCTTTCCAAAATTCCAATATGTTGACTCACAGCCTACTTTCCTCGTGACGTCACATACCAACCCGCCATACATTCAGGAACAAAGCCGATAACCCCCGAACACATGGTCGGATTTTGACGAATGAGCGGTCGTTGGAATCGGGCTGTCACCCCCCTTCCAAAATTCAAAAATGTTGACTCATAGCCTATTTTCCTGGTGACGTCACATAATAACATGGCAAAGTCGATATCCCCCGAACGCATGGTCGGATCTTGACGAATGAGGTGTCGTTGAAATCGGGCTACAGCCAATTTCAAATATTCCAAAATGATGACCCATAGCCTACTTTCCTGGTGACGTCATATACTAACCCGCCATAGATTCATGAACATAGCTGATATCTCCCGAATGTATGGTCGAATTTTGACGAATTAGGTGTCGTTCAACTTCGGCTGACGCCCCCTTTAAAAATTCCAAAATATTGACCCATAGACTACTTTCCCGGTGACGTCACTGCGAGGGGTGATCAAAGAATTCCAAATATGTTGACCCATAGCCTACTTTCCTGTTGACATCGCAACGAGATGTGATCATCAATTCCAAAATGTTGCCTCATAGCCTACTTTCCTGCTGACGTCACATACTAACCCGCCATACATTCAGGGGCAAAGCCGATATCCCCCGAACGCATGGTCGAATTTTGACGAATGAGGTGTCGTTGAAATCGGGCTGACACGCCATTTCCAAAACTCCATAATGTTGACTCATAGCCTACTTTCCTGGTGACTTCACATACTAACTTGGCAAAGTCGATATCCCCCGAACGCATGGCCGGATGTTGACGAATAAGGTGTCGTGGAAATCGGGCTGTCACCCCATTTCCTAAATTCCAAACTGTTAACCCATAGCCTACTTTCCTGGCGACGTCACATACTAAACCTCCATATATTCATGGGCAAAACCGATATCCCCCGAACGCATGGTCGGATATTGACGAATGAGATGTCGTTGAACTCGGGTTGACACTCCCTTTCCAATGGCCAACCTATTTCCACCCCCTTTCCAATGGACAACTTTGCTTTCCAATGCATTCATCGCTATTTGATACATCATCGATTGTACAGTAATGGTTGAAAAACAATTGCAAGAATGGTTGTCGAGCCACAGGACATGGTATTGACCAAGACAATTGCCATGTTTGCATTAGTCGATATTTGAATGAACCGTAAATCACAGAGGCTTATGCAATGGTTTGTAGCAGTCAATCGAACTCGATATACTTTAAGCCAAAGCCTACCGCGCTAACCAGTTAGCTATGGGATATAAAACAGTGTCGGCTGCTGAATCCTATTGCACTTTACTGGTTGAATGAAAAGTTAGTGGAAAGTGTTGCTTGACTGAGCGAAAACAATTGCGAGAATGACCACCAAGTTACAGTAAACGTATAACCCAACACAAAAGCCTATATATAAGCCAACACAAAAGCCAATACAGAAACCAATACAATAGCCAACACAAAAGCCAACGAAAAAGCCAACACAAAAGCCAATACATAAGCCAACACATGGGGTTAGGTTAGGTTAAGATATGTAACATTAGGTTAGGTGAACTAAGTGTGACGTTATAGGCAGTCTTAAAGCAAGTCTAAACGTGTAAGCCAACACAAAACCCAATATATAAACCAACGAAAAAGGCCAATACATAAGGCAATACAAAAGCCAACACAAAAAGCCAATACAAAAAGCCAATACATAAGCCAATAGAAAACCCAACACATGGGGTTATGTTAGGTTATGATATGTTCCATTAGGTTAGGTGAACTAAGTGGGACGTTATAGCCAGTCTTAAAGCAAGTGTACGCGTATAAGCCAATACTAAAGCCAATATATATGCCAGCACAAAAGCCATCACATAAGTCAATACAAAAGCCAACACAAAAGCCAAAGCACAAGCCAATACATAAGCAAATACAAGAGCCAACACATGGGGTTGGGTTAGGTTTGGCATTGATATGTTACATTAGGTTAGGTGAACTAAGTGTGTCGTTATAGCCAGTCTTAAAGCAAGTATAAATGTATAAGCCAACACAAAACCAATATATAAGCCATCACAAGAGCTAATACATCAGCCAATACAAAAGCCAACACAACAGCCAATACAATAGCTAATACATAAGCCAATACAAAAGCCAACCCATGGGGTTAGGTTAGGTGAGCTATGTGTAATGCCATAGCCAGTCGTAAATCCTGTCTAAACTTGTAGGGCATGTCACGTGACAAGGTTATGTTAGGTTATGTTAGGTGAGTTGAGCTATGACGTCATAGACGGATGGGGTAGGATGTTGGCAAATGAGGCAAATGTTATGGTTTAACTTTTGCATTCAGTTTTGCATCCACTTTTTCACCCAATTTTACACCCACGTTTGCACACACTTTGGTCCTACCTTTGCCCCCACTTTCGCACCCACATTTGCACCCACTTTTGAACCTACTTTTGAACCCGCTTTTGCACCCGCTTTGCACCCACTCTTGCACACTCTTTTGCACCCACTTTTACACCCACGTTTGCACCAACCTTTGCACCCACTTTTGCATCTACCGTTGCACCTACTTTTTCACCCACTTTTACATTCATTTTTGCACCCACTTTTGCACCTACTTTAAACTATTATTAAGTCACTTTATCACCAAAACCTTTGTAGTGTGAACAGGTCAGTTGGTGCTATAAAACTTACTACAACCAACAAAGGTGGGCAACGTGTACTCTATCAAGGCTACTCTTATAACTATAATCGTCAGAATGTGAATTGAATAATATTCTGGCCATGCTCAAAAGAGAGGTCAACAAAATGTCGAGGGAATCTAAAAGTAAAAATGGAAAGGTTTTAAGTGTGAGTGTTCATCAATGTAGTGCTTCAAACAAACCATTGTTGCTGTTTACATGTATTTGATTGAGCAAGAACCATAGTGAGAATGAATACCCTTAAGTTGTATTTCATTTGCATAGTGCTAACCAATGTCTATGATATACTAGCTATGGAATTTTTCATAAAGTCATTGAATATAAACCCCGTAAAAATATACCTACCTTGATACTCCATTTGTGGTCCCAGCACTCAGCTTGTTGATTGTTTGAGAGGTGGGAGAGACATGCAGGTGTGAAATAATGCTAGAGCTTATCATAAGAGTGATGCATTATTAAGACGTGTTGGTAATTATTAGTGGAATAAATTGTAAATGACTTTTATCTACCTGTAACCTTTAGGATTAAAACAACCATAAAAATGTATATCATCACGGCTATGATTTCAGAGAAATATAAAACAAGCATTTATGTTATTGTTTTTGTTTATTATAAAAACCATGACACAATAACGTCAACTTTGTCAATAACGTTCAGACCAGTATGGGTTTGGAGACTCTGCTTCAATCGATGGCAAATAATTCTGATCTTTTCCCTCTGTTGAGGATGTTGTTGCTTTTTTTCATCATTACACCCGTGGAATGAAGAAACAAAGTCTTTGTTCAAAGTTTTATGACCATGGTAGAGTTTTACAAGCCGACAGGTTTGACACTGTTGTACTGAAGGCATTTTGTTAATGGCCACTTCTTTATGATGCTCGTAGTTATTACCGGGTCGAAATTCGCTTAACACAGGGTCTTGAGTCCACGATGTTGGCACATGTTCCCATATTTCCTTAACTGCCTTTGCAGCCACATAAAAATGAATGATTTAGGTAAAGCATTTAATTCTTCTTATGTAACATTGGTTCATTTCTTTTTACATATAAAAAAATTCCCAATCGCATGCTCAATAGCATTATTGTCCATTTCCAACATTGACGACACAGACATGATGCTCTCTAGACAGTGTATCACTCACTGCCACAGCAATTATCAGTAGATCAATTGATTAATCAATGCATTTCAATTCATGACTTACACCTCTATCAACATTACCAAAAAAAAACAATTAAAAAGTTAATCATATTAAAAATAGAGCATTCATCAAATCTCACCTCAGGTTTAACATTACTGCATGGTCATGTAGTTTTTAACATGAATTAGCAAACTCGTATCGTCTGTGATATCTAGTAGTGAACATGGACACTGGATAAGCCATTAATCGAATCTCGTCTATAATTTTAACATCACAAAGTGTTGTTGTTTTAACATGGATTTGCAAAATAGAATTGTCAATGACATCTACTAGTGAACATGGAAATTGGGAACATTGGATAAAGCGTTAATCAATTCACAAATGGTCGAGTCGTTTTAACACGAATTCTCAAAATAGTATTGCCAGCGACATCTAGTAGAGAACATAGAAACTTGATAGAGTGTTAATCAAATCATAAATGGTCAAGTCGTTTAACACGGATTCACAAAATAGTTTTGTTAGTGACATCTAGTAGTGAACATTGACACTTGATAGAGTGTTTATCATAATAACAAATGGTCAAGTCGTTTTAACACGGATTCACAAAATAATATTGTCAGCGACATCTAGTAGTGAATATTGGCATTTGATAGAGCGTTACTCAAAATCACAAATGGTCAAGTCGTTTTAACACGGATTCGCACACTCGTATTGTCAGCGTCATCTATTAGTGAACATTGACACTTGATAGAGTGTTAATCAAATCCTAAATGGTCAAGTCATTTAACACGGTTTCACAAAAAAATTTGTCAGCGAAATCTAGTAGTTAACATTGACACTTGATAGAGTGTTAACCAAAATCACAAATGGTCAAGTCGTTTTAACACTATTCGCAAAATAGTATTGTCAGCGATATCTAGTAGTGAATATTGGCATTTGATAGTGCGTTAATCAAAATCACAAATGGTCAAATCGCTTTAACACGGATTTGCAAATTAGTATTGTCAGCGATATCTAGTAGTGAATATTGATACTTGATAGAAAGTTAATCAAATCATAAATGGTCAAGTCGTTTTAAGACGGATTCACAATTAGTATTGTCAGCGACATCTAGTAGTGAACATGAATATTGGATAGAGCGTTAATCAAATCACAAATGGTCAAGTCGTTTTAACATGGATTCTCAAAATAGTACTGTCAGCGACATCTAATAGTCAACATTGACACTTGATAGAGTGTTAATCAAAATCACAAATGGTCAAGTCGTTTTAACATGGATTCGCAAAGTAGTATTGCCAGCGACATCTAGTAGTGAACATTGACACTTGATAGAGTGTTAATCAAAATCACAAATGGTCAAGTCGTTTAACACGGATTCACAAAATAATAGTCAGCGACATCTAGTGGTGAACATTGGCACTTGATAGTACGTTATTCAAAATCACAAATGGTCAAGTCATTTTAACACTAATTCACAATATTTAACATGAACATTGGATAGAGCGTTTATCAAATCTCATCTACATGTTTAGTTATTAAAACGGTACTCGCCTTTAATTTAAAACCGCTGTTGATAATTGAATTAGGTATAACCAGTAAACCAATTATCTGCAAATAAATTAACCAATCAATCAATCAATCAATCCATTCATTTCAATCCATCACTTACACATTGAGTTTAATCTATTAAATACATACCTCTGAAATATTTTTCTTTATTTTTTTCAAGTAACGCCACTGCTTTTTCTCGATTAACTTGTATATTAATTATAGCACGGCAGCACTAATCACCTGTCATGTAACTAATGAGTGGCAATGATAGGTATGATCTTGCATTTATATTGTTCATTATTGCCAGCTTGCAAAAAATTGTCTACGCATGAGTGAGCGAAATAGAATAAATCACTGTACATTGAGATTCGCAATATATCAAGATTCAAATTACTGCAAACATTTTACATTACCTGACATTCATATTCTTTTCACATGGCAAACGGAAATGACAAACACAATAAGTTCTCAATTTCCACTTATCAGCAACACTTGCTTATTTCAAACAGGATCGCTGATATGGCAAGACAGCATCCTGCTTTAAGATTCTCGCTGTCGGTGGCTATGTAATGAAACAAATACTATGTCATCTAGTTAGACTATATAAAATCATGAGCTTAAATCTAGTGAAATGTGTGTTGACAACCACGGGGAACCCAGCTGATTCCAGCATTGCTTCCACTTACTTGGGCAGGGCCCCTCTCTGTTTTTCTTTCATGTCGATCTCACTCGGTCAACTCTTGTTCTCTTCACTCCCACAATAGTAATAGTGTATCAGAGGCCTAGGGAGTCTTTCACTTTCCAACCTTAATCGCCCCTTGTCTGATAGTAGTGTGTTTTGGACAGTTCTGTGACCACCGCCACCGCCACCGCTGGAATACTAAAATGGCAATATCTCGCGAACCAATCAGGCTAGAGACATGTACGAGGTGTCAAATTACTCAGGCGAACACCCCCTTTCCAATGGACAACATATTTCCACCCCTAAATAAAATCTACCCCTACTAGGGGGTGAAATTGAATTTTTTAGAGAATCTCTCTTTCCAATTGCAACATGTGAGAGTTTGAATGCCGATATGGACTGTAACGTTGTTCTGCAAACCAATAATCAAAGAGGGGCATGTTAGGCCTTGAGGTGAGAGTCCCTGTTATCGTTGACAAGCTCCCTGCTGTCGGGCCCCTGTTGATGGGTTATTGTTGACAGGTCCTTGTGGACGAGTCCTTGTGGACAAGTCCTTGTGGACAGGTCATTGTGGACGAGTCCTTGTGGACGAGTCCTTGTGGACAAGTCCTTGTGGACGAGTCCTTGTCCCTTTGGACTGATCCCTTTGGACGGGTCCCTTTGGCCTGGTTCCTACGGACTAGCCCATGAATTTATTTAAATTATGTCAAAGGGCCTAACTACATTTGTGTGTGTTGAATTGACGTTGTTCACTAATCCCCCACTACTATAATGGGATAACGATATGAAAGGAAAGTGACGAAATACATGTGAACATACAAGGGATCTAACTTGGTGGATGGATGTGTTCTAACGAGTTATTTGTAGTTGAAAGAGAATAATACATGTTCTTAAGATGTTAAAACTGAGGAGATGGCACGTGCAGTAAGATGTCTTGTTACTTCCTGTGTCATATTACTGACATGACAGAGAGCGTTCAGATCAGTTGCTATGACTTACACTACAGTAATTTGAAACCGCAAGTGTTCATTAAGACAATGGATGATGATCATGCAAAGTTAGCAGTTATTGGATATTACACAGGTGTTCCTTCCGGTGTCATGTTGCTGACATACCAGAGAGCGCACACTGCTGTTGCTATGACTGACGCTGCAGTATTTTGAAACCCCATATGTTGATTAAGACAATGGGTGATGATCATGCAAAGTCAGCAGTCATTGGATACCACACAGGTGTTCCTAGTGTACTTTGGACTCTCAACTGTATTGGGAAAGGAATTGCAATGATCTGCAAAAAACTGCTGACACGAGCGATGAAAGTTTATATAAGAGGGGTGTCATATATCTCCCTACTGTCAGTCTTTATTACTCGCTTTGAGTGAACAGTGCTCTATTACTGCTCAAGAGTTTTTAAAAAAGCCGTTTTGGTAGAAAATCATTAAATTATTTTTCAAGGTAAGTACTTATTATTAATGGATTGTAGTCTTTTATTACTAATTGATGTTGAAGTTATTGATTGGAATGTATTGATTGATTGATTGATTGATTGATTAATTTGTTTACAGATAATTGGGTACCTGTAGGTTACCAGATTCCTACAATCTGTTCATTCAGTGGCAGCAGTTGATCAATTATAAAAAGGTAAGTGCCCCTCTAATAACTTTTAAACAGCTAGAGTGATATTTTTCAATGTTCATTACTACATGTCAGTGAAAATGGTATATTTAGCAGTCAAAAGTTGGAACTACTTGACCATGATGTGTAATGCTAAATTTGTAGGTTAGATTTTGATTACCGCTCTATTAAGTCTGAATGTTCATTGCTAGGTGTCAGTGACAGAGGGAATATTTAAAGACTTAACCCCAGTTCACCTAACATAACCTAACTTTACCTAACTTAACCTTATCACGTGACATGTTTTACAAGTTTAGACTTGCTTTATGACTGACTATGACGTCACACTTAGCTCACTTAACTGGCGATCGCTGGTTTCTATCACGTGACATGTTCTACAAGTTTAGACTTGTTTTAAGACTGACTATGACGTCACACTTTGCTCACATAACTGGCGATCGCTGGTTTCTATCACGTGACATGTTCTACAAGTTTAGACTTGCTTTAAGACTGGCTATGGCGTCACACTTAGCTCACATAACTGGCGACCGCTGATTTCTACCACTCTATCAAGTTCCAATGTTCACCGCTAGGTGTCAGTGACAGTGGTATAGAGTAACCTCAGTTTGAACTACATGAAGTTAGACTTGCTAGGAGTTCACAGATGATCAATTTAAATACCCTGCTATAACCATTGACTGGAATATAATTAAACTATTTATATTGTACTTTTTGTTTTATCTTTTATTAACATTGATGATTTCTTTCTTTTATAGATAACTTGGAATGTAATCATTATGTTCAAGTGTGGTGACTGTAAGAAACAGTTCTCAAGACCTGACAGCTTTCAACGTCATGCAAGTACAAAATATAATCAGAAAATGTTTGTATGCAGTCATTGTGCTACAACATTTAACAGACAGGATAGTCTTACACGACATGTAAATTTAAAACATGTCAGTACTGCACCATTTTCGTGTTCAGTTTGCGAACTTGGTTTTTCTGCTGTAAAGCGATATCAATTCCACATGGTTGAAGTGCATGGAGAACAACAGGAATTGAAATCTGTAAAACCATCAACTAGCACGGAACCTTTAAATGAATGTAATACTCAAAAGCGTAAACGTTCTCAAGATTGTGAAAATAGTTGTGCAACAAAAAGAAAAAAGAATGGTGAACCTTCAATAACACATTGTAATGTATGTAATAT
The DNA here is from genome assembly GCA_946902985.2 of Meconema thalassinum. NCBI lineage: Eukaryota > Metazoa > Arthropoda > Insecta > Orthoptera > Tettigoniidae > Meconema > Meconema thalassinum. The sequence continues at coordinate 144,248,815 of OX336389.2, forward strand.
TGATATACCTTCTTCAATCATTCATGGACATTTACGCAGTATTCAACATAAAAATAACACTTGCCATGAAAGAAATTCTGGAAATATTCAACAAATTGGTAGTGCATTTAAAAGTCGAATTGCTAGTTATAGACTTTATAGTAAAGAAAAAACTCAATGTATTGAATCATTTTAAAAAAATGTTCAACCTACTGTGTTTGGCTTAGTAGAAAATGTTTTAATAGAGCATAAAACAATTAAAATGAATTTTGAACTTTTTGGCCTCTATGTAAAAACTGGGAGCGAAGGTGAAATTATGGATATCAAATCCTTTAATACAAAAAACATAATTGTTAACGAATCAACTAATATTAGTGATATATACCAAAATATTTCAAGTGCTATCATTGTGAAGAGTGAAGAGTTCCAGGAAAGGGAGTCAGGCTGGGCGTTGGTTGAAGTACTTTATTTAGAAACCAACCTGAATAAATACAACCCCCTTCGAGCATCATCATATATTGATTTGCCAGAATGGATCAAACGGAAGAAAGCTGTTGTGAACGTTTGGAATAGTGATCAAGCATGTTTTGCGTGGGCTGTAACCTCAGCTCTCCATTCAGCAGTGGGGCATATGGATAGAACATCATCATATCCTCACTATTCTTCAGTGTTAGATTTAAAAGAAATAGAATTTTCCATGGCGATAAAAGACATTCAACGTTTTGAAGAGCTGAACAATGTAAGTATTAATGTTTATGGAATTGAAAATAAGAGTATAGTTGGTCCTCTATATTATACTCAGGAATAAAAAGGATGCTCATGTAAATTTACTATACATAACCGAAGGTGAAAACGCCCACTATTGTTGGATAAAACATTTAAGTAGACTTGTTGGTAGTCAGATAACAAAACGCGATGGTAAAAGGTGGTTGTGTGATGGCTGTTTGCTGCATTTCAGAAAAGAGGACCAACTAATTCAACACCAAAAATGGGGGTGTAATCATGTTTGTACTGTATTACCTACTCCAAACAATAACATTCTAAAATTTAAGGATTATGAGAAACAGCTTCGAGGACCATTTGTTATATATGCTGACTTCGAGGCTTTGCTAAAACCATTTAATACATGTTCATCGAATCCAGCCCAACCTTTTACCAACACTACTCACATTCATGAACCTTTTAGCTTTGCATATTATATTAAATGTAGTTATGATGACTCTTTAAATAAGTTTGAGCTCTATAGAGGACCTAATGCACCTAAAGTTTTTATGGAAAGGCTTGAGAAAGATGCCATCCGTATATCCCCTATTTTAAATACGATCATTCCAATGGAACCACTAACCTTATTAGAGCAAATGAATTTTGAAACTGAAACTAATTGTTTTATATGTGGTGAATGTTTATATACAGACAGGGTTCGCGATCATGACCATTTAACAGGACAATATCGTAGTGCTGCTCACCAAGAATGTAATTTAAATTATAGAGTAAGTAAATTCATTCCGGTCATTCTACATAACGGTAGCAAATACGATAACCACTTTATCATTAAAGAATTTGGAGCTTCAGATGTGAAAATTGATGTGATTGCAAATAATAAGGAACAATACATATCGTTCACAAAATACATCAAAACTGACAATAAGAAAACCATTAAACTGCGATTTTTAGATTCATTCCGCTTTATGCCGAGTAGTCTTGATAAGCTTGCTAGTAGGGCCTAATTTAAAATCAGATCAGTTTCATGAAATTCAACGTGTCTTTCCTAAAGAAGATGATTTTAATTTGATTTGTCAAAAGGGTATATTCCCTTACGAATATATTAACTGTGTGGAACGTCTTGAGGAGTGTTCTTTACCACCGAAAGATGCATTTTACAGTTCCTTAAACACAAGTCATATCAGTGATCTGGAATATTTACATGCACAACGTGTACGGGCACAGTTTAACATTCAAACTTTAGGATAATTTTCAGACATATATTTGAAGACAGATGTGTTGTTATTAGCAGATGTTTTTGAAAAATTTCGGAATGTTTGTATGAAAACTTATGACCTTGATCCTTGTCAGTATTTCACAGCTCCTGGGTTAAGTTTCAGTTCAATGTTGAAAAAAACGAAAGTAAATTTAGAATTAATGACTGATATAGACATGATCAATTTTATAAAATCATCAATTCGAGGTGGATTAAGTCAATGTAGTGGACGGTACTCTAAAGCGAATAATAAATACATGCCTAGCTACAACCCTTGTGAAGAGTCAAAGTATATTGTCTACCTCGATGCAAATAACCAATATGGTTATTTTCGCTGGCTGACACAACCCGAAATTGATGTCTTACATGTTGACACTCTTAATGATAACGATGATAAAGGATATATTTTAGAGGTAAATCTTGAGTACCCTAAAGAGTTACATGATGATCATAATGATTTACCATTTTGTCCTGAGAATATGAAATCTCCATACATCACATCACGAACAAAAATGTTAATTGCTAATGTAAATAATAAATGTAAATATGTAATACATTATCGAAACTTGAAACAGTGTCTACAGCATGGATTGAAATTAACTAAAATTCATCGCGTATTGCAATTTCATCAGTCAGCATGGCTCAAACCGTATATTGATCTAAACAATAATTTAAGAACACAGTCAACAAACGCATTTGAAAAAGATTTCTATAAACTCATGAATAATAGTGTTTTTGGAAAGACTATGGAGAATGTTGATAAACGAGTTGATGTAAAGCTGATAACAAAGTGGGAGAATGATGGTAAAAGGTATGGTGCGAGCAACTTAATAAGCAAGCCTAACTTTCATAGCTGTTCAATTATTCATGAGGATTTAGTTGTAATACAAATGAATCGTCTTAAAGTAACTTACAACAAACCCATATATGTGGGTTACACCATTCTGGAATTATCAAAAACACTTATGTATGAATTTCACTATGATTATGTAAAGAAAAACTATCTTGATAATGCTAAATTACTCTACACAGACACAGATTCTTTTATTTATGAGTTTAAAACTGATGATTTTTATGAGGATATCAAAACTGAGCTAAATAGGTTTGATACAAGTGACTATCCCGAGGATAATATTTACCATTTACCTCTAGTAAACAAAAAGGTTCTTGGGAAATTTAAGGATGAATGTGCTGGTGTTATTACAGACACCTTTGTAGGCACAAAATCTAAATCATACAGCTATATGACAATTAATGATGTAGTAGTAAAAAAATTAAAAGGTTTGAAAAAGAATGTTGTTAGTAAAGAGTTAGATATAAGTGATTATAAAAACTGTATAGTTAGTAACCCACCTGTATTATATAAGAAAATGAGTGTATTTAGAAGTAAAAATCATCAGCTACATACCAATTTGCTGAACAAAGTTGCTTTAAGTAATGAAGACAACAAACGATTCATTATACCCAACACATTTGATACTTTTGCTTGGGGAAACAGTCGCATTGACGACTATTACTTAACTTAAGTCTAATGATCACTATATTGTAGTATTTGTAGTGTGTTTTATATTGTAGTATTTTTTTGTAAAAAACTGTAAGTAGAATGTATAATGTTAGGCTACTGTAGTTTAGTAAAATAAGATAAGTAATACATTTTAGTGTAAAATGTTTGCTTTTGTATATTACGAAAAAGATTTTAAAAAAATGTACAGAATGTGTGAACTAAACAAGGGAAATGTAAAAATGTAAAGTGGAAAATTGTAAATATCCATGTGTGAAAAAGTAAAATAGTTATCACCATTTTAAAATTAAAAGACATTGTGATCTGGTAAACCTTGTTTTTATTTCACAACAACAAAAATGTACAGAATGTGTAAACTAAACAAGAAGAATGTAAAAAAATGAAAAGTGGAAATTGTAAATATTCATGTGTGAAAAAATGAAAATAAAGAAATGGCTATCACCATTTTAAAATTAAAGGACATTGTGATCTTGTAAACCTTGTTTTTATTTCACAACATGTATGGCTTTACAAAATAGAATACAAAGAAATACCATTTCCTCAATCCTTTTCAATGTTCATGTCCACTCATCATTAACTTCCCTTTTATAGCAGTAATCACAATGAGGGCTGCCAACCTCTCCCCCACTGAGCCATTATAGGATGTCAAACGTTGCTTAGCTTTTCAACGATACCTTATCCACCACACGTATTAAAGCATAATGACTATGACGATAAGAAAGGTCGTGTTCTTTACATGCTTAATCCAAAGAAATAATAGGTATTTACTTAACACAGGGTCTTGAGTCCATGAGTTTGGTACATGTTGCAAGATTTCTTTCACGGCATTGACTGTCACAAAATAAACGAAAAACTTGGAGAGCACCAATAATTCATCTTTGGTAAGACTATCCAGGATCTTGAGTCCATGATTTTGGTATAAGTTGCCAGATTTCTTTCACGGCATTGACTGTCACATAATAAATGAACAACTTGGAGAGCACCAATAATTCTTCTTTGCTAAAACTATCTGCATATCGATGACAGATAACCTTTTAGTTCCACCCTTAAAACAACAACACTACCTCTTGAATAATCTGCGATGTTGATGGCTCTTGAGACGTGAAAGATGGATTAAACATAACTTTTACATCAACAGGACTTAGACTTTGCTCAGTAAATAATGCACTGTCATGAGCCACAGTATTTTTTTTCTTGGACTTGCTTTTTTTCTTTTCTTTATAAGTGTTTGAAACGGTGTATTAAAAGAGAATGATAAACATCCAAAGGGTAAATAGAGTAACAAATAAAGAGAAATGAAAATGATACTTCCATATCAATTGTCAAGCATGAACTAATCTCTAGCAAAGTTCACTCAATACTATAAATAATAGTTTAAAAAGGGTGCAAAAGTGGGTGCATTGTTTACTGAGCAAAGTCTAACTCCTGTTGACGTAAAAGTTATGTTTAATCCATCTTTCACGTCTCAAGAGCCATCAACATCGCAGATTATGCAAGAGGTAGTGTTGTTGTTTTAAGGGTGGAACTAAAAGGTTATCTGTCATCGATATGCAGATAGTTTTACCAAAGAAGAATTATTGGTGCTCTCCAAGTTGTTCATTTATTATGTGACAGTCAATGCCGTGAAAGAAATCTGGCAACTTATACCAAAATCATGGACTCAAGATCCTGGATAGTCTTACAAAAGATGAATTATTGGTGCTCTCCAAGTTTTTCATTTATTTTGTGACAGTAAATGCCGTGAAAGAAATCTTGCAACATGTACCAAACTCATGGACTCAAGACCCTGTGTTAAGTAAATACCTATTATTTCTTTGGATTAAGCATGTAAAGAACACGACCTTTCTTATCGTCATAGTCATTATGCCTTAATACGTGTGGTGGATAAAGTATCGTTGAAAAGCTAAGCAACGTTTGACATCCTATAATGGCTCAGTGGGGGAGAGGTTGGCAGCCCTCATTGTGATTACTGCTATAAAAGGGAAGTTAATGATGAGTGGATATGAACATTGAAAAGGATTGAGGAAATGGTATTTCTTTGTATTCTACTTTGTAAAGCCATATATGTTGTGAAATAAAAACAAGGTTTACAAGATCACAATGTCTTTTAATTTTAAAATGGTGATAGCCATTTCTTTATTTTCATTTTTTCACACATGAATATATACAATTTCCACTTTTCATTTTTTTACATTCTTCTTGTTTAGTTTACACATTCTGTACATTTTTGTTGTTGTGAAATAAAAACAAGGTTTACCAGATCACAATGTCTTTTAATTTTAAAATGGTGATAACTATTTCACTTTTTCACACATGGATATTTACAATTTTCCACTTTACATTTTTACATTTCCCTTGTTTAGTTCACACATTCTGTACATTTTTTAAAAATCTTTTTCGTAATATACAAAAGCAAACATTTTACACTAAAATGTATTACTTAGCTTATTTTTACTAAACTACAGTAGCCTAACATTATACATTCTACTTACAGTTTTTTACAAAAAAATACTACAATATAAAACACACTACAGATATTACAATATAGTGATCATTAGACTTAAGTTAAGTAATAGTCGTCAATGCGACTGTTTCCCCAAGCAAAAGTATCAAATGTGTTGGGTATAATGAATCGTTTGTTGTCTTCATTACTTAAAGCAACTTTGTTCAGCAAATTGGTATGTAGCTGATGATTTTTACTTCTAAATACACTCATTTTCTTATATAATACAGGTGGGTTACTAACTATACAGTTTTTATAATCACTTATATCTAACTCTTTACTAACAACATTCTTTTTCACTCCTTTTTATTTTTTTTACTACTACATCATTAATTGTCATATAGCTGTATGATTTAGATTTTGTGCCTACAATGGTGTCTATAATAACACCAGCACATTCATCCTTAAATTTCACAAGAACCTTTTTGTTTACTAGAGGGAAATGGTAAATATTATCCTCGGGATAGTCACTTATATCAAACCTATTTAGCTCAGTTTTGATATCCTCATAAAAATCATCAGTTTTAAACTCATAAATAAAAGAATCTGTGTCTGTGTAGAGTAATTTAGCATTATCAAGATAGTTTTTCTTTACATAATCATAGTGAAATTCATACATAAGTGTTTTTGATAATTCCAGAATGGTGTAACCCACATATATGGGTTTGTTGTAAGTTACTTTAAGACGATTCATTTGTATTACAACTAAATCCTCATGAATAATTGAACAGTTATGAAAGTTAGGCTTGCTTATTAAGTTGCTCGCACCATACCTTTTACCATCATTCTCCCACTTTGTTATCAGCTTTACATCAACTCGTTTATCAACATTCTCCATAGTCTTACAAAAAACACTATTATTCATGAGTTTATAAAAATCTTTTTCAAACGCGTTTGTTGACTGTGTTCTTAAATTATTGTTTAGATCAATATACGGTTTGAGCCATGCTGACTGATGAAATTGCAATACGCGATGAATTTTAGTTAATTTCAATCCAAGCTGTAGACACTGTTTCAAGTTTCGATAATGTATTACATATTTACATTTATTATTTACATTAGCAATTAACATTTTTGTTCGTGATGTGATGTATGGAGATTTCATATTCTCAGGACAAAATGGTAAATCATTATGATCATCATGTAACTCTTTAGAGTACTCAAGATTTACCTCTAAAATATATCCTTTATCATCGTTATCATTAAGAGTGTCAACATGTAAGACATCAATTTCAGGTTGTGTCAGCCAGCGAAAATCTTTCAGTGGTAGATATTGACTCATAGCCCAACCATATTGGTTATTTGCATCGAGGTAGACAATATAATTTGACTCTTCACAAGGGATGTAGCTAGGCATGTATTTATTATTCGCTTTAGAGTACCGTCCACTGCATTGACTTAATCCACCTCGAATTGATGATTTTATAAAATTGATCATGTCTATATCAGTCATTAATTCTAAATTTACTTTCGTTTTTTTCAACATTGAACTGAAACTTAACCCAGGAGCTGTGAAATACTGACAAGGATCAAGGTCATAAGTTTTCATACAAACATTCCGAAAAGTTTCAAAAACTTCTGCTAATAACAACACATCTGTCTTCAAATATATGTCTGAAAATTCTCCTAAAATTTGAATGTTAAACTGTGCCCATACACGTTGTGCATGTAAATATTCCTGATCACTGATATGACTTGTGTTTAAGGAACTGTAAAATGCATCTTTCGGTGGTAAAGAACACTCCTCAAGACGTTCCACACAGTTAATATATTCGTAAGGGAATATACCCTTTTGACAAATCAAATTAAAATCATCTTCTTTAGGAAAGACACGTTGAATTTCATGAAACTGATCTGATTTTAAATTACTAGCAAGCTTATCAAGACTACTCGGCATAAAGCGGAATGAATCTAAAAATCGCAGTTTAATGGTTTTCTTATTGTCAGTTTTGATGTATTTTGTGAACGATATGTATTGTTCCTTATTATTTGCAATCACATCAATTTTCACATCTGAAGCTCCAAATTCTTTAACGATAAAGTGGTTATCGTATTTGCTACCGTTATGTAGAATGACCGGAATGAATTTACTTACTCTATAATTTAAATTACATTCTTGGTGAGCAGCACTACGATATTGTCCTGTTAAATGGTCATGATCGCGAACCCTGTCTGTATATAAACATTCACCACATATAAAACAATTAGTTTCAGTTTCAAAATTCATTTGCTCTAATAAGGTTAGTGGTTCCATTGGAATGATCGTATTTAAAATAGGGGATATACGGATGGCATCTTTCTCAAGCCTTTCCATAAAAACTTTAGGTGCATTAGGTCCTCTATAGAGCTCAAACTTATTTAAAGAGTCATCATAACTACATTTAATATAATATGCAAAGCTAAAAGGTTCATGAATGTGAGTAGTGTTGGTAAAAGGTTGGGCTGGATTCGATGAACATGTATTAAATGGTTTTAGCAAAGCCTCGAAGTCAGCATATATAACAAATGGTCCTCGAAGCTGTTTCTCATAATCCTTAAATTTTAGAATGTTATTTTTTGGAGTAGGTAATACCGTACAAACATGATTACACCCCCATTTTTGGTGTTGAATTAGTTGGTCCTCTTTTCTGAAATGCAGCAAACAGCCATCACACAACCACTTTTTACCATCGCGTTTTGTTATCTGACTACCAACAAGTCTACTTAAATGTTTTATCCAACAATAGTGGGCGTTTTCACCTTCGGTTATGTATAGTAAATTTACATGAGCATCCTTTTTTTCCTGAGTATAATATAGAGGACCAACTATACTCTTATTTTCAATTCCATAAACATTAATACTTACATTGTTCAGCTCTTCAAAAGGTTGAATGTCTTTTATCGCCATAGGAAATTCTATTTCTTTTAAATCTAACACTGAAGAATAGTGAGGATATGATGATGTTCTATCCATATGCCCCACTGCTGAATGGAGAGCTGAGGTTACAGCCCACGCAAAACATGCTTGATCACTATTCCAAACGTTCACAACAGCTTTCTTCCGTTTGATCCATTCTGGCAAATCAATATATGATGATGCTCGAAGGGGGTTGTATTTATTCAGGTTGGTTTCTAAATAAAGTACTTCAACCAACGCCCAGCCTGACTCCCTATCCTGGAACTCTTCACTCTTCACAATGATAGCACTTGAAATATGTTGGTATATATCACTAATATTAGTTGATTCGCTAACGATTATGTTTTTTGTATTAAAGGATTTGATATCCATAATTTCACCTTCGCTCCCAGTTTTTACATAGAGGCCAAAAAGTTCAAAATTCATTTTAATTGTTTTATGCTCTACTAAAACATTTTCTACTAAGCCAAACACAGTAGGTTGAACATTTTTTTAAATGATTCAATACTTTGAGTTTTTTCTTTACTATAAAGTCTATAACTAGCAATTCGACTTTTAAATGCACTACCAATTTGTTGAATATTTCCAGAATTTCTTTCATGGCAAGTGTTATTTTTATGTTGAATACTGCGTAAATGTCCATGAATGATTGAAGAAGGTATATCAATATTACATACATTACAATGTGTTATTGAAGGTTCACCATTCTTTTTTCTTTTTGTTGCACAACTATTTTCACAATCTTGAGAACGTTTACGCTTTTGAGTATTACATTCATTTAAAGGTTCCGTGCTAGTTGATGGTTTTACAGATTTCAATTCCTGTTGTTCTCCATGCACTTCAACCATGTGGAATTGATATCGCTTTACAGCAGAAAAACCAAGTTCGCAAACTGAACACGAAAATGGTGCAGTACTGACATGTTTTAAATTTACATGTCGTGTAAGACTATCCTGTCTGTTAAATGTTGTACCACAATGACTGCATACAAACATTTCCTGATTATGTTTTGTACTTGCATGACGTTGAAAGCTGTCAGGTCTTGAGAACTGTTTCTTACAGTCACCACACTTGAACATAATGATTACTTTCCAAGTTATCTATAAAAGAAAGAAATCATCAATGTTAATAAAAGATAAAACAAAAAGTACAATATAAATAGTTTAATTATATTCCAGTCAATGGTTATAGCAGGGTATTTAAATCGATCAACTGTGAACTCCTAGCAAGTCTAACTTCATGTAGTTCTAACTGAGGTTACTATATACCACTGTCACTGACACCTAGCGGTGAACATTGGAACTTGATAGAGTGGTTGAAACCAGCGGTCGCCAGTTAAGTGAGCTAAGTGTGACGCCATAGCCAGTCTTAAAGCAAGTCTAAACTTGTAGAACATGTCACGTGATAGAAACCAGCGATCGCCAGTTATGTGAGCAAAGTGTGACGTCATAGTCAGTCTTAAAACAAGTCTAAACTTGTAGAACATGTCACGTGATAGAAACCAGCGATCGCCAGTTAAGTGAGCTAAGTGTGACGTCATAGTCAGTCATAAAGCAAGTCTAAACTTGTAAAACATGTCACGTGATAAGGTTAAGTTAGGTAAAGTTAGGTTATGTTAGGTGAACTGAGGTTAAGTCTTTAAATATTCCCTCTGTCACTGACACCTAGCAATGAACATTCAGACTAAATAGAGCGGTAATCAAAATCTAACCTACAAATTTAGCTTTACACATCATGGTCAAGTAGTTCCAACTTTTGACTGCTAAATATACCATTTTCACTGACATGTAGTAATGAACATTGAAAAATATCACTCTAGCTGTTTAAAAGTTATTAGAGGGGCACTTACCTTTTTATAATTGATCAACTGCTGCCACTGAATGAACAGATTGTAGGAATCTGGTAACCTACAGGTACCCAATTATCTGTAAACAAATTAATCAATCAATCAATCAATCAATCAATACATTCCAATCAATAACTTCAACATCAATTAGTAATAAAAGACTACAATCCATTAATAATAAGTACTTACCTTGCAAAATAATTTAATGATTTTCTACCAAAACGGCTTTTTTTTACAACTCTTGAGCAGTAATAGAGCACTGTTCACTCAAAGCGAGTAATAAAGACTGACAGTAGGGAGATATATGACACCCCTCTTATATAAACTCTCATCGCTCGTGTCAGCAGTTTTTTGCAGATCATTGCAATTCCTTTCCCAATACAGTTGAGAGTCCAAAGTACACTAGGAACACCTGTGTGGTATCCAATGACTGCTGACTTTGCATGATCATCACCCGTTGTCTTAATCAACATATGGGGTTTCAAAATACTGCAGCGTCAGTCATAGCAACAGCAGTGTGCGCTCTCTGGTATGTCAGCAACATGACACCGGAAGGAACACCTGTGTAATATCCAATAACTGCTAACTTTGCATGATCATCATCCATTGTCTTAATGAACACTTGCGGTTTCAAATTACTGCAGTGTTAGTCATAGCAACAGATCTGAGCGCTCTCTGTCATGTCTGTAATATGACACAGGAAGTAACAAGACATCTTACTGCACGTGCCATCTCCTCAGTTTTAACATCTTAAGAACATGTATTATTCTCTTTCAAATACAAATGACTCGTTAGAACACATCCATCCACCAAGTTAGATCCCTTGTATGTTCACATGTATTTCGTCACTTTCCTTTCATATCGTTATCCCATTATAGTAGTGGGGGATTAGTGAACAACGTCAATTCAACACACACAAATGTAGTTAGGCCCTTTGACATAATTTAAATAAATTCATGGGTTAGTCCGTAGGAACCAGGCCAAAGGGACCCGTCCAAAGGGATCAGTCCAAAGGGACAAGGACTCGTCCACAAGGACTTGTCCACAAGTCCTCGTCCACAATGTCCTGTCCACAAGGACCTGTCCACAAGGACTTGTCCACAAGGATTCGTCCACAAGGACCTGTCAACAATAACCCATCAACAGGGGCCCGACAGCAGGGGGCTCGTCAACGATAACAGGGACTCTCACCTCAAGGCCTAACATGCCCCTCTTTGATTATTCGTTTGCAGAACAACGTTACATTCCATATCGGCATTCAAACTCTCACATGTTGCAATTGGAAAGAGAGATTCTCTAAAAAAAATCAATTTCACCCCCTAGTAGGGGTAGATTTTATTTTGGGGTCAAAATATGTTATCCATTGGAAAGGGGGTGTTTGCCTGAGTAATTTGACACCTCGTACAAGTCTCTAGCCTGATTGGTTCGCGAGATATTGCCATTTTAGTATTCCAGCGGTGGCGGTGGAGGTGGTCACAGAACTGTCCAAAACACACTACTTCTGATCTTTGCAGATACTCTCCTTTTGCAAGGGGGTTAACCTTCTTTTTCTTTTTCATGTTATCTCCGGCCTTTTACTCAAGTCTCTCAAAGAGGTTGGGTGTATGCAGGCCCACTACTTTTAATGAACTCTGAATATGGTTACACCCTCAAAAGCGCTTGACTAGTGAGTTTAAAAGTTGACAACCCGCTAAGAAATTTCTTCAGGGTAGATTCTTAACTTTGATGGCTTGGCTATCATTTTATCATCCAGGATCAGCTTTTCCCATGAACTAAGCAAAGGATCTAACCTGTATTGCCACTAAGGGCAGTGTCCTCGAGCTTGAGACTCTGAGTCAGTGATACAATTGGGGCCCGCAACCACCACAACATCCATGCGGTCTCGCATGAAAAACATACAGGAGTCTCATTAAGGAATAGAAAGAGTGAGAGAGTGGGACAAGGAATTGAAAAAAGAGACTACCGTGGCCTTACGGTAATTGGGAAACCACTGACAACCGCTTCAAGAATGACTGAGGGGGGATCGAACCCCCCGCCCCCCGCCTACTCATTTGAGCCTGAGGTGAGGTTGAGTAAATCCCATTCCTGTCCTCGTATCACCTTTTCAAATTTCATGACAGAGCCGGGAATCGAACTCAGGATCTCCAGGGCGGCTGCTAATCATGCTAACAGCTGCGCTACCATATAGTAATACATACACTCCAGTTGTTTGCGATCTAACAGTCAACGTGTTTAGAGAGAACGCGTAATTCAACACCGATATCATGCAACAGTTGCAGTTTTCGTTATCACAAGGTTACATGCCATGCATGCTAATGTTGCCTAGCGAGCAGTAGTGTTTCAAGTTTCATCTTAAACACAACTCCAATCAAGATCATTAATATCTTGGAATTCTTTCTAGTAGCTCAGAGACTGAATGTATGACACTCGTGTTTTGAAGCCTGTATAGCTTAGGAGAAAGCACGTTAGCCTCTCACTGCTGGGTCCACAATTCGAATCCCAGTCACTCCATGTGAGATTTGTGCTGGACAATGCAGAGACAAACATTTTTTTCTCTAGCTCTTCCAGTTTTTACTACAAAGAATGTCATTCTAGCATTTTATTTCACGGGTCATCCATTTAATCATTACCCCCAGGGGAGTGTGACAGGCTTCAGCAGTCAGCACCTTTTCATATCCTCGCTGTTAAATTAGGATTTTATTCATTCATTCCATACCTTAACCCGGTTGGCCAAGCAACACTTTACCCTATCATTTCATTTCATTTGTTATACATTTAATCATTGATTCAAGAGAGTGCGACAGATTTTAGCAGCCTGCACCGTTTCAAATCCTCACCGCTAAATGAGGGGTTTATTCATTCCATTCCCTGATTGCTGAGTTGAAAAACAATTTCCACTATAATTTAATCATTTTCCCAGGAAAGTGCGACAGGCTTTAGCAGCCAGCACTGTTTCAAATCCTCACTGTAGCTACATGGTTAGCGCGCTAGGCTTTGGCCCAAAGCGCCCCGGGTTCGATTCCCGGCCGTGGCATCAGGGATTTTAATCTACTGGGGTTAATTCCAGTGGCTTGGGGACTGGGATTCATTCATTCCATTCACTAACCCGCTCGGTCAACTGAAAGCATGCTGTGATTTTTTCATTTTTCAATCATGTCTTTACCAACCATGAGTTGAACCATCACATACAGCTCTACAATCCATGATTTGTGAAATGCATTTTGCAATCATGAAAAAACGCCGGTTTTGTTCATTTATAGCTTACAGGTTAGCATGCAAGGCTTTGACTTAAAGTATCTCGGGTTCAATTGCCTGCCTGCTACAAACCATGGCATAAGCCTCTGCGATTCATGGTTCATTCAAATATCGACTAATTCATTGGCAAGCATGGCTATCATGGTTCGCCACATCGGAGAAAACGAATCGCCGTATTACGACCCGTCGTTCCATCGAAATAGCGATGGATAAAAAATAACTCATCCATAAATCATTATTCAAAAAGCTCACCCTCTTACAAAATCACCAAGTGCGCATGCGTAAAAACAAAAAACAAAAATGTTAAATCATAGTTGCATATAGGACTATGCATGTTTTTCGTGTGAAACATCGTTTAATGTCCTATTATCGTTCGAACTCTCACATGTCGCACTTGGAAAGCAAGATTTTCTAAAAAATTATGATTTCACCCCTTGTAGGGGTAGGTTTTATTTTGGGGTGGATATAGGCTATTCATTGAAAAAGGGTGTCGGCCCGAGTTCAACGACACCTCACTCCTCAAAATCCGACCATGCGTTCGGTAGACATCGGCTTTGCCCATGAATGTATGTGACGTCACCAGGAAAGTAGGCTATGGGTCAACATTTTGGAATTTTGGAAAGGGGGTGTCAGCCCGATTTCTACGACACCTCATTCGTCAAAATCCGACCTTACGTTCGGGACAATCGGCTTTGCCCCTGAATGTAAGGCGGGTTAGGAAGTTACGTCATCAGGAAAGTAGGCTATGGGTCAACATTTTGGAATTTTGGAAAGGGGGTGTCAGCCCGATTTCAACGACACCTCATTCGTCAAAATCCGACCATGCGTTCGGGGGGTATTGGCTTTGCCCCTGAATATATGGCGGGTTAGTAGGTGACGTCACCAGCAAAGTAGGCTATGGGTCAACATTTTAAAATTTTGGAACGGGGTTGGTAGCCCGATTTCAACCACACCTCATTCATCAAAATCCGACCATGCGTTCGGGGGATATCGGCTTTGCCCCTGAATGTATGGCGGGTAAATATGTGACGTCACCAGGAATGTAGGCTATGGGTCAACATTTTGGAATTTTGGAAAGGGTGTGTCAGCCCGAGTTCAACAACACCTCATTCGTCAAAATCCGACCATACATTCGGGAGATATCGGCTTTGTTCCTGAATCTATGGCGTGTTAGTATGTGACGTCACCAGGAATGTAGGCAAAGGGTCAACATTTTGGATTTTTTAAAGGGAGTGTTAGCCCGATTTCAACGACACCTCATTCGTCAAAATCCGACAATGCGTTCGGGGGATATCGTCTTTGCCCCTGAATATATGGCGGGTTAGTATGTGACGTCACCAGGAATGTTGGCTATGAGTCAACATTTTGGAATTTTTGATCACACCTCGTTGTGAAGTCACCAGGAAAGTAGGCTATGGGTCAACATTTTAGGAACTCTTGTATCACCCCTCGTGACGTCACCGGGAATGTAGGCTATCGGTCAACATTTTGGAACTGTTCGATCCCACCCCGTAGGAGAGGTTAGGTTAGGCTAGGTTAGTTAAGCCATGGCCGCCATTTTGGTTAGCCGCAAACTTGTGACGCATCGCCGCCTTCTTGGATTTAAAGCGCACCAAATTCAAAAACTGCTGACGGGGTGCGTTAGAAATCTTACTGCCCCCCGTCTCTCGTGCCAATTTTCAAATTTCTTGACAGAGCCAGGAATCAAACCCAGAAACTCCGGGGGCGGCAGCTAATCATGCTAACCATACAGCGATACATACTGTATACTTGCAAGCAATCTAACAGGCAGTATGTTTAGAGAAGGTGTAATTTAACACAGTCATCATGCTAGAGTTGCTGTTTTCATTATCACAAATGTTACACCCTATGCGTGCCACTGTTGACAAAACTGCATCATGTTTCAACATCTCTGCTACTAGCTAGCCAGCAATACTTTTCCACAATCATTTTTATTTCATATGTTATTCAATTAAACTTTTCCCCCAAGAAAGTGCGACAGACTTAAGCTGTTGGCACTGTTTCAAATCCTCATCGCTAAATGAGGGGTTCATTCATTCCATTCCCTAACCCGCTCGGTTGATTGAAAGCAGGCTGTGGATTTTAATTTTTGCATCTTGCCTTTACCAAGCTAGAGTTAAACCATTACATACAGCTCTGCGATCCTTGGTTCATCAAATAGCAATGAATGCATTTTGTAAGCATGAACATCGTGGCCGACCACCGGTATCGTTCATTCTTAGCTTACGGGTTAGCGCGCTAGAGTTCGGCTTAAAGTATCTACGGTTTAATGGTCTGCTACAAAACCATTGCATAAGCCTCTATGATTTTGCATATTTTTTTACATAGCCAGCCTTCATTATCGTTCATTCATAGCTAACTTGTTAGCGCACTAGACTTTAACCTAAAGCATCTCAGGTTCAATTGCCTACTACAAAACCATCCAATAAGCCCTCTGTGATCCATGATTTCATGAAATAGCGATGAATGCATTGGCTAGAAAACCATTGCATAAGCCTCTGCGATTCATGATTGTTATGGAATAGCAATGATTATATCCCCAAGCATGGTCATTAATGTCAGTTACTGCTATCGCTCATTCGTAGCTAACAGGTTAGTGTGCTAGCCTTTGACCTATAGTATCTCAGGTTCAATCACCTGCTATACAAACCATGACATAAGCCTGTTATTCATTACCCCAGGGGAGTGCGACAGGCTTCAGCCACTGACACCGTTTTATATCCTTGTTGCTAAATGAGAACTTTATTCATTCCATTTCCTGACCAGGTCTGTCGCAATCGATTCACAATATCAAAAATGGAAAAACAAATCACTATTCCTTCGAACATCTGAAAACGCATCATCGTGCGTGTGTTTCAACAAGGCTATCACTGGCCACAGTGGCTGTACTCAATAGAACAATCGATATTTCGACCTACAAACTGTCAAAAACTGATCCGTCAATATAGCAATTAGGCCTACTATATTGGAATACAACCACCGTGGCTAGCGATCGCCTTGTTGAAACACATGCCCAGCAGCATTGTCTCTCTCACAACCACTCTTCATGAACATTTTTAAGAGCTAACATTTTTTTTCTTCAAAAAAAGGGTTGTTGGCTCTTTGTCAAAATTTCAAAAATACATTCAACAAGGGGGCGTTAGCCCGTGTTCTATGACCCATCGTACACGTCTCTAGCGTTATTGATTTGCGAGATATAGCAAAAAGTCAAAAATCATGGTTTTACTCCCAAAAATTCTGTTTCCCTAATTCTAAAAACCTGAACCTATTAGAAAAATAAAGAGGGCTTCGAGGCAAGCGATTTGACACGTCACACGTACAAATCCGAACAAACGTTCGGGAGATATCGACAAACTTTGTAGTCGTTGTGACGTCACCAGGAAAGTAGGCTATGGAGCAACATGTTCGAATTTTTGATCACACCTCGTTGTGACGTCACCAGGAAAGTAGGCTATGGGACAACATTTTTGGAACTTTTTGATCACACCTCGTTGTGACGTCACCAGGAAAGTAGGCTCTAGAGCAATATTTTGGAACTTATTTATCACACCTCGTTGTGACGTCACCAGGAAAGTAGGCTATGGGGCAACATTTTGGAAATTTTTGTTCACACCTGGTTGTGACGTCACCAGGAATGTAGGCTATGAGTGACGTCACCGCCGCCATCTTGTAACGTCACCGTCGCCATCTTGTAACAACAACATATGACATCATATTCCCCCCCTCCCCCTCCACCCCTGTGACGTCACCAGGAATGTAGGCTACTCGTTAGAACCCGTCACTCCCCCCTACTGTTAGGCGAAATTAATATGTAAATGCCTAGTTCACCTACCGACTGAACCAGTCATCAGATCCCTAATAAACTCGAGACTAACGTAGGCTACCATCTTATTGCCTAACGGCTGTCGGATACCAAAGTTACATCAATTTTGTCTAATTAGTTTAAGTATGGAAGCGGGACCTAATTCTCAAGTAGAGCTCACTGTATTATAAACCTTAACATACGTATCAATACGACAATTCTTACCGAATGTGGCATCTTTTAAACTACATAGCCTATAACGCTTATAAACTGCCTTAGTTAGGCCCTACAAAGTAATTATATTGATTATTACGTGCATCCGCCATCTTTAATGTATACAATAAAAAAATACGCTCCTTAAAGCAACAGGAGGCTTGGAACTCCGTGTACTGAGTGGGTGTTGGATTTGTCTGATAAGCTAACCTGTGTTTCTGAGGTGATTTTAGTATTAGTAATAGCTGAATATTTAAGGACTAGTTATAGGGTAGGAGCCCCGTGATTTGAGCAAGGTAACTCATCGCCATTTGCCGTGAGGGAAGACCACTGGCAGCTAAGGGTACCGGGATTTGAGCCTTCAATATGCGGACTTGCAGCTCCTCCGTGATGTCGCAAATGTGGGATTTTTAAAACTATCAGGTATGACTGAAAATATTTCCAAGTTCGTGGAATCAATCCATGCTAAAACGTTTTCTAGAAACCAAAATATTTCCTACGAATATTACATAAGTAATTATTTGGCCTTTTTGTGGAGTTAAATCTTGGCGCATTTTCCGTATCTGTGGGCGAGCTGGTAACCGCAAGTGATATAGCCTAGGGTATTAACTGTGAATGGACAAACAAACTAACTAACCAACTAACTAAATAACCAACTTACTACCTAAGTATACATACAAACTAATATATTTAATGTGTCTCTCGTCAAGCCTTCCTACGTCGTCCGAGTTTAGCGTGGCATGAAGCTGGGTGAAGCAGCAGGGAAGCAGGAATGCAGCGGAGGTAGCCTGAAATGGCAACATGCAGGCCTTGAGGGTAATTGATCCGTATGTCACGTCATCGAGGTTGATAACCGGGGATTTTTTTACATATTCCCTATCTTTAAATTAACAGCCATCCAGGAAAAAGAAATTCAAATTAAAGCCCTCCCAAAATTTGTAACTTCAGGCTAGGGTATGAAAGAAGGTGGCCGTGAACTTAAATTTGGTAACCATCACAGCATTTGCCTAGAAAAGAAAGTGGGTATAAAACCCAGAACCTTAATACGTAACCCGAGACCACATAATATTAATAATAATAATAATGAATAGCCTTACAAATCCCATAAGGGCTATGACCTCCTGCTTTGCAGGGAATTGCTCAGTTTTATCTCATCAGGTGAGCAAGTCCTGAGGAGCATTCGGGGTTATTCTTTCTGATTGGGCCTTCTATTTAGATGTGCAGCTGATTAAAGATTAAGTAAATTATATTACGCTGGCATAACGTTCGCTACAAAAATCTTCATTTCTGAGTCTGGCGATATCAAGGCTTCAAATATCCATTAGTATTACGGAAATCATAATAGCCATCAACCAATATCTGGGAGCTTCCCATTGCCACTAAGCACAAGGTTACCCTGACTAAGCACTTGAACAATGACAGGAACTGCCAAGTCTTCACTCTTCAGTAAAATCTACGTATATTGAACCGTTTCAAATAGAAGGTCTTTTTAAAATGCAATACAAAACCTTACCGGTGGCGTTTTAAGATCTAGTTTGGATGCAGATACCTATACACGTTCTTTAACATCCCAAAAATCATTCACTATGTTGTGCACATGTGGTCCCGGAACGAATTAACAAGTGTTTTGTAAGATAGTCGAACCATTTGATCTCCTTGTATCAGGTGATGCAGTAAGGTTATTTATTACCTAGTGAACACGATGATGTTTCCTCAAATTAGAGCGCGAGCTGAATCCCTTTGGGCGCAACAAACAGACAATGCGGTCTCTTCCCTGAGTGAACGACAAAATGTTCTATTAGCTCTGTCCACCGTGCAAATGACTTCTCACATGTGCTACAAGTGTATTACTTCACACCAGTATGAACAAAAGTGTGCTTCTTGAGGTCACCGCTCTGTGAGAAGCCTTTATTGCACACCAGAGACATGTAGGCCTACCGCTTTGCTGCATGTCTACTGAACGGTGTCTTTCTAGTTGATGCATTGTTTTATTGGTCACTGCATGTGAGTCTCCCTAGGTCTTTCCACTCCTGCCTCATCTTCGCTGTTCTTGTCCATTGTTTTCCTCCCCATTTTACGAACCAGTCTGCCCTTCTGATTCTTTGTCTCCCAACGTTTCGCCTTCTTGTTCTTGGGTCCCACATCGTCATTTTGTACGTCCATCGGTTAGGATCTAATTTCGCTACATGTCCACCCCATCTCCATTTGAGTTGGTCTGCTGATGTCATAGCGTCATTCATGCCGGTTCTCCTTCTTAAATCTTCGTTCCGTATTCTATCTCTCAATGAGACATGAAGGATCTTCCTTTCCATTTTCCGTTGACATCTCTGGATCATTTGTTTTTTTTTCGATGTTAATGCCCAAGTTTGGCAACCATATAGTAACACCGGTATCACGCATTTTTCCATAACTTCAGCCTTTAAAGTGAGTTTTTGGGTCTTGTCAGCCAGTATAAACTTTAGGGACCAAAAGCTCTTCCATGCTTGTCCTATTCTTCGTTTAACCTCTTTCTCTCAACGACTTGAAAATGACATGTTCTGACTGAGATATACATATTCTTCAACATATTCCAGTGTTTCTCCGTTCACATTAATTGGGGCTTCTAACGAATTGGTCATCAGCTTCGTTTTCTTCGGGTTCATTGTAAGGCCCACTTCTTTACTTGTTTTGTCTAATTCGTTTATCATTTATTCCAGCTCTTTCGCTGAATCAGCCACCAAAACAATGTCGTCTGCGAACCGTAGATTAAATTCCTGAACTTTCTCCATGAGATGATTTATTGTTTACAAGTGGTCTGATGTACTGAAACTCTTTCTGAATCCTGCTTGCTCTATCGGTTGCTGTTCATCCAGTGCCTTTAGTCATTTTATTGGTTAGGATCTTCATAAATAGCTTGTAGAGGTTTACAATTAGGTTGATCGGTCTGTAGTTGTTTATGTCGTCCTTGGCTCCCTTTATGTGTAGAAGTATGATAATGCTTTATTTCCACTGCATTGGTACGTCTTCTGATGTGAGTATGGTATTAAATAATGTTGTGATGACTGGGATTAGGTCTTCTTCACCCCATTTTAGAAATTCATTGTAAATTCCATCTTCACCTGGGCATTTTTCGGTTTTCGTTTGTCGAATGGCTGCTCTTACTTCACTGGGTAGTATTGGAGGTGTTTCTTCCTCTAGGTTTTCTTCTGATGTATTCTGGTCCTGATGCAAGTTGGATCGTTGAGAGTTACTTGAGTATAGTGTTCTATAGAACTCTGTCGCTTGCGTCATTATCTCTTCTCTTGAGGCTTGTCTTTTTTTCGTTGTTGTCTTTTACTCCCAGTATCCAATGTTCGCCTGGAGTTAATTCTTTTCTAATCTTCTTTATTGATTTTGCGGTATCCATGATTTCTTTGACCACGTTAGTGTTGTGTTCTCTGATGTCTCTTCGGATTTGCCTTTTTGATTGTTTATTGACTTCCGCTTATTCCAACTTTTTGTGTTCGTTTTCCATGGCTTGTGATTTTAGACGTTCACTTTCTTCGATCAAACATTTGGTGCTATCCTTTAGTTTTATTCTATTTTTCATACTGTTTCCAGGTACTGACGATTGTTTGGCTGCGCGGGATATGCAATTTACGAGCTCTGTATAGTGTTGTTGGACTTTTTGCTCCGTTTGTTGGTTGAAGTCTCGTAGGTTTTTTGTAGTGCTTTTACATACTCCGCCCTGTCTATGCATCCTGGATGTGTAGTTTTGTTGTTGAAGTAGTGTCTCCTTTCTTCTTTATTCTCACTTTCAATCGTACCATTCTGTGATCTGTGTCAAACTTCAGACCATTTATCACTTGTATGATTTTCACCTCTGTTAGTCTATTGGTTAGGATGAAGTCAATTTCATTTTTGATTTTGCCATTCGGAGATTTCCATGTCCATTTGCTTTCTGTTTTTTTCTTGTAAAATGTGTTCACAATATTAAGTCTTTGTCCCAGTGCAAACTGTATTAGTCTTTCTCCTCTTTCGTTCCTTGTTCCGTATCCGTGAGGGCCCATAGGTTCTTCTTCTTCGTATTCCTTTCTTCCTACCTTGCTGTTGAAGAATCCAAATATGAATGTTGTGTGTGCTTCGTACTCGGCTAATGTGTCTTCGAGGAGCATATAGAAGTCTTCAATTTCTTCTTCCGTACTTGCTTCTGTGGGAGCATAGACTTGAATTATTATGAATGTGTTGTCATTTAATTTTAGGGATAATACTATGATTCTTTCTGAGATTCCCATAATTTCTTTAATATTGTGTTTTAAATGGCTTTTCTTAATCAAAAACCTACCCCTTTTTGTCATTTTGTATCCCCTATGAAGCTAAAGACATCCCCATTTGTTTTCTCTATTATGTCTTCGCCGTATTGCCTCACCTCACTGAGGTCTAATATATCGTACCTTACGTTTTCGAGTTATATTTCTTTATCTTGGGTTCTTAAGGTTCTAACGTTTAGTGTACCTAGTATGAGTTCTTCTTCCTTGTGTGAAGGTTGTTTCATCGTTGTGTTTGGTTGATTTCTTCTTCTCCGTTTTTTGAGGTTAAGTCTTTCCAGTGCACCCTCTTGTCATTTAACAAAATTTTCTGGTATCCAACTCTTACATTGTTATTACCCGTTTCCCTTTCTTCCCTGGCTTTCTGGCTGAGTGATGCTTGGATTTCTCTTTATTTTATTGTGAGGTCATCATCTATGAATATGTCATGTCCTCTCAGTTTGTGTTTGTTTCGGACTATTTTTAGTTTGTCTGCAAAATTTGTGAAACTAACTTTCACTATACCTCTATTGTTTCTGTCATCAACAACGTAGGTTGATTTCCTGCCGTCACTTCTTTTTCTATTGTGTCCAATATCTTCTTGATTTTGTTCTTTAGTTCGTCTTTGTTACTTTCATCATTAGTGAATTCTTTACTTTTTTCCACTATGTAATTCCTCCTTTCTCTTTGCGCCTGTTGTTCTTTTTGTTCTTCTAGGTCACTTATTCTTTGGGATAATGTTTCTATCTTTTCTTGTATTGTGTTGTCTATGTTAGTGATTTTTTCTTCTAATGAATCATTTGTTCTTTCGCAGTATTCATTCCTTTTTTAATTTCCTTTCTCATGGACTGAATTTCCTCTCTTGTTTCTTGTTTAAACTCTTCAGTTTGCTTTTTCAAATCTTTAAGTTCTGATAGTATTTCAGAAAACATACCTTACTGTAGTCTCTTTGGGGTTTTACATTGTCTGTGTGTTCTTCTTCTCCCGAGCATTCTGAGGTTGATATTTTGTTTTTTCTCTGTTTTTGCATTATGTTTTTAGTTGAGGGCTCTGTTTTGGGTGGCATATTGTTATATTTGCTAGTTACGTACTGTGATATATTTTAATCCTCTTTTTGGCGCGTGTAGTGTATTAATCTGTTTTTGCTTCATTCACTTCGTTTTTGCAATATAGTTCCTCTCACACTCATTCGCTTCTATTTAGGTGCTAAAATATGTCTATATATATTATTAAAAGTCATCACAGGTTGCTGGTTTTCTTGTGTGAGCTGATACTATGCCTGTGATTTGTTCTGTAAAACGTTCGTTATGCGCCGAATGTCCTCTTCGTTGTTGACAGGCCAGTGTCTGGTAAACGGTATGTCTCATTGTCCATACAGAGTTTCTTCAGATCACATGTTATTTTTATGGTAAGGCATTCAGACGGTTCTTTGTAGCTGTTGCTGTATGCGATTAGTGTTTTGGTGAGCTTTGTGATAATTACCTCACTAATCTCCTTCTGTTGTGCGATGTGATTAATTTCAGATATTTACCTCCAATTTGGGTGATTCCTTGTTTTCTTTCATTGTGTATTTCTTCCTCGGGTACATTTTTCACTTTTAAGCTGCGCTGATATCGTTTTACCTTGTAACGGATCCAAAAACTGTGGAGCTCGGAAATAGTGCGTGTTTACTTGACAACCTCTGTCTGATAACCGAGACCACATAAGGCTGCAATTATTATAATGTGTTTGCAATGTCCTGTAGCCTATTGCCCAGGCTAATTTCGAACTTATTTGCCTTATTTTTGGATACTTTTAACAGGAACTAATCGATGCTTTTCAGGAATGTTCCCCAAAACTCTCTCATTACCTTAACATTGACTTAAAAAAAACTGTCTTCTGGAATGTTCATGGTTCTTCATGTTTCACTGAGAGATAGAATACGGAACGAAGATATAAGAAGGAGAACCGGCATGAAAGGCGCTATGACATTAGCAGACCAGCTTAAATGGAAATGGGGTGGACATGTAGCGAGATTAGATTCCAACCGATGGACGCACAAAATCACGATGTGGGACCCAAGAACGGGAAGAAGAAACGTTGGGAGACAAAGAATCAGATGGGCAGACATGTTCGTAAAATGGGGAGGAAAACAATGGACAAGAACAGCAAAGATGAGGTAGGAGTGGAAAGACCTAGGGAAATTCACATGCAGTGACCAATAAAACAATGTATCAATTAGAAAGACACTGTTCGGTGCACATGCAGCAAAAACGGTGCATATGTCCGGTGTACAATAAAGGCTTCTCACAGAGCAGTGATCTCAAGAAGCAGAGCCTTGTTCATACTGGAGTGAGGGAATACACTTGTAGCACTTGTGGGAAGTCATTTGCACGGCGAACAGAGCTCATGGAACGATATCCCCAAACTCAATGAACGAATGTGTTTCTATATAACAGATTGTTGAAGCGAATGTTATTCCAGCGCAATATAATTTACTTAATTTTTAATCAGCTACACATCTATATAGTAGGCCCAATCAGAAAGAATGACCCCGAATGCTCCTCAGGACTTGCTCACCTGATGAGTTAAAACTGAGCAATTCCCTGCAAGTTTCAGGAGGCCATAGCCCTTATGCGATTTGCAAGGCTATTTATTATTATTTATTATTTTTAAAATGCATAATTTTAACAGCACTTACATTTACATCTAAACACTAAGCTTTATATGTTGATAGGTTCCGGGAAGATAGAGAAATTGTAGGCTACCTAGAGCAACATTTTAGTGACATATTTTAAGCAGGATTTTTCCTGTTGTATGAACATGCCAGTACCACAGCATTCCTCTTTTTCCCTTTGACGGACTAGCATCCATTTTGCTGTTCTTCCACGTCCCTTATCCCCATGCTCCTAGCGCAGCCCATTTATTATATTTTTTAAGCTTTTATCGACTAATAAAAAGAGTTGTTCCGTGAAGAACTAAATAGCCTATTGTCATATAGGCCAATCAGACTTACGCCAATTGCCTCAATTTTCGGTTTCAATTGCTGTAATAGATTCGTAGATATTGGGAACTGTGAAAATATTTCATATGGTCACTATGTTGGATTATTATATATCCAGTAGATCTTCGAGTTATGTAGGCTACATGAAGATTATTGTGAAGGTGTTTTATTCCAACTTCAATATCATGATTAGGACAGAAGAAGTAGCCTAAAAACGAGATTTTTATTTTTTTTCTCAGCCACCATCTTGTGGTTATGAAAATAATTTAAATGAATTAGATGCCATTGGATTAAAATTTATATAAGCATATACCGTATTAATTTTCACTGCGATCGGATAGTTAAATCACGAGAAACGTCCATTTGAATATTTGAAATTCGTGTCACCGCCATGTTGGATTAGTGCTCACCAGGTTATTGAACGTCCCATAGGTGAACTTATGGTTATAGCCTCTATACACATGCCAAATTTCAGTTTGATTGCTGCCTTAGATTAATAGATATTGAGAACCGTCTAAATATTTCGGTTAGTCACCTTGTTGGAATTTAATAACTTATATGCAGGCCATGGCGTTATGTACTATTGGATGAGGATTATTGGGTATGTTCATTATTCAAACGTTGATTTCGACCGCGTGATTAGAACACACGAATTAAGAATTTAATTTTGTAATTTCGCACAACCGCCATCTTGAGGTTATGTAAACAATTGAACTAAATTAGATGTCAGTGCATTGCAATTTTTATAGTAATTTCCTGTACCAAGTTTCACTGCGTTCGGATGGTTAAATCGAGAGAATAGTCTATTAATAGGTTTCAATTCGCTTGGCCGCGATGTTCGTTTTGTACTTAACAGGGCTTTGAAAGACACATCGTTGAACGTCCTG
This sequence comes from Meconema thalassinum, assembly GCA_946902985.2. Taxonomy (NCBI): domain Eukaryota; kingdom Metazoa; phylum Arthropoda; class Insecta; order Orthoptera; family Tettigoniidae; genus Meconema; species Meconema thalassinum. The sequence continues at coordinate 144,274,965 of OX336389.2, forward strand.
TTGTGCCCTTTACCACTGAACAAAATTTCTGGGTCCTATGAGTAATAGTTTCGGAGATATAGGATGCCGGTGAAAAATTTCGCACAACTGCCATGTTGGATTGGTGAGACGTAATAAAATTTGCAGGGCATGGTCGGGGTCGAATGCAATAGTAATTTCACCTTACCGAATTTCATTGAAATCGCTCCAGCCGTTTAGACGTTATTAGGGAGGGACATACACACGGACGCACACACATAGCCTACACACACACGCACGCAGACAAAAGGTGATCTCATAAACCTTTTTTTTCATAAATGAAAATAGGCTCATAAAAATATTATTTGGTGGGTTTACTAATAGAACGCATGATTGTGGGAAAGCATTAGGAAAAAGAATAATTAGATTAATATGGCCCTAAAACAACATTTTTTTTTTTTTAATGAGTCTGGGCATTCCAGAAGTGAAGCAAGTGAAATATCCTAAATGAAAAACCGTTTAGTTAGGCTATTTGTATACAATGTTGAACCGTTTGGAGTCAGCACGCTAATTTTGTAGCTTATCCAATATCTTCTTTAGCCTACTTCAGACAGCACTCTGATTAGTTTATTGGTTTCTATCACAGAACGACGGAGGAGTCGCAAACAGTTAGATCATTTTAATGGCTTGGAACTCCTTGGTCAACTGTACCGTGTAGGCCTACTAGGTGGTTGTTGAATTTTACTGATAACCTGTGTTTCTGAGTTGACTGTAGTATTGTGTAGGCTAGGTATGGGGTAGGTGTCCCTGGGCTTGGAACAAGGTAGCACACCACCATTTGCCTGGGGAAAAGGCCACTAGCCGCTGCCGGTGTCAGGATTCGATCTTTCAATATGCAGACTTGCAGCTCCTCCGTTCTGTCACGTGTGGGATTTTTAATACTACCATGTGTGAGACTAAGAGTTGTTTACCCGACCCGAGAGGAGGGCTCGCCCCATATGCCCAATTTTGCGTGTTTGATCCAGGCCAATTTGGTGGATTTTTTAGATGCTTAATATGTCGTATGAATATTACATAGGCTACAGTAAGCAGTTACTTGGATGTTTTGCAAATTTAAATCTTGGCCTGTTTTCCGTATCTGTGAGAGCCAATTTGATAACCGTCAACGGTGGAACCTAGTTATGTACGGTTTTAACTGTCCGGATAAGTGGCTAGTCTGTGAACAACAAGGAACTCAAATGGACCAACAAACAAACAAACAAACAAACTCTGACGAATTTCAAATGCGAAGTGGGGCCTTGCTCTTTTCAGTGATCCCCTTCAGTATCCAGTAAAAAGAGGATAGTGTAATGCACTGGTAAATAAGGAAGAAATGAAATGAGAACTACTGCATGGGTCCAAGCTCTGAGAATTTTGGGGGTGAAGTGACGCGGGAGGTGGGAGGAGAAGGGCCTGTCAACAGCCCGCGTGTTATCCGGAATTCCTAACTATTCCAATACTCCTAAAATAGGGACGTTGTCTAAACCACTGTGGTATTACGAATGAGTGAGTCGGTCACTGACCCATGTATTTGGTTCTGTTACTACGCACGGACCAGGTACCCTCATCACTCATCACCATCACTCCTCATCGTCCGCGATCCACACATTCTACTCAGATTCACGGAGCTTGGACTCAAGCAGTGACTACCTAATTTATACATATATTTCAAAAAAATTCTCCTCTGAAAATCTTTAATTTTTGAATGAATCCGCTTTAACTTCGGTGCTGGGGTTCTTGAGTTACACGTTTATAAACATGAGATGAGGTAACCAGTGTCAGTGGCTACGCGGCATTTCCAATCGTCAGGCTTGAGAACTGTCATTGTTCGTCATTCGTAATACAGATTTTAGTCATATCGCATCATTAGTTCCTTAACGCGCTGAGTCTCAGCATAGCCAGGGATCAATGGAGGAACACCCTACTAGGAGCGACATGGCTGGTCTACAAGGTATTTGAGAAGGAGTGAGTAAATGCAATTGAGGGTTATGTCATGCAAAAATGTAGGCTATCTCCCACAACATCTTTACACTGTAGGCCTATGAACCCTCAATTCCGCCACTCATGTAGATAATTTACTACCGTACTCTGTTGCTGCTGGTATTCCATAAATACATCAGATTAATTATATTTCCTTCCTAAAGTGTCTGCAACTTTCTCTTCCCATAACCAAGTTTGCTGACATCAACAGCATCATTTCCTGCCTGTGAATAATTGTTTAACAATACATTGGTAATAACTAAAAGTTTTTTTTCACTTAATATACTAATTTCCACTCCACAAAGCACACATCATTTGGGAAACCAGGTTGACCAAACAGAATTGTTTTAGACACAACTACTAACGCCCTGTTTTGATCTTGACACTTTAAAAACATGTCGTCATTAGCATCATTGGAGATCAATGCACTTAGGACACAGCTAGCAGTGTCAGCAATGTGGTACTCTAGGTCGGATGGAACAGTGAGACCAACAGGCTTGGTTTCAGGAAAAGACAAGCATGACGGCAAAAATCTGGAAAAATAGTAGGCAGGGCTCCTGATGCCAATTTCAATCTATTCCATTCTACAGATGAGTCCTTATATTTCTCTGCTATAATAATATCACTTTCGTGAAAATGATTTGTGCAAACTACAGACCATTTCGAAGGTTTACAGTCCTTCCGAGGAATTTTTCTAATCCAGGCCTGGCGTAGATTTTCGTCACTTGGGAACCTAAACACTGGTGTGTAGTCTCCCTTACTTGGATAATTTGCGTTACAGTTAGGGACACAACATTTACCTGGCAGTGTTACGGTGCTGAAACATTCCTAGAAAATCAAAGTTTAAAACATGAAGTACTTGTCATACCGTATTTAAAAATACCGGTACCATATTTGCCAGATATAAAGCACACTCGTAAGTGTGTTCTCGATTAGGGATTACAGTTAAAAAACTCACATGGAAAGGTAGTATAAACGCTACTATAAAGCGTAAGAGACAAAATATAGAAGGAAATATCCCTGTGAGATAAACAAGAACACCTGCCAGACTGAACGTTCCCTTCGTGTTCCCGCTTCACAAGGATAGCCCTATGACTGATGAACATGTTTCCAAGTCTCAGCCTTCCGACCTGTCTAGAGTCAACCGTGAGACGTCACATGTTGTTGTTGTTGTTAAAAGATGGCGGCCAAGATGGTGGCCAAAATGGCGGGCCAAGATGGTGTGACGTCACAACGAGGTGTGATCGAAAAGTTCCAAAATGTTAACCCATAGCCTACTTTCCTGGTGACGTCACAACGAGGTGTGATCAAAAATTTCCAAAATGTTGCTCCATATCCTACTTTCCTGGTGACGTCACAACGAGGTGTGATCAAAAAGTTCCAAAAATGTCGTCCCATAGCCTACTTTCCTGGTGACATCACAACGAGGAGTAATCAAATAGTTTCAAAATGTTTATTCATAGCTTACTTTCCTGGTGACGTCACAACGAGGTGTGGTCAAAAAGTTCCAAAATGTTGACTCATAGCCTACTTTCCTGTTGACATCACATACTTACCCGCCATACATTCAGGGGCAAAGTCGATATCTCCCGAACGCAAGGTCGGATTTTGACGAATGAGGTGTCGTTGAACTCGAGCCGACACTCTCTTTCCAATCAATAACCTATTCCCCCAAATAAAACCTACCCCTATAGTCCGGGCCAGCTTAAGTAAGTTACTAGATCAAGACAGAGTAGGCAACATTACCAGCCGTCCCCTATGCCTACGTAAATGTTGTTTATGGTTGCATTTCTTGAAGTTAAGTTGTTTTCAGGTGCGAGCACATTGTCGCCAACCCTGCTTAAAATCTCGCCATCTCCACAGACCGTAATACCAGTAAAATTTTGTACCACACAGTTGCCGACAAGGGTCTGGCGATAACTCCCAGAATGCATTTTTCACAAAGTCAGCCAACATTATAATTACGACTTACACTAATGACTTATTATTTGAATAATTTCACAGTTTTCTTTGGAATTTCAAGTCTAATGAAGTTGTAACAAGTTGTACAAGGTAAGTACTACTAATATACATCGATTAAAACAGTTTTTACAGTTATTATGGATTCTTTATATGTGTGTGTCAAATCCACTAGTCTTGAGATGTTTCGAAGCTTTTATTTAATTAATTTTTGAATAAATTCTTATTTAGATTTCATCATGACGCCTAAAAAACACGAGAACAAGATTAGAGATTATTGGAGAAACTCTACGAAGATCACTACGATTTGAGTAATTAGGCCTAGCCTAGACCTATACAATTAAAAGTACAAAGCCATTTAATCGTTGTTTTATTTATTTTTATATTCAGTCAGAGCACAAATAACGTAATAAAGAACCTTAATGGTCTTTGGAAATTTTGAAATAGTCTTCAGACTGCATTTTCCATATAGGCCTAATTCAAACATAACCTAAAATATAGCCTATGTAAGTTCTCTCTCGGGAATATATTCTTAGGTTCAATTCGCCTTGTAATATTGTTATGTATCTTATTATCGACTTCCAAATGCCGTCAGCCATAATATTATAATACATTGCACATGTAACTCTTAAACTCGGAAGTAGGCCTATTCTATGATTCACACTCGGTTAGTGGTAGTGAATGTATTGGTGATTATTTAAGTTATGTAGCTTATAACTTATGTACTTGGCTACTGATCTATAGCCTACTTAGTAGTAGGCAGATAAAATATTTATATTAGGCCTATTTTTATTTGTTTCAGTCATGGTTGCGACAGAGTAGTGTGGTGCCCTTCAACGAACTTCAAGGGTTGTGCAACATGAATCAATCATAATTCTGAAGAGCCATATACTCACATGTGAATGGGATGTGCACTGCGCTTGAATCACTTGTGCATATTTTCAGAGAATACCAACAATATCTCATAGCTCTCTTCTAGTTCTCGACATAAATTACTGCACCACTGAATTATGTAATGTTGGGTGAGACAAAGTCACTGTTCGCTACTTGATTAGATGACACAGTTCGGACGAAGCCACTGGTTGCAATATGTTATAAATATTGCTCGCATCTATAGCTGAGGCTACTTGTATTATTAATTCTGAATGAAAGTAGAATGCGACTTATACATTTGCATCGGACATGAATGTGACTTTTACATACCTTGTGTCCTTGTTTCATCTTCTGGCTGATATTACGTATTGAAATTAGGAACCCTGGTCACTACTGCACTTCATTATATGTGCATAAGTGCATAAATATGAGTTTTTATTTATTGCTCTTTAAAAACGGCTGCCATGTTCCAACAGCGCTTGCATCTCGTTCAACTGTCAACAAGGCCCACTCTAGAGGCACACACCGATGCGCACACATTGTTGCCAACATGTGGGATACAAAATCGGCTTCCTTTGGTCATAAATGAATATTCTTTCTAGAATTACCTCCCTCGAGAACAGTGCAAACCGCATCAAAATCCATCCAGTGGTTCTCGAGATTACCCGCTTCCTTCAGCTCAATGGCTTATCCGCCGAACTGTCAGAACACATCTCGAAAAGTACAACTCTAGAATAGACGACTGTCTGGACGAAACCATTGGCCGCTACTAGGCCAGGTGACTGTGGGATGAAAATTACTGCTTTTAATACAAGCAAGGGGGTCTGGGGTATACGCCCCAGGTTAGGTTTGTATGTAAAGCCTTATTCCGGGTTCACCACGCTCGAAATAAGAGGCAAGACCAGTGCCAAACAATAATGTTGGCACTGCTGAAAAATGTAAATAATACCCTTTAGCGATAAAATGTTCAACTCTTGTATCTTAGCCACATTACATAAGTTACTTCGGAGTAGTGACACTCCGTAGTTGCTTGTTGTGTTTCTCCTACCAGCTGTGAACACTATGATTTGTGTCATGGATTTGTATGTTAATTGCATGAATCTTAATTTCATGGCTTGTTTTCGTTTATCGAAAAGTGCTGTGATGGCTGACCAATAATTGTTAGGTCGTTATGCCATACAAACATCACCCCTGGTTTTTGTCACGCACAGTTTGGGTAGACACGCATCAATAATTTTCATCCAAACCAATGGAATCCTTGCGATCAGCGTTCATTACAGTGGTAAATACGGTTATACATACAAAAAAAAACTAACCTGGGGCTTACGCCCAGTAGTGCAATCAGTAATTTTCGTCCAGACTGTCTTCTAACCTAGTAGCGACCAATGGTTTCGTATAACTAAGAAGAGCCCTATTCTTTCTTTTTTTTCACATAATTGCAACATTACATGTGTCGCCTAATTTAGGCCTATTTTGTATCGGATATGTTGGTAACTAATGATGTCAGTGTGATCGCTGCAGCAATTTCACATACTAAATATGCTGTCGAACATGGCTGCGGTTGTTAAATATACAATAAATAAAAACACATGTTTAAGTGATTTAGCACATATATCCGGTGCAGAAGTGATCAAGGTTAGTAGTTACAATTGATAATGCCCCCACCCCCTTCGCCAAAATATGAAATATGGTATGAAAATGATATGTTATCAACGTGAAAGTGAAAAGGAAAAGAGTGATACGTTACAGAATTAATCTGAAATTTCCCTACAGTATATAAGTCGTGTTGTAAAGGGGATAGCGGGTGGGTTAGAGACAGCGAAGCAGAAAACATCTATTAGGACATCATTTCCACAATTATTATTCATCATTACACAAGGTATTTAGGCTAATTTAAGTATTCTACTTGGTTCATCACTTCTGAAGTGTTACCTCTATTACGGTACGTATGTCGTTTTGCCTTGAACATTTTAGCTTGAAGACGGGCTATTATTTTATGTAATTTCTTAATTTATTCCACTAATATGTATCAGTTTTCCAATATTTGCATTATTCATGTAAATTTTAGATGGTTGGCTACAGAAAATACTGAAACCTGTTTTACAAAACGCTTTAACTCACAAATTTCGTTACATATTTTTGCAAATCTTACAATTTTCTATTTTTAGTAATGTTCTTTTGGGCTGTTTTTTTTCTTTTTTTCAAACAAAACAGTGTTAATATTTGCACTGCACAACACCACTCGTCACTAAAAACAAGTGTTTCCACCCTTAGAGTCTATGACAGCTTGTAAACGCTCAGGCATACTGTTCACAACTCGTCGAATGACATTTGCCGGGATGCGATCCCATTCCTCCAGCAGCGATGTTCTCAGTTGTGCCAAGGTGGTGGGGTCACACTGTCTGACTTTCTTTCCAGGCATATCTCGTACGTGCTCGATGGGGTTTAAGTCAGGACTACGAGCTAGCCAGTCCAGGGTTTGAATCCCCACTTCCTGCAGATATTATACAACACAGCGAGCAGTATGAGGGCATTATCCTGCACCAGTATGAAATTCTGACCAATGAAAGGCGCATAGGGCATCACATGGTTCATCAGGATCTCTTCGATGTGCCTTTGGGAATTGAGTGTCCCGTGATCGATGCACACCAACTCAGTGCGGGCCATAATGTTGATGCCACCCCACACCATAACAGAGCCACCTCCAAAAGGAGTCCTGGAGGAGAAAGCAACAGGGCTGTACCTCTTCCCGCGCTTTCTCCACACTCTTTCTCTTCCATCAGGAGATCTAAGATTAAAGCGACTCTCGTCAGTGAAGAGAACAGAGGCCCACTGCTCGTGTTCAACAAATGCCAGTTGTTATTCCTAGAACAACAATAAGCGAGCGGCAACACTCATAACCCTTAAATGCTTCCAGTGCACTTCCCGCCATCGAAGATTGGGTAATTGGTGGTAATAAACCACCCTAAGAAATGTCATATTATCAATTACTATTCACGGATGTTTCAGATGTGTGTTCTAATGCGTGAAAAGCTTTTAAAATGTGATTACATCTTTTTCATGGCTAATTTTATACTATTTATATTACATTTTTAACTGTTCCACTTTTTTTTTTGCCGGTCTGTGTATTACTCCGTCGATAAAGCTTGCCTTTCAACGCGTGTATTTAACTACAGTACAGCCGTCGAGTGTCCGGCTCTGACATTTCTCATGAGGGAGGGAGACAGCGTTGCCGGTTCCGTACCGCGAAATATAAAACAGCGTGGACTACAAAAAATATTTCACATGTTTTTAAATGAATTCTGACGAACCACTGACCATATTACTAAAGTAATATAATTACGCACAGTTAACAGGTAAGTGTGCACACACAAGACAATAAAACAACAAACCTGCACTAACACAAAGAGCAACAGAAGAGAGCCCTTGCAACATCGAGCTAAATTTAAAGACCGGCTTACCGGGAAAACCGCTGTTTGGTACAGGTGACAACATTCTTCATGGTATTAAGCGACTTTGCCAACCTAGGAGGAAATCCATTGCGGTCGAAGAATTTAGGTTTTGTAACCGCAAAATGTCGGAATAACACAATGATGCATAAAATTGCAAATAGGGTGTGGGACTTCCACGTTACATAGTGAAGATGCTAGAGAAGAATTAAAATGATGGCAAGTTTCAAGGTTCTATTAACAGCTTCTCATTGCCGTAAGTTGGCATATTGTTCTCTCTACCCCTCTTCTCCCACCATCGCCAAACGTCAGAGCCGGACACTCAGCGGCTGGGCTGTAGTCAATTTGTCAGTGAATTCAGTGAATTTTCTGCAAGTGGCTTTTAATGTGCCAGGTGACGAAAGATCAGGAGAGTATTCTACCAACCATCTCGCGCTGTGCCGCTAGCAATTTTTTGGCAGTTGGTCCTGGTTCGATTTTTGGCTCTGCCAAGAAATTTTAATTTTGGTCTGAGGGATAGAACAAGGCACACTAAGCCTCGTGAGGCAAAACTGAGAAGAGGAGGGTTCGCTCCCCATCTTAGCCATCTTGGAACTGGTTTCCGCACTTCTACTCCAGGCAAATACCGGGATGGTTCCTAATTTAAGGCCATGGCCGCCTCGTTCCCAATCCTCATCTGAATAATAAATGCACACACTAATACAGCCATCACAATAACACAGGTTATGAGACAAATTCCACATGTCCAAGTACACAGATCTTCATGACCATGATGTCGCAAAGCCCCAAACTCAACGAACAACTGCTGCTTTCTACCATTCCAAGAAGAAATCTTAAGAGTTGCCATTACAGTTTTATGCCCCTAAAATCCACGATTAGTTCGAATGGATTTAGGCCTGAGCATTGGATCAACCATCTTCTTGCATCTCAATAGGGATTTGCCAATAGGCTATCAATAGCTTGTCTCAATTCTACTTCCATATATGTAGGCCTATACATGCAAGAAATGAGTATGGTACTTATCAAAAAAAAAGAAATAATAAGCTAATATGTACCCCACTATTCTATTTTTCTCCTACTCCTAAATCCTTCTCTGAACACTCATCTTAAAACAGAATGGTCTGCATTTTTGGACTAATTATAAAAATGTAGCCGATAAGAAGAAATGAACATGCTCATCTTTAGCTCCCCGGCAAAACTGGAAAAACCTCCAGTAAGTATTAATGTTTCTGATCTTATGCATTTTATATGATGCTTTAAAAATCAAACTAGAAGAGCTAATTTAAGTTAACTTCACTACCATAATACTGCTTAAGAGTTAGACTGTTGAGGACTGATGACCAAGATGTCCCTAACTTGAGCAAGGACTGCTTCACTACTTTATGTAAAATGTAAAGGGCCTTTACGTAGTTTGGATCATTTGCGTACGTGTTACAAGGATGTGTGTGCTGACTTTTTGGTGTTAAATGATGTAGGTTGGCAACTCCAAGTGTGGCTGCCATGTTGGTATTCTTGTAACTTATTTAAGGTGTCCCAGACTATACTAGGGGGTGAAATTATAATTTTTCGAAAATCTGGGAGTTGGATTGCTAATAGGTTATTAAACATTATTACACATAAAGCGCATGCATACAGCCGATTACCCTATGATTTAACATTTTTGTTTTTGTTTTAACGCATGCGCTCTTGTTTTTGTAAGAGGGTGGGTGATGAATCGCAGAGGCTTATGCAGCGGCAAGGCATGCCAGTGTCATTCATTGCTATTTGATGAATCATGGATCTCAGAGGCTTATGCGATTACCACGCTTGCCAATTCATTCATCGCTATTTCATAAATCATGGATTGTACTGTAATGATAGAAAAAACAATTGCAAGAATGATTGCCGAGCCACAGGATATGGCATCGACCAAGATAATAGCCATGCTTGCAAATGCATTAGTCGATATTTTAATGAACCATGAATCGCAGAGGCTTTTGCCATGGTTTGTAGCAGGCAATCGAACTCGAGATACTTTAAGCCAAAGCCTAGCACGCTAACCAGTTAGCTATGGGATGTGAAACAGAGTCGGCTGCTAAAGCCTGTCGCACTTTCCTGGGGGAATAATTAAATGAATAAGCGATGAAATGAAATGAAAGTGGAAAGTGTTGCTCGACTGAGCGATCAGGGAATGGAATGAATGAACCTCCCCATTTAGCGATGATGGTATGAAACCATGTAGGCTGCTAAAACCTGTTGCACTCTCTTGGAGCAATGATTAAATTAATAACAAATTAAATGAAATAATAGTGTAAAGTGTTGGTTGACCAACTTGGTTAGGGAAGGGAATGAATGAATGAAGTCCTCATTTAGCAGCGAGGATATGAAACGGTGTTGACTGCTAAAGCCTGTCGCACTTTCCTGGCACAATGATTAAATGAATGGCAACTGAAATGAAATGATAGTGTAAAGTATTGCTTGATTGATCGGGTCAGGGAATGGAATGAGTAAAGTCTCCATTAAACAGTGAGGTTATGAAACGGTACCGGCTACTAAAGCCTGTCGCACTCCCCTAGGATAATGATTAAAAATGACAAATGAAATAAAATGATTGTGGAGAGTGTTGCTAGAATGAAATAGTAACAGGGAAACCCGGAGTAGCTAGAGATTGGAAGAGAACAAGTGTTAACCAAGTGTGGTCGACAGGAAAGAGACGGAGAGGAGACCGGCACAAGTAAGTGGAAGCATTGCTGAACACAATTGGAGCCCTGTGGACGCTAACCCACGTTCCACTAGATGTAAGTCCCTGGGGAGAAACATGAATCACTACTGCTTGCTGGCAGGCATGGAGTGTAACCTCGGGATAATGAAAACTGCAACTCTTGCATGATGCCAGTGTTAAATTACACATTCTCTAAACACGCTGCCTGTCAGATAACATGCAAGAAGATAGTATGTATCACTGTGTGAATTATTGAATGTTAAAATGAAATCGACTGTGGATCTATTGAAAAGGAATCGTCTTGGCATTTGCCTGGTGGTGAAAATGGAAAATCACGAAAACCCATTTTCAGATGACTCAGGTGGGTTTCACACTCACACTTTCTCAATGTCAGCGAGGTATGAGGTAGCATGTTAGCACTCTCGATCACTGTTGATTTTACCCTTTCTAAGATTAGCTTTTCCATGAACTAAGCATGGAATCCTGCCTCAACCGCCATGAAAGTAGGGAGAGATGACCTGATAGTTTTACTGTTTTAAGGGATAAGAATCCACTCTCAAGTTACCTTTGTAGCGTAGCGGTTAGCATGATTAGCTGCCACCTCAAGACCCTGGGTTTGATTCCCAGCTCTGTCATGAAATTTGAAAAGTGATATGAGGATTGAAACAGGGTCTACTTAGCCTTGGGATGACTCAAATGTGTACAGGAGGATTTGATTTTTACTTCAGCCATTCTTGAAGTGGTTTTCAGTGGGTGCAAAAGTGGGTGCATAAGTGGATGAGAAATTGGGTGCAATAGTGGGTGCAAAAGTGGGTGAAAAAGTGCGTGCAAACGTGGATGCAAAGGTAGGTGCAAAAGTGGGTGCAAACGAGGGTGCAAAAGTGTGTGAAAAGGTAGATGCAAATTAGGGTGGAAAAGAGGGTGTAAATGTGGGTGCAGTTTATAGTAGACACAATTTTTAATAGAATGTGATTTGAGTAAATGTAATTTCTAAACCCAAGTAGTGAGTAGTCGGTTGGTTTTGATCTTTTTCACGCGTAAACATGTCACATACACTGGTGATGGATACTCATGGCTTAAAGGTCAATGTATTTGATTGAGTGAGAACCATAGTTAGAATAAATACCCTTAATCTTAGAACATGATTCAAGTAATATTTCATTTTACATAGTGCTAACCAATGTCTATGGTAAGTTAAGTTCATTCGATAATATAAATAATAGTTTAAAGTGGGTGTAAAGCTAGGTGCAAAAGTGAGTGCAAAAGTGGGTGTAAAAGTGTGTGCAAAAGTGGGTGCAAACGTGGGTGAAAAAGTGGGTGCAAAAGTAGGTGCAAAAGTGGGTGAAAAAAATGGGTGCAGTTTATAGTAGGCACAATTTTACTAGAATGTGATTTGAGTAAATGTAATTTCTAAACCCAAGAAGTGAGTAGTTTGTTAGTTCTAATCTATGCACGCGTAAGCATGTCACATACACTGGTGATGGATACTCAAGGCATTAAGGTCGATGTATTTGATTGAGTGAGAACCATAGTTAGAATAGATATCCTTGATCTTAGAACATGATTAAAGTAGTATTTCATTTTACATAGTGCTAACCAATGTCTACGGTTAGTAAAGTTCACTCGGTAATATAAATAATAGTCTAATGTGGGTGCAAAGGTAGGTGCAAAAGTGGATGCAAAAGTAGGTGCAAAAGTAAATGCAAAAGTGGGTGCAGATTATAGTAGGCACAATTTTTACTAGAATGTGATTTGAGTAAATGTAATTTCTAACCCCAAGTAGTGAGTAGTCGATTGGTTTTGATCTATGCACACGTCAACATGTCACATATACTGGTGATGGATACTCAAGGCCTTAAGGTCAATGTATTTGATTGATTGAGTGAGAACCATAGGTAGAATGAATACCCTTAATCTTAGAACATGATTAAACTAGTATTTCATTTTACATAGTGCTAACCAAAGTGTACGGTATACTAGCTAAGGAATTATTCATAAAGTCATTGAATATAAACCCTCTAAAATATACCTACCTTGATACTCCTTTTTATAGTCCCAGCAGTCAGCTTGATGATTGTTTGAGAGGTGGGAGAGACATTCAGTTGGGAAATAATGATATAGCTTATCATAACAGTGATGCATGTTTAAGACGAGTTGTTAATTATTAGTGGAATGAATGGTAAATGACTTTTATTGACCCATAAACTTTAGGATTAAAACAACAACCAAAATGTATATCATCACTGCTATGATTTCCAAAAATAAAAACAAGCATTTTTTGTTTATTCAAAACGTACCATACATCGATGATTGTTCTTACCTTCATAAAGCAAATATACAGGTTGACTACTTGTATTGATATGTTGAAAAACATCATCAGGCTCGTTTTCAAAAAGTGAAGGGAGAAAAGTTTCAAACTCTTTCTAAATGCAAAGAGCGCGGTTTTCAAATTTAGTGTTTTTATTCTATGTATGCGAAAAGGTGTATGAATAGGCAAGTTGCTCATCTTCTTGAGTTCAAGACCACAGGCTTGACCGATAGCATTCAAACCTTCCATGGTAGTCTATAAGCAAAAGAGAATAACTATGACACTCTATTCTCAACATTGTTACAACAAGATGAACATGGACATTTGATAAATCTGTAATCCAATTACAAACAGTCAAGTTGTTGTAACACTGATTTCCAAACTCGTATTGTCAGTGGCATCTAGTAATGAACATGAACACTGGATAGAATGTTAATCAAATCACAAATGGTCAAGTTGTTTTAACATAAATTTGCAAATTTGTATTGTCAATGGCAGTCTACATGAACACTGGATAGAGCGTTAATCAAATCACAAATGGCCAAGTCATTTTAGCACGGATTTGCAAACTTTTATTGTCAGCTGCATCTAGTAATCAACTTGGACACTGGATAGAGCATTAATCAAATCACAAATGGTCAAGTCGTTTTGACATGGATTCAAAAATAGTATTGTCAATGGAATCAAGTTGACAACATGAACATTGGATAAAGCATTAATCAAATTACAAACGATCAAGTTGTTTAAACACGGATTTTCAAACTCGTATTTTCAGTGGCATCTAGTAATGAACATGAACACTGGATAGAGTGTTAATCAAATCACAAATGGTAAAGTTATTTTAACACAAATTTGAAAACTTGTATTGTAAATGGCACCTAGTTGTCAACATCAACATTGGATAGAGCGTTAATCAAATCATAAATGGTCAAGTCATTTTAACACAGATTTGCAAACTTGTATTGTCATTGGCATCTAATAAACATGGACACTGGATAGAGCGTTAATCAAATTACATATGGTCAAGTCATATTAACACAGATTCGCAAAATAGTATTGTCAATGACATCTAGTTGTGAACTTTGGCATTTGATAGAGCGTTAATCAAATTCAAATGGTCAAGTCGTTTTAACACATATTTGCAAAATATTATTGTCAATGACAATTAGTAGTGAACATTGGCACTTAATAGAGCGTTAGTATTGTCAGTGCCATCTAGTAGTGAACATTGGCACTTGATAGAGCGTTAATCAAATCACAAATGGTCAAGTTGTTTCAACACGAATTCGCAAAATAGTATTGCCAGTGCCATCTAGTAGTCAACATGGGCACTTGATAGAGCGTTAATCAAATCACAAATGGTCAAGTTGTTTCAACACGGATTCGCAAATTAGTATTGTCAATGACATCTAGTAGTAAAAATTGGCACTTGTTAGAGAGTTAATCAAATCACATATGATCAAGTCGTTTTAACACAGATTTGCATAATAGTACTGTCAATAACATCTAGTAGTGGATAGTGGCTCTTGATGGAACTTTAGAAATGTCAGTGCCATCTAGTAGTGAACATTGGCACTGGATAGAGCGTTAATCAAATCACAAATGGTCAAGTTTTTTCAACACGGATTCGCAAAATAGTATTGTCAGTGCCATCTAGTAGTGAACATTGACACTTGATAGAGCATTCATCAAATCTCACCTACATGTTTAGTTATTAAAAGGGTATTCACTTATAATATAGAACTGCTGTTGCCAATTGAATTAGATATAACCAGTAAACCAACTATCTGTAAATAAATAAACCAATCAATCAATCCATTCATTTCAATCCATCACTTACACATTGAGTTTAATCTATTAAATGCATACCTCTCAAATATTTTTCTTTTACCAAGTAACGCCACTGCTTTTTCTCGATTAACTTGTATATAAATGATAGCACTGCAGCACTAATCACCTGGCATGTAACTAATGAGTGGCAATGATAGGATATGACCTTGCTTTTATATTGTTCAATATTGCCAGCTTGCAAAAAATTGTCTACGCATGATTGAGCGAAATAGAATAAATCACTGTAGTTTCACTTCAAGATTCAAAATTAATATAATATATGCAACGAGCCTATAATGGCTATAATTAAGACACGAATATTTTTACAAAATGAGCGTATGCGAGTTTTATAATTTCCATTCGAGTGGCTTAATTACCATTATAGGCGAGTTGCATACGACTGTTTATGTTCGACGATAATTATAACTTTATTATATGTTTTAACATAAATATTCATAAATATCTGTTCAGTCACTAGAATGTCGTGATCGGGTGCTGCGGTGAGTAGTATATCTCTGTTTTCCATGCTCTCTGGAAAACTGACACTTGCGCTCTGTGTGCTTCAATGCCATATGTTCAGATTGTGTATTCAGTTAAACTGTCACCGAAGTCGTTCCAATACAACGCGCTGTGTAGAAATTGGATTTGAGGATATTAAGGAACAGTGCAATTTCTTGTCTCATATTCACAAGTTTATTTACGCGAACATATGGACGGTGCACTTTCGGTAATTTATATAGACGTGTTGGATTTTGAGCGCATGCGCGAAGGTATCCTTATCTAATTGGTCACATAACTGTTTCTTGAGCTCTGATTGGTGGGAGAAACTGTTTCATAATGAAAAATATTGTTATAATGAGCCTCATTATGATACAGTTTTCTGACACATAATAGCTGGGTCGAACATAACTTCAAGATTCAAAATTAATATAATAGTACAATATGCAACGAGCCTATAATGGCTATAATTAAGACACGAGTATGTTTATAAAACGAGCTTTAGCGAGTTTTATAATTTTCGTACGAGTGTCTTAATTACCATTATAGGCGAGTTGCATGCGACCGTTTATGTTCGACGATAATTATAACTTTATTACATGTTTTAATATAAATATTCATAAATATCTCTTCAGTTACTAGAATTCTGTGATCGGGTGGTGCGCTAGGTAACATATCTCCGTGTTTCAAGCTCTCTGGCCGACCGACGAATGCGCTCTGTGTGCTTCAATGCCAGATGTACAGATCGTGAACCAGTATTCAGCAAAACTGTCACCGTAGTCGTCACCGTTTGAAATCAACACACTGAGTAGAAATTGGATTTAGGTATATTAAGGTACAGTGCTATATCTTGTCTCATATTCACCAGTTTATTTACGCGAACGCACGGACGGTGCACTTCCGGTAATTTATATAGATATGTTGGATTTTGAGAGCATGCGCGAAGGTATCCTTATCTAATTGGTCTAAGAAATGTTTCTTGAGCTGTGATTGGTGGGAGAAACTGTTTCATAATGAATAATAGTGTTATAATGACCATCATTATGATACAGTTTTCAGACACATAATAGTCAGGGTCGAACATAAACATTTTTAAATTACCAGACATTCATATTCTTTCCATATGTTAAACGGAAATATCATACACAATAAGTTTTCAATTTACGCTTATCAGCAATACCTGCTTATTTCAAACAGGATCGCTGATATAGCAAGACAACATCCTGCTTCAATATCACGGGGATCCCAGCTGAGTCTGGCATTGCTTCCACTTACTTGTGCAGGGCTCCCCTATGTTTTCCTTCATGTCGACCTCACTCGGTCAACACTTGTTCTCTTTACACTGCCAATAGTATTAGTGTATCCGAGGCCTAGGGAGTCTTTCACTTTCCAACCTTAATCGCCCCTCGTCTGATCTTTGCTGATACCCTGCTAGGGGGTCAACTTTCTTTTTCTTTTCATATTATCTTTGCCTTTTGCTCAAGCATCTCAAAGAGGCATGGTGTATGTAGTCCACTACTTTTAATGGATATTGAATATGGTTACACCCTCAAAAGCTCTCGACTAGTGCGTTTAAAAGTTGACAACCGCCTAAGAAATTCCTTTGAGGCTGATTCATAGCTTTGCTCGCTTTGCTATAATTTTATCCTCCAGGATCAGCTTTTCCCATGAACAAAGCAAGGGATTCCACCTCTACCACCACTGAGGGCAGTGTCCTGCAGCTTGAGAGTATGTGTCGGGGTTACAACTGGGGGTGTGTGATCACCAAACCGCTCAAGAGGTCTCACCAGCATGGCGTGCAGGAGCCTCATAAAGGGATAAAAAGAGTGGGAGGATTGAGCAATGAAGTGGGAAGGAGGCAGCTGTTGCCTTACGGTATATATCACCCCAGCATTTTGCCCAATGAGAAAGTGAGAAATCACAGAAAACCATCCAAAAATGGCTAAAGTGGAAACGGAACCCCCTCTACTCACTTGGGCCTGGGCCGAGCCTGATTATACCCCGTTCCAGTTCTCGTAAGTAGGGGGGGCAGTAAGAGTTCTAACGCACCCCGTCAGCAGTTTTTGAATTTTGCGCACTTTAAATCCAAGATGGCGGCGATGACGTCACACGATGGCGGTCAAGAAGGCGGCTAACCAAAATGGCGGCTAAGCAAATTGGCGTCTAACAAAAATGGCGTCTAACCAAAATGGCGGCCATGGCTTAACTAACCTAGCCTAACCTAACCTCACCTACGAGGTGCGATCGAAAAGTTCCAAAATGTTGCCCCATAGCCTACTTTCCCCGTGAAGTCACAACTAGGGTTGATCAAAGAGTTCCAAAAATGTTGAACCTTAGCCTACTTTCCTGGTGACTTCGCAACGAGGTGTGTTCAAAAATTCCAAAATGTTCACTCATAGCCTACTTTCCTGGTGACGTCACATACTAACCCGCCATACATTCAGGGGCAAAGCCGATATCCCCCGAACGCATGGTCGGATTTTGACGAATGAGGTGTTGTTGAAATCGGGCTGACACCCCGTTTCCAAAATTCCAAAATGTTGACTCATAGCCTACTTTCCTGGCGACGTCACCTGGCAAAGTCGATATCCCCCGAACGCATGGTCGGATTTTGATGATTGAGGTGTCGTTGAAATCGTGCTGACACCCTCTTTCAAAAATTCCTAAATGTTGACTCAGAGCCTACTTTCCTGGTGAAGTCACATACTAACCCTCGATAGATTCAGGAACAAAGCCGATATATCCCGAATGTATGGACGGATTTTGACGAATGAGGTGTCGTTGAACTCGGGCTGAAACCCCCTCTCCAAAATTCCAAAATATTGACCCATAGCCTACTTTCCTAGTGACGTCACATACTACCCGCCGTACATTCAGGGGCAATACCGCTATCCTCCGAACGCATGATCGGATTTTGATGAATGAGGTGTCGTTCAAATCGGGCTGACACCCCCCTTTCCAAAATTCTAAAATGTTGACCCATAGCCTACTTTCCTGGTGACTTTACATACTAACCCGCCATACATTCAGGGGAAAAACAAATATCTCCCGAATGCATGGTCGGATTTTGGCGAATGAGGTGTCATTGAAATCGGGCTGACACCCCCTTTCCAAAATTCCAATATGTTGACCCATAGCGTACTTTCCTGGTGACGTCACACACCACCCTTCCGTACATTCAGGAACAAAGCCTATAACCCCTGAACGCATGGTCGGATTTTGACGAATGAGCTGTTGTTGGAATCGGGCTGTCACTCCCTTTCCAAAATTCCAAAATGTTGACTCATAGCCTAATTTCCTGGTGACGTCACATAATAACCTTGCAAAGTCGATATCCCCCGAACGCATGGTCGGATTTTAACGAATGAGGTGTCGTTGAAATCGGGCTACACTCAATTTCAAAAATTCCAAAATGATGACCCACAGCCTACTTTCCTGGTGACGTCACATGCGAACCCGCCATAGATTCAGGAACAAAGCTGATATCTGCCGAATGTATGGTCGGATTTTGACGAATTAGGTGTCGTTGTACTTGGGCTGACACCCCCTTTAAAAATTCCAAATTATTGACCCATAGCCTACTTTCCCGGTGATGTCACAACGAGGGGTGATCAAAGAATTCCAAATATGTTGACCCATAGCCTACTTTCCTGGTGACTTCGCAACGAGGAGTGATCAAAAACTCCAAAATGTTGCCTCATAGCCTACTTTCCTGGTGACGTCATATACTAACCCGCCATGAATTCAGGAGCAAAACCGATATCCCCCGAACACATGGTCGAATTTAGACGAATGAGGTGTCGTTGAAATCGGGCTGACACCCCCTTTCAAAAATTCCATAATGTTGACTCATAGCCTTTTTTCCAGGTGACTTCACATACTAACTTGGCAAAGTCGATATCCCCCGAACGCTTGGTCGGATTTTGACGAATATGGTGTCGTGGAAATCGGGCGAACACCCCCTTTCCTAAATTCCAAACTGTTAACCAATAGCCTACTTTCCTGGCGACGTCACATACTAAACCGCCATATATTCATGGGCAAAACCGATATCCCCCGAACGCATGGTCGGATTTTGACGAATGAGATGTCGTTGATCTCGGGTTGACACCCCCTTTCCAATGGCCAACCTATTTCCACCCCCCTTTCTAATGGACAACATTGCTTTCCAATGCATTCATCGCTATTTGATACATCATGGTTTGTATTGTAATGGTTGAAAAACCAATTGCATGAATGATTGTCGAGCCACAGGACATGGTATTGACCAAGACAGCAGCCATGCTTGCATTAGTCGATATTTGAATGAACAATAAATCACAGAGTCTTATGCCAAGGTTTGTAGCAGTCAATCGAACTCGAGATACTTTAAGCCAAAGCCTAGCGCGCTAACCAATTAGCTATGGGATGTAAAACAGTTTCGGCTAATAAATCCTGTCGCACTTTCCTGGTTGAATGATTAATGAATATCCGATGAAATGAAAAGATAGTGGAAAGTGTTGCTCGACTGAGCGAAAACAATTGCGAGAATGACCACCAAGGTGCAGTAAACGTATAACCCAACACAGAAGCCTATATATAAGCCAACACAAAAGCCAATACATAAACCAATACAAAAGCCAACACAAAAGCAAACACAAAAGCCAATACATAAGCCAAAACATGGGGTTAGTTTAGGTTAAGATATGTTACATTAGGTTAGGTGAACTAAGTCTGACGTTATAGCTTGTCTTAAATCAAGTCTAAACGTATAAGCCAACACAAAGC
The DNA here is from genome assembly GCA_946902985.2 of Meconema thalassinum. Lineage (NCBI taxonomy): Eukaryota > Metazoa > Arthropoda > Insecta > Orthoptera > Tettigoniidae > Meconema > Meconema thalassinum. Next base: position 144,295,327 of record OX336389.2, read on the forward strand.
CAATATATAAACCAACGAAAAAGGCTAATACAAAGCCAATACAAAACCCAACACATGGGGTTAGGTTAGGTTATGATATGTTCCATTAGGTTAGGTGAACTCAGTGGGACGTTATAGCCAGTCTTAAAGCAAGTGTTCACGTATAAGCCAATACTAAAGCCAATATATAAGCCAGCACAAAAGCCAATACATAAGTCAATACAAAAGCCAACACAAAAGACAAAACACAAGCCAATACATAAGCAAATACAAGAGCCAACACATGGGGTTGGGTTAGGTTTGGCTATGATATGTTACATTAGGTTAGGTGAACTAATTGTGACGTTATAGCCAGTCTTAAAGCAAGTATAAATGTATAAGCCAACACAAAACCAATATATAAGCATCACAAGAGCTAATACATCAGCCAATACAAAAGCCAACACAACAGCCAATACAATAGCCAATACATAAGCCAATACAAAATACAACGCATGGGGTTAGGTTAGGTGAGCTATGTGTGATGCCATAGCCAGTCTTAAAGCCTGTCTAAACTTGTAGAAAATGTCACGTGACAAGCTTATGTTAGGTTATGTTAGGTGAGTTGAGCTATGACGTCATAGACGGATCAGGTAGGATGCTGGCAAATGAGGAAAATGTTATGGTTTAACTTTTGCATTCAGTTTTGCAGCCACTTTTTCACCCAATTTTACACCCACGTTTCCACACACATTGGACCTACCTTTGCACCCACTTTTGAACCTACTATTGCACCCGCTTTTGCACCCTCTGTTGCACCCACTTTTACACCCACGTTTGCACCTACCTTTGCACACACTTTTGCATCTACCGTTGCACCTACTTTTTCACCCAATTTAACATTCACTTTTGCACCTACTTTAAACTATTATTAAGTCACTTTATCACCAAAATCTTTGTAGAGTGAACAGGTCAGTTGATACTATAAAACTTACTACAACCAACAAAGGTAGGCAACGTGTACTCTATCAAGGCTACTCTTATAACAATAATCGTCAGAATGTGAATTGAATAATATTCTGGCCATGCTCAAAAGAGGGGTCAACCAAATGTCGTGGGAATCTAAAAGAAAAAATGGAAAGGTTTTAAGTGTGAGTGTTCATCAATGTAGTGCTTCAAACAAACCATGGTTGCTGTTTACATGTATTTGATTGAGCAAGAACCATAGTTAGAATGAATACCCTTACTCTTAGAAAATGATTAAAGTTGTATTTCATTTGCATAGTGCTAACCAATGTCTATGATATACTAGCTATGGAATTATTCATAAAGTCATTGAATATAAACCCTTGAAAAAAATATACCTACCTTGATACTCCTTTTGTGGTCCCAGCACTCAGCTTGTTGATTGTTTGAGAGGAGGGAGAGACATGCAGGTGTGAAATAATGCTATAGCTTATCATAACAGTGGTGCATTATTAAGACGTGTTGGTAATTATTAGTGGAATAAATTGTAAATGACTTTTATCTACCTGTAACTTTTAGGATTAAAACAGCCATCAAAATGTATATCATCAGAAAAATATAAAACAAGCATTTATGTTATTATTTTTGTTTATTATAAAAACCATGACACAATAACGTCATCTTTGTCAAAAACGTGCAGACCAGTATGGGTTTGGAGACTCTGTTTCAATCGATGGCAAAGAATTTTGATCTTTTCCCTCTGTTGAGGATGTTGTTGCTTTTTTCATCATTACACCCGTGGAATGAAGAAACAAAGTCTTTGTTCAAAGTTTTATGACCGTGGTAGAGTTTTACAAGCCGACAGGTTTGACACTGTTGTACTGATGCCATTTTGTTAATGGTCACTTCCTTATGATGCTCGTAGTTATTACAAGGGTCGCAATTCGCTTAACACAGGGTCTTGAGTCCTCGATGTTGGCACATGTTCCCATATTTCCTTAACTGCCTTTGCAGCCACATAAAAATGAATGATTTAGGTAAAACATTTAATTCTTCTTTTGTAAAATTGGTTCAATTCTATTTACATATAATAAATTTCACAATCGCATGCTCAATAGCATTATTGTCCAATTCCAACATTGACGACACAGATATGATGCTCTCTAGACAGTGTATCACACACTGCCACAGCAATTATCTGTAGATCAATTGATTAATCAATACATTTCAATTCATGACTTACACCTCTATCAACATTACCAAAAAACAGTTAAAAAGTTTATCATATTAAAAATAGAGCAGCCATCAAATCTCACCTACAGGTTTAACATTACTGCATGGTCATGTAGTTTTTAACATGAATTAGCAAACTCGTATCGTCTGAGATATCTAGTAGTGAACATGGACACTGGATAAGGCATTAATCGAATCTCGTCTATAATTTTAGCATCACAAACGGTCAAGTTGTTGTTTTAACATGGATTTGCAAAACAGTATTGTCAATGACATCTAGTAGTGAACATGGAAACTGGGAACATTGGATAAAGCGTTAATCAATTCATAAATGGTCGAGTCGTTTTAACACGAATTATCAAAATAGTATTGTCAGCGACATCTAGTAGTGAATATTGGCATTTGATACAGCGTTATTCAAAATCACAAATGGTCAAGTCGTTTTAACACGGATTCGCAAACTCGTATTGTCAGCGATATCTAGTAGTGAACATTGACACTTGATAGAGTGTTAATCAAATCCTAAATGGTAAAGTCGTTTAACACGGATTCACAAAATAGTTTTGTCAGCGAAATCTAGTAGTTAACATTGACACTTGATAGAGTGTTAATCAAAATCACAAATGGTCAAGTCGTTTTAACACGATCCACAAAATAGTATTGTCAGCGACATCTAGTTGTGAATATTGGCATTTGATAGAGCGTTAATCAAAATCACAAAGGGTCAAATCGTTTTAACACGGATTTGCAAAATAGTATTGTCAGCGACATCTAGGAGTGAACATTGACACTTGATAGAATGTTAATCAAATCATAAATGGTCAAGTCGTTTTAAGACAAATTCGCAAGTAGTATTCCTAGCGACATCTAGTAGTGAACATGAATATTAGATAGAGCGTTAATCAAATCACAAATGGTCAAGTCGTTTTAACATGGATTCTCAAAATAGTACTGTCAGCGACATCTAGTAGTGAACATTGACACTTGATAGAGTGTTAATCAAATCATAAATGGTCAAGTCGTTTAACACGGATTCACAAAATAGGTTTGTCAGCAACTTCTAGTAGTGAACATTGACACTTGATAGAGTGTTAATCAAAATCACAAATGGTCAAGTCGTTCTAACATGGATTCACAAAATAGTATTGTCAGTGACATCTAGTAGTGAATATTGGCACATGATAGAGCGTTAATCAAAATCACAAATGGTCAAGTCGTTCTAACATGGACTCACAAAATAGTATTGTTAGCGACATCTAGTAGTGAATATTGGCACTTGATAGAGCGTTAATCAAAATCACTAATGGTCAAGTCGTTATAACATGGATTCGCAAAATAGTATTGCCAGCGACATCTAGTAGTGAACATTGACACTTGATAGAGTGTTAATCAAATTATGAATGGTCAATTCGTGTAACACGGATTCTCAAAATAATATTGTCAGCGGCATCTAGTGGTGAACATTGGCACTTGATAGTACGTTATTCAAAATCACAAATGGTCAAGTCATTTTAACACTAATTCACAAAATAGTATTGTCAGCGACATCTAAGAGTGAACATGAACATTGGATAGAACGTTCATCAAATCTCACCTACATGTTTAGTTATTAAAAAGTACTCACCTTTAATTTAAAACTGCTGTTGCCAATTGAATTAGGTATAACCAGTAAACCAATTATCTGTAAGTAAATAAACCAATCAATCAATCCATTCATCTCAATCCATCACTTACACATTGAGTTTAATCTATTAAATACATACCGGTACCTCTCAAATATTTTTCTTTTTTTTCCAAGTAACGCCACTGGTTTTTCTCGATTAACTTGTATATAAATGATAGCACTGCAGCACTAATCACCTGGCATGTAACTAATGAGTGGCAATGATAGGTATGACCTTGCTTTTATATTGTTCAATATTGCCAGCTTGCAAAAAATTGTCCACGCAAGGGTGAGCGAAATATAATAAATCACTGTACATTGAGACTCGCAATACATCAAGATTCAAATTACTGCAAACATTTTAGATTACCTGACATTCATATTCTCTTCACATGGCAAACGGAAATGACAAACACAACAAGTTCTCAATTTACACTTATCAGCAACACTTGCTTATTTCAAACAGGATCGCTGATATGGCAAGACAGCATCCTGCTTTAAGATTCTCACTGTCGGTGGCTATGTAATGAAACAAATACTATGTCATCTAGTTAGACTTTATAAAATCATGAGCTTACGTCTAGTGAAATTGGTGTTGACAACCACGGGGACCCCAGCTGAGTCCAGCATTGCATCCACTTACTTGGACAGGGCCCCTCTCTGTTTTTCTTTCATGTCGATCTCACTCGGTTAATTCTTGTTCTTTTCACTCCCCCAATAGAATTCGTGTATCAGAGGCCTAGGGAGTCTTTCACTTTCCAACCTTAATCTCCCCTTGTCTGATATTCGCAGATACCCTCCTTTTGCAAGGGGGATAACCTTCTTTTTCTTTTTCATGTTATCTCCGGCCTTTTGCTCAAGTCTCCTTTCGGGTGGATTCTTAGCTTTGCTCGCTTGGCTATCATTTTATCATCCAGGATCAGCTATTCCCATGAATTAAGCAAGGGATCCCACCTGTACCGCCACTAAGGGCAGTGTCCTCGAGCTGAAGACTCTGAGTCAGTGATACAATTGGGGTGCGCAACCACCACAACATCCATGCGGTCTCGCATGCAAAGCATACAGGAGTCTCATTAAGGAATAGAAAGAGTGAGAGAGTGTGACAAGGAATTGAAAAAAGAGAATGCCGTGTCCTTGCGGTAATTGGGAAACCACTGACAACCGCTTCAGGAATGATTGAGGGGGGAACGAACCCCCCACCCCCCTACTCATTTGAGCCTGGGGTGAGGCTGAGTAAATCCCATTCCTGTCCTCGTATCACTTTTTCAAATTTCATGACAGAGCCGGGAATCGAACCCAGGATCTCCAGGGCGGCTGCTAATCATGCTAACCGCTGCGATACCATATAGTAATACATACACTCCAGTTGTTTGCGATCTAACAGTCAACGTGTTTAGAGAGAACGCGTAATTCATCACCGATATCATGTAACAGTTGCAGTTTTCGTTATCACAAGGTTACATGCCATGCATGCTAATGTTGCCTAGCAAGCAGTATTGTTTCAAGTTTCACCTTAAACACAACTCCAATCAAGAACTTTAATATCTTGGAATTCATTCTAGTAGCTCAGAGACTGAATGTATGACACTCGTGTTTTGAAGCCTCTATAGCTTAGGAGAAAGCACGTTAGCCTCTCACTGCTGGGTCCATAATTCGAATCCCAGTCACTCCATGTGAGATTTGTGCTGGACAATGCAGAGACAGACATTTTTTTTTCTCTAGCTCTTCCAGTTTTTACTGAAAAGAATGTTATTCTAGCATTTTATTTCATGGGTCTTCCATTTAATCATTACCCCCAGGGGAGTATGACTGGCTTCAGCAGTGAGCACCTTTTCATATCCTCGCTCTTAACTTAGGATTTTATTCAGTCATTTCATACCCTAACCCGGTTAGCCAAGCAACACTTTACCCTATCATTTCATTTCATTTGTTATTCATTTAATCATTGTTTCAAGAGAGTGCGACAGGTTTTAGAAGCCTGCACCGTTTCAAATCCTCACCGCTAAATGAAGGGTTTATTCATTCCATTCCCTGATTGCTCAGTTGAACAACACTTTCCACTATCATTTAATTTCATATGTCATTCATTTCATCATTTTCCCAGGAATGTGCGACAGGATTTAGCAGCCAGCACTGATCAAATCCTCACTGTAGCTACATGGTTAGCGCACTAGGCTTTGGCCCAAAGTGCCCCGGGTTCGATTCCCGGCCGAGTCATCAGGGATTATAATCCCTTGTGGTGTATTCTTGGAATACACGGTACCAGAGATTATAATTTTCAATGCTTTTGCATGTTCTTTCCTTCCTCTTCGTCAAACACCAACAGTGATCTTCTATTTTCTCTTAGGTGTTCCGGTTGCTTATATCTTTTATGAGTCTGTTTCAGATATATATTCCATGACCCACCTAACGTCATATAGCAGCGAATATCTGAAGCTCCTCAATTCCTCCTGGTGCGAGAGGACTTACATAACCATCTGGCCACCAGATCTTGTTACCATCGCCAGCTATTTTCTCCTTGAGCAAGAGGACTACGTCTACTGTTTTACCCACCATGCTGCGCTAGTATCGCCTACTATCAACTCCTTGAAGACCATTCATCAAGAAGAACATTTATTTTTGATAAGTTGGCAATGTTTATATGTTTTCCTTTTGTCTCCTACCCCCCACTCTTTTCCCCTTCCTTGGACCCTCCGTGCTCCGTTGAGCAGGTCTCACTTCTCAGTCGGCAGTTGACTCGATCAGTTAAAGCTCCTCTCGAGCTAGCTTCCTCAAACCAAGAGGCATACTCTCTTCTACGCCATGTTGGCAAGGTAGTTGTCATCTAAGGGAACTTCGCCTTCAACATGAAATCAAGATAAGTACCATCTTAAAGGTTTTAACCTCATTTTCATGGTTTTAACTTCCACGTGCTTTTAATGATACTTTTGTAGACAGTGTGAAATTATTTATTTTGGGGCAACAATCATTCTTCGTGGGATTTGCCATGTTGAGCTTTTGTTCATATAAGCCAACCTTACTAAAAAAGAGCTTTTCTTAAGCTATTCAAATGAGAAATCCTCTCGCTACGTGGGATATTATCTAATACCCGCTGTCTATAATTATAAAGCTAGTTCCTCCGCTGGATTAACTTTGACTCCATTCTTCTATAAAGATCGTTCTGGAACTTTCCAGATCTGGTACTCTATCTGCGAGGCTTGCCGTCAAGTATTTTTCACTCACTTGTGACAATAATATTTAAAATGAGGAATCTTCCTTACAAATTTTTGCAATAGCTAACTTTCTTCCACCGCTGGAACCACTGGAATGTTATATGGTACATTTAATTGTAAATCACAACTTTTTCAAGAAATAGACTCTCACCTATATAGTGCAATCAGTTATTTCCATAATTGCAATAACTTTCTTTCTCATAAACTTTAGTGTTTCTATAGTGAACTTTGCATCCATCTTTATAGACTACAGTGATAACCAGTGCTTGCTCCACGTTTCTACCGCGTCGCGATCGTCCGTTTATATTAAATACGGCCATGAACATTGATCCTATATCCCAATGATCTTTTCTCAACCTTCTACTAACCACCCATATTAATAAAATTGTAACTTTTCTATAAGGTGTCACTCACGAAGTGCCCTTCCAACTTTGCTAGTTTAACATTAAATAAATTCTGCATTATTGCTTGTGTGATACAAGTTTCAAATTCACATTGTTCCTTTCCTATAATCAGGGAAAACAATTCTTTAAACTCTTGAGTGAGTCATGTTCAGGTTTCACGAAATGGAAACTGTCCCATTTGGCTAGTGATTCCTGCTCAAACTTGGGAAGTTTAGAACATTCCTTTTAACTTTCTTCAGGTTTCACAGTAAGTGACCTGCCCTCTTTTGTATAATTCTCATATAGTAATTCTGTTTAAATATAAGAAGTTGTAGGAACTTCTATCTTATTTTTCATGTTTTTATTATTGTTATATTCGAAGTTGTCACTTTCTCTAGAACATTCTCTCAAGAATTTCTTAAGGTACACTCTTTGTACTCCAATTCACGTTCAAACTTTAATTGCTTCATTGTTTATTTGTTTAAATCTTATAAAGATTTTAGAAACATGTAAGGTTTGAAACCTTGTAAATTGTCAATAGCCTGGAACAAACGTTTAATGTTGAGAGGTCTGCGACCCCATTTGTTAAAAAGTTCAAATGAACTATGTTTGTCAAAATTATATTACATGCTTGTTAATCTCCTCAAACTTCTTTGCATTGTTTAATAAATTAAATATTTGTTTTTGGATTCATCATTTCTCTGATACTACAGTTAGGCAAGATCCTGGCTTTCCTAGCTCTTTCTAGGTTTATGCCCTCGTTCATACTCAATAAAGCTTTTACTATTTGTCTTGCCAGACCATCACCCTTCCCTATAGTACTTTCATGCATGCATGGGAGGAAATACACTAAAGCCTTTCTCTGGCAAACCGCCAAAGTCTTAGCTGCGGTTCCCGTCAGCTTCGACCAAGCTCGTACCCACTTTAGGTATCCGAGAACGGATTAGCGGTGGCAACCGCTTCTAAGTGCGTTTAAAGTTAAACTTATTAATTTTGTGGGACTCTCCTCCTATTTTTCTATCCTTTTTCTCCAATCCAAAATCTACTTCCTTTTCTTAATCATCTTCCCTTGGTGGGTGGGTTATTCCTCAGCCAATAAACTACCCACCTTGGGGTTAATTCCAGTGGCGCGGGGACTGGGTGTATGTGCCGTCTTCATCATTACATTATCCTCATCACGACGTGCCGGTCACCCACGGGCGTCAACTAGAAATACCTGCACTCGGCCACTCCAGAGGCCACACGAACGTTTCATACCGCTAAAAAAAGGATTCATCCATTCCATTCAATAACCTGCTCGGTCAACTGAAAGCATGGTGTGATTTTTTCATTTTTCAATCATGTCTTAACCAACCATGAGTTGAACCATCACATACAGCTCTACAATCCATGATTTGTGAAATGCATTTTGCAAGCATGAAAAAACGCCGTGGCCGACCACCGGTTTTGTTCATTCATAGCTTACAGTTTAGCATGCTAGGCTTTGACTTAAAGTATCTCGGGTTCAATTGCCTGCCTGCTACAAACCAGGGCATAAGCCTCTGCGATTCATGGTTCATTCAAATATCGACTAATGCAATGGCAAGCATGGCGATCATGGTTCGCCACATCGGAGAAAACGAATCACCGTATTACGATCCGTCGTTCCATCGAACATAGGAAAACGAATCGTCGTATTACGACCCGTCTTTCCATCGAAATAGCCATGGATAATAAATAACTTAACCATAAATCATTATACAAAAAGCTCACCCTCTTACAAAATCACCAAGTACGCATGCGTAAAAACAAAAAACAAAAATGTTAAATCATAGTTGCATATAGTACTATGCATGTTTTTCATGTAAAACATCGTTTAACTTCCTATTATCGTTCAAACTCTCACATGTCGCACTTGGAAAGCAAGATTTTCTAAAAAAATATGATTTCACCCCTTGTAGGGGTAGGTTTTATTTTGGGGTGGATATAGGCTATTCATTGGAAAAGGGTGTTGGCCCGAGTTCAACGACACCTCATTCCTCAAAATCCGACCATGCGTTCGGTAGACATCGGCTTTGCCCATGAATCTTTGTGACGTCACCAGGAAAGTAGGCTATGGGTCAACATTTTGGAATTTTGGAAAGGGGGTGTTAGCCCGATTTCAAAGACACCTCATTCGTCAAAATCCGACCTTGTGTTCGGGAGAATCGACTTTGCCCCTGAATGTAAGGCGGGTTAGAAATTTGTCACCAGGAAAGTAGGCTATGGGTCAACATTTTGGAATTTTGGAAAGGGGGTGTCAGCCCGATTTCAACGACACCTCATTCGTCAAAATCCGACCATGCGATCGGGGGATATTGGCTTTGCCCCTGAATGTATAGCGGGTTAGTATGTGACGTCACCAGGAATGTAGGCTATGGGTCAACATTTTGGAATTTTGGAAAGAGGGGGGTAGCCCGATTTCAACCACACCTCATTCATCAAAATCCGACCATGCGTTCGGGGGATATCGTCTTTGCCGCTTAATGTATGGGGGGTAAGTATGTGACGTCACCAGGAAAGTAGGCTATGGGTCAACATTTTGGAATTTTGGAAAGGGGTTTCAGCCCGAATATAACAACACCGCATTCGTCAAAATCCGACCATACATTCGGGAGATATCGGCTTTGTTCCTGAATCTATGGCGGGTTAGTATGTAACGTCACCAGGAAAGTAGGCAATGGGTCAACATTTTGGATTTTTGATAGGGGGTGTCAGCCGGATTTCAACGACACCTCATTCGTCAAAATCCGACCATGCGTTCGGGGGATATCGGCTTTGCCCCTGAATGTATGGCGGGTAAGTATGTGACGTCACCAGGAAAGTAGGCTATGAGTCAACATTTTGTAATTTTTGATCACACCTCGTTTTGAAGTCACCAGGAAAGTAGGCTATGGGTCAAAATTTTTGGAACTCTTTGATCACCCCTCGTTGTGACGTCGCCGGGATTGTAGGCTATCTGTCAACAATTTGGAACTGTTCGATCCCACCTCGTAGGTGAGGTTAGGTTAGGCTAGGTTAGTTAAGCCATGGCCGCCATTTTGGTTAGCCGCCATCTTGGCCGCCAACTTGTGACGAATCGCCGCCATCTTGGATTTAAAGCGCACCAAATTCAAAAACTGCTGACGAGGTGCTTTAGAAATCTTACTGCCCCACTACTCGTGCCACTTTTCAAATTTCATTACAGAGCCAGGAATCATACCCAGAACCTCCGGGGGCGGCAGCTGATCATGCTAACCATACAGCGTTACATACTCTATACTTGCATGCAATCTAACAGGCAGCATGTTTAGAGAAAGTGTAATTTAACACAGTCATCACGCTAGAGTTGCTGTTTTCATTATCACAAAGGTTACACTCCATGCGTGCCACAGTTGACAAAACTGCATCATGTTTCAACATCTCTGCTACTAGCTAGCCAGCAATAGTATTCCAAGATTAATCTTAAAACCAACCTCAATCTGGAGTTTTAATCTCTTGGAATTCATTCATGTGGCTCAGAGACTGGGTGTATGTCACTCGCATTTTAACGTCTCTATGGCTTAGACGAAAGCATGCTAGCCTTTCACTATTGAGTCCATAGTTCAAATCCCAGTCACTCCATGCGCGATTTGTGCTGGACAAAGAAAAGAGATACAGTTTTTCTTCTCAGGTGATGACAGTTTCCCCTGCCATCATTTCATTCTGGCAACACTCTCTACAATCATTTTTATTACAATGATCATTCATTTAATCATTACCACAGGAGAGTGCGACAGGCTTTAGCCGCCGGCACAGTTTCATATCCTTTTCGATAAATGAGAACTTCATTCATTCCATTCCCCGATCCTTTAGTCGAGCAACACTTTTCCACAATCATTTTTATTTCATTTGTTATTCATTTAATTTTCTCCCCCAAGAAAGTGCGACAGGCTTTAGCTTTTGGCATTGTTTCAAATCATCATCGCTAAATGAGGGGTTCATTCATTCCATTCCCTAATCCGCTCGGTTGATTGAAAGCAGGCTGTGGATTTTAATTTTTTAATCTTTTCTTAACCAAGCTAGAATTAAACCATTACATACAGCTCTGCGATCCTTGGTTCATGAAATAGCAATGAAAGTATTTTGTAAGCATGAACATCGTGGCCGACCACCGGTATCGTTCATTCATAGCTTACGGGTCAGCGCGCTAGGCTTCGGCTTGAAGTATCTATGGTGTAATGGTCTGCAACAAAACCATTGCTTAAGCCTCTATGATTTTGCATAGTTTTTTACATAGCCAGCCATCATTATCGTTCATTCATAGCTAACTGGTTAGCGCACTAGGCTTTAACCTAAAGTATTCCCCCCGGGTCCGATTGCATACTACAAAACCATCGCATAAGCCTGTGTGATTTTCCATAGTTTTTTTTACATGGCCACCCACCGGTATCGTTCATTTATAGCTAACCGGTTAGCGCACTAGACTTTAACCTAAAGCATCTCAGGTTCAATTGCCTACTACAAAACCATCGCATAAGCCCTCTGTGATCCATGATTTCATGAAATAGCGATGAATGCATTGGCTAGAAAACCATTGCATAAGCCTCTGCGATTCATGATTGTTATAGAATAGCAATTAATATATCCCCAAGCATGGTCATTGTTGTCATTCACTGCTATCGTTCATTCATAGCTAAAAGGTTAGTGTGCTAGCTTTTGACCTAAAGTATCTCAGGTTCATTCACCTGTTATATAAACCATGACATAAGCCTGTTAATCATTACCCCAGGGGCGTGCGACAGGCTTCAGCCACTGACACCGTTTTACATCCTTGTTGCTAAATGAGAACTTTATTCATTCCATTTCCTGACCAGGTCTGTCGCAATCGATTCACAATATCCAAATTTTTTAAAAAAATCGCTATTCCATCGAACATCTGAAAATGCATCATCGTGCGTGTGTTTCAACAAGGCTATCACTGGCCACAGTGGCTGTACTCAATAGAACAATCGATATTTCGACCTACAAACTGTCATAAACCGACCCGTTGAAATAGCAATTAGGCCTACTATATTGGAATACCACCACCGTGGCTAGCGGTCGTCTTGTTGAAACACATGCCCAGCGGCATTGTCTCTCTCACAACCACTCTTCATGAAAATTTTAAGAACTAACATTTTTTTTTCAAAAAAGTGTTGTTGGCCCTTTGTCAAAATTTCAAAAATACATTCAACAAGGGGGCGTTAGCCCGTGTTCTATGACCCATCGTACACGTCTCTAGCGTTATTGATTTGCGAGATACAGCAAAAAGTCTAAAATCATGGTCTTACTCCCAAAAAATTCTGTTTCCCTAATTCTAAAAACCTGAACCTATTAGAAAAATAAAGAGGGCTTCTAGACAAGCGATTTGACACGTCACACGTACAAATCCGAACAAACGTTCGGGAGATATCAACAAACTTTGTAGTCGTTGTGACGTCACCAGGGAAGTAGGCTATGGAGCAACATTATGGAAATTTTTTTCACACCTCGTTGTGACGTCACCAGGATAGTAGGCTATGGAGCAATATTTTGGAACTTTTTGATCACACCTCGTTGTGACGTCACCAGGAAAGTAGGCTATGGGACAACATTTTTGGAACTTTTTGATCACACCTCGTTGTGACGTCACCAGGAAAGTAGGCTATGGGGCAACATTTTGGAAATTTTTGTTAACACCTCGTTGTGACGTCACCAGGAATGTAGGCTATGAGTGACGTCACCGCCGCCATCTTGTAACGTCACCGTCGCCATCTTGTAACAACAACATATGACGTCATATTCCCCCCTCCCCTGTGACTTCACCAGGAAAGTAGGCTACTCGTTAGAACCCGTCACTCCCCCCTACTGTTAGGCGAAATTAATATGTAAATGCCTAGTTCACCTACCGACTGAACCAGTCATCAGATCCCTAATAAACTCGAGACTCACGTAGGCTACCATCTTATTGCCTAACGGCTGTCGGATACCAAAGTTACAACAATTTTGTCTAAATAGTTTAAGTATGGAAGCGGGACCTAATTCTCAAGTAGAGCCTACTGTATTATAAACCTTAACATACGTATCAATACATCAGTTCTTACCATATTTGGCATCTTTTAAACTACATAGCCTAAAACGCTTATAAGCTGCCTTAGTTAGGCCCTACAAAGTAATTATATTGAATATTACGTGCATCCGCCATCTTGAATGTATACAATAAAAATTCCGCTCCTTAAAGCAACAACTCCGCCTGCGGCAACCATGGGGTGGATTGAGTAGCTCCATGGGTGTCGTTGCCGGTCCCAAGCCCGAAGAAAGGAGGAGGGTTAGGGAGACCAGTCTCAACTCTCCCTGTAAAGAATTTGTGAGAGACATAGCAGACCATCTAGCTATAATGGCATGTGCTTAGGCCATAAGGTGGCAGCCCCACTAAAGCACTCTGGGACTGTAGGCTAACAACCTGCATCTCATAAAATTTATTGTTAAAGAAATTTCAAGAAGCAAAAGCCGGACGGACAACAAGTTGACAACCTTTGGAATGAAATGGACCACGAGGATCGGATTTTGGAATGTACGGACACTTTACGAGAGTGGAAAGTTACATCAAACTGTAGCAGAATTTATCAACTATAAACTAGACATAATGGGAATGAGCGAGGTACGCTGGAATGAATTTGGAGAAAATAGACTACCAGAGGGGATGACCTTTCTGTATTCAGGCAAACCCAATGCCGAGGCCGATCATGTGAATGGTGTAGGCCTAATTCTAAATAAAACGGCAAAGAAAAGTCTGCTGGAATGGAGACCTATATCAGACAGAATCATAACAGCGCGGTTCAAAGGGCAGGTACGAAATGTACTATCAACCAATGTTACGCCCCAACTGAACAAGCAGACATGGATACCAAAAACTACTTCTATACAGAGCTGCAGGCAACATTGAATGGGGTTAAACGAGATATTGCCATTGTGACGGGAGACCTAAATGCGAAAGTGGGCTCCGAAAACCTTGGGATAGAAAATATAATGGGGAGACATGGAGTTGGAGAGGAGAATGAAAACGGAGGACTATTTCATGAGAAGAACAGGGAGGAGTAGATGAAAATGCAGAGGAAGATGGAAATCGAAATGAATGTGACGTTCTTGGTAGAATCAAGAGTGGAGCACCTAGTAGAGAAGAGATCAGAGCTGCTCTAAAGCAAACGAAAAGTGGCAAAGCGCCGGGAGCAGGTAACATCCCGCCAGAGCTCTTGAAAGAAGATCTAGCAACAACAGTAGATTTACTGTATCCTCTGTTTGAAAAAATCTGGAACCGGGAAGAAATACCAGAAGAATGGAAGACCGGCACTTTAGTTAAACTCCGAAGAAGGGCGACTTGACAAATTGCAATAATTGGAGGGGAATAATGCTGTTATCTATTCCTAGCAAAGTGTTGTCACGAATCATCTTCAACAGAATGAAGGACTACCTTGAAATCCACCTAAGAAGAGAACAAGCAGGGTTTCGCAGAAACAGATCGTGTGTCGATCAGATTAATACACTCCGCATTATCCTTGAACAGAGCATGGAATTTATGGCCAGTCTATATCTAGTGTTTATAGACTTTGAAAAGGCGTTCGATTCAGTAAACAGAAAAAGCATGTGGAAAATAATTGCAAATTATGGTATTCCGGGAAAGGTTATCAGAGTTATGCAAGAAATGTATAACGGATACTCGTGCAAAGTAATGCACCAAGGGACATTGACACCATCCATTGAAGTAAGAACAGGTGTAAAATAGGGGTATGTTCTCTCTCCATCAATCTTCCTAATTGTGATAGATGAAGTGATGAGGAAAACAAATGAAGGTAAAAGAAGAGGAGTAAGTTGGAATTTAACAGATCAACTAGAAGATATAGATTTTGCTGATGATGTGTGTTTCCTCTCACAAAGCTTTCGGCACATGAATGCCAAACTGAAAGATCTACAGGAACAAGCAAGAAGGCTAGGGTTAACTGTAAATTCAGGGAAGACCAAATCGCTAAGATTAAACGTAACAAGCGAAAGGAAGTTTCAAATAAACGGAAGAAACGTAGAGGATGTTAAAGAATTTACTATCTTGGTAGCATCGTTTCTAAAACTGGAGGAGCAGAAGAGGATGTGAGCAGCAGGATCAAGAAAGCAAATGCAGCCTTTATCCAGTTGCATCCTATCTGGAAAAGCAATGAGATTTCCACACGTACTAAACTCCGAATATTCAATAGCAATGTAAAATCAGTATTGCTATACGGATGTGAGACTTGGAAAGTAACAAAATCTATCATAAAGAAAATCCAGACCTTTATAAACAGATGCTTACGAAGAAACTTGAGGGTGTTTTGGCCAAATGTAATATCCAATGAAGAACTATGGAATCGTACAAACGAGAAGCCCGTGGACTTACAGTTGAAGGCAAGAAAGTGGAAGTGGGTTGGACATACACTGCGCAAAAACCAGATGGCAATTGAGAGGCAAGCCCTGAGTTGGAATCCTCAGGGACATCGCAGAAGAGGAAGACCGAGGGAAACTTCGAGGAGGACAGTGGAGAGGGAAGCTGCAGAAGCGGGGAGAACGTGGGGAGAAGTGAAGGGAATGGAACGCAACCGAGTCCGATGGCGATGCTTCGTTGAAGCCCTATGTTCCAGCGATGCGAACAACAGGACTTAAGTCAAGTCCTTAAAGCAACAGGAGGCTTGGAACTCCGTGTACTGAGTGGGTGTTGAATTTGTCTGATAAGGTAACCAGTGTTTCTGAGGTGATTGTAGTATTATTAATAGCTGTATATTTAAGGACTAGTTATAGGGTAGGAGCCCCGGGATTTGAGCAAGGTAGCTCACCGCCATTTGCCGTGAGGGAAGACCACTGGCAGCTAAGGGTACCGGGATTTGAGCCTTCAATATGCCGACTTGCAGCTCCTCCGTGATGTCGCAAATGTGGGATTTTTAAAACTATCAGGTATGACTGAAAATATTTCCAAGTTCGTGGAATCAATCCAAGCTAAAACGTTTTCGAGAAACCAAAATATATCAGACGAATATTACATAAGTAATTATTTATCCTTTTTGTGGAGTTAAATCTTGGCGCATTTTCCGTATCTGTGGGCGAGCTGGTAACCGCAAGTGATATAGCCTAGGGTATTAACTGTGAATGGACAAACAAACTAACTAACCAACTAACTAAATAACCAACTTACTACCCAAGTATATATACAAATATATTTAATGTGTCTCTCGTCAAGCCTTCCTACGTCGTCCGAGTTTAGCGTGGCATGAAGCTGGGTGAAGCAGCAGGGTAGCAGGAGTGCAGCGGAGGTAGCCAAAAATGGCAACATGCAGGCCTTGAGAGTAATTGATCCGTACGTCACGTCATCGACGTTGATAACCGGGGATTTTTTTACATATTGCCTATCTTTAAATTAACAGTCATCCAGGAAAAAGAAATTCAAATTGAAGCCCTCCCAAAATTTGTAACTTGAGTCTAGGATATGAAAGAAGGTGGCCGTGACCTTTAATTTGGTAACCATCACATCATTTGCCTAGAAAAGAAAGTGGGTATCAAACCCAGGACGTTAATACGTAACCCGAGACCACATAATAATAATAATAATAAATAGCCTTACAAATCCCATAAGGGCTATGGCCTCCTGCTTTGCAGGGAATTGCTCAGTTTTATCTCATCAGGTGAGCAAGTCCTGAGGAGCATTCGGGGTTATTCTTTTGGATTGGGCCTTCTATATAGATGTGCAGCTGATTAAAGATTATGTAAATTATATTACGCTGGCATAACATTCGTTACAACAATCTTCATTCCTGAGTCTGGCGATATCAAGGCCTCAAATATCCATTAGTATTACGGAAATCATACTAGCCATCAATCAATATCTGGGAGCTTCCCATTGCCACTAAGCACAAAGCTTACCCTGTCTAAGCACTTGAACAATGACAGGAACTGCCAAGTCTTCACTCTTCAGTAAAATCTACGTATATTGAACCGTTTCAAATAGAAGGTCTTTTTAAAATGCAATACAAAACCTTACCGGTGGAGTTTTAACATCTAGTTTGGATGCAGATACCTATACACGTTCTTTAACATCCAACAAATCATTCACTATGTTGTGCACATGTGGTCCCGGAACGAATTAACAAGTGTTTTGCAGGATAGTCGAACCATTTGATTTCCTTGTAACAGGTGATGCAGTAAGGTTATTTATTCCCTAGTGAACACGATGATGTTTCCTCAAATTAGAGTGCGAGCTGAATCGCTTTGGGCGCAACAAACAGACAATGCGGTCTCTTCCCTGAGTGATCGACAAAATGTTCCATTAGCTTTGTCCGCCGTGCAAATGACTTCTCACATGTGCTACAAGTGTATTACTTCACTTCAGTATGAACAAAAGTGTGCTTCTTGAGGTCACCGCTCTGTGAGAAGCCTTTATTGCACACCAGAGACATGTAGGCCTACCGCTTTGCTGCATGTCCACTGAACGGTGTCTTTCTTGTTGATGCATTGTTTTATTGGTCACTGCATGCGAGTCTCCCTAGGTCTTTCCACTCCTGCCTCATCTTCGCTGTTCTTGTCCATTGTTTTCCTCCCCATTTTACGAACCAGTCTGCCCATCTGATTCTTTGTCTCCCAACGTTTCGCCTTCCTGATCTTGGGTCCCACATCGTCATTTTGCACGTCCATCGGTTAGGATCTAATCTCGCTACATGTCCACCCCATCTTCATTTTAGTTGGTCTGCTGATGTCATAGCGTCTTTCATGCCGGTTCTCCTTCTTAAATCTTCGTTCCGTATTCTATCTCTCAATGAGACATGAAGGATCTTCCTTTCCATTTTCCGTTGATATCTCTGGATCATTTGTCTTTGTTTAGATGCTAATGCCCAAGTTTGGCAACCATATAGTAACACCGGTATCACGCATTTTTCCAGAACTTCAGCCTTTAAAGTGAGTTTATGGGTCTTGTCAGCCAGTATAAACTTTAGGGACCAAAAGCTCTTCCATGCTTGTCCTATTCTTTGTTTGACCTCTTTCTCTGAACTACTTGAAAATGACATGTTCTGACCGAGATATACATATTCTTCAACATATTCCAGTGTTTCTCCGTTCACATTAATTGGGGCTTCTAACGCATTGGTCATCAGCTTCGTTTTCTTCGGGTTCATTGTAAGGCCCACTTCTTTACTTGTTTTGTATAATTCGTTTATCATTTCTTCCAGCTCATTCGCTGATTCAGCCACCAAAACCGTAAATGGGTTAGTCTTGTCCCATCGATTCTGATGCCATATTTATCTTCCCAGTCTAGTTTTCTACACTGATTTTCCAGCAAACAGGTGAATAATTTTGGTGAGAGGGGGTCTCCCTGTTTTACTCCCCTTTCTATCATGATGTTACATCCTTCTCTTTCTGTCTTTATTCTGGCTTGGTTACCGTCGTAGAGTTTGCCTAGGAGTCTAACGAATTTGTTTGGGATGCCTTGTTTTTCCAGTGCTTCTAAGACGCTTTCCTGATCTACGGAGTCAAATGCTTTGTTATAATCCACAAATTCTATATACACCTCTAGATTAAATTCCTGAACTTTCTCCATGAGTGGATTTATTGTTTGCAAGTGGTCTGATGTACTGAAACTCTTTCTGAATCCTGCTTGCTCTATCGTTTGCTGTTCGTCCAGTGCCTTTAGTCATTCTATTGGTTAGGATCTTCATAAATAGCTTGTAGAGGTTTACAATTAGGTTGATCGGTCAGTAGTTGCTTATGTCGTCCTTGGCTCCCTTTTTGTGTAGAAGTATGATAATGCATTGTTTCCACTGCATTGGTATGTCTTCTGATGTGAGTATGGTATTAAATAATATTGTGATGACTGGGATTAGGTCTTCTTCACCCCATTTTAGAAATTCATTTTAAATTCCATCTTCACCTGGGCATTTTTCGGATTTCGTTTGTCGAATGGCTGCTCTTACTTCACTGGGTAGTATTGGAGGTGTTTCTTCCTCTAGGTTTTCTTCTGAGGTATTCTGATCCTTATGCAAGTTGGATCTTTGAGAGTTACTTGAGTATAGTGTTCTATAGAAATCTGTCGCTTGCGTCATTATCTCTTCTCTTGAGGCTTGCTTTCTTCGTTGTTGTCTTTTACTCCCAGTGTCCAATGTTTGCCTGGAGTTAATTCTTTTCTAATCTTCTTTATTGATTTTGTGGTATCCATGAATTCTTTGACCACTTTAGTGTTGTGTTCTCTGATGTCTGTTCGGAATTGCCTTTTTGATTGTTTATTGACTTCCGCATATTCCAGCTTTTTGTGTTCGTTTTCTATGGCTTGTGATTTTGGACGTTCTCTTTCTTCGTTCAAACATTTGGTGCTATCCTTTAGTTTTATTCTATTTTTCATACTGTTTCCAGGTGTTGACGATTGTTTGGCTGCGCGGGATATGCAATTTACGAACTCTGCATAGTGTTGTTGAACATTTTGCTCCGTTTGTTGGTTGAAGTCTCGTAGGTTTTGTTGTAGTGCTTTTACATACTCCACCCTGTCTATGCATCCTGGATGTGTATTTTTGTTTTTGAAGTAGTGTCTCCTTTTCTTCTTTATTCTCACTTTCAATCGTACCATTCTGTGATCTGTGTCAAACTTCAGACCATTTATCACTTGTATGTTTTTCACCTCCGTTAGTTTATTGGTTAGGGTGAAGTCTATTTCATTTTTGATTTTCCCATTCGAAGATTTCCATGTCCATTTGCTTTCTGGGTTTTTCTTGAAAACTGTGTTCACAATTTTAAGTCTTTGTCCCAGTGCAAACTGTATTAGTCTTTCTCCTCTTTCGTTCCTTGTTCCGTATCCGTGAGGGCCCATAGGTTCTTCTTCTTCGTATTCCTTTCTTCCTACCTTGCTGTTGAAGAATCCAATTATGAATGTTGTGTGTGCTTCGTACTCGGCTAATGTGTCTTCGAGGAGCATATAGACGTCTTCAATTTCTTCTTCCGTACTTGCTTCTTTGGGAGCATAGACTTGAATTATTATGAATGTGTTGTCATTTAATTTTAGGGATAATACTATGATTCTTTCTGAGATTCCCTTTATTTCTTTTATATTGTGTTTTAAATGTCTTTTTATCAAAAACCCTACCCCTTTTTGTCCTTTTGTTTCCCCTATGAAGCTAAAGACATCCCCATTTGTTTTCTCTATTATGTCTTCGCCGTATTGCCACACCTCACTGAGGCCTAATATATCGTACCTTACCTTTACGAGTGCGTTTTCGAGTTCTATTTCTTTATCTTGGGTTCTTAAGGTTCTAACGTTTAGTGTACCTAGTATGAGTTCTTCTCCCTTGTGTGAAGGTTGTTTCATCGTTGTGTTTGGTTGATTTCTTCTTCCCCGTTTTTTTTTATTGTTAAGTCCTTCCAGTGCACCCACTGGTCATTTAACAGGATTTTCTGGTATCCAACTCTTACATTGTTATTACCCTTTTCTCTTTCTTCCCTGGCTTTCTGTCTGAGTGATG
The DNA here is from genome assembly GCA_946902985.2 of Meconema thalassinum. Classification (NCBI taxonomy): domain Eukaryota; kingdom Metazoa; phylum Arthropoda; class Insecta; order Orthoptera; family Tettigoniidae; genus Meconema; species Meconema thalassinum. The sequence goes on from OX336389.2 coordinate 144,316,256, forward strand.
CTTGGATTTCTCTTTCTTTTATTGTGAGGTCATCATCTATGAATATGTCTTGTCCTCTCAGTTTGTGTTTGTTTCGGACTATTTTTAGTTTGTCTGCAAAATTTGTGAAACTGACTTTCACTATACCTCTATTGTTTGTCTTTACCGACGTAGGTTGATTTTTCTGCCGTCACTTCTTTTTCTATCGTGTCCAATAGCTTCTTGATTTTGTTCTTTAGTTCGTCTTTGTTACTTTCATCATAAGTGAATTCTTTACTTTTTACCACTATGTTGTTCTTCCTTTCTCTTTTCGCCTGTTGTTCTTTTTGTTCTTCTCGGTCACTTATTCTTTTGGATAATGTTTCTATCTTTTCTTGTATTGTGTTGTCTATGTTGGTGATTTTTTGTTCTAATGAATCATTTGTGTATTAATCTGCTTTTGCTTCATTCACTTCTTTTTTGCAATACAGTTCCTCTTACACTCATTCGCTTCTATTTAGGTGCTAAAATATGTCTATATATATTGTTAAAAGTCTTCACAGGTTGCTGGTTTTCTTGTGTGAGCTGACACTATGCATGTGATTTGTTCTGTAAAACTTTCGTTATGCGACGAATGTCCTCTTCGTTGTTGACAGGCCAGTGTCTGGTAAACGGTATGTCTCATTGTCCATACAGAGTTTCTTCAGGTCACATGTTATTTTTGTGGTAAGGCATTCAGACGGTTCTTTGTTGCTGTATGCGATTAGTGTTTTGGTGAGCTTTGTGATAATAACCTCTCTAATCTCCTTCTGTTGTGCGATGTGATTAATTTCAGATATTTACCTTCAATTTGGGTGATTCCTTGTTTTCTTTCATTGTGTATTTCTTCCTCGGGTACTTTTTTCACTTTTAAGCTGCGCTGATATCGTTTTACCTTGTAAAGGATCCAAAAACTGTGGAGCTCGGAAATGGTGCGTGTTTACTTGACAACCTCTGTCTGATAACCGAGACCACATAAGGCTGCAATTATTATAATGTGTTTGCAATGTCCTGTAGCCTATTGCCCAGGCTAATTTCGAACTTATTTGCCTTATTTTTGGATACTTTTAACAGGAACTAATAGATGCTTTTCAGGAATGTTCTCCAAAACTCTCTCATTACCTTGACATTGACTTAAAAAAAAATCTTCTTCTGGAATGTTCATGGTTCTTCATGTCTCACTGAGAGATAGAATACGGAACGAAGATATAAGAAGGAGAACCGGCATGAAAGGCGCTATGACATTAGCAGACCAGCTTAAATGGAAATGGGGTGGACATGTAGCGAGATTAGATCCCAACCGATGGACGTACAAAATCACGATGTGGGACCCAAGAACGGGAAGACGAAACGTTGGGAGACAAAGAATCAGATGGGCAGACATGTTCGTAAAATGGGGAGGAAAACAATGGACAAGAACAGCAAAGATGAGGCAGGAGTGGAAGGACTTAGGGAATTTCACATGCAGTGACCAATAAAACAAAGCATCAATTAGAAAGACACCGTTCGGTGCACATGCAGCAAGAACGGTGCAAAAAGGCTTCTCACATAGCAGTGACCTCAAGAAGCACAGCCTTGTTCATACTGGAGTGAAGGAATACACTTGTAGCACTTGTGGGGAGTCATTATGCACTGTGAACAGAGCTCATGGAACGATATCACCAGACACAATGAACGAATATGTTTCTATATAACAGATTTTTGAATCGAATGTTATACCAGCACAATATAACTTACTTAATTTTTAATCAGCTACACATCTATATTGTAGGCCCATTCAGAAAGAATGACCCCGAATGCTCATCAGGACTTGCTCTCCTGATGACTTAAAACTGAGCAATTCCCTGCAAATTTCAGGAGGCCATACCCCTTATGCGATTTGCAAGGCTATTTATTATTATTTTTTATTTTTAAAATGCATAATTTTAACAGCACTTTCATGAACTCTTCAATGTGGAAAAATTAAACTGAAGTAAAATTTGGAAACGGCATGCTAGTATATAACACATAGGCTATAAGATAGAATTACATCCAAACACTAAGCTTTATATGTTGAAAGGTTCCGGGAAGATAGGGAAATTGTAGGCTACCTAGAACAACATTTTAGTGACAAATTTCAAGCAGGATTTTTCCTGTTGTATGAACTTGCCAGTACCTCAGTATTCCTCTTCTTCCCTTTGACGCACTAGCATCCATTTTGCTGTTCTTCCACGTCCCTTATCCACATGCTCCTTGCGCAGCCCAATTATTATATTTTTTAAGCTTTTATCGTCTAATAAAAAGAGTTGTTCCGTGAAGAACTAAATAGCCTATTGTCATATAGGCCAATCCGACTTACGCAAATTGCCTCAATTTTCAGTTTTAATTGCTGTAATAGATTCGTAGATATTGGGAACTCTGAAAGTATTTCATATGGTCACTATGTTGGATTATTATATATCCAGTAGACCTTCGAGTTATGTAGGCTACATGAAGATTATTGTGTAGGTGTTTTATTCCAACTTCAATCTCATGATTAGGACACAAGAAGTAGCCTAAAAACGAGATTTTTTCTCAGCCACCATCTTGTGGTTATGAAAGTAATTTAAATGAATTAGATGCCATTGGATTAAAATTTATATTAGCATATACCGTAATAATTTTCACTGCGATCGGATAGTTAAATCACGAGAAACGTCCATTTGAATATTTGAAATTCGTGTCACCGCCATGTTGGATTTGTGCTCACCAGGTTATTGAACGTCCCATAGGTGAACTTATGGTTATAGCCTCTATACACCTGCAAAATTTCAGTTTGATTGCTGCCATAGATTAATAGATATAGAGAACCGTCTAAATATTTCGGTTAGTGGCCTTGTTGGAATTTAATAACTTATATGCAGGCCATGGAGTTATGTACTATTGGATGAGGATTATTGGGTACGTTCATTATTCAAACGTTGATTTCGACCGCGTGATTAGAACACACGAATTAAGAATTTAATTTTGTAATTTCGCACAACCGCCATCTTCAGGTTACGTAAACAATTGAACTAAATTAGATGTCAGTGCATTGCAATTTTTATAGTAATTTCCTGTACCAAGTTTCACTGCGTTCGGATGGTTAAATCGCGAGAATAGTCTATTAAAAGGTTTCAATTCGCTTGGCCGCGATGTTCGTTTTGTACTTAACAAGACTTTGAAAGACACATCGGTGAACGTCCTGTAGTGCCCTTTACCACTGAACAAAATTTCTGGGTGCTATGAGTAATAGTTTCGGAGATATAGGATGCCGGGGAAATATTTCGCACAACTGCCATGTTGGATTGGTGAGACGTAATAAAATTTGTAGGGCACGGCCGGGGTCGGATGCAATAGTAATTTCACCTTGCCGAATTTCATAGAAATCGCTCCAGCCGTTTACACGTTATTAGGGAGGGACATACTCACGGACGCACACACATAGCCTACACACACACGCACGCAGACAAAAGGTGATCTCATAAATGAAAATAGGCTCATAAAAATATTATTTGGTGGGTTTACTAAAAGGACGCATGATTGTGGGAAAGTATTAGGAAAAAGAATCAGTAGATTAATATGGCACTAAGTCAACATTTTGATTTTTTTAATGAGTCTGGGCATTCCTGAAGTGAAGCAAGTGAAATATCCTAAATGAAAAACCGTTTAATTAGGCTATTTGTATACAATGTTGAACCGTTTGGAGTCAGCACGCTAATTTTGTAGCTTATCCAATATCTTCATTGGCCAACTTCAAACAGCACTCTGATTAGTTTATTTCTATCACAGAACGACGGAGGAGACGCAAGCAATTAGATCATTTTAATGGCTCGGAACTCCTTGGTCAACTGTACCGTGTAGGCCTACTAGGTGGTTGTTGAACTTTTCTGATAACCTGTGTTTCTGAGTTGACTGTAGTATTGTGTAGGATAGGTATGGGGTAGGTGTCCCTGGGCTTGGAACAAGGTAGCACACCACCATTTGCCTGGGGAAAAGGCCACTAGCCGCTGCTGGTGTCAGGATTCGATCTTTCAATATGCAGACTTGCAGCTCCTCCGTTCTGTCACGGGTGGGATTTTTAAAACTACCATGTGTGAGACTAAGAGACAAAGAGGTGTTTACCCGACCCGAGAGGAGGGCTCGCCCCATATGTCTAATTTCGCGTGTTTGGTCCAGGCCAATTTGGTGGATGTTTTAGATGCTTAATATGTCGTATGAATATTACATAGGCTACAGTATGCAGTTACTTGGATGTTTTGCAAATTTAAATCTTGGCCTGTTTTCCGTATCTGTGAGAGCCAATTGGATAACCGTCAACAGTGGAGCCAAGTTATGTACGGTTTTAACTGTCCTGATAAGTGACTAGTCTGCATACAACAAGGAACTCAAATGGACCAACAAGCAAACAAACAAACTCTGACGAATTTCAAATGCGAAGTGGGGTCATGCTCTTTTCAGAGACCCCTGATTAATAAGGAAGAAATGTAATGAGAACTACTGCATGGGTCCAAGCTCTGTGAATTTGGGGGGTGAAGTGACGCGGGTGGTGGGAGGAGAAGGGCCTGTCAACAGCCCGCAGAGTTATCCGGAATTCCTGACTATTCCAATACTCCTAACATAGGGCCGTTGCCTAAACCACTGTGGTGTTACGAATGAGTGAGTGGGTCACTGACCCATGTATTTGGTTCTGTTACTACGCACGGACCGGGTACCCTCATCACTCATCACCATCACTCCTCATCGTCCGCGATCCACATTCCTCTCAGATTCACGGAGTTTGGACTCAAGCAGTAACTACCTAATTTATACATATATTTCAAAAAAATTCTCCTCTGAAAATTTTTAAGTTTAAATGAATCCGCTTTCACTTCGGTGCTGGGGTTCTTGAGTTACACGTTTATAAAGCATGAGATGAGATAACCAGTGACAGTGGCTACGCGGCATTTCCAATCGTCAGGCTTGAGAACTGTCATTGTTCTTCATTCGTAATTCAGATTTTAGTCATTTCCCATCATTAGTTCCTTAACACGCTGAGTCTCAGCATAGCCAGGGATCAATGGAGGAACACCCTACTAGGAGCGACATGGCTGGTCTACAAGGTATTTGAGAAGGAGTAAGTAAATGCAATTGAGGGTTATGTCATGCAAAAATGTAGGCTATCTCCCACAACATCTTTACACTGTAGGCCTATGAACCCTCAATTCCACCACTCATGTAGATAATTTACTTCCGTACCATTATAGAAATACTCTGTTGCTGCTGGTATTCCATAAATACATCAGATTAATTATATTTCCTTCCTAAAGTGTCTGTAGCTTTCTATTCTCATACCAAGTTTGCTGACATCAACAGCATCATTTCTTGCCTGTGAATAATTGTTTAGCAATACATTGGTAATAACTAAAAGTTTTTATTTTCACTTAATAGACTAATTTCCACTCCACAAAGCCCACATAATTTGGAAACCAGGATGACCAAACAAAATTGTTTTAGACACAACTACTAAAGCCCTGTTTTGATCTTGACACTTTAAGAACATGTCTTCATTAGCATCATTGGAGATCAATGCACTTAGGACACAGCTAGCAGTGTCAGCAATGTGGTACTCTAGGTCGGATGGAACAGTGAGACCAACAGGCTTGGTTTCAGGAAAAGACAAGCATGACGGCAAAAATCTGGAAAAATTGTAGGCAGGGTTCCTGATGCCAATTTCAATCTGTTCCATTCTACAAATGAGTCCTTATATTTCTCTGCTATAATAATATCACTTTCGTGAAAATGATTTGTGCAAACTACAGACCATATCGATGGTTTACAGTCCTTTCGAGGATTTTTTCTAATCCAGGCCTGGCGTAGATTTTCGTGACTTGGGAACCTAAACACTGGTGTGTAGTCTCCCTTACTTGGATAATTTGCGTTACAGTTAGGGACACAACATTTACCTGGCAGTGTTACGGTGCTGAAACATTCCTAGAAAATCAAAGTTTAAAACATGAAGTACTTGTCATACCGTATTTAAAAATACCGGTACCATATTTGCCAGATATAAAGCACACTCGTAAGTGTGTTCTCGATTAGGGATTACAGTTAAAAAACTCACATGGAAAGGCAGTATAAACGCTACTATAAAGCGTAAGGGACAAAATATAGAAGGAAATATCCCTGTGAGATAAACAAGAACACCCGCCGGACTTCACGTTCCCTTCGTGTTACCGCTTCACAAGGATAGACCTATGACTGATGAATATGTTGCCAAGTCTCAGCCTTTCGACCTGTCTAGTGACGACCGTGTGACGTCACATGTTGTTGTTGTTAAAAGATGGCGGCCAAGATGGTGGCCAAAATGGCGGGCCAAGATGGTGTGACGTCACTACGAGGTGTGATCGAAAAGTTCCAAAATGTAAACCCATAGCCTTCTTTCCTGGTGACGTCACAACGAGGTGTGATCAGAAATTTCCAAAATGTTACTCCATAGCCTACTTTCCTGGTGACGTCACAACGACGTGTGATCAAAAAGTTCCAAAAATGTCGTACCATAGCCTACTTTCCTGGTGACATCACAACGAGGAGTAATCAAAAAGTTTCAAAATGTTGATTCATAGCTTACTTTCCTGGTGACGTCACAACGAGGTGTGATCAAAAAGTTCCAAAATGTTCACTCATAGCCTACTTTCCTGTTGATATCACATACTAACCCCTACTTTCCTGTTGACATCACATACTAACCCGCCATACATTCAGGGGCAAAGTCGATATCTCCCGAACGCAAGGTCGGATTTTGACGAATGAGGTGTCGTTGAACTCGAGCCGACACTCTCTTTCCAATCAATAACCTATTCCCCCCCCCCCAAATAAAACCTACCCCTACTAGGGGGTGAAATTGTAATTTTTCGAAAATCTGGGAGTTTGATTGCTAATAGGGTATTAAATATTGTTACACTTAAAGCGCATGCATACAGCCGATTACCGCTATGATTTAACATTTTTGTTTTTGTTTTACGCATGCGCACTTGTTTTTGTAAGAGGGTGAGTGATGAATCCCAGAGGCTTATGCAGCGGCCATGCATGCCAGTGTCATTTATTGCTATTTGATGAATCATGGATCGCAGAGGCATATGCGATTACCATGCTTGACAATGCATTCATCGCTATTTGAATAATCATGGATTGTACTGTAATGATTGAAAAAACAATTGCAAGAATGATTGCCGAGCCACAGGATATGACATCGACCAAGATATTAGCCATGCTTGCAAATGCATTAGTCGATATTTTAATTAACCATGAATCGCAGAGGCTTTTGCCATGGTTTGTAGCAGGCAATCGAACTCGAGATACTTTAAGCCAAAGCCTAGCGTGCTAACCAGTTAGCTGTGGGATGTGCAACAGGAGTCGGCTGCTAAAGCCTGTCGCACTTTCCTGGGGGAATAATTGAATGAATTAGCGATGAAATGAAAGTGGAATGTGTTGCTCGACTGAGCGATCAGGGAATGGAATGAATGATACTCCCCATTTAGCGATGATGGTATGAAACCATGTAGGCTGCTAAAACCTGTTGCACTCTCTTGGAGCAATGATTAAATTAATAACAAATTAAATGAAATAATAGTGTAATGTGTTGGTTGACCAACTTGGTTAGGGAAGGGAATGAATGAATGAAGTCCTCATTTAGCAGCGAGGATATGAAACGGTGTTGACTGCTAAAGCCTGTCTCAAATTCCTGGCACAATGATTAAATGAATGGCAGCTGAAATGAAATGATAGTGTAAAGTATTGCTTGATTGATCGGGTCAGGGAATGGAATGAGTAAAGTCTCCATTAAACAGTGAGGATATGAAACGGTGCCGGCTAGTGAAGCCTGTCGCACTCCCCTAAGATAATGATTAAAAGAATGACAAATGAAATAAAATGATTGTAGAGAGTGTTGCTAGAATGAAATAATAACAGGGAAAACCGGAGTAGCTAGAGATTGGAAGAGAACAAGAGTTAACCAAGTGTGGTCAACAGGAAAGAAGGCGTAGAGGAGCCCGGCACAAGTAAGTGGAAGCATTGCTGAACACAGCTTGAGCCCTGTGGTCGCTAACCCACTTTCCACTAGATGTAGTCCCTGGGGAGAAACTTGAAACACTACTGCTTGCTGGCAGGCATGGAGTGTAACCTCGGGATAATGAAAACTGCAACTCTTGCATGATGCCAGTGTTAAATTACACATTCTCTAAACACGCTTCCTGTCAGATAACATGCAAGAAGATAGTATGTATCACTGTATGAATTATTGAATATTAAAAGGAAATCGACTGTGGATCTATTGAAAAGGAATCGTCTTGGCATTTGCCAGGTAGTGAAAATGGAAAATCACGAAAACCCATTTTCAGAATGACTCAGGTGGGATTCACACTCACACTTTCTCAATGTCAGCGAGGCGTGAGGTAGCATGTTAGCACTCTCGATCACTGCAGCTGGTAATGTTGATTTTACCCTCTCTAAGATTAACTTTTCCATGAACTAAGCATGGAATCCTGCCTCCACCGCCATTAAAGTAGGGAGAGATGACCTGAGAGTTTTACTGTTTTAAGAGAAAAGAATCCACTCTCAAGTTACCTTTGTATCGTAGCGGTTAGCATGATTAGCTGCCACCCCAGAGATCTTGGGTTTGATTCCCAGCTCTGTCATGAAATTTGAAAAGTGATATGAGGATTGAAACAGGGTCTACTTAGCCTTGGGAAGACTCAAATGTGAACAGGAGGATTTTATTTTTACTTCAGCCATTCTTGAAGTGGTTTTCAGTGGGTGCAAATGTGGGTGCATAAGTGGATGCAAAATTCGGTGCAATTGTGGGTGCAAAACTGTGTGAAAAGGTAGATGCAAATTAGGGTGGAAAAGTGGGTGTAAATGAGGGTGCAGTTTATCGTAGGCACAATTTTTACCTGAATGTGATTTGAGTAAATGTAATTTCTAAACCCAAGTAGTGAGTAGTCGGTTGGTTTTGATCTTTTGCACGCGTAAACATGTCATATACACTGGTGATGGATACTCATGGCTTTAAGGTCAATGTATTTGATTGAGTGAGAACCATAGTTAGAATAAATACCCTTAATCTTAGAACATGATTCAAGTAGTATTTCATTTTACATAGTGCTAACCAATGTCTATGGTAAGTAAAGTTCACTCGATAATATAAATAATAGTTTAAAGTGGGTGCAAAGGTAGGTGCAAAAGGGAGTGCAAAAGTGGGTGTTAAAGTGGGCGCAAAAGTGGGTGAAATCGTGGGTGCAAAAGTAGTTGCAAAAGAGGGTGAAAAAATGGGTGCAGTTTATAGTATGCACAATTTTACTAGAATGTGATTTGAGTAAATGTAATTTCTAAACCCAAGAAGTGAGTAGTTGGTTGGTTCTGATCTATGCACGCGTAAACATGTCACATACACTAGTGATGGATACTCAAGGATTTAAGGTCGATGTATTTGATTGAGTGAGAACCATAGTTAGAATAGATATCCTTAATCCTAGAACATGACTAAAGTAGTATTTCATTTTACATAGTGCTAACCAATGTCTACGGTTAGTAAAGTTCACTCGATAATATAAATAATAGTTTAATGTGGGTGCAAAGTTAGGTGCAAAAGTGGATGCAAAGGTAGGTGAAAAAGTGGATGCAAAAGTGGGTGCAATTTATAGTTGGCACCATTTTTACTAGAATGTGATTTGAGTAAATGTTATTTCTAAACCCAAGTAGTGAGTAGTCGATTGGTTTTGATCCATGCACATGTAAACATGTCACATACACTGCTGATGGATACACAAGGCTCTAAGGTCAATGTATTTGATTGAGTGAGAACCATAGTTAGAATGAATACCATTAATCTTAGAACATGATTAAAGTAGCATTTCATTTTACATAGCGCTAACCAATGTCTACGGTATAATAGCTAAGGAATTATTCATAAAGTCATTGAATATAAACCCTTAAAAAATATACCTACCTTGATACTCCTTTTGTAGCCCCAGCACTCCGCCTGATGATTGTTTGAGAGGTGGGAGAGACATTCAGTTGGGAAATAATGATAGAGCTTATCATAACAGTGATGCATTATTAAGACGTGTTGTTAATTATTAGTGGAATGAATGGTAAATGACATTTATCTACCCATAAACTTTAGGATTAAAACAACAATCAAAATGTATATCATCACAGCTATGATTTCAAAAAATAGAAAACAAACATTTTTTGTTTTTTCAAAACGTTCCATACATCGATGATTGTTCTTACCTTCATAAATCAAATATACCAGGTGACTAATTGTATTGGTATCTTGAAAAACATCATCAGGCACGTTATCAAAACGTGAAGGGAGAAATGTTTCAAACTCTTTCCAAATGCAAAGAGCGCGGTTTTCAAATTTAGTGTTTATTTTTTATTCTATGTATGCGAAAAGGTGTATGAATAGGCAAGTTGCTCATCTTCTTGAGTTCAAGACCACAGGCTTGACCGATAGCATTCAAACCTTCCATGGTAGTCTATAAGCAAAAGAGAATAACTATGACACTCTAGTCTCAACATTGTTACAACAAGATGAACATGGACATCGGATAAATCTGTAATCAAATTACAAACAGTCAAGTTGTTGTAACACGGATTTCCAAACTCGTATTGTCTGTGGCATCTAGTCATGAACATGAACACTGGATAGAATGTTAATCAAATCACAAATGGTCAAGTTGTTTTAACATAAATTTGCAAATTTGTATTCTCAATGGCATCTAGCAATCTACAAGAACACTGGATAGAGCGTTAATCAAATCACAAATGGCCAAGTCATTTTAACGCGGATTTTCTAACTTGTATTGTCAGTGGCATCTAGTAATCAACATGGACACTGGATAGAGCATTAATCAAATCACAAATGGTCAAGTCGTTTTGACATGGATTCACAAAATAGTATTGTCAATGGTATCTAGTTGTGAACATGGACATTGGATGAAGCATTAATCAAATTACATACGATCAGTTGTTTTAACACGGATTTTCAAACTCGTATTGTCAGTGGCATCTAGTAATGAACATGAACACTTGATAGAGTGTTAATCAAATCACAAATGGTCAAGTTGTTTTAACACAAATTTGCAAACTTGTATTGTAAATGACACCTAGTTGTCAACATCAACATTGGATAGAGCGTTAACCAAATCACAAATGGTTAAGTCAATTTAACACTGATTTGCAAACTTGTATTGTCAGTGGCATCTAGTAGTCCACATGGACACTGGATAGAGCGTTAATCAAATTACATATGGTCAAGTCGTTTTAACATGGATTCACAAAATAGTATTGTCAATGGTATCAAGTTGACAACATGCAAATTGGATAAAGCATTAATCAAATTACAAACGATCAATTTGTTTAAACACGGATTTTCAAACTCGTATTGTCAGTGGCATCTAGTAATGAACATGAACAATGGATAGAGTGTTAATCAAATCACAAATGGTAAAGTTATTTTAACACAAATTTGCAAACATGTATTGTAAATGACACCTAGTTGTCAACATCAACATTGGATAGAGCGTTAATAAAATCATTAATGGTCAATTCATTTTAACACAGATTTGCAAACTTGTATTGTCAGTGGCATCTAGTTGTCAACATGGACACTGGATAGAGCGTTAATCAAATTACATTTGGTCAAGTCGTTTTAACCCATATTTGCAAAATATTATTGTCAAGGACGTCTAGTAGTAAACATTGGCAATTAATAGAGCGTTAGTATTGTCAGTGCCATCTAGTAGTGAGCATTGGCACTTGATAGAGCGTTAATCAAATCACAAATGGTCAAGTTGGTTCAACACGGATTCGCAAAATAGTATTGTCAGTGCCATCTAGTTGTCAACATGGGCACTTGATAGAGCGTTAATCAAATCACAAATGGTCAAATTGTTCCAACACGGATTCGCAATTTAGTATTGTCAATGACATCTAGTAGTAAACCTTGGCACTTGTTAGAGAGTTAATCAAATCCAAATGGTCAAGTCGTTTTATCACAGACTTGCAAAATAGTACTGTCAATAACATCTAGTAGTGAACAGTGGCTCTGGATAGAACTTTACAATTGTCAGTGCCATCTAGTAGTGAACATTGGCAATGGATAGAGCGTTAATCAAATCACAAATGGTCAAGTTTCTTCAACACGGATTCGCAAAATAGTATTGCCAGTGCCATCTAGTAGTGAGCATTGACACTTGATAGAGCATTCATCAAATCTCACCTACATTTTTAGTTATTAAAAGGGTATTCACCTTTAATATAAAACTGCTGTTGCCAATTGAATTAGGTATAACCAGTAAACCAACTATCTGTAAATAAATAAATAAATAAACCAATCAATCAATCCATTCATTTCAATCCATCACTTACACATTGAGTTTAATCTATTAAATACATAACTCTCAAATATTTTTCTTTTTCCAAGTAACGCCACTGCTTTTTCTCGATTAACTTGTATATAAATGATAGCACTGCAGCACTAATCAACTGGCATGTAACTAATGAGTGGCAATGATAGGTATGACCTTGCTTTTATATTGTTCAATATTGCCAGCTTGCAAAAAATTGTCTACGCATGATTGAGCGAAATAGAATAAATCACTGAACGTTGAGATTCGCGAAACGTCAAGATTCAAGATAAATATAATAGTACATTATGCAACGAGCCTATAATGGCTATAATTAAGACACGAATATTTTTATAAAATGTGCGTATGCGAGTTTTATAATTTCCATACGAGTGGCTTAATTACCATTATAGGCGAGTTGCATACGACTGTTTATGTTCGACGATAATTATAACTTTATTATATGTTTTAACATAAATATTCATAAATATCTGTTCAGTCACTAGAATGTTGGGATCGGGTGCTGCGGTGAGTAGTATACCTCTGTTTTCCCAGCTCTCTGGACAACCGACTCATGCGCTCTGTGTGCTTCAATGCCATATGTTCAGATTGTGTAATCAGTTAAACTGTCACCGAAGTCGTTTCAATACAACGCGCTGTGTAGAAATTGGATTTGAGGATATTAAGGTACAGTGCTATTTCTTGTCTCATATTCACAAGTTTATTTACGCGAACATATGGACGGTGCACTTTCGGTAATTTATATAGACATGTTGGATTGTGAGAGCATGCGCGAAGGTATCCTTATCGAATTGGTCACATAACTGTTTCTTGAGCTCTGATTGGTGGGAGAAACTGTTTCATAATGAAAAATAGTTTTATAATGAGCCTCATTATGATACAGTTTTCTGACACATAATAGTTAGGGTCAAACATAATATTACATTATGCAACGAGCCTATAATGGCTATAATTAAGACACGAGTATGTTTATAAAACGAGCTTTAGCAAGTTTTATAATTTCCATACGAGTGTCTTAATTACCTTTATAGGCGAGTTGCATGCGACTGTTTATGTTCGACGACAATTATAACTTTATTACATGTTTTAACATAAATATTCATAAATATCTCTTCAGTTACTAGAATTTTGTGATCGGGTGGTGCGCTAGGTAGCATATCTCCGTGATCCAAGCACTCTGGACGACCGACGCATGCGCTCTGTGTGCTTCAATGCCAGATGTGCAGATCGTGAACCAGTATTCAGCAAAACTGTCACCGTAGTCGTTTGAAATCAACGCGCTGAGTAGAAATTGGATTTAGGTATATTAGGGTACAGTGCTATTTCTTGTCTCATATTCACCAGCTTATTTAGGCGAACATATGGACGGTGCACTTTCGGTTATTTATATAGACATGTTGGATTTTGAGAGCATGCGCGAAGGTATCCTTATCTAATTGGTCAAATAAATGTTTCTTGAGCTGTGATTGGTGGGAGAAACAGTTTCATAATGAATAATAGTGTTATAATGACCATCATTATGATACAGTTTTCAGACACATAATAGTCAGGGTCGAACACAATAGTACATTATGCAACGAGCCTATAATGGCTATAATTAAGACACGAGTATTTTTATAAAACGAGCGTATGCGAGTTTTATAATTTCCATACGAGTGTCTTAATTACCATTATAGGCGAGTTGCAAACGACTGTTTATGTTCGACGATAATTATAACTTTATTGTATGTTTTAACATAAATATTCATAAATATATGTGGGATTCAGTTAGTGAACAGGGCGTGCTGGCTTTGCTGACTGAACAGAGCGCATGCGTGGGTCAAGGCACTCCAGACGCAGAGACCATTCACTTTGCTTGTTAACACAGAACACCTATTGTTTACAGCGGATTTTGAGCGCATGCGCGAAGGTATCATTTCCTGATTGGTCACACAAATGTTTCTTGAGCTCTGATTGGTGGGAGAAACTGTGTCATAATGAAAAATAGTGTTATCATGAGGCTCATTATGATACAGATTTCTGACACATAATAGTGAGGGTCGAACATAAACATTTTTAAATTACCAGACATTCATATTCTTTCCACATATTAAACGGAAATGTCATACAGAATAAGTTTTCAGTTTACGCTTATCAGCAATACCTGCTTATTTCAAACAGGATCGCTGATATAGCAAGACAACATCCTGATTCAATATCACGGGGATCCCAGCTGAGTCTGTCATTGCTTCCACTTACTTGTGCAGGGCTCGCCTATGTTTCCTTTCATGTCGACCACACTCGGTCAACTCTTGTTCTCTTTACACTGCCAATAGTATTAGTGTATTCGAGGCCTAGGGAGTCTTTCACTTTCCAGCCTTAATCGCCCCTCGTCTGATCTTTGCTGATACCCTGCTAGGGGGTCAACTTTCTTTTTCTTTTCATATTATCTTTTGCCTTTTGCTCAAGCATCTAAAACAGGCATGGTGTATGTATTCCACTACTTTTAATGGACTTTGAATATGGCTACACCCTCAAAAGCTCTCGCCTAGTGCGTTTAAAAGTTGACAACCGCCTAAGAAATTCCTTTGAGGCTGATTCATAGCTTTGCTCTAATTTTATCCTCTAGGATCAGCTTTTCCCATGAACAAAGCAAGGGATTCCACCTCTATCGCCACTGAGGGCAGTGACCTGCAGCTTGAGAGTATGGGTCGGGGTTACAACTGGGGTGTGTGATCGCCACAACGCTCAAGAGGTCTCACCTGCAATGCGTACAGGAGCCTCATAAAGGGATAGAAAGAGTGGGAGGATTGAGCAATGAAGTGGGAAGGAGGCAGCTGTGGCCTTACGGTAGGTATCACCCCAGCATTTTGCCCAAAGACAAAGTGAGAAATGAAAGAAAACCACACCAAGAATGGCTAAAGTGGAAATCGAACCCCCTCTACTCACTTGGGCCTGGGCCGAGCCTGAGTATACCCCGTTCCAGTCCTCGTAAGTAGGGTGGCAGTAAGAGTTCTAACGCACCCCGTCAGCAGTTTTTGAATTGGCGCACTCTAAATCCAATATGGCGGCGATGACGTCACAAGATGGCGGCCAAGATGGCGGGTAACCAAAATGGCGGCTAACCAAATTGGCGTCTAACCAAAATGGCGTCTAACCAAAATGGCGTCTAACCAAAATGGCGACCATGGCTTAACTAACCTAGCCTAACCTAACCTCACCTACGAGTTGCGATCGAAAAGTTCCAAAATGTTGACCCATAAGCCTACATTCCCGGTGACGTCATAACCAGGGTTGATCAGAGAGTTCCAAAAATGTTGAACCTTAACTTACTTTCCTAGTGACTTCGCAACAAGGTGTGATCAAAAATTCCAAAATGTTCACTCATAGTCTACTTTCCTGGTGACTTCACATACTAACCCGCCATACATTCAGAGGCAAAGCCGATATCCCCCGATCGCATGGTCGGATTTTGACGAATGAGGTGTCGTTGAAATTGGGCTGACACCCCCTTTCCAAAATTCCAAAATGTTGACCCATAGCCTACTTTCCTGGCGACGTCACCTGGCAAAGTCGATATCCCCCGAACGCATGGTCGGATTTTGACGAATGAGGTGTCGTTGAAATCGTGCTGACACCCCATTTCAAAAATTCCTAAATGTTGACCCATAGCCTACTTTCCTAGTGACGTCACATACTAACCCGCCGTACATTCAGGATCAAAACCGATATTCTCCGAACGCATGGTCGGATTTTGATGAATGAGGTGTCGTTGAAATCTGGCTGACACTCCCTTTCTAAAATTCTAAAATGTTGACCCATAGCCTACTTTCCTGGTGACGTTACATATTATCCCGCCATACATTCAGGGGCAAAGCAGATATCTCCCGAATGCCTGGTTGGATTTTGACGGATGAGGTGTCATTGAAATAGGGCTGACAACCCCTTTCCAAAATTCCAATATGTTGACCCATAGCCTACTTTCCAGGTTACGTCATATACCAACCCACCATGCATTCAGAAACAAAGCCGATTACCCCCGAACGCATGGTCGGATTTTTACGATTGAGCTGTCGTTGGAATCGGGCTGTCACCCCCTTTCCAAAATGTTGACTCATAGCCTACTTTCCTGGTGCCGTCACATAATAACATTGCAAAGTCGATATCCCCCGAACGCATGGTCGGATGTTGACGAATGAGGTGTCGTTGAAATCGGGCTACACCCAATTTAAAAAATTCTAAAATGATGACCCATAGCCTACTTTCCTGGTGACGTCACATACTAACCGGCCATAGATTCAGGAACAAAGCTGATATCTCCCGAATGTATGGTCGTATTTTGACTAATTAGGTGTCGTTGAACTTGGACTGACACCCCCTTTAAAAATTCTAAAATATTGACCCTTAGCCTACTTTCCCGGTGACGTCACAACGAGGGGTTATCAAAGAATTCCAAATATGTTGACCCATATCCTACTTTCCTGGTGACTTCGCTACGAGGTGTGATCAAAAATTCCAAAATGTTACCTCATAGCCTACTTTCCTGGTGACGTCACATACTAACCCGCCATACATTCAGGGGCAAAGCCGATATCCCCCGAACGCATGATCGAATTTTGACGAATGAGGTGTCGTTGATATCGGGCTGACACCCCCTTTTCAAAATTCCATAATGTTGACTCATAGGCTACTTTCCTGGTGACTTCAAATACTAACCTGGCAAAGTCGATATCCCTCGAACGCATGGTCGGATTTTGACCAATAAGTTGTCGTGGAAATCGGGCTGACACCCTCTTTCCTAAATTCCAAACTGTTAACCCATAGCCTACTTACCTGGCGACGTCACATACTAAACCGCCATATATTCATGGTCAAAACCGATATCATTGGAATGCATGGTCGGATTTTGACGAATGAAATGTCGTTGAACTCGGGTTGACACCCCCTTTCCAATGGCCAACCTATTTTTACCCCCTTCCAATGGACAACATTGCATTCCAATATATTTATCGCTATTTGATACATCGTGGATTGTACTGTAATGGTTGATAAAACAATTGCAAGAATGATTGTCGAGCCGCAGGACATGGTATTGACCAAGACAATAGCCATGCTTGCATTAGTCGATATTTGAATGAACCATAAATCACAGAGGCTTATGCCATGATTTGTAGCATTCAATCGAACTCGAGATACTTTAAGCCAAAGCCTAGCGCGCTAACCAGTTAGCTATGGGATGTAAAACAGTGTCGGCTGCTAAATCCTATGGCACTTTCCTGGGTGATTGATTAAATGAATAACCGATGAAATGAAAAGGTAGTGGAAAGTGTTGCTCGACCGAGCGAAAACAATTGCGAGAATGACCACCAAGTTACAGTAAACGTATAACCCAACACAAAAGCCTATATATAATCCAACACAAAAGCCAATACATAAACCAACACAAAAGCCAACACAAAAGCCAAAACAAAAGCCAATACCTAAGCCAACACATGGGGTTAGGTTAGGTTAAGATATGTTACATTAGGTTAGGTGAACTACGTGTGACGTTATAGCTAGTCTTAATGCAAGTCTAACCGGGTAAGCCAACACAAAAATATATAAACCAACGAAAAAGGCCAATACATAAGGCAATACAGAAGCCAACACAAAAAGCCAATACAAAAAGCCATTACATAAGCCAATACAAAACCCAACACATGGGGTTAGGTTAGGTTATAATATATTCCATTAGGTTAGGTGAACTAAGTGGGACGTTATAGCCAGTCTTAAAGCCAGTGTACACTTATAAGCCAATACTAAAGCCAATATATAAGCCAGCACAAAAGCCAATACATAAGTCAATACAAAAGCCAACACAAAACCAAAACACAAGCTAATACATAAGGAAATACAAGAGCCAAAACATGGGGTAGTGTTAGGTTTGGATATGATATGTTACATTAGGTTAGGTGAACTAAGTGTCACGTTATAGCCTGTCCTAAAGCAAGTATAAATGTATAAGCCAACACAAAACCAATATATAAGCCATCACAAGAGCTAATACATCAGCCAATACAAAAGCCAACACAACAGCCAATACATAAGTCAATACAAAAGCCAACACATGGGGTGATGCCATAGTCAGCCTTAAAGCCAGTCTAAACTTGTAGAACATGTCACATGACAAGGTTATGTTAGGTGAGTTGAGCTATGACGTCATAGAAGGACGGGGTAGGATGCTGGCAAATGAGGAAAATGTTATGGTTTAACTTTTGCATTCAGTTTTGCATCCACTTTTTCACCCAATTTTGCACACACTTTGGACCTACCTTTGCTCCCACTTTTGCACCCACTTTTGAACCTACTTTTGCACCCGCTTTTGCAACCACTTTTGCACCCACTTTTACACCCACGTTTGCACCTACCTTTGCATCTACCGTTGCACCTACATTTTCACCCACTTTTACACTCACTTTATCACCAAAATCTTTGTAGTGTGAACAGGTCAGTTGATACTATAAAACTTACTACAACCAACAAAGTTAGGCAACGTGTACTCTATCAAGGCTACTATTATCGTCAGAATGTGAATTGAATAACATTCTGGCCATGCTCAAAAGAGAGGTCAACAAAATGTCGAGGGAATCTAAAAGTAAAAATGGAAAGGTTTTAAGTGTGAGTGTTCGTCAATGTAGTGCTTCAAACAAACCATGGTTGCTGTTTACATGTATTTGATTGAGCAAGAACCATAGTTAGAATGAATACCGTTACTCATAGAACATGATTAAAGTTGTATTTCATTTGCATAGTGCTAACCAATGTCTATGATATACTAGCTATGGAATTATTCATAAAGTCATTGAATATAAACCCTTGAAAAATATATACCTACACTGATACTCCTTTTGTGGTCCCAGCACTCAGCTTGTTGATTGTTTGAGAGGTGGGAGAGACATGCAGGTGTGAAATAATGCTATAGCTTATCATAACAGTGATGCATTATTAAGACGTGTTGGTAATTATTAGTGGAATAAATTGTAAATGACTTTTATCTACCTGTAACCTTTAGGATTAAAACAACCATCAAAATGTATATCATCACTGCTATGATTTCAGAAAAATATAAAACAAGCATTTATGTTATTGTTTTTGTTTATTATAAAAACCATGACACAATAACGTCAACTTTGTCAATAACGTTCAGACCAGTATGGGTTTGGAGACTCTGTTTCAATCGACGGCAAATAATTTTGATCTTTTCCCTCTGTTGAGGATGTTGCTGCTCTTTTTCATCATTACACCCGTGGAATGAAGAAACAAAGTCTTTGTTCAAAGTTTTAAGACCGTGGTAGATTTTTACAAGCCGACAGGTTTGACATTGTTGTACTGATGGCATTTTGTTAATGGTCACTTCCTTATGATGCTCGTAGTTATTACAGGGTCGCAATTCGCTTAACACAGGGTCTTGAGTCCACGATGTTGGCACATGTTCCCATATTTCCTTAACTGCCTTTGCAGCCACATAAAAATGAATGATTTAGGTAAAGCATTTAATTCTTCTTTTGTAAAATCGGTTCAATTCTTTTTACATATAAAAAATTTCCCAATCGCATGCTCAATAGCATTATTGTCTAATTCCAACATTGACGACAAAGACATGATGCTCTCTAGACAGTGTATCACACACTGCCACAGCAATTATCTGTAAATCAATTGATTAATCAATACATTTCAAGTTCATGACTTACACCTCTATCAACATTACCAAAAAACAGTTAAAAAGTTTATCATATTAAAAATATAGCATTCATCAAATCTCACCAACAGGCTTAACATTACTGCATGGTCATGTTGTTCTTAACATGAATTAGCAAACTCGTATCGTCTGTGATATCTAGTAGTGAACATTGACACTGGATAAGGCATTAATCGAATCTCGTCTATAATTTTAACATCACAAACGGTCAATTTGTTGTTTTAACATGGATTTGCAAAATAGTATTGTCAATGACATCTAGTAGTGAACATGAAAACTGGGAACATTGGATAAAGCGTTAATGAATTCATAAATGGTCGAGTCGTTTTAACACGAATTATCAAAGTAGTATTGTCAGCGACATCTAGTAGTGAATATTGGCATTTGATAGAGCGTTAATCAAAATCACAAATGGTCAAGTCGTTTTAACACGGATTAGCAAACTCGTATTGTCAGCGATATCTAGTAGTGAACATTGACACTTGATAGAGTGTTAATCAAATCCTAAATGGTCAAGTCGTTGAACACGGATTCACAAAATAGTTTTGTCAGCGAAATCTAGTAGTTAACATTGACACTTGATAGAGTGTTAACCAAAATCACAAATGGTCAAGTAGTTTTAACACGGATTCGCACACTCGTATTTTCAGCGACATCTAGTAGTGAACATTGACATTTGATAGAGTGTTAATCAAATCCTAAATGGTCAAGTCGTTTAACAAGGATTCACAAAATAGTTTTGTCAGCGAAATCTAGTAGTTAACATTGACACTTGATAGAGTGTTAATCAAAATCATCAAAGGTCAAGTCGTTTTAACACGATTCACAAAATAGTATTGTCAGCGACATCTAGTAGTCAATATTGGCATTTGATAGAGCGTTAATCAAAATCACAAATGGTCAAATCGTTTTAACACGGATTTGCAAAATAGTATTGTCAGCGACATCTAGTAGTGAATATTGGCATTTGATAGAGCGTTAATCAAAATCACAAATGGTCAAATCGTTTTAACACGGATTTGCAAAATAGTATTGTCAGCGATATCTAGTAGTGAACATTGACACTTGATAGAGTGTTAATAAAAATCACAAATGGTCAAGTCGTTCTAACATGGATTCACAAAATAGTATTGTTAGCGACATCTAGTAGTGAATATTGGCACTTGATAGAGCGTTAATCAAATCATAAATGGTCAAGTCGTTTTAAGACGGTTTCACAAGTAGTATTGTCAGCGACATCTAGTAGTGAACATGAATATTGGATAGAGCGTTAATCAAATCACAAATGGTCAAGTCGTTTTAACATGGATTCTCAAAATAATACTGTCAGCGACATCTAGTAGTGAATATTGGCATTTGATAGAGCGTTAATCAAAATCACAAATGGTCAAATCGTTTTAACACGGATTTGCAAAATAGTATTGTCAGCGATATCTAGTAGTGAACATTGACACTTGATAGAGTGTTAATAAAAATCACAAAGGGTCAAGTCGTTCTAACATGGATTCACAAAATAGTATTGTTAGCGACATCTAGTAGTGAATATTGGCACTTGATAGAGCGTTAATCAAAATCACAAATGGTCAAGTCGTTTTAACATGGATTCCCAAAATAGTATTGCCACCGACATCTAGTAGTGAACATTGACACTTGATAGAGTGTTAATCAAATTATGAATGGTCAAGTCGTTTAACACGGATTCACAAAATAATATTGTCAGCGAGATCTAGTGGTGAACATTGGCACTTGATAGTTCGTTATTCCAAATCACAAATGGTCAAGTCATTTTAACACTAATTCCCAAAATAGTATTGTCAACGACATCTAATAGTGAACATGAACATTGGATAGAGCGTTCATCAAATCTCATCTACATGTTTAGTTATTAAAAAGGTACTCACCTTTAATTTAAAACTGCTGTTGCCAATTGATGTAGGCATAACCAGTAAACCAATTACCTGTAAATAAATAAACCAATCAATCAATCAATCAATCCATTCATTTCAATCCATCACTTACACATTGAGTTTAATCTATTAAATACATACCTCTCAAATATTTTTCTTTTTTTTTTTCAAGTAACGCCACTGCTTTTTCTCGATTAACTTGTATATAAATGATAGCACTTCAGCACTAATCACCTGGCATGTTACTAATGAGTGGCAATGATAGGTTTGACCTTGCTTTTATATTGTTCAATTGGTTGCAAAAAATTGTCTACGCATGAGTGAGCGAAATAGAATAAATCACTGTAGATTGAGATTCGCAATATATCAAGATTCAAATTACTGCAAACATTTTACATTACCTGACATTCATATTCTTTTTCCATGGCAAACGGAAGTGACAAACACAATAAGTTCTCAATTTCCACTTATCAGCAACACTTGCTTATTGCAAACAGGATCGCTGATATGGCAAGACAGCATCCTGCTTTAAGATTCTCGCTATCGGTGGCTATGTAATGAAACAAATACTATGTCATCTAGTTAGACTTTATAATAACATTGGCTTACATATAGTGAAATGTGTGTTGACAACCACGGGGCCCCCAGCTGAGTCCAGCATTGCTTCCACTTACTTGGGCAGGGCCCCTATCCGTTTTTCTTTCATGTCGATCTCATTCGGTCAACTCTTGTTCTCTTCACTCCCCCAATAGTATTAGTGTATCAGAGGCCTAGGGAGTCTTTCACTTTCCATCCTTAATCGCCCCTTGTCTGATCTTTGCAGATACCCTCCATTTGCAAGGGGGTTAACCTTCTTTTTCTTTTTCATGTTATCTCCGGCCTATTGCTCAAGTCTCTCAAAGAGGTCGGGTGTATGTAGGCCCACTACTTTTAATGAACTCTGTACAAGGCTACACCCTCAAAAGCGCTTGACTAGTGAGTTTAAAAGTTGACAACCCACTAAGAAATTCCTTTAGGGTGGATTCTTAACTTTGCTCGCTTGGCTATCATTTTATCATCCAGGATCAGCTTTTCCCATGAACTAAGCAAGGGATCCCACCTGTATCGCCACTAAGGGCAGTGTCCTCGAGCTTGAGACTCTGAGTCAGTGATACAATTGGGGTGCGCAACCACGACAACATCCATGCGGTCTCGCATGCTAAGCATACAGGAGTCTCATTAAGGAATAGAAAGAGTGAGAGACTGTGACAAGGAATTGAAAAAAGAGACTGCCGTGGCCTTACGGTAGTTGGGAAACCACTGACAACCGCTTCAAGAATGACTGAGTGGGGATCGAACACCCCTCCCCCCCCCCACTCATTTGATCCTGGGGTGAGACTGTGTTAATCCCATTCCTGTCCTCGTATCACTTTTTCAAATTTCATGACAGAGCCGGGAATCGAACCCAGGATCTCCAGGGCGGCTGCTAACCATGCTAACCGCTGCGCTACCATATAGTTATACATACACTCCAGTTGTTTGCGATCTAACAGTCAACGCGTAATTCAACACCGATATCATGCAACAGTTGCAGTTTTCGTTATCACAAGGTTACATGCCATGCATGCTAAAGTTGCCTAGCAAGCAGTAGTGTTTCAAGTTTCATCTTGAACACATCTCCAATCAAGGACTTTAATATCTTGGAATTCATTCTAGTAGCTCAGAGACTGAATGTATGACACTCGTGTTTTGAAGCCTCTATAGCTTGGGAGAAAGCACGTTACCCTCTCACTGCTGGGTCCATAATTCGAATCCCAGTCACTCCATGTGAGATTTGTGCTGGACAATGCAGAGACAGACAATTTTTTTCTCTGGGTCTTCCAGTTTTTACTACAAAGAATGTCATTCTAGCATTTTATTTCATGGGTCATCCATTTAATCATTACCCCCAGGGGAGTGTGACAGGTTTCAGCAGTCAGCACCTTTTCATATCCTCGCTGTTAAATTATGATTTTATTCATTCATTCATTCCATACCCTAACCCGGTTGGCCAAGCAACACTTTAACCTATCATTTCATTTCATTTGTTATTCATTTAATCATTGTTTCAAGAGAGTGCGACAGGTTTTAGCAGCCTGCACCGTTTCAAATCCTCACCGCTAAATGAGGGGTTTATTCATTCCATTCCCTGATTGCTCAGTTGAACAACATTTTCCACTATCATTTAATTTCATATGTCATTCATTTAATCATTTTCCCAAGAAAGTGCGACAGGCTTTAGCAGCCAGCACTGTTTCAAATCCTCACTGTAGCTACATGGTTAGCGCGCTAGACTTTGGTCGAAAGTGCCCCGGGTTCGATTCCCGGCCGAGTCATCAGGGATTTTAATCTCCTGGGGTTAATTCCAGTGGCTCGGGGACTGGGTGTACGTGCCGTCTTCATCATTACTTTATCCTGATTACGACGCGCCGGTCACCCACGGGCGTCAAATAGAAATACCTGCACTCGGCCTCTCCAGAGGCCAAACGATCGTTTCATACCGCTAAATAAAGGATTCATTCATTCCGTTCACTAACCCGCTCGGTCAACTGAAAGCATGCTGTGATTTTTTCATTTTTCAATCAAGTCTTTACCAACCATGAGTTGAACCATCACATACAGCTCTACAATCCATGATTTGTGAAATGCATTTTGCAAGCATGAAAAAAAGGCCGTGGCCGACCACCGGTTTTGTTCATTCACAGCTTACAGGTTAGCATGCTAGGCTTTGACTTAAAGTATCTCGGGTTCAATTGCCTGCCTGCTGCAAACCATTGCAAAAAGCCTCTACGATTCATGGTTCATTCAAATATCGACTAATGCATTGGCAAGCATGGCTATCATGGTTCGCCACATCGGAGAAAACGAATCGCCGTATTACGATCCGTCGTTCCATCGAACATAGGAAAACGAATCGTCGTATTGCGACCCGTCGTTCCATCGAAATAGCCATGGATGTAAAATAACTCATCCATAAATCATAATTCAAAAAGCTCACCCTCTTACAAAATCCCCAAGTGCGCATGCGTAGGAACAAAAAACAAAAATGTTAAATCATAGTTGCATATAGGACTAAGCATGTTTTTCATTTGAAACATCGTTTAATTTGCTATTATCGTTGAAACTCTCACTTGTCGCACTTGGAAAGCAAGATTTTCTAAAAAATTATGATTTCACCCCTGGTAGGGGTAGGTTTTATTTCGGGGTGGATATAGGCTATTCATTGGAAAAGGGTGTCGCCCCGAGTTCAACGACACCTCATTCCTCAAAATCCGACCATGCTTTCGGGAGACATCGGCTTTGCTCATGAATGTATGTGACGTCACCAGGAAAGTAGGCTATGGGTCAACATTTTGGAATTTTGGAAAGGGGGTGTCAGCCCGATTTCAACGACACATCATTCGTCAAAATCCGACCATGCGTTCGGGGGATATTGGCTTTGCCCCTGAATGTATGGCGGGTTAGTATGTGACGTCACCAGGAAAGTAGGCTATGGGTCAACATTTTGGAATTTTGGAAAGGAGGTGGAAGCCCGATTTCAACCACACCTCATTCATCAAAATCCGACCATGCGTTCGGGGGATATCGGATTTGCCCCTGAATATATGGCCGGTAAGTATGTGACGTCACCCGGAAAGTAGGCTATGGGTCAACATTTTGAAATTTTGGAAAGAGGGTGTCAGCCCGAGTTTAGCAGCACCTCATTCGTCAAAATCCGACCATACATTCGGGAGATATTGGCTTTGTTCCTGAATCTATGGCGGGTTAGTATGTGACGTCACCAGGAAAGTAGGCAATGGGCCAACATTTTGGATTTTTGAAAGGGGGTGTCAGCCCGATTTCAACGACACCTCATTCGTCAAATTCCGACCATGTGTTCGGGGGATATCGGCTTTGCCCCAGAATGTATGGCGGGTTAGTATGTGACGTCACCAGGAAAGTAGGCTATGAGTCAACATTTTGGAATTTTTGATCACACCTCGTTGTGACGACACCAGGAATGTAGGCTATGGTGCAATAATTTGGAACTTTTTGATCACACCTCGTTGTGACGTTACCAGGAAAGTAGGCTATGGGGCAACATTTTGGAAATTTTTGATCACAACTCGTTGTGACGTCACCAGGAAATTAGGCTATGAGTGACGTCACCGCCACCATCTTGTAACGTCACCGACGCCATCTTCTACCAACAAAATATGACGTCATATTCCCCCCTCCCGCTCCTCCCCTTTGACGTCACCAGTAATGTAGGCTACTCGTTAGAACCCGTCACTCCCCCCTATTGTTAGGCGAAATTAATATGTAAATGCCTAGTTCACCTACCGACTGAACCAGTCATCAGATCCCTAATAAACTCGAGACTCACGTAGGCTACCATCTTATTGCCTAACGGCTGTCGGATACCAAAGTTACAACAATTTCGTCTAATTAGTTTAAGTATGGAAGCAGGACCTAATTCTCATGTAGAGCCTACTGTATTATAAACCTTAACATACGTATCAATACATCAATTCTTACCAAATTTGGCATCTTTTAAACTACATAGCCTATAACGCTTATAAGCTGCCTTAGTTAGGCCCTACAAAGTATTTATATTTAATATTACGTGCATCCGCCATCATGAATGTATACAATAAAAATCCCGCTCCTTAAAGCAACAGGAGGCTTTGAACTTCGTGTACTGAGTGGGTGTTGGATTTGTCTGATAAGCTAACCTGTGTTTCTGAGGTGATTGTAGTATTAGTAATAGCTGTATATTTAAGGACTAGTTATTGGGTAGGAGCCCCGGGATTTGAGCAAGGTAGCTCACCGCCATTTGCCGTGAGGGAAGACAACTGGCAGCTAAGGGTACCTGGATTTGAGCCTTCAATATGCGGACTTGCAGCTCCTCCGTGATGTCGCAAATGTGGGATTTTTAAAACTATCAGGTATGACTGAAAATATTTCCAAATTCGTGGAATCAATCCAAGCTAAAACGTTTTCGAGAAACCAAAATATATCATACGAATAATACATAAGTAATTATTTGGCCTTTTTGTGGAGATAAATTTTGGCGCATTTTCCGTATCTGTGGGCGAGCTGGTAACCGCAAGTGATATAGCCTAGGGTATTAACTGTGAATGGACAAACAAACTAACTAACCAACTAACTAAATAACCAACTTACTACCTAAGTATACATACAAACTAATATATTTAATGTGTCTCTCGTCAAGCCTTCCTACGTCGTCCGAGTTTAGCGTGGCATTAAGCTGGGTGAAGCAGCAGGGAAGCAGGAGTGCAGCGGAGGTAGCCTGAAATGGCAACATGCAGGCCTTGAGAGTAATTGATCCGTACGTCACGTCATCGACGTTGATAACCGGGGATTTTTTCACATATTCCCTATCTTTAAATTAACAGCCATCCAGGAAAAAGAAATTCAAATTAAAGCCCTCCCAAAATTTGTAACTTGAGGCTAGGATATGAAAGAAGGTGACCGTGACCTTAAATTTGGTAACCATCACAGCATTTGCCTAGAAAAGAAAGTGGGTATCAAACCCAGGACGTTAATACGTAACCCGAGACCACATAATAATAATAAATAGCCTTACAAATCCCATAAGGGCTATGGCCTCCTGCTTTGCAGGGAATTGCTCAGTTTTATCTCATCAGGTGAGCAAGTCCTGAGGAGCATTCGAGGTTATTCTTTCTGATTGGGCCTTCTATATAGATGTGCAGCTGATTAAAGATTAAGTAAATTATATTACGCTGGCATAACATTCGCTACAACAATCTTCATTTCTGAGTCTGGCGATATCAAGGCCTCAAATATCCATTAGTATTTCGGGAATCATAATAGCCATCAACCAATATCTGGGAGCTTCCCATTGGCACTAAGCACAAAGCTTACCCTGTCTAAGCACTTGAACAATGACAGGAACTGCCAAGTCTTCACTCTTCAGTAAAATCTACGTATATTGAACCGTTTCAAATAGAAGGTCTTTTTAATTTGCAATACATTCACTATGTTGTGCACATGTGGTCCCGGAACGAATTAACAAGTGTTTTGCAAGATAGTCGAACCACTTGAATTCCTTGTAACAGGTGATGCAGTAAGGTTATTTATTCCCTAGTGAACACGATGATGTTTCCTCAAATTAGAGATCGAGCTGAATCGCTTTGGGCGCAACAAACAGACAATGCGGTTTCTTCCCTGAGTGAACGACAAAATGTTCCATTAGTTCTGTCCGCCGTGCAAATGACTTATCACCTGTGCTACAAGTGTATTACTTCACTCCAGTATGAAAAAAGTGGGCTTCTTGAGGTCACCGCTCTGTGAGAAGCCATTATTGCACTCCAGAGACATGTAGGCCTACCGCTTTGCTGCATGTCCACTGAACGGTGTCTTTCTAGTTGATGCATTGTTTTATTGGTCACTGCATGCGAGTCTCCCTAGGTCTTTCCACTCCTGCCTCATCTTCGCTGTTCTTGACCTTTGTTTTACTCCCCATTTTACGATCCAGCCTGCCCATCTGATTCTTTGTCACCTAACGTTTCGCCTACCTGTTCTTGGGGCCCACATCGTCATTTTGTACGTCCATCGGTTAGGATCTAATCTCGCTACATGTCCACCCCATCTCCATTTGAGTTGGTCTGCTGATGTCATAGCGTTTTTCAAACCGGTTCTCCTTCTTAAATCTTCGTTCCGTATTCTATCTCTCAATGAGACATGAAGGATCTTCCTTTCCATTTTCCGTTGACATCGCGGGATCATTTGTCTTTGTTTCGATGTTAATGCCCAAGTTTGGCAACCCTATAGTAACACCGGTATCACGCATTTTTCCAGAACTTCAGCCTTTAAAGTGAGTTTTTGGGTCTTGTCAGCCAGTATAAACTTTAGGGACCAAAAGCTCTTCCATGCTTGTCCTATTCTTCGTTTGACCTCTTTCTCTGAACGACTTGAAAATGGTATGTTCTGACCGAGATATACATATTCTTCAACATAATCCAGTGTTTCTCCGTTCACATTAATTGGGGCTTCTAACGCATTGGTCATCAGCTTCGTTTTCTTCGGGTTCATTGTAAGGCCCACTTCTTTACTTGTTTTGTCTGATTCGTTTATCATTTGTTCCAGCTCTTTCGCTGATTCAGCCACCAAAACCGTAAATGGGTTAGTCTTGTCCCATCGATTCTGATGCCATATTTTTCTTCCCAGTCTAGTTTTCTAAACTGATTTTCCAGCAAACAGGTGAATAATTTTGGTGAGAGGGGGTCTCACTGTTTTACTCCCCTTTCTATCATGATGTTACATCCTTCTCTTTCTGTCTTTATTCTGGCTTGGTTACCGTCGTAGAGTTAGCCTAGGAGTCCTACGAATTTGTTTGGGATGTCTTGTTTTTCCAGTGCTTCTAAGACGCTTTCCTGATCTACGGAGTCAAATGCTTTGTTGTAATCCACAAATGCTCTATACAACTCTAGATTAAATTCCTGAACTTTCTCCATGAGTTGATTTATTGTTTGCCAGTGGTCTGATGTACTGAAACTCTTTCTGAATCCTGCTTGCTCTATCGGTTGCTGTTCGTCCAGTGCCTTTAGTCATTCTATTGGTTAGGATCTTCATAAATAGCTTGTAGAGGTTTACAATTAGGTTGATCGGTCTGTAGTTGTTTATGTCGTCCTTGGCTCCCTTTTTGTGTAGAAGTATGATAATGCTTTGTTTCCACTGCATTGGTATGTCTTCTGATGTATGATATTACATAATGTTTTGATGACTGGGATTAGGTTTCTTCACCCCAGTTTAGAAATTCGTTGTAAATTCCATCTTCACCTGGGCTTTTTTCGGTTTTCGTTTGACGAATGGCTGCTCTTACTTCACTGGGTAGTATTGGAGGTGTTTTTTCCTCTAGGTTTCCTTCTGATGTATTCTGGTCCTGATGCAATTTGGATCTTTGAGAGTTACTTGAGTATAGTGTTCTATAGAACTCTGTCGCTTGCGTCATTATCTCTTCTCTTGAGGCTTGTCTTTTTTCGTTGTTGTCTTTTACTCCCAGTATCCATTGTTTGCCAGGAGTTAATTCTTTTCTAATCTTCCTTATTGATTTTGTGGTATCCATGATTTCTTTGACCACGTTAGTGTTGTGTTCTCTGATGTCTCTTCGGATTTGCCTTTTCGATTGTTTATTGACTTCCGCATATTCCAGCTTTTTGTGTTCGTTTTCTATGGCTTGTGATTTTAGACGTTCTCTTTCTTCGATCAAACATTTGGTGCTATCCTTTAGTTTTATTCTATTTTTCATACTGTTTCCAGGTGTTGACGAGTGTTTGGCTACGCGGGATATGCAATTTACGAGCTGTGTATAGTGTTGTTGGACTTTTTGCTCCGTTTGTTGGTTGAAGTCTCGTAGGTTTTGTTGTAGTGCTTTTACATACTCCGCCCTGTCTATGCATCCTGGATGTGTAGTTTTGTTGTTGAAGTGGTGTCTCCTTTTCTTCTTTATTCTCACTTTCAATCGTACCATTCTAATCTGTGTCAAACTTCAGACCATTTATCACTTGTATGTTTTTCACCTCTGTTAGTCTATTGGTTAGGATGAAGTCTATTTCATTTTTGATTTTCCCATTCGGAGATTTCCATGTCCATTTGCTTTCTGGGTTTTTCTTGTAAAAAGTGTTCACAATTTTAAATCTTTGTCCCAGTGCAAACTGTATTAGTCTTTCTCCTCTTTCGTTCCTTGTTCCGTATCCGTGAGGGCCAATATTTTCTTCTTCTTCATATTCCTATCTTCCTACCTTGCTGTTGAAGAATCCAATTATGAATGTTGTGTGTGCTTCGTACTCGGCTAATGTGACTTGGAGGAGCATATAGAAGTCTTCAATTTCTTCTTCCGTACTTGCATCTGTGGGAGCATAGACTTGAATTATTATGAATGTGTTGTCATTTAATTTTAGGGATAATATTAAGATTCTTTCTGAGATTCCCTTTATTTCTTTTATATTGTATTTTAAATGTCTTTTTATCAAATAACCTACCCCTTTTAGTCATTTTGTTTCCCCTATGAACCTAAAGACATTCCCATTTGTTTTCTTTATTATGTTATCGCCGTATTGCCTCACCTCACTGAGGCCTAATATATCGTACCTTACGTTTTCGAGTTCTATTTCGTTATCTTGAGTTCTTAAGTTTCTAACGTTTAGTGTACCTAGTATGAGTCCTTCTTCCTTGTGGGAAGGTTGTTTCATCGTTGTGTTTGGTTGATTTCTTCTTCCCCGTTTTTTGAGGTTAATTCATTCCAGTGCACCCACTGGTCATTTAAAAGGATTTTCTGGTATCCAACTCTTACGTTTTTATTACCCATTTCCCTTTCTTCCCTGGCTACCTGTCTGAGTGATGCTTGGATTTCTCTTTCTTTTATTTTGAGGTCATCATCTATGAATGTGTCTTGTCCTCTCAGTTTGTGTTTGTTTCGGACTATTTTTAGTTTGTCTGCAAAATTTGTGAAACTGACTTTCACTATACCTCTATTGTTTCTGTCTTTACCGACGTAGGTTGATTTTTCTGCCGTCACTTCTTTTTCTATCGTGTTCAATATCTTCTTGATTTTGTTCTTTAGTTCGTCTTTGTTACTTTGATCATTTGTGAATTCTTTACTTTTTACCACTATGTTGTTCCTCCTTTCACTTTTCGCCTGTTGTTCTTTTTGTTCTTCTAGGTCACTTATTCTTTTGGATAATGTTTCTATATTTTCCTGTATTGTGTTGTCTAAGTTAGTGGTTTTTTGTTCTAATGAACATTTGTTCTTTCGCAGTATTCATTCGTTTTTTTAAATTTCCTTTCTCATGGACTGAATTTCCTCTCTTGTTTCTTGTTTAAACTCTTCAGTTTGCTTTTTCAAATCTTTCAATTCTGATAGTATTTCAGAAAACATACCTTTAATGTCGTCTCTTTGTGGTTTTACATGGTCTGTGTGTTCTTCTTCTCCCGAGCTTTCTGAGGTTGATATTTTGCTTTCCTCTCTGTTGGTGCTTTATGTTTTTAGTTGAGGGCTGTGTTTTGGGTGGCATGTTGTTATATTTGCTAGTTACGTACTGTGATATATTTTAATCCTCTTTTTGGCGCGTGTAGTGTATTAATCTGCTTTTGCTTCATTCACTTCGTTTTTGTAATATAGTTCCTCCAACACTCATTCTCTGCTATTTTGGTGCTAAAATATGTCTATGTATATTGTTAAAAGTCTTCACAGGTTGCTGCTTTACTTGTGTTAACTGATACTATGCCTGTGATTTGTGCTGTAAAACCTTCGTTATGCGACGAATGTCCTATTTCATTTTTGACAGGCCAGTGTCTTGCAAACGGTATGCCTCATTGTCCATACAGAGTTTCTTCTGATCACATGTTATTTTTGTGGTAAGGCATTCAGACGGTTCTTTGTTGCTGTATGCGATTAGTGTTTTGGTGAGCTTTGTGATAATAACTCCACTAATCTCCTTCTGTTGTGCGATGTCATTAATTTCAGATATTTACCTCCAATTTGGGTGATTCCTTGTTTTCTTTCATTGTGTACGTCTTCCTCGGGTACTTTTTTCACTTTCAAGCTGCGCTGATATCGTTTTACCTTGTAACGGATCCAAAAACTGTGGAGCTCGGAAATGGCACGTGTTTACTTAACAACCTCTGTCTGATAACCGAGACCACATAAGGCTGCAATTATTATAATGTATTTTCAATGTCCTGTAGCCTATTGCCTAGGCTAATTTCGAACTCTTCCATGTGGCAAAATTAAACTGAAGTAAAATTTGGAAACGGCATGCTAGTATATAACACATAGGCTATATGAAGGAATTACATGTAAACACTAAGCTTTATATGTTGAAAGGTTCCGGGAAGATAGGGAAATTGTAGGCTACCTAGAACAACATTTTAGTGACAAATTTAAAGCAGGATTTTTCCTGTTGTATGAACTTGCCAGTACCACAGTATTCCTCTTCTTCCCTTTGACGCACTGGCATCCATTTTGCTGTTCTTCCACGTCCCTTATCCCCATGCTCCTAGCGCAGCCCATTTATTATATTTTAAGCTTTTATCGTCTAATAAAAAGAGTTGTTCCGTGAAGAACTAAATAGCCTATTTTCATATAGGCCAATCCGACTTACGCAGATTGCCTCAATTTTCAGTTTTAATTGCTGTAATAGATTCGTAGATATTGGGAACTGGGAAAATATTTCATATGGTCACTATGTTGGATTATTATATATACAGTAGACCTTCGAGTTATGTAGGCTACATGAAGATTATTTAGTAGGTGTTTTATTCCAACTTCAATCTCATGATTAGGACACAAGAAGTAGCCTAAAACGAGATTTTAATTTTTTTCTCAGCCACCATCTTGTGGTTATGAAAATAATTTAAATGAATTAGATGCCACTGGATTAAAATTTATATAAGCATATACCGTATTAATTTTCACTGCCATCGGATAGTTAAATCACGAGAAACGTCCATTTGAATATTTGAAATTCGTGTCTCCGCCATGTTGGATTTGTGCTCACCAGGTTATTGAACGTCCCATAGGTGAACTTATGGTTATAGCCTCTATACACATGCCAAATTTCAGTTTGATTGCTGCCATAGATTAATAGATATTGAGAACCATCTAAATATTTCGGTTAGTCGCCATGTCGGAATTTAATATCTTATATGCAGGCCATGGAGTTATGTACTATTGGATGAGGATTATTGGGTAGGTTCATTATTCAAACGTTGATTTCGACTGCGTGATTAGAACACACGAATTAAGAATTTAATTTTTCGAAATTTCGCACAACCGCCATCTTGAGGTTACGGAAACAATTGAACTAAATTAGATGTCAGTGCATTGCAATTTTTATAGTAATTTCCTGTACCAAGTTTCACTGCGTTCGGATGGTTAGATCGCGAGAATAGTCGATTAAAATGTTTCAATTCGCTTGGCCGCAATGTTCGTTTTGTACTTAACCGGGCTTTGAAAGACACATCGGTGAAAGTCCTGTAGTGCCCTTTACCACTGAACAAAATTTCTGGGTGCTGTGAGTAATAGTTTCGGAGATATAGGATGCCGGTGAAACATTTCGCACAACTGCCATGTTGGATTGGTGAGACGTAATAAAATTTGTAGGGCACGGCCGGGGTCGGATGTAGTAGTAATTTCACCTTACCGAATTTCATTGAAATCGCACCAGTCGTTTACACGTTATTAGGGAGACACATACACACGGACGCACACACATAGCCTACACACACACGCACGCATACAAAAGGTGATCTCATAAACCTATTTTTTTTCATAAATGAATATAGGCTCATAAAAATATTCTTTGGTGGGTTTACTAATAGAACGCATGATTGTGGGAAAGTATTAGGAAAAAGAATCAGTAGATTAATATGACACTAAAACAACATTTTGATTTTTTTAATGAGTCTGGGCATTCCTGAAGTGAAGCAAGTGAAATATCCTAAATGACAAACCGTTTAGTTAGGCTATTTGTATACAATGTTGAACCGTTTGGAGTCAGCACGCTAATTTTGTAGCTTATCCAATATCTTCATTAGCCTACTTCAAACAGCACTCTGATTAGTTTATTGGTTTCTATCTTAGAACAACGGAGGAGACGCAAACAATTAGATCATTTTAATGGCTCGGAACTCCTTGGTCAGCTGTAGCGTGTAGGCCTACTAGTTGGTTGTTGAATTTTTCTGATAACCTGTGTTTCTGAGTTGACTATAGTATTGCGTAGGCTAGGTATGGGGTAGGTGTCCCTGGGCTTGGAACAAGGTAGCACACCACCATTTGCCTGGGGAAAAGGCCACTAGCCGCTGCCGGTGTCAGGATTCGATCTTTCAATATGCAGACTTGCAGCTCCTCCGTTCTGTCACGTGTGGGATTTTTAAAACTACCATGTATGAGACTAAGAGACAAAGAGGTGTTTACCCGACCCGAGAGGAGAGCTCGCCCCATATGTCCAATTTCGCGTGTTTGATCCAGGCCAATTAGGTGGATTTTTTTATTGCTCAATATGTCGTATGAATATTACATAGGCTACAGTATGCAGTTACTTGGATGTTTTGCAAATTTAAATCTTGGCCTGTTTCCGTATCTGTGAGAGCCAAATTGATAACCGTCAATAGTGGAGCCAAGTTATGTACGGCTTTAACTCTCCGGATAAGTTACTAGTCTGCGAACAACAAGGAACTCAAATGGACAAACAAACAAACAAACTAACTCTGACGAATTTCAAATGCGATATGGGGCCTTGCCCTTTTCAGAGACCCCCTTCAGTATCTTGTAAAAATAGGATAGTGTAATGCACTGGTAAATAAGGAAGAAATGAAATGAGAACTACTGCATTGGCCCAAGCTCAGTAAATTTGGGGGGTGAAGTGACGCGGGAGGTGGGAGGAGAAGGGCCTGTCAACAGCCCGCAGTGTTATCCGGAATTCCTGACTATTCCAATACTCCTAACATAGGGCCGTTGCCTAAACCACTGTGGTGTTACGAATGAGTGAGTGGGTCACTGACATATGTATTTGGTTCTGTTACTACGCACGGACCGGGTACCCTCATCACTCATCACCATCGCTCCTCATCGTCCGCGATTCACTTTCCTCTCAGATTCACGGAGCTTGGACTCAAACAGTAACTACCTAATTTATACATATATTTAAAAAAAACTCCTCTGAAAATCTTAAAGTTTTGAATGAATCCGCTTTCACTTCGGTGCTGGGGTTCTTGAGTTACACGTTTATAAAGCATGAGATGAGATAACCAGTGACACTGGCTACGCGGCATTTCCAAATGTCAGGCTTGAGAACTGTCATTGTTCTTCATTCGTAATACAGATTTTAGTCATTTCCCATCATTAGTTCCTTAACACGATGAGTCTCAGCATAGCCAGGGATCAATGGAGGAACACCCTACTAGGAGCGACATGGCGTGTCTACAAGGTATTTGAGAAGGAGTAAGTAAATGCTATTGAGGGTTATGTCATGCAAAAATGTAGGCTATCTCCCACAACATCTTTACACTGTAGGCCTATGAACCCTCAATTCCGCTACTCATGTAGATAATTTACTACCGTACCATTATAGAAATACTCTGTTGCTGCTGGTATTCCATAAATACATCAGATTAATTATATTTCCTTCCTAAAGTGTCTGCAACTATCTCTTCCCATAACCAAGTTTGCTGACAACAACAGCATCATTTCTTACCTGTGAATAATTGTTTAGCAATACATTGGTAATAACTAAAAGTTTTTTTTTCCACTTAATACACTAATATCCACTCCACAAATCACACATCATTTGGGAAACCAGGATGACCAAACATAATTGTTTTAGACACAACTACTAACGCCCTGTTTTGATCTTGACACTTTAAAAACATGTCTTCATTAGCATCATTGGAGATCAATGCACTTAGGAAACAGCTAGCAGTGTCAGCAATGTGGTACTCTAGGTCGGATGGAACAGTGAGACCAACAGGCTTGGTTTCAGGAAAAGACAAGCATGACGGCAAAAATCTGGAAAAATTGTAGGCAGGGCCCCTGATGCCAATTTCAATCTATTCCATTCTACAGATCAGTCCTTATATTCCTCTGCTATAACAATATCACTTTCGTGAAAATGATTTGTGCAAACTACAGACCATATCGAAGGTTTACAGTCCTTCCGAGGAATTTTTCTAATCCAGGCCTGGCGTTGATTTTCGTCACTTGGGAACCTAAACACTGGTGTGTAGTTTCCCTTACTTGGATAATTTGCGTTACAGTTAGGGACACAACATTTACCTGGCAGTGTTACGGTGCTGAAACATTCCTAGAAAATCAAAGTTTAAAACATGAAGTACATGTCATACCGTATTTAAAAATACCGGTACCATATTTGCCAGATATAAAGCACACTCGTAAGTGTGTTCTCGATTAGGGATTACATTAAAAAAACTCACATGGAAGCAGGGGCGGATTTAGGGGGTATTTCAGGGGGGGGGGGGCGGTTAATGATTTTTAATCAGGTTGCCTATGTTCCGGGGGCTACATCAGAACAATTTGTAGGAGGTCTCCACGAAGGCAGTACCATTTTTAGTAGACCGTCATCATCTCTGCAGATAGCAGTTTCGCTTGTTATTTTAGTTATTACTATTTGTTTTTGTATTTTATCACCACGTACCTTAGTCAATATAAAATAATAGTTTTGCTAGTAATCGAGGCTACTGGAAAGATATGCACCGGTACTTTTATTTCATATTTCATTACGATTTTTTACTGGCACTGATCCTTTTGTTTTTCTTTTAAAAGAAGGTAACGATCCAATAAGCTTCTAAACATCATAAAATGCTTTCAACGAAAAAACAAACCAACGACAAAAACAGGTCTTGGGAATGAACTTTAATCAAAAGCACATCTCATGAAAAAAATATTTATTGCCTCACAATTCCCAATGGTCTCACATTAGGCTCCTTCCCTGCCGTAACACTACAACAGAAGTTTTAGCTTTCGGGCTTTCTTGGAAGCAAAACGGTTAATGATTCTATCGTAGTCTAATTTAATGTCTCGATGTACATACATTAAAGTTAGGCCGTTCAGTCTTTACTCGCCGCATCTTGATCTATTCTCAGTTTTTTCTAACTTCAGAACAGAAAATGATCTTTCCCCGGTCGCAATACTGACAGGCAATGTAATAAGAATATGAATCATTGTTCTGATGGTAGGGAAAACTTGTGGATGGCAAGCTGTGTAGACCTCCACCGCCTTTGAAGGGATTGGGCGTCCAGCTTCGCTCTCTCTTCTCCATTTCGCCGCCCAAAGGGATGTCTCGGCATGCATCTTCGCCCGGAGTTCCGACTGCGATTTTTGAAGTAGAGGAGCGTAGCGCTCGGAAAGGATGCTGATGTCCTCCTCAGTGCAGTGGATTTGACGATCCATGTTCAATCCTGGGTCTACGACGCGGGGAAGAAAAACGTTCAGCTGATATGCGTTTAAGACGTCGTCTGTGAAACGCGTTGAGAGGTCTTCCAAGATCCAGTCAAGAAGAGGACTGTAGATGTTCCTTCTGTAGTACTCTTCGGGCGAGTCAGCCGGCGCGTTAGCCCTGTTCTTTTGCTTCTGGACAAGACGCGGCAGGTCGATAGCGGTGCCTTGCTCACGCGCAAGCTTGCTGGCGTTGTCGAAGACCGACGAAAATTCTTGTTCGACGTTTGACCGCTTTTCTTTGAAGATTTGGATCGTATTCCGAGTGGTTTCGGAGGCGGTTTGGACGTCCAGATTTTCGCTTTGGAACAGACGGCTGAGAGGTTCCGTCCGAGTCAGCACTTCTGCTATGCAGCACAGTGTGACGATGAATTGCCCACTAGTGATGCTGGCCAGCAAACTTTCGGCTTTGTGCGCTGACTGATTTTCATCCCATTGAGAAACGATTCCCAACGCGTTCACAATGTCGTCCAATTGGTCCAGGAACTTCAAAACTGTGTCGTGCCGTTCAACCCAACGCGTATCGCACAGCGCGACAAGCTGGCCTTTGATAGTCTTCTTCAACACAAAATTACGCTTCGAGGACGCAGTGAAGAAATTCGTCACCTCTTCCACAGTTCCAAATGCATTTTTAACTGCTTGCACTTTGGACGATTTCGAAAGCGTCAGATTGAGCTGGTGGTTGTAACAGGGCACCCGAACAGCATGAACTGCAGTCTTCTGCAGCTCTTGTACTGCCCCTACAGCTTCCGATATGTTCACCGAACATCCGTCAGTTCCGATGCCAACACAGCTTTTGGGGTCTAGTTTGAAGTCATCAATCTTCTTGGCAACGATGCCTCCCAGCTTTACCCCAGTCAGTTTTGGTTCAACAGCAGACTCTGCCGCTGCTTGAGGATTCTCATCGTCGTCTTCACTAGGGAAATCACCTTCTTCTTCACTTCCTTGAGTATCTTTCTCTTTCTCTTCCGCCGCAGATTTGCGAGCATCTAGGAAGCCCACAAAATCCTCCCTGATTTCGTTCCTCCAGAGATACCGCAAGAACAAAGTCAGCTGAGAGATGTGCGCTACATCTGTTGTCTCGTCAAATCCAACAGAATAAAATCGGGCTTCTTGAACGCGGCTTATGATCTGCTCGCGAATGTTCTCCCCGCACAGCTCAATTAATTCGTTCTGGATCGTTTTACTAGTGAAAAGGCTTCTGGGTCCCGCCGTTGCAAGATGTTTGGCCAGTTTGACGTCTCCAACTTTCATCCGGAACCGAAGCAGAGCCCGGAAATTGCCATCGTTTTGTGAAGACTCCTCTTGAGCAATTGGGCCGTCATCACGATGACCTCGGTAGGCGATATTTTGTCGGCCTAGAAACTCGATGTTCATCAAGATGAGAGCAAGCCTTGCTCTGTTTTCTTGGATCTTTACCAGGCGGAAGCTATCCATTTGGTTGGGAAGCTGCTCTTGCGGATTTCTTTGCTTGCGCAAAAAGTCTTCAGCACACAAGGCAGCTTCTTCGTGGTACTTCGTCGCCTCATGCTTCTGTAGGTCACCGTCTTTCCCAAGGAGCTTGGCGATCTTCATCAGAGGTTCCTTGACCAGGGTCTTCAACAGAATCGTTCTTCCTTGGCCACCGGTAGACTTCGCAAAAAAAGGGCAGAACAAACAGAAGAGTCCTCTACGTGATGGAGAGAGAACGACCCAGGGAAACTTCTGTAAGTGCTGCAGGTGAAGGTGTCGTTTCTCTTCGCTTCCGCCCTTGGTGTGAACGGAGAAAGGAAAACAATAACTCGCGTTTGGTTGCCAGTGACTCGTCAAAAGGGTAGAAAGTGTTCCGTCATCAGGCCTGTTTTTTCCTGAACCTATATACAAGCCGACGTCGTTTCCAAGATTGTCACAGGCAGCAGCATCTCGACAGGAATCCTTTGACGGACGTGAAATCAGTTGCTCCGTTGGAAGTGAATGTGAGGGTCCGGGCATAGGTTGTTTGCTCTTGTTATTGCCACCACCATCGCCGACTCCAGCATCTCCGCCGTCACCGAGCCCTCTGCCGTCAGCGAAGTTTCCAGCGCGTACGTCGCCGCCGAGCCCAACATTGCCACCAACAATTTCAGCACCACCGTCGACGCCGCAATCACTACCGGTACCCAGTCCAGCTCTGCAACCCTCAGCATCATTACTAGCGCCTCCGTTTTCACAGTCATTTCCTCTGTCATCACCATCACCACGATGATCGGAACTGAAAGCACCCTCAGAGTCAACTTCGGGACGGGACGGGGATGAGTGCTCAGGGATTTGTACCACTTTTTTAGGGGCACCGAAATAATTTCTCAAATCTCCACAGCGGTCGCTTTTCCTTTTCCTTCCCCCACTTTCGCGATTAGCCTGAAAGGAATCAAACAAAAAAGATAAATTACTACTGCTCTAATGAAATTTATCTTTTGAAATATTCGCTTGTCAAATGTCAACGTCAATGTCTGTATCGTACAAAGAAACATTGCAGGTAGCCAAGTTAGAACAGAAACCGAACGGTGGGTTAAAATAAAAATGCAGGCAATGCTAAGAAGGCGCTTCTTTGATCACAAAAGTATTTCAGATAGGCCCTCCGTAAAACCCAATCTAGATAATAATCAAGGGACCGAGGCATTTTCGTGTCTAAAGCGGTTTTGCATTTTATTTTTGATCAGTCCGTAAGAGGTATTCCTCTATATCGCGAATTTTAGTTAGTCTAAGATTTTTAAACCGGAACCTCAACTTTGTCCTTTTTAATTCTTTTTTAATTGCCGATTAAAATTAAACTAGTACTTCACTAGGATAAGTATAAGTATTTCAAGACAAAATAATTGGACTTCTATGAAGGACTTTGGATGATTTTCATTTGAAGTGGGTTACTTGTAACGCGAGGCGAACTATTGTCTTGTGTTTTCAGAAACTCACAGCATCCTCTTCCCGCCAATATCATAATATTCGTGCAGTAAGTTGAGTTTACATTTACGTTGATAGGTTTGTAATGTAATTTAGCGTCGGTCAATTATATTTATTCCGCGTACCCCATCACATTGTGCTCAGGTTTGTGTGTAGCCTACTTAGGAATAGAGAAACCAAATATAGGTTGCTTCATTTCACTGCTCCACAAGCTGGCACCAGTAACTCCTCATTCTATTAATATTTTACTCGATATTATACCCTAACTCATATCTTATAATGTCAAGCGTCATTGTCGAATACGTTTGTTGTTAACTTCTTCTTCTCCTCACTGTGCGTCTGGAGGTGTTCTGAAATTACCTCATTTCATGTGTTTCATGTGTAATAAACGGAAAGCACTATATTTTCCGTCCTTTCAGACGCACAGGACACACAAAACCTACGAGCGAATAAAATATATAAAAAAACGCGCGAATGCTCACACTTATACAAACTTAGTCACTTAATAATTTAAATTTTATACATAAATTCTATTCAATAAGGCGTGAATAACGCACGTTCTGTACATTTATGGTTGCCGATTCTGCACGGCTTAAAATGTAAAATACATTTTTCAACATAGTGAGTTTGAACGATTCTATGTTTAGAGCTTTGGTTTACTCCTTCAGGTGGGAGGGACGATAAAGGGGGGTTTGGGTATTTCCGTCTACAAAAAATCACAACACAGCACACCACGACTACCTCACTTACCATAATGGTTCTAATGCCTTCGAGAATCCGCACAAAAATATCAGCGAACGCACTTGCCAACACTATCGTAAGAACGCGCACCGCGCACTGACTGTTGACTGAGACTGACC
Organism: Meconema thalassinum; assembly: GCA_946902985.2. NCBI lineage: Eukaryota > Metazoa > Arthropoda > Insecta > Orthoptera > Tettigoniidae > Meconema > Meconema thalassinum. Next base: position 144,358,060 of record OX336389.2, read on the forward strand.
ACCAAACGCTTGGACACTTCGAAAGCGAAGCTCGGCTCGGCTTGGTTCCAGCGCAGACTTGTCAGTACAGGCGCAGGCTCGACTCGCCACGGATAGGCTATTTTCTTTTCTCTTTTCTTTCCCTTCCTTTTTCTCTTTTTTTCCTTTTTTTTCTTTCTTTCTTTTCTCTCCTCTTTCTCCCCTTTTCTCCGCCTTATCTGAAGTCAGGGGGGGGCGGTGGCCCCCCCCCCGCCCCCCCCCCCTAAATCCGCCCCTGCATGGAAGGTAGTATAAACGTTACTATAAAGCGTAAGAGACAAAATATATAAGGAAATATCCCTGTGAGATAAACAAGAACACCTGCCAGACTGAACGTTCCCTTCGTGTTCCCGCTTGACAAGGATAGCCCTATGACTGATGAACATGTTTCCAAGTCTCAGCCTTCCGACCTGTCTAGAGTCGACCGTGTGACGTCACATGTTGTTGTTGTTGTTGTTACAAGATGGCGGCCAAGATGGTGGCCGAAATGGCGGGCCAAGAGGGTGTGACGTCACAACGAGGTGTGATCGGAAAGTTCCAAAATGTTAACCCATAGCCTACTTTCCTGGTGACGTCACAACGAGGTGTGATCAAAAAGTTCCAAAAATGTCGTCCCATAGCCTACTTTCTTGGTGACATCACAACGAGGAGTAAAGAAAAAGTTTCTAAATGTTGATTCATAGCTTACTTTCATGGTGACGTCACAACGAGGTGTGATCAAAACGTTCCAAAATAATGACTCATAGCCTACTTTCCTGTTCACATCACATACTAACCCGCCATACATTCAGGGGCAAAGTCGATATCTCCAAAACGCAAGGTCGGATTTTGACGAATGAGGTGTCGTTGAACTCGAGCCGACACTCTCTTTCCAATCAATAACCTATTCCCCCAAATAAAACCTACCCCTACTAGGGGGTGAAATTGTAATTTTTTGAAAATCTGGGAGTTTGATTGCTAATAGGGAATTAAACATTGTTACACATAAAGCGCATGCATACAGCCGATTACCGCTATGATTTAACATTTTTGTTTTTGTTTTTGTTTTTACGCATGCGCATTTGTTTTTGTAAGAGGGTGGGTGATGAATCGCAGAGGCTTATGCAGCGGCCATGCATGCCAGTGTCATTCATTGCTATTTGATGAATCATGGATCGCAGAGGCTTATGCGATTACCACGCTTGCCAATGCATTCATCGCTATTTGATAAATCATGGATTGTACTGTAATGATTGAAAAAACAATTGAAATAATGATTGCCGAGCCACAGGACATGGCATCGACCAAGATAATAGCCATGCTTGCAAATGCATTAGTCGATATTTTAATGAACCATGAATCGCAGAGGCTTTTGCCATGGTTTGTAGCAGGCAATCGAACTCGAGATACTTTAAGCCAAAGCCTAGCGCGCTAACGAGTTAGCTATGGGATGTGAAACAGAGTCGGCTGCTAAAGCCTGTCGCACTTTCCTGGGGGAATAATTAAATGAATAAGCGATGAAATGAAATGAAATTGGAAAGTGTTGCTAGACTGAGCGATCAGGGAATGGAATGAATGAACCTCCCCATTTAGCGATGATGGTATGAAACCATGTAGGCTGTTAAAGCCTGTTGCACTCCCTTGGAGCAATGATTAAATTAATAACAAATTAAATGAAATAATAGTGTAAAGTGTTGGTTGACCAACTTGGTTAGGGAAGGGAATGAATGAATGAAGTCCTCATTTAGCAGCGAGGATATGAAACGGTGTTGACTGCTAAAGCCTGTCGCACTTTCCTGGCACAATGATTAAATGAATGGCAGCTGAAATGAAATGATAGTGTAAAGTATTGCTTGATTGATCGGGTCAGGGAATGGAATGAGTAAAGTCTCCATTAAACAGTGAGGATATGAAACGGTGCCGGCTAATAAAGCCTGTCGCACTCCCCTAGGAAAATGATTAAAAGAAAGACAAATGAAATAAAATGATTGTGAAGAGCGTTGCTAGAATGAAATAGTAACAGGGAAAACCGGAGTAGCTAGAGATTGGAAGAGGACAAGAGTTAACCAAGTGTGTTCGACAGAAAAGAAGTCGGAGAGGAGCCCGGCACAAGTAAGTGGAAGCATTGCTGAACACAGCTGGAGCCCTGTGGTCGCTAACCCACGTTCCACTAGATGTAAGTCCCTGGGGAGAAACTTGAAACACTACTGCTTGCTGGCAGGCATGGAGTGTAACCTCGGGATATTGAAAACTGCAACTCTTGCATGATGCCAGTGATAAATTACACATTCTCTAAACACGCTGCCTGTCAGATAACATGCAAGAAGATAGTATGTATCACTGTATGAATTATTGAATATTAAAAGGAAATCGACTGTGGATCTATTGAAAAGGAATCGTCTTGGTATTTGTCTGGTGGTGAAAATGGAAAACCCATTTTCAGAATGACTCAGGTGGGATTCACACTCACACTTTCTCAATGTCAGCGAGGCATGAGGTAGCATGTTAGCACTCTCGATCACTGCAGCTGGTAATGTTGATTTTACCCTCTCTAAGATTAGCTTTTCCATGAACTAAGCATGGAATCCTGCCTCTACCGCCATTAAAGTAGGGAGAGATGACCTGATAGTTTTACTGTTTTAAGAGAGAAGAATCCACTCTCAAGTTACCTGTGTAGCGTAGCGGTTAGCATTATTAGCTGCCACCCCAGAGATCCTGGGTTTGATTCCCAGCTCTGTCATGAAATCTGAAAATTGATATGAGGATTGAAACAGGGTCTACTTAGCCTTGGGACGACTCAAATGTGTACTGGAGGATTTGATTTTTACTTCAGCCATTCTTGGAGTGGTTTTCAGTGGGTGCAAAAGTGGGTGCATAAGTGGATGCAAAATTAGGTGCAACAGTGGGTGCAAAAGTGGGTGAAAAAGTGGGTGCAAACGTGGGTGCAAATATAGGTACAAAAGTGGTTGCAAACGTGGGTGCAAAATTGTGTGAAAAGGTAGATGCAAATTAGGGTGGAAAAGTGGGTGTAAATGTGGGTGCAGTTTATAGTAGGCACAATTTTTACTAGAATGTGATTTGAGTAAATGTAATTTCTAAACCCAAGTAGTGAGTAGTCGGTTGGTTTTGATCTTTTGCACGCGTAAACATGTCACATACACTGGTGATGGATACTCATGGCTTTAAGGTCAATGTATTTGATTGAGTGAGAACCATAGTTAGAAAAAATACCCTTAATCTTAGAACATGATTCAAGTAGTATTTCATTTTACATTGTGCTAACCAATGTCTATGGTGAGTAAAATTCACTCGATAATATAAATAATAGTTTAATGTGGGTGCAAAGGTAGGTGCAAAAGTGAGTGGAAAAGTGGGTGCAAAAGTGGGTGCAAACGTGGGTGAAAAAGTGGGTGCAAAATAGGTGCAAAAGTGGATGAAAAAATGGGTGCAGTTTATAGTAGGCACAATTTTACTAGAATGTGATTTGAGTAAATGTAATTTCTAAACCCAAGAAGTGAGTAGTTGGTTGGTTCTGATCTATGCACGCGTAAACATGTCACATACACTGGTGATGGATACTCAAGGCTTTAAGGTCGATGTATTTGATTGAGTGAGAACCATAATTAGAATAGTTATCCTTAATCTTAGAACATGATTAAAGTAGTATTTCATTTTATATAGTGCTAACCAATGTCTACGGTTAGTAAAGTTCACTCGGTAATATAAATAATAGTTTAAAGTGGGTGAAAAGTTAGGTGCAAAAGTGGATGCAAAAGTGGGTGCAGTTTATAGTAGGCACCATTTTTACTAGAATGTGATTTGAGTAAATGTAATTTCTAAACCCAAGTAGTGAGTAGCCGATTGGTTTTGATCTATGCACACGTAAACATGTCACATACACTGGTGATGGATACTCAAGGCTTTTAGGTCAATGTATTTGATTGAGTGAAAACCATAGTTAGAATGAATACCCTTAATCTTAGAACATGATTAAAGTAGTATTTCATTTTACATAGTGCTAACCAATGTCTACGGTATACTAGCTCAGGAATTATTCATAAAGTAATTGAATGTAAACCCTTTAATATATATACCTACCTTGATACTCCTTTTGTAGTCCCAGCACTCAGCTTGATGATTGTTTGAGAGGTGGGAGAGACATTCAGTTGGGAAATAATGATAGAGCTTATCATAACAGTGATGCATTATTAAGACGTGTTGTTAATTATTAGTGGAATGAATGGTGAATGACTTTTATCTACCCATAAACTTTAGGATTAAAACAACAATCTAAATGTATATCATCACTGATATGATTTCAAAAAATAGAAAACAAGCATTTTTTTTTGTTTATTCAAAACGTACCATTCATCGATGATTGTTCTTACCTACATAAATCAAATATACAGGTTGACTACTTGTATTGACATGTTGAAAAACATCATCAGGCACGTTATCAAAACGTGAAGGGAGAAATGTTTCAAACTCTTTCCAAATGCAAAGAGCGCCGATTTCAAATTTAGTGTTTATTTTTTAATCTATGTATGCGAAAAGGTGTATGAATAGGCAAGTTGCTCATCTTCTTGAGTTCAAGACCACAGGCTTGACCGATAGCATTCAAACCTTCCATGGTAGTCTATAAGCAAAAGAGAATAACTATGACACTCTAGTCTCAACATTGTTACAACCAGATGAACATGGACTTTGGATAAATCTGTAATCAAATTACAAACAGTCAAGTTGTTGTAACACATATTTCCAAACTCGTATTGTCAGTGGCATCTAGTTATGAACATGAAAACTGGATAGAATGTTAATCAAATCACAAATAGTCAAGTTGTTTTAACATAAATTTGCAAATTTGTATTGTCAATGGCATCAAGCAGTCTACATGAACACTGGATAGAGCGTTAATCAAATCACAAATGGCCAAGTCATTTTAACACGGATTTGCAAACTTGTATTGTCAGTTGCATCTAGTAATTAACTTGGACACTGGACAGAGCATTAATAAAAACACAAATGGTCAAGTCGTTTTAACATGGATTCGCAAAATAGTATTGTCAATGGTATCTAGTTGTGAACATGGTCATTGGATAAAGCATTAATCAAATTACAAACGATCAGTTGTTTTAACATGTATTTTCAAACTCGTATTGTCAGTGGCATCTAGTAATGAACATGAACACTGGATATAGTATAAATCAAATCACAAATGGTCAAGTTGTTTTAACACAAATTTGCAAACTTGTATTGTCAATGGCATCTAGTAGTCAACATGAACACTGGATAGAGCGTTAATCAAATCACAAATGGTGAAGTCAATTTAACACTGATTTGCAAACTTGTATTGTCAGTGGCATCTAGTAGTCCACATGGACACTGGATACAGCGTTAATTAAATCACAAATGGCCAAGTCGTTTTAACATGGATTCACAAAATAGTATTGTCAATGGTATCAAGTTGACAACATGAACATTGGAAAAACATTAATCAAATTACAAACGATCAAGTTGTTTAAACACGGATTTTCAAACTCGAATTGTCAGTGGCATTTAGTAATGAACATGAACACTGGATAGAGTGTTGATCAAATCACAAATGGTTAAGTTATTTTAACACAAATTTGCAAACTTGTATTGTAAATGACACCTAGTTGTCAACATCAACATTGGATAGAGCGTTAATCAAATCACAAATGGTCAAGTCATTTTAACACAGGTTTGCAAACTTGTATTGCCAGTGGCATCTAGTAGTCAACATGGACACTGGATAGAGCGTTAATCAAATTACATATGGTCAAGTCATTTTAACACAGATTCGCAAAATAGTATTGTCAATGACATCTAGTAGTGAACTTTGGCACTTGATAGAGCGTTAATCAAATCCAAATGATCAAGTCGTTTTAACACATATTTGCAAAATATTATTGTCAATGACATCTAGTATTGAACATTGGCACTTAATAGAGCGTTAGTATTGTCAGTGCCATCTAGTAGTGAACATTGGCACTTGATAGAGCGTTAATCAAATCACAAAAGGTCAAGTTGTTTCAACACGGATTCGCAAATTAGTATTGTCAATGACATCTAGTAGTAAATATTGGCACTTGTTAGAGAGTTAATCAAATCACAAATGGTCAAGTCGTTTTAACACAGATTTGCAAAATAGTATTGTCAATAACATCTGGTAGTGAACAGTGGCTCTGGATAGAACTTTAGAATTGTCAGTGCCATCTAGTAGTGAACATTGGCACTGGATAGAGCGTTAATCAAATCACAAATAGTCAAGTTTTTTCAACACGGATTCGCAAAATAGTATTGTCAGTGCCATCTAGTAGTGAACATTGACACTTGATAGAGCTTTCATCAAATCTCACCTACATGTTTAGTTATGAAAAGGGTATTCACCTTTAATATAAAACTGCTGTTGCCAATTGAATTAGGTATAAACAGTAAACCAACTATCTGTAAATAAATAAACCAATCAATCAATCCATTCATTTCAATCCATCACTTACACATTGAGTTTAATCTATTAAATACATACCTCTCAAATATTTTTTCTTTTTCCAAGTAACGCCACTGCTTTTTCTCGATTAACTTGTATATAAATGATAGCACTGCAGCACTAATCACCTGGCATGTAACTAATGAGTGGCAATGATAGGTATGACCTTGCTTTTATATTGTTCAATATTGCCAGCTTGCAAAAAATTGTCTACGCATGATTGAGCGAAATAGAATAAATCACTGAACATTGAGAGTCGCGAAACTTCAAGATTTAAAATTAATATAATAGTACATTGTGCAACGAGCCTATAATGGCTATAATTAAGACACGAGTATGTTCATAAAACGAGCTTTAGCGAGTTTTATCATTTCCATACGAGTGTCTTAATTGCCATTATAGGCGAGTTGCATGCGACTGTTTATGTTCGACGATAATTATAACTTTATTACATGTTTTAACATAAATATTCATAAATATCTCTTCAGTAACTAGAATTTTGTGATCGGGTGGTACGCTAGATAACATATCTCCGTGTTCCAAGCTCTCTGGACGACCGACGCATGCACTCTGTGTGCTTCAATGCCAGAAGTGCAGATCATGAACCAGTATTCAGCAAAACTGTCACCGTAGTCGTTTGAAATCAACGCGCTGAGTAGAAATTGGATTTAGGTATATTAAGGTACAGTGCAATTTCTTGTCTCATATTCACCAGTTTATTTACGCGAACATATGGACTGTGCACTTTCGGTAATTTATATAGACATGTTGGATTTTGAGAGCATGCGCGAAGGTATCCTTATCTAATTGGTCAATGAAATGTTTCTTGAACTGTGATTGGTGGGAGAAACTGTTTCATAATGAATAATAGTGTTATAATGACCATCATTATGATACAGTTTTCAGACACATAATAGTCAGGGTCGAACATAAACATTTTTAAATTACCAGACATTCATATTCCTTCCACATGTTAAACGGAAATATCATACACAATAAGTTTTCAGTTTACGCTTATCAGCAATACCTGCGTATTTCAAACAGGATCGCTGATATAGCAAGACAACATCCTGCTTCAAGATCATGGGGATCCCAGCTGAGTCTGGCATTGCTTCCACTTACTTGTGCAGGGCTCCCCTATGTTTTCTTTCATGTCGACCTCACTCGGTCAACTCTTGTTCTCTTTACACTGCCAATAGTATTAGTGTATCCGAGGCCTAGGTAGTCTTTCACTTTCCAGCCTTAATCGCCCCTCGTCTGATCTTTGCTGATACCCTGCTACGGGGTCAACTTTCTTTTCTTTTCATATTACCTTTTGCCTTTTGCTCAAGCATCTCAAAGAGACCGACAACAGTGGCTACGCGGTCTAAAGAGCAGCGTTAGGTCATGGGGCCAAGCTCTCTGCTGACTCGGTAGACGCGTGGGTTCGAGACCCACCGTCGGCTGTCCTTGAAATGGTTTTCCGTGGTTTCCCATTTTCAACTCCAGGCAAATGCTGGGACGGTACCTTCTGATAGGCCACGGCCGCTTCCTTCCACATCCTTGCCCAGTTTCACTCATCTTCATCCATTCCATCTCTCATCCCGACGCGCAGGTCGCCCACGGGTGTCAAATAGAAAGACCTGCACTCGGCCTCTGAGGAGGCCACACGAAAAAAAAATCTCAAGGAGGCATGGTGTATGTAGTCCACTACTTTAAATGGACTTTGAATATGGTTACACCCTCAAAAGCTCTCGACCAGTGCGTTTAAAAGTTGACAACCGCCTAAGAAATTCTTTGACGCTGATTCATAGCTTTGCTCGCTTTGCTATAATTTTATCCTCCAGGATTAGCTTTTCCCATGAACAAAGCAAGGGATTCCACCTCTACCGCCACTGAGGGCAATGACCTGCAGCTTGAGAGTTTGTGTCGGGGTTACAACTGGGGTGTGTGATCGCCACAACGCTCAAGAGGTCTCACCTGCAATGCGTACAGGAGCCTCATAAAGGGATAGAAAGAGTGGGAGGATTGAGCAATGAAGTGGGAAAGAGACAGCTGTGGCCTTTAGGTAGGTATCCCCCCAGCATTTTGCCCAAAGACAAAGTGAGAAATCACAGAAAACCACACCAAGAATGGCTAAAGTGGAAATCGAACCCCCTCTACTCACTTGGGCCTGGGCCGAGCCTGAGGAAACCCCGTTCCAGTCCTCGTAAGTAGGGGGGCAGTAAGAGTTCTAACGCACCCCGTCAGCAGTTTTTGAATTTGGCGCACTCTAAATCCAAGATGGTGGCGATGACGTCACAAGATGGCGGCTAACCAAAATTGCGGCTAACCAAATTGGCGTCTAACCAAAATGGCGTCTAACCAAAATGGCGGCCATGGCTTAACTAACCTAGCTTAACCTAACCTCACCTACGAGGTGCGATCGAAAAGTTCCAAAATGTTGACCCATAGCCTACTTTCCTAGTGACGTCACATTCTAACCCGCCGTACATTAAGGGGCAAAGCCGATAACCTCCGAACGAATGGTCGGATTTTGGTGAATGAGGTGTCGTTGCAATCAGGCTGACACCCCCTTTCCAAAATTCTAAAATGTTGACCCATAGCCTACTTTCCTGATGACGTTACATACTAACCTGCCATACATTCAGGTGCAAAACAGATATCTCCCGAATGCATGTCCGGATTTTGACGAATGGGGTGTCATTGAAATCGGGCTGACACCCCCTTTCCAAAATTCCAATATGTTGACCCATAGCCAACTTTCCTGTTGACGTCACATACCAACCCGCCATACATTCAGGAACAAAGCCGATAACCCCCGAACGCATGGTCGGATTTTGACGAATGAGCTGTCGTTGGAATCGGGCTGTCACCCCCTTTCCAAAATTCTAAAATGTTGACTCATAGCCTACTTTCCTGGTGACGTCACATAATAACCTGGCAATGTCGATATCCCCCGAACGCATGGTCGGATTTTGACGAATGAGGTGTCGTTGAAATCGGGCTACACCCAATTTCAAAAATTCCAAAATGATGACCCATAGCCTTCTTTCCTGGTGACGTCACATACTAACCCGCCATAGATTCAGGAACAAAGCTGATATCTCCCGAATGTATGGTCGGATTTTGACGAATTAGGTGTCGTTGAACTTGGGCTGACACCCCCTTTAAAATTTCAAAAATATTGACCCATAGCCTACTTTCCCGGTGACGTCACAACGAGGGGTGATCTAAGAATTCTAAATATGTTGACCCATAGCCTACTTTCCTGGTGACTTCACATACTAAAGGGTAAAGATGGCGGCTGGCATAGGAAGCCTGTAGGAGTGCTCCGCTTTATCCCGCGCAAACCGCAGTTTTTAACCGCAATTTCCGGCCCGAAAGTGAGTGACCAAGTAACATAGTGTGTTAAGTACGTGCCTGAACATTTTCTACATCATTATGTCAATACAAAAGGTGAACAAACGTGTAAATGTTGTTGAGGCAACGATGGCAGACTTTGAAGCACGCCTTCAGTTGTTGAACAGTGCTGCCAACCCGGGTCAAGACTCCCTAGAGTCGCTTACTCGTGATTTTCTCGAGTTCCGAAGCACTGTTACCTCCGAACTCGCTGTGCTTAAAGAAGAACTGAGCAAGCTGGAGAGGAGACTTGACCACCACGAGGAGCTGCTGGACGAAGGAGAGCAATACAGCCGGAGAAACTGCCTTCTCATCCACGGGATCGTCGAGGACCCTGAGGAAGATGTGTACGAGAAGGTGAGGGACACAATCAAGACGAAGTTGAACGTGGACCTCCCTATGGAGAGCCTGGATAGATGTCACAGGATTGGGCGGCCGCAGCGAACAGCAGCTGAAGTGGTAGCCACTGGGAAACGCCCTATTATTGTAAAATTCCTCCGCTACCACGAGCGAGATCGCATCTGGAAGTCCAAGCGCCTCCTAAAGGGAACCAAGATTCTTATTACTGAATCCCTCACAAAAACCCGGAAAACTATCCTAAATGCAGCGAGAGACCACTTCGGACCCACCCGAGTCTGGACCCAGGACGGCCGCGTTTTAATACACCTCCCTGATGGAACTAAGAAGACCGTCACCACATTTAGGGAGCTGGAAAACGTTGAGCTAATGCGGGATATTAGAGTGAAGTGAAATGAACATGTGCGTAATGTTTATATTAGACAAGTTTAGTAATAAGTGTGTGTGTGTATGTGTGTGTGCGTTGGTTGCGGTCGGCAGTGTGCAGCGGGAGGTCCAGGTAGGTTTCTTCTATTTTAAGATATATCTCCCGTTACCCAGCTGAGCTATTGTATGAATGAGCTAACTGACCTTGGCCAGCCTAGCCCACACCAACCCCTTCCCTCCCCTTACACCACTGGCTTTCTTCTAAAACAGGCACTTTCCTCATCCAAACATTCATTACAATGTTGCCATATTAATGCTCTGTCGCTGGTTGCGCATCACGACGAAATACAGCCAATAATAAACGAAAACAATATCCACATCCTCTGCATAAGTGAAAGTTGGTTAAAACCTGACATCCCGTCTAGCATGGTGGAACTAAATCGGTACTCGCTGGAACGTCATGACAGAAATGATGGGAGGCGAGCAGGCGGGGTTGCCATGTACTGTAGAAGCGACTTAAAAAGACGGGTAATATGTGTATCAACACTTAGCACACAACCAGGACCGGAATTCATGTTTGTTGAAGTAATTGTTGGCCAACAAAAGACTCTGGTAGCTGTTGTATATAAGCCGCCAAGAATAACAAACATGAGTGAATTTGAAAACCGCTTGCTCGACTTACTTCCAAGCTACGAACACGTAATAGCCGTGGGTGACTACAATACCAATTTACTGACACAGACGTATGAGACCAAACAATTAAAAAACCTGTTCGCTTCCTGCGACATGACTATTCTTCCCCTAGAACCTACAAACCACATTTACTCTGATAAATACGAATCACATACATTGATTGACCATCTTGTGACAAGCAATCTCGACAGAGTTGAAACTTTCGGGCAAATACCCGTACCATCTATCTCCACCCATGACCTAATTTACCTATCGTACTCCCTACGTGTGCCTAAGTACACACCTAAATATATTATCACTAGAAACATGAAAAATATTAATATGGATGACTTAAAACATGACGCATACAACCTTCCCTGGAATGACATATTACTCTTAGATAACATTGACGCAAAAGTAAACAAGTTAAATTCTCTTATTATTAGTCTGTATGACAAACATGCCCCTAAACATTCGATCAAAGTTACTCGCCCAGCATGCCCATGGTTAAATGATAACATTAAAAGTATGATGGCACAGCGTGATGCACTATTCCGGCGTTTTAAACGTACCCGTGACGAAACTGATTTTGAAAATTATCGTGTACTCAGAAATCGTATTAAGCAGCTCGTAAGAAACGCCAAATTCTCCTACATACAAAACGTGACAAAGAAGATGAATACAAGGAATGCCTGGAATAATATGCGTTCTCTAGGTATAGGCAAACAGCAGCAACAGACACATGTACCAGACATACCGCTTGATGAGTTAAATGAATATTTCACTGAAGAGAGAGTACCAACTAATTCAACACCCCATGATTCTTTTCACCCACTACCTGACCACCCGCTCTTTACTTTCCATCCGGTTACGGCAGACAAAGTAAAAAAGGTACTATATTCCATAAAATCAAAAGCGAGAGGAGTTGATGATATTCCCATATCCTTCATACATAATATCATCGGTGCCGTTCTACCAATTATTACTCACATATTCAACCATAGTCTTACAAGTAACACCTTTCCCTCCCTATGGAAACAAGCCAATGTCATCCCTATTCCTAAGAAAACCGAACCTTTATCTCCATCTGACTATCGGCCAATATCCATTCTACCTGCACTTTCAAAAGCCCTCGAGCGTCTGGTTCATGAGCAAGTACTTGAATATTTGAATAGCCGTTCTCTTTTAGACCCTCTGCAATCAGGTTTCAAGAAGGGACATAGCACCGCAACAGCATTACTCAAAGTGACTGACGACATTAGACACGCAATGGACCAAAAACTGGTGACAATCCTCACCCTTCTCGACTTCAGCAGTGCTTTTGACACCATAAATACTCAGACACTATTGAAAAAGATGGAATTTTATTACTTCGACCAGCAGACAATTAACTTTTTCGCATCATACCTGAATAATCGCCAGCAACGTGTTGTAACCCAGGATAAACTTCTCAGTGGCTAAGCAGAAAGTCAGGCGCCCCACAGGGTAGTGTATTAAGGTCCTTGCTTTTTGTACTATATATCAATGACATCTCATCTAATTTGAAAAATTGCAAATATCACCTATATGCAGATGATTTGCAAATATACTCCCACTGCAAGACAAATGACATTCCATTGACAATTGAAACTATCAACGCTGACCTTCAACGACTTGGAAAATATTCTCAGGAAAATTCCCTTCTTCAGAATCCATCCAAAAACAAGTTATCATAATTGGCTCTCAAAAACTATTGACGTCACTCCGAGATCAAATTATTCCCCCAATTGTACTGAACAACAATGAAATTCCATACTGTCCTACAGTGAAAAATCTAGGTGTGATAATAAATCAGACTCTTAACTGGTCTGAACATGTACAGAATGTATGCAAGAAGATTTTCGCAACGCTCCACTCCCTCAAAAGAAAAAAAGATATTTTACCATTCAAAGTAAGAATCCTACTCATACAGACACTAATACTTCCTATTCTTGACTACTGTGACGTTATTCTTGTAGACGCAACCAAAACATTAACTTTGAAACTTCAACGAGCTCTGAACTCTTGCATACGATTTATCTACGATCTGAGCTATGATAAACATATTACTCCCTATTATTGCTCTCTTTCCTGGCTGAAACCTGAACTACGTCGATCATATCACATTCTTGTCCAGATTTTCCGATTATTGTCAGACGATAGACCACTATACTTATCAAATAAATTCAAGTACTTGTCTTCTTTCCATGGTAATAATACACGCTCTGGTTCTTCCCTCTCCATTCCTATTCATCGCTCCTCTATATACAATAACTCTTTTCATGTGTTGGGGTCTAGGCTGTGGAATACCCTTCCAGCCATTGTCAGGGGTACCACCTCACTATCTAAATTCAAGACCACCTGCTGGGGCAGCCTGCTGAACATTGCTGACCGACAACAAGTATGACTGGATGAGTGAATGAGAGTGTGCATGTCATGATCAATGTCAATTATTATAGTTTAATTTTGTCGCCATAATATGTTTATTGTATTAATGTGGTTAAGTGTAAGAGAGGGCCAAGAGCCCTAACTACGCCACCAATATAGGCAATAATAATAATAATAATAATAATAATAATAACTAACTTGGCAAAGTCGATATCCCCCAAACGCATGGTCGGATTTTGACGAATAAGGTGTCGTGGAAATCGGGCTGATACCCCCTTTCCTAAATTCCAAACTGTTATCCCATAGCCTACTTTCCTGGCGACGTCACATACTAAACTGCCATATATACATGGGCAAAACCGATATCCCCCGAACGCATGGTCGGATTTTGACGAATGAGATGTCGTTGAACTCGGGTTGTCACCCACATTCCAAAGGCCAACCTATTTCCACCCCCTTTCCAATGGACAACATTGCTTTCCAATGCATTCATCGCTATTTGATACATCATGGATTGTACTGTAATGGTTGAAAAAACAATTGCAAGAATGATTGTCGAGCCACAGGACATGGTATTGACCAAGACAATAGCCATGCTTGCATTAGTCGATATTTGAATGAACCATAAATCACAGAGGCTTATGCAATGGTTTGTAGCAGTCAACCGAACTCGAGATACTTTAAGCCAAAGCCTAGCGCGCTAACCAGTTAGCTATGGGATGTAAAACATTGTCGGCTGCTAAATCCTATCGCACTTTCCTGGGTGAATGATTAAATCAATATCCGATGAAATGAAAAGATAGTGGAAAGTGTTGCTCGACTGAGCGAAAACAATTGCGAGAATGACCACCAAGTTACAGTAAACGTATAACCCAACACAAAAGCCTATATATAAGCCAACACAAAAGCCAATACATAAACCAATACAAAAACCAACACAAAAGCCAATGCATAAGCCAACACATGGGGTTAGGTTAGGTTAAGATATGTTACATTAGGTTAGGTGAACTACGTGTGACGTTATAGGCAGTCTTAAGACAAGTCTAAACGTGTAAGCCAACACAAAAGCCAATATATAAACCAACGAAAAAGGCCAATACATAAGCCAATACAAAACCCAACACATAGGGTTAGGTTAGGTTATGATATGTTCCATTAGGTTAGGTGAACTAAGTGGGACGTTATAGCCAGTCTTAAAGCAAGTGTACACGTATAAGCCAATACTAAAGCCAATATATATGCCAGCACAAAACCAATACATAAGTCAATACAAAAGCCAACACAAAAGCCAAATCACAAGCCAATACATAAGCAAATATAAGAGCCAACACATGGGGTTGGGTTAGGGTTGGCTATGATATGTTACATTAGGTTATGTGAACTAAGTGTGACGTTATAGCCAGTCATAAAGCAAGTATAAATGTATTAGCCAACACAAAACCAATATATAAGCCATCACAAGAGCTAATACATCAGCCAATACAAAAGCCAACACAACAGCCAACACAACAGCCAATACAATAGCCAATACATAAGCAAATACAAAAGCCAACACATGGGGTTAGGTTAGGTGAGCTATGTGTGATGCCATAGCCAGTCTTTAAGCCTGTCTAAACTTGTAGGACATGTGACTTGACAAGGTTATGTTAGGTTATGTTAGGTGGGTTGAGCTATGACGTCATAGACGGATGGGGTAGGATGCTGGCAAATGAGGAATATGTTATGGTTTAACTTTTGCATTCAGTTTTGCATCCACTTTTTCACCCAATTTTGCACACACTGTGGACCTACCTTTACACCCACATTTGCACCCACTTTTGAACCTACTTTTGCACCCGCTTTTGCATCCACTTTTGCACCCTCTTTTGAACCCTTTTACACCCACGTTTGCACCTACCTTTGCACACACTTTTGCATCTACCGTTGCACCTTCTTTTTCAACCACTTTTACATTCACTTTTGCACCCACTTTTGTACCAACTTTAAACTATTATTAAGTCACTTTATCACCAAAACCATTGTAGTGTGAACAGGTCAGTTGACACTATAAAACTTACTACAACCAACAAAGTTAGGCAACGTGTATTCTATCAAGGCTACACTTATAACTATAATCGTCAGAATGTGAATTGAATAATATTCTGGCCATGCACAAAAGAGGGGTCAACAAAATGTCGAGGGAATCTAAAAGTAAAAATGGAAAGGTTTTAAGTGTGAGTGTTCATCGAAGTAGTGCTTCAAACAAACCATGGTTGCTGCTTACATGTATTTGATTGAGCAAGAACCATAGTTAGAATGAATAGCCTTACTCTTAGAACATAATTAAAGTTGTATTTCATTTGCATAGTGCTAACCAATGTCTGTGATATACTAGCTATGGAATTATTCATAAAGTCATTGAATATAAACCCTTGAAAAAATATACCTACCTTGATACTCCTTTTGTGGTCCCAGCACTCAGCTTGTTGATTGTTTGAGAGGTGGGAGAGACGTGCAGGTGTGAAATAATGCTATAGCTTATCGTAACAGTGACGCATTACTAAGACGTGTTGGTAATTATTAGTGGAATAAATTATAAATGACTTTTATCTACCTGTAACCTTTAGGATTAAAACAACCATCAAAATGTATATCATCACTGCTATGATTTCAGAACAATATAAAACAAGCATTTATGTTATTGTTTTTGTTTTTTATAAAAACCATAACACAATAACGTCAACTTTGTCAATAACGTTCAGACCAGTATGGGTTTGGAGACTCTGTTTCAATCGATGGCAAATAAGTTTGATCTTTTCCCTCTGTTGAGGATGTTGTTGCTTTTTTTCATCATTACACCCGTGGAATGATGAAACATAGTCTTTGTTCAAAGTTTTATGACCGTGGTAGAGTTTTACAAGCCGACAGGTTTGACACTGTTGTACTGATGGCATTTTGTTAATGGTCACTTCCTTATGATGCTCGTAGTTATTACAGGGTCGCAATTCGCTTAACACAGGGTCTTGAGTCCACGATGTTGGCACATGTTCCCATATTTCCAAAACTGCCTTTGCAGCCACATAAAAATGAATGATTTAGGTAAAGCATTTAATTCTTCTTTTGTAAAATTGGTTCATTTATTTTTACATACAAAAAATTTCCCAATCGCATGCTCAATAGCATTATTGTCCAATTCCAACATTGACGACACAGACATGATGCTCTCTAGACAGTGTATCACTCACTGCCACAGCAATTATCTGTAATCAATTGATTAATCAATACATTTCAATTCATGACTGACACCTCTATCAACATTTCCAAAAAAAGAGTTAAAGAATTTATCATATTAGAAATAGAGCATTCATCAAATCTCACCTACGGGTTTAATATTACTGCATGGTCATGTAGTTCTTAACATGAATTAGCAAACTCGTATCGTCTGTGATATCAGGTCGTGAACATGGACACTGGATAAGGCATTAATCGAATCTCGTCTATAATTTTAACATCACAAACGGTCAAGTTGTTGTTTTAACATGGATTTGCAAAATAGTATTGTCAGTGACATCTAGTAGTGAACATGGAAACTGGGAACATTGGATAAAGCGTTAATCAATTGACAAATGTTCGAGTCGTTTTAACACGAATTCTCAAAATAGTATTGCCAGCGACATCTAGTATTGAACATTGACACTTGATAGAGTGTTAATCAAATCATAAATGGTCAAGTCGTTTAACACGGATTCACAAAATAGTTTTGTCAGTGACATCTAGTGGTGAACATTGACACTTGATAGAGTGTTAATCATAATCACAAATGGTCAAGTCGTCTTAACACGGATTCACAAAATAGTATTGTCAGCGACATCTAGTAGTGAATATTGGCATTTGATAGAGCGTTAATCAAAATCACAAATGGTCAAGTCGTTTAAACACGGATTCGCACACTCGTATTGTCAGCGACATCTCGTAGTGAACATTGACACTTGATAGAGTGTTAATCAAATCCTAAATGGTCAAGTCGTTTAACACGGATTCACAAAATAGTTTTGTCAGCGAAATCTAGTAGTTAACATTGACACTTGATAGAGTGTTAATCAAAATCATCAAAGGTCAAGTCGTTTTAACACGATTCACAAAATAGTATTGTCAGTGACATCTAGTAGTGAATATTGGCATTTGATAGAGCGTTAATCAAAATCACAAATGGTCAAATCGTTTTAACACGGATTTGCGAAATAGTATTGTCAGCGACATCTAGTAGTGAACATTGACACTTGATAGAATGTTAATCAAATCATAAATGGTCAAGTCGTTTTTAGACGGATTTACAAGTAGTATTGTCAGCGATATCTAGTAGTGAACATGAATATTGGATAGAGCGTTAATCAAATCACAAATGGTCAAGTCGTTTTATCATGGATTCTCAAAATAGTACTGTCAGCGACATCTAGTAGTGAACATTGACACTTGATAGAGTGTTAATCAAATCATACATGGTCAAGTCGTTTAACACGGATTCACAAAATAGTTTTGTCAGCGACATATAGTAGTGAACATTGACACTTGATAGAGTGTTAATCAAAATCACAAATGGTCAAGACATTCTAACATGCATTCACAAAATAGTATTGTTAGCGACATCTAGTAGTGAATATTGGCACTTGAAAGAGCGTTAATCAAAATCACAAATGGTCAAGTCGTTTTAACATGGATTCGCAAAGTAGTATTGCCAGCGACATCTAGTAGTGAACATTGACACTTGATAGAGTGTTAATCAAATTATGAATAGTCAAGTCGTTTAACACGGATTCACAAAATAATATTGTCAGCGAGATCTAGTGGTGAACATTGGCACTTGATAGTACTTTATTCAAAATCACAAATGGTCGAGTCATTTTAACACTAATTCACAAAATAGTATTGTCAGCGACATCTAATAGTGAACATGAACATTGGATAGAGCGTTCATCAAATCTCATCTACATGTTTAGTTATTAAAAAGGTACTCACCTTTAATTTAAAACTGCTGTTGCCAATTGAATTAGGTATAACCTGTAAACCAATTATCTGTAAATAAATAAACCAGTCAATCAATCAATCAATCAATCAATCAATCAATCAATCAATCAATCAATCCATTCATATCAATCCATCACTTACACACTGAGTTTAATCTACTAAATACATACCTCTGAAATATTTTTCTTTTTTTCCAAGTAACGCCACTGCTTTTTGTCGATTAACTTGTGTATAAATGATAGCACTGCAGCACTAATCACCTGGCATGTAACTAATGATTGGCAATGACAGGTGTGACCTTGCTTTTATATTGTTAAATATTGCCAGCTTGCAAAAAATTGTCTACGCATGAGTGAGCGAAATAGAATAAATCACTGTACATTGAGATTCGCAATATATCAAGATTCAAATTACTGCAAACATTTTACATTAGATGACATTCATATTCTTTTCACATGGCAAACGGAAATGACAAACACAATAAGTTCTCAATTTGCACTTATCAGCAACACTTGCTTATTTCAAACAGGGTCGCTGATATGGCAAGACAGCATCCTGTTTTAAGATTCTCGCTGCCGGTGGCTATGTAATGAAACAAATACTATGTCATCTAGTTAGACTTTATAAAATCATGAGCTTACATCTAGTGAAATGTGTGTTGACAACCACGGGGACCCCAGCTGAGTCCAGCATTGCATCCACTTACTTGGGCAGGGCCCCTCCCTGTTTTTCTTTCATGTCGATCTCAATCGGTCAACTCTTGTTCTCTTCACTCCCCCAATAGTATAAGTGTATCAGAGGCCTAGGGAGTGTTTCACTTTCCAACCTTAATCGCCCCTTGTCTGATCATTGCAGATACCCTCCTTTTGCAAGGGGGTTAACCTTCTTTTTCTTTTTCATTTTATCTCCAGCCTTTTGCTCAAGTCTATCAAAGTGGTAGGGTGTATTTAGGTCCACTACTTTTAATGAACACTGAATATGGTTACACCCTCAAAAGGGCTTGACTAGTGACTTTAAGAGTTGACAAACCGCTAAGATATTCCTTTAGGGTGGATTCTTAGCTTTGCTCGCTTGGCTATCATTTTATCATCCAGGATCCGCTTTTCCCATGAACTAAGCAAGGGATCCCACCTGTATCGCCACTAAGGGCAGTGTCCTCGAGCTTGAGACTCTGAGGCAGTGATACAATTGGGGTGCGCAACCACCACAACATCCATGCGGTCTCGCATGCAAAGCATACAGGAGTCTCATTAAGGAATAGAAAGAGTGAGAGACGGTGACAAGGAATTGAAAAAAGAGACTGCCGTGCCCTTACGGTAATTGGGAAACCACTGACAACCGCTTCATGAATGACTGAGGGGGGATCGAACCCGCCCCCCCTCCTCCTACTCATTTGAGCCTGGGTTGAGGCTGAGTAAATCCCATTCTTGTCCTCGTATAACATTTTCAAATTTCATGACAGAGCCGGGAATCGAACCAAGGATTTCCAGGGTGGCTGCTAATCATGCTAACCGCTGCGCTACCATATAGTAATACATACACTCCAGTTGTTTGCGATCTAACAGTGAACGTGTTTAGAGAGAACGCGTAATTCAACACCGATATCATGCAACAGTTGCAGTTTTAGTTATCACAAGGTTACATGCCATGCATGCTAATGTTGCCTAGCAAGCAGTAGTGTTTCAAGTTTTATCTTAAACACAGCTCCAATCAAGAACTTTAATATCTTGGAATTCATTCTAGTAGCTCAGAGACTGAATGTATGACACTCGTGTTTTGAAGCCTCTATAGCTTAGGAGAAAGCACGTTAGCCTCTCATTGCTGGGTCCATAATTCGAATCCCAGTCACTCCATGTGAGATTTGTGCTGGACAATGCAGAGACAGACAATTTTTTTTCTCTAGCTCTTCCAGTTTTTACTACCAAGAATGTCATTCTAGCATTTTATTTCACGGGTCATCCATTTAATCATAACCCCCAGGGGAGTGTGACAGGCTTCAGCACTCAGCAACTTTTCATATCCTCGCTGTTAAATTAGGATTTTATTCATTCATTCCATACCCTAACGCGGTTGGCCGAGCAACACTTTACCCTATAATTTCATTTGTTATTCATTTAATTATTGTTTCAAGAGAGTGCGACAGGTTTTAGCAGCCTGCATCGTTTCAAATCCTCACCGCTAAATGAGGGGTTTATTCATTCCATTCCCTGATTGCTCAGTTGAACAACACTTTCCACTATCATTTAATTTCATATGTCATTCATTTAATCACTTTCCCAGGAAAGTGCGACAGGTTTTAGCAGCCAGCACTGTTTCAAATCCTCACTGTAGCTACATGGTTAGTGCACCGGGGTCGATTCCCGGCCGAGTCATCAGGGATTTTAATCTCCTGGGGTTAATTCCAGTAGCTCGGGGACTGGGTGTATGTGCCGTCTTCTTCATTACTTTATACTCATTACGAAGCGCCGGTCACCCACGGGCGTCAACTAGAAATACCTGCACTCGGCCTATCCAGAGGCCACACGATCGTTTCATACCGCTAAATAAAGGATTCATTCATTCCATTTCCTAACCCGCTCGGTTGATTGAAAGCAGGCTGTGGATTTTAATTTTTCAATCTTGTCTTTACCAAGCTAGAGTTAAACCATTACATACAGCCCTGCGATCCTTGGTTCATGAAATAGCAATGAATGCATTTTGTAAGCATAACATCGTGGCCGACCACCGGTATCGTTCGTTCATAGCTTACGGGTTAGCGCGCTAGGCTTCGGCTTAAAGTATCTATGGTTTAATGGTCTGCTACAAAACCATTGCATAAGCCTCTATGATTTTGCATAGATTTTTACATAGCCAGCCTTCATTATCGTTCATTCATAGCTAACTGGTTAGCGCACTAGGCTTTAACCTAAAGTATTGACCCCGGGCTCGATTGCCTACTACAAAACCATCGCATAAGCCTCTGTGATTTTCCATAGTTTTTTTTACATGGCCACCCACCGGTATCGTTCATTTATAGCTAACCGGTTAGCGCACTAGACTTTAACCTAAAGCATCTCAGGTTCAATTGCCTACTACAAAACCATCGCATAAGCCCTCTGTGATCCATGATTTCATGAAATAGCGATGAATGCATTGGCTAGAAAACCATTGCATAAGCCTCTGCGATTCATGATTGTTATGGAATAGCAATGAATATATCCCCAAGCATGGTCATTGTGGTCAGTCACTGCTATCGTTCATTCATAGCTAACAGGTTATTGTGCTAGCTTTTGACCTAAAGTATCTCAGGTTCAATCACCTGTTATACAAACCATGACATAAGCCTGTTAATCATTACCCCAGGGGAGTGCGACAGGCTTCAGCCACAGACACCGTTTTATATCCTTGTTGCTAAATGAGAACTTGATTCATTCCATTTCCTGACCAGGTCTGTCGCAATCGATTCGCAATATCAAAAATTGAAAAACAAATTACTATTCCATCGAACATTTAAAAACGCATCATCGTGCGTGTGTTTCAACAAGGCTATCACTGGCCTCAGTGGCTGTACTCAATAGAATAATCGATATTTCGACCTACAAACTGTCATAAACCGACCCGTCAAAATAGCAATTAGGCCTACTATATTGGAATACCACCACCGTGGCTAGGGATTGCCTTGTTGAAACACATGCCCAGCGGCATTGTCTCTCTCACAACCACTCTTCATTTTTAAGAGCTAATATTTTTTTTTTCAAAAAGTGTTGTTGGCCCTTTGTCAAAATTTCAAAAATACATTCAACAAGGGGACGTTAGCCCGTGTTCTATGACCCAACACGTCTTTAGCGTTATTGATTTGCGAGATATAGCAAAAAGTCTAAAATCATGGTTTTACTCCCAAAAAATTCTGTTTCCCTAATTCTAAAAACCTGAACCTATTAGAAAAATAAAGAGGACTTCGAGACAAGCGAGTTGATATGTCACACGTACAAATCCGAACAAACGTTCGGGAGATATCGACAAACGTTTTAGTCGTTGTGACGTCCCCAGGAAAGTAGGCTATGGAGCAACATTTTGGAAATTTTTGATCACACCTCGTTGTGACGTCACCAGGAAAGTAGGCTATGGAGCAATATTTTGGAACTTCTGATCACACCTCGTTGTGACGTCACCAGGAAAGTAGGCTATGGGACAACATTTTTGGATCTTTCTGATCACACCTCGTTGAGACGTCACCAGGAAAAAAAGGCAATGGGGCAACATTTTGGATTTTTTTTATCACACCTCGTTGTGACATCACCAGGAACGTAGGCTATGGGGCAACATTTTGGAAATTTTTGTTCACACCTCGTTGTGATCTCACCAGGAAAGTAGGCTATGAGTGACGCAACTGCCGCCATCTTGTAACGTCACCGTCGCCATCTTGTAACAACAACATATGACGTCATATTCCCCCCTCTCCCTCTTCCCCTGTGACGTCACCAGGAAAGTAGGCTACTCGTTAGAACCCGTCACTCCCCCCTACTGTTAGGCGAAATTAATATGTAAATGCCTAGTTCACCTACCGACTGAACCAATCAACAGATCCCTAATAAACTCGTGACTCACATAGGCTACCATCTTATTGCCTAACGGCTGTCGGATACCAAAGTTACAACAATTTTGTCTAATTAGTTTAAGTATGGAAGCGGGACCTAATTCTCAAGTAGAGCCTACTGTATTAAAAACCTTAACATACGTATCAATACATCAATTCTTACCGAATTTGGCATCTTTTAAACTACATAGCCTATAACGCTTATAAGCTGCCTTAGTTAGGCCCTACACAGTAATTATATTGAATATTGCGTGCATCCGCCATCTTGAATGTATACAATAAAAAAATCCGCTCCTTAATGCAACAGGAGGCTGGGAACTCCGTGTACTGAGTGGGTGTTGGATTTGTCTGATAAGCTAACCTGTGTTTCTGAGGTGATTGTAGTACTAGTAATAGCTCTATATTTAAGGACTGGTTATAGGGTAGGAGCCCCGGGATTTGAGCAAGGTAGCTTACCGCCATTTGCCGTGAGGGAAGACCACTGGCAGCTAAGGGTACCGGGATTTGAGCCTTCAATATGCGGTCTTGAAGCTCCTTCGTGATGTCGCAAATGTGGGATTTTTAAAACTATCAGGTATGACTGAATATATTTCCAAGTTCGTGGAATCTATCCAAGCTAAAACGTTTTCGAGAAACCAAAATATATCATACGAATATTACATAAGTAATTATTTGGCCTTTTTGTGGAGTTAAATCTTGGCGCATTTTCCGTATCTGTGGGCGAGCTGGTTACAGCAAGTGATATAGCCTAGGGTATTAACTGTGAATGGACAAGCAAACTAACTAACCAACTAACTAAATAACCAACTTACTACCTAAGTATACATACAAACTAATATATTTAATGTAACTCTCGTCAAGCCTTCCTACGTCGTCCGAGTTTAGCGTGGCATGAAGCTGGGTGAAGCACCAGGGAAGCAGGAGTGCAGCGGAGGAAACCTAAAATGGCAACATGCAGGCCTTGAGAGTAATTGATCGGTATGTCACGTCATCGACGTTGATAACCGGCGATTTATTTACATATTCCCTATCTTTAAATTAACAGCCATCCAGGAAAAAGAAATTCAAATTAAAGCCCTCCCAAAATTTGTAACTTGAGGCTAGGATATGAAAGAAGGTGGCCATGACCTTTAATTTGTTAACCATCACAGCATTTGCCTAGAAAAGAAAGTGGGTATCAAACCCAGGACCTTAATACGTAACCCGAGATCACATAATAATAATATTATTAATAATAATAATAATAATAATAATAAATAGCCTTACAAATCCCATAAGAGCTATGGCCTCCTGCTTTGCAGCGAATTGCTCAGTTTTATCTCATCAGGTGAGCAAGCCCTGAGGAGCATTTGGGGTTATTCTTTCGGATTGGGCCTTCTATATAGATGTGCAGCTGATTAAAGATTAAGTGAATTATATTACGCTGGCATAACATTCGCTACACCAGTCTTCATTTCTGAGTCTGGCGATATCAAGGCCTCAAATATCCATTAGTATTTCGGAAATCATAATAGCCATCAACCAATATCTGGGAGCTTCTCATTGCCACTAAGCACAAAGCTTACCCTGTCTAAGCAATTGAACAATGACAGGAACTGCCAAGTCTTCACTCTTCAGTAAAATCTACGTATATTGAACCGTTTCAAATAGAAGGTCTTTTTAAAATGCAATATAAAACCTTACCGGTGGAGTTTTAACATCTAGTTTGGATGCAGATACCAATACACGTTCTTTAACATCCCACAAATCATTCACTATGTTGTGCACATGTGGTCCGGGAACGAATTAACATGTGTTTTGCAGGATAGTCGAACCATTTGAATTCCTTGTAACAGGTGATGCAGTAAGGTTATTTATTCCCTAGTGAACACGATGATGTTTCCTCAAATTAGAGCGCGAGCTGAATCGATTTGGGCGCAACAAACAGACAATGCGGTCTCTTCCCTGAGTGAACGACAAAATGTTCCATTCGCTCTGTCCGCCGTGCAAATGACTGCTTACATGTGCTACAAGTGTATTAATTCACTCCAGTATGAACAAAAGTGTGCTTCTTGAGGTCACCGCTCTGTGAGAAGCCTTGATTGCACACCAGAGACATGTAGGCTTACCGCTTTGCTGCATGTCCACTGAACGGTGTCTTTCTAGTTGATGCATTGTTTTATTGGTCACTGCATGCGAGTCTCCCTAGGTCTTTCCTCTCCTGCCTCATCTTCGCTGTTCTTGTCCATTGTTTTCCTCCCCATTTTACGAACCAGTCTGCCCATCTGATTCTTTGTCTCCCAACGTTTCGCCTTCCTGTTCTTGGGTCCCACATCGTCATTTTGTACGTCCATCGGTTAGGATCTAATCTCGCTACATGTCCACCCCTTCTCCATTTGAGTTGGTCTTCTGATGTCATAGCGTCTTTCATGCCGGTTCTCCTTCTTAAATCTTCGTTCCGTATTCTATCTCTCAATGAGACATGAAGGATCTTCCTTTCCATTTTCTGTTGACATCTCTGGATCATTTGTCTTTGTTTCGATTTTTTTGTCGTGTAGCCTCCTGAGAGGCCGAGTGCAGGTCTTCCTAGTCGACGCCCGTGGGCGACCTGTGCGTCGGGATGTGAGATGGAATGGATGAAGATGAATGAAACTGGGCTAGGATGAGGAAGTAAGCGGCCGTGGCCTGTCAGAAGGTACTGTCCCAGCATTTGCCTGGTGTTGAAAACGGGAAACCACGGAAAACCATTTCAAGGACAGCCGACGGTGGGGCTCGAACCCACGCGTCTACCGAGTCAGCAGAGAGCTTGGCCCCTAGACCTAACGCAGCGCTTTAGAACGCGTAGCCACTACTGTCGGTGTTTCGATGTTAATGCCCAAGTTTGGCAACCATATAGTAACACCGGTATCACGCATTTTTCCAGAACTTCAGCCTTTAAAGTGAGTTTTTGGGTCTTGTCAGCCAGTATAAACTTTAGGGACCAAAAGCTCTTTCATGCTTGTCCTATTCTTCGTTTGACCTCTTTCTCTGAACGACTTGAAAATGACATGTTCTGACCGAGATATACATATTCTTCAACATATTCCAGTGTTTCTATGTTCACATTAATTGGGGCTTCTAACGCATTGGTCATCAGCTTCGTTTTCTTCGGGTTCATTGTAAGGCCCACTTCTTTACTTGTTTTGTCTAATTCGTTTATAATTTGTTCCAGCTCTTTCGCTGATTCAGCCACCAATGTCGTCTGCGAACTGTAAAAGGGTTAGTCTTGTCCCATCGATTCTGATGCCATATTTTACTTCCCAGTCTAGTTTTCTAAACTGATTTTCCAGCAAACAGGTGAATAATTTTGGTGAGAGGGGGTCTCCCTGTTTTACTCCCCTTTCTATCATGATGTTACATCCTTCTCTTTCTGTCTTTATACTGGCTTGGTTACCGTCGTAGAGTTTGCCTAGTAGTCTAACGAATTTGTTTGGGATGCCTTGTTTTTCCAGTGCTTCTAAGACGCTTTCCTGATCTATGGAGTCAAATGCTTTGTTGTAATCCACAAATGCTATATACACCTCTAGATTAAATTCCTGAACTTTCTCCATGAGTTGATTTATTGTTTACAAGTGGTCTGATGTACTGAAACTCTTTCTGAATCCTGCTTGCTCTATCGGTTGCTGTTCGTCCAGTGCCTTCAGTCATTCTATTGGTTAGGATCTTCATAAATAGCTTGTAGAGGTTTACAATTAGGTTGATCGGTCTGTAGTTGTTTATGTCGTCCTTGGCTCCCATTTTGTGTAGAAGTATGATAATGCTTTGTTTCCACTGCATTGGTATGTCTTCTGATGTGAGTATGGTATTAAATAATGTTGTGATGACTGGGATTAGGTGTTTTCACCCCATTTTAGAAATTCATTGTAAATTCAATCTTCACCTGGGCATTTTTCGGTTTTCGTTTGTCGAATGGCTGCTCTTAATTCACTGGGTAGTATTGGAGGTGTTTCTTCCTCTAGGTTTTCTTCTGATGTATTCTGGTCCTGACGCAAGTTGGATCTTTGAGAGGTACTTGAGTGTAGTGTTCTAAAGAACTCTGTCGCTTGCGTCATTATCTCTTCTCTTGAGGCTTGTCTTTTTTCGTTGTTGTCTTTTACTCCCAGTATCCAATGTTTGGCTGGAGTCAAATCTTTTTTAATCTTCTTTATTTTTATTGCGGTATCCATGATTTCTTTGACCACTTTAGTGTTGTGTTCTCTGATGTCTCTTCAGATTTGCCTTTTTGATTGTTTATTGACCTCAGCATATTCCAGCTTTTTGAGTTCGTTTTCTACGGCTTGTGATTTTAGACGTTCTCTTTCTTCGATCAAACATTTGGTGCTATCCTTTAGTTTTATTCTATTTTTCATACTGTTTCCAGGTGTTGACGATTGTTTGGCTGCACGGGATATGCAATTTACGAGCTGTGTATAGTGTTGTTGGACTTTTTGCTCCGTTTGTTGGTTGAAGTCTCATAGGTTTTGTTGTAGTGCTTTTACATACTCCGCCCTGTCTATGCATCCTGGATATGTAGTTTTGTTGTTGAAGTAGTGTCCCCTTTTCTTCTTTACTCTCACTTTCAATCGTACCATTTTGTGATCTGTGTCAAACTTCAGACCATTTATCACTTGTTTTTTTTTCACATCTGTTAGTCTATTGGTTAGGATGAAGTCTATTTCATTTTTGATTTTCCCATTCGGAGATTTCCATGTCAATTTGCTTTCTGTTTTTTTCTTGAAAAATGTGTTCACAATTTTAAGTCTTTGTCCCAGTGCCAACTGTATTAGTCTTTCTCCTCTTTCGTTCCTTGTTCCGTATCCGTGAGGGCCCATAGGTTCTTCTTCTTTGTATTCCTTTCTTCCTACCTTGCTGTTGAAGAATCCAATTATGAATGTTGTGTGTGCTTCGTACTCGACTAATGTGTCTTCGAGGAGCATATAGAAGTCTTCAATTTCTTCTTCCGTACTTGCTTCTGTGGGAGCATAGACTTGAATTATTATGAATGTGTTGTCATTTAATTTTAGGGATAATACTATGATTCTTTCTGAGATTCCCTTTATTTCTTTTATATTGTGTTTTAAATGTCTTTTTTTTTGGTCAAAAAACCTACACTTTTTGTCCTTTTGTTTCCCCTATGAAGCTAAAGACAGCCCCATTTGTTTTCTCTATTATGTCTTCGCCGTATTGCCTCACCTCACCGAGGCCTAATATATCGTACCTTACGTTTTCGAGTGCGTTTTCGAGTTCTATTTCTTTATCTTGGATCAGGGGCCGATAACCTAGATGTTAGGCCCCTTAAAACAACAATTATCATCATCATCATCTTTATCTTGGGTTCTTAAGGTTCTAACGTTTAGTGTACCTAGTATGAGTTCTTCATCCTTGTTTGAAGGTTGTTTCATCGTTGTGTTTGGTTGATTTCTTCTTCCCCGTTTTTTGAGGTTAAGTCTTTCCAGTGCAACCACTGGTCATTTAACAGGATTTTCTGGTATCCAAATCTTACGTTGTTATTACCCTTTTCCCTTTCTTCCCTGGCTTTCTGTCTGAGTGATGCTTGGATTTCTCTTTATTTTATTGTGAGGTCATCATCTATGAATATGTCTTGTCCTCTCAGTTTGTGTTTGTTTCGGACTATTTTTAGTTTGTCTGCAAAATTTGTGAAACTGACTTTCACTATTCCTCTATTTTTTCTGTCTTTACCAACGTAGGTTGATTTTTCTGCCGTCACTTCTTTTTCTATCGTGTCCAATATTTTCTTGATTTTGTTCTTTAGTTCATCTTTGTTACTTTCATCATTAGTGAATTCTTTACTTTTTACCACTATGATGTTCCTCCTTTCTCTTTTCGCCTGCTTTTTTTGTTCTTCTAAGTCACTTATTCTCTTGGATAACGTTTCTATCTTTTCTTGTATTGTGTTGTCTATGTTAGTGATTTTTTGTTCTAATGAATCACTTGTTCTTTCGCAGTAATCATTTCTTTTTCAATTTTCTTTCTCATGGACTGAATTTCCTCTCTTGTTTCTTGTTTAAACTCTTCAGTTTGCTTTTTCAAATCTTTAAGTTCTGATAGTATTTCAGAAAACATACCTTTAATGTTGTCTCTTTGGGGTTTTACATTGTCTGTGTTTTCTTCTTCTCCCGAGCTTTCTGAGGTTGATATTTTGTTTTTTCTCTGTTTTTGCTTTATGTTATTAGTTGAGGGCTGTGTTTTGGGTGGCATGTTATTATATTTGCTAGTTACGTACTGTGATATATTTTAATCATCTTTTTGGCGCGTGTAGTGTATTAATCTGCTTTTGCTTCATTCACTTCGTTTTTCAATATAGTTCCGCTCACACTCATTCGCTTCTATTTTGGTGCTAAAATATGCCTATGTATATTGTTAAAAGTCTTCACAGGTTGCTGGTTTTCTTGTGTGAGCTGATACTATGCCTGTGATTATTTCAGTAAAACATTCGTTATGCGACAAATGTCCTCTTTCGTTGTTGACAGGCCAGTGTCTTGTAAACGGTATGTCTAATTGACCATACAGAGTTTCTTCTGGTCACATGTTATTTTTGTGGTAAGGTATTGAGACGGTTCTTTGTTGCTCTATGCGATTAATGTTTTGGTGA
This sequence comes from Meconema thalassinum, assembly GCA_946902985.2. NCBI lineage: Eukaryota > Metazoa > Arthropoda > Insecta > Orthoptera > Tettigoniidae > Meconema > Meconema thalassinum. The sequence continues at coordinate 144,387,940 of OX336389.2, forward strand.
GCTTTGTGATATCATCACTTATCTCCTTCTGTTGTCCGATGTGATTAATTTCAGATATTTACCTCCAATTTGGGTGATTCCTTGTTTTCCTTCATTGTGTACGTCTTCCTCGGGTACTTTTTTCACTTTTAAGCTGCACTGATATCGTTTTACCTTGTAACGGATCCAACAACTGTGGAGCTCGGAAATGGCGCGTGTTTACTTGACAACCTCTGTCTGATAACCGAGACCTCATAAGGCTGCAATTATTATAATGTTTTGCAAAGTCCTGTAGCCTATTGCCCAGGCTAATTTCGAAATTATTTGCCTTATTTTTGGAAGCTTTTAACAGGAACTAATCGATGCTTTTCAGGAATGTTCTCCTAAACACTCTCATTACCTTGAAATTGACTTTTTGAAAAAAGACTAACTGTCTTCTGGAAAGTTCATGGTTCTTCATGTCTCACTGAGAGATAGAATACGGAACGAAGATATAAGAACGAGAACCGGCATGAAAGGTGCTATGACATTAGCAGACCAGCTTAAATTGAAATGGGGTGGACATGTAGCGAGATTAGATCCCAACCGATGGACGTACAAAATCACGATGTGGGACCCAAGAACGGGAAGACGAAACGTTGGGATTCAAAGAATCAGATAGGCAGACATGTTCGTAAAATGGGGAGGAAAACAATGGACAAGAACAGCAAACATGAGGGACCAGTGGAAACCTAGGGAAATTCACATGCACTGACCAATAAAACAATGCATCAATTAGAAAGACACCGTTCGGTGCACATGCAGCAAGAGCGGTGCATATGTCCGGTGTACAATAAAGGCTTCTCACAGAACAGTGACCTCAAGAAGCACAGCCTTGTTCATACTGGAGTGAAGGAATACACTTGTAGCACTTGTGGGAAGTCATTTGCACGGCGAACAGAGGTCATGGAATGATATCATCAGACTCAATGAACGAATGTGTTTATATATAACAGATTGTTGAAGCGAATGTTATACCAGCGCAATATAATTTACTTAATTTTTAATCAGCCACACATCTATATAGTAGGCCCAATCAGAAAAAATGACCCCGAATGCTCCTCAGGACTTGCTCACCTGATGAGTTAAAACTGAGCAATTCCCTGCAAATTTCAGGAGGCCATAACCCTTATGCGATTTGCAAGGCTATTTATTATTATTTATTATTTTTAAAATGCATAATTTTAACAGCAATTTCATGAACTCTTCCATGTGGGATAATTAAACTGAAGTAAAATTTGGAAACGGCATGCTAGTATATAACACATAGGCTATAAGAAGGAATTACATCTAAACACTAAGCTTTATATGTTGAAAGGTTCCGGGAAGATAGGGAAATTGTAGTCTACCTAGAACACCATTTTAGTGACAAATTTCAAGCAGGATTTTTCCTGTTGTATGAACTTGCCAGTACCACAGCATTCCTCTTCTTCCCTTTGACGCACTAGCATCCATTTTGCTGCTCTTCCACGTCCCCTATCCCCATGCTCCTAGCGCAGCCCATTTATTATATTTTTTAAGCTTTTATCGTCTAATAAAAAGAGTTGTTCCGTGAAGAACTAAATAGCCTATTGTCATATAGGCCAATCCGACTTACGCAAATTGCCTCAATTTTCAGTTTTAATTGCTGTAATAGATTCGTAGATATTGGGAACTGTGAAAATATTTCATATGGTCACTATGTTGGATTAATATATATACAGTAGACCTTTGAGTTATGTAGGCTACATGAGGATTATTGTGTAGGTGTTTTATTCCAACTTCAATCTCATGATTAGGACACAAGAAGTAGCCTAAAAACGAGATTTTAATTTTTTTGTCAGCCAACATCTTGTGGTTATGAAAATAATTTAAATGAATTAGATGCCATTGGATTAAAATTTATATAAGCATATACCGTATTAATTTTCACTGCGATCGGATAGTTAAATCACGAGAAACGTCCATTTGAATATTTGAAATTCGTGTCACCGCCATGTTGGAGTTGTGCTCACCAGGTTATTGAACGTCCCATAGGTGAAATTATGGTTACAGCCTCTATACACATGCCAAATTTCAGTTTGATTGCTGCCATAGATTAATAGATATTGAGAACCGTCTAAATATTTCGGTTAGTCGCCATGTCGGAATTTAATAACTTATATGCAGGCCATGGAGTTATGTACTATTGGATGAGGATTATTGGGTACGTTCATTATTCAAACATTGATTTCGACCGCGTGATTAGAACACACGAATTAAGAATTTAATTTTGTAATTTCGCACAACCGCCATCTTGAGGTTACGTAAACAATTGAACTAAATTAGATGTCAGTGCATTGCAATTTTATAGTAATTTCCTATACCAAGTTTCACTGCGTTCGGATGGTTAAATCGCGAGAATAGTCTATTAAAATGTTTCAATTCGCTTGGCCACGATGTTCGTTTTGTACTTAACAGGGCTTTGAAAGACACATCGGTGAACGTCCTGTAGTGCCCTTTCCATCCGAACAAAATTTCTGGGTGCTATGAGTAATAGTTTCGGAGATATAGGATGCCGGTGAAATATTTCGAACAACTGCCATGTTGGATTAGTGAGACGTAATAAAATTTGCAGGGCACGGTCTGGGTCGGATGCAATATTAATTTCACCTTGCCGAATTTCATTGAAATCGCTCCAGCCGTTTAGACGTTATTAGGGAGGGACGTACACACGGACGCACACACATAGCCTACACACACACGCACGCAGGCAAAAGGTGATCTCATAAAACTTTTTTTTTTCATAAATGAAAATAGGCTTATAAAAAAAATTCATTGGTGGGTGTACTAATAGGACGCATGATTGGGGGAAATTATTAGGAAAAAGAATCAGTAGATTAATATGGCACTAAGACAACATTTTGATTTTACTAATGAGTCGGGGCGTTCCAGAAGTAAAGCAAGTGAAATATCCTAAATGACAAACCGTTTAGTTAGGCTATTTGTATACAATGTTGAACCGTTTGGAGTCAGCACGCTAATTTTGTAGCTTATCCAATATCTTCATTAGCCTACTTCAAACAGCACTCTGATTAGTTTATTGGTTTCTATCACAGAACGACGGAGGAGACGCAAACAATTAGATCATCTTAATGGCTCAGAACTCCTTGGTCAACTGTACCGTGTAGGTTTACTAGGTGGTTGTTGAATTTTTCTGATAACCTGTGTTTCTGAGATGACTGTAGTATTGTGTAGGCTAGGTATGGGGTAGGTGTCCCTGGGCTTGGAACAAGGTAGCACACCACCATTTGCCTGGGGAAAAGGCCACTAGCCGCTGCCGGTGTCAGGATTCGATCTTTCAATATGCAGACTTGCAGCTCCTCCGTTCTGTCACGTGTGGAATTTTTAAAACTACCATGTGTGAGACTAAGAGACTAAGAGGTGTTTACCCGACCCGAGAGGAGGGCTCGCCCCATATGTCCAATTTCGCGTGTTTGATCCAGGCCAATTTGGTGGATTTTTTAGATGCTTAATATGTCGTATGAATATTACATAGGCTACAGTATGCAGTTACATGGATGTTTTGCAAATTTAAATCTAGGCCTGTTTTCCGTATCTGTGAGAGCCAATTTGATAACCTTCAATAGTGGAGCCAAGTTAGGTACGGTTTTAACTGTCCGGATAAGTGACTAGTCTGCGTGCAACAAGGAACTCAAATGGACAAACAAACAAACAAACAAACAAACTCTGACGAATTTCAAATGCGAAGTGGGGACTTGCCTTTTTCAGAGACCCCCTTGAGTATCCTGTAAAAATAGGATAGTGTAATGCACTGGTAAATAAGGAAGAAATGAAATGAGAACTACTGCATGGGTCCAAACTCTTTGAATTTGGGGGGTGATGTGACGCGGGAGGGGGCAGGAGAAGGGCCTGTCAACAGCCCGCCGTGTTATCCGGAATTCCTGACTATTCCAATACTCCTAACATAGGGCCGTTGCCAAAACCACTGTGGTGTTACAAATGAGTGAGTGGGTCACTGACCCATGTAATTGGTTCTGTTACTACGCACGGACCGGGTACCCTCATCACTCATCACCATCACTCCTCATCGTCCGCGATCCACATTCCTCTCAGATTCACGGTGGTTGGACTCAAGCAGTAACTACCTAATTTATACATATATTTCAAAAAAATCTCCTCTGAAAATCTTAAAGTTTTGAATGAATCCGCTTTCACTTCGGTGCTGGGGTTCTTGAGTTACACGTTTATAAAGCATGGGATGAGATAACCAGTGACAGTGGCTACGCGGCATCTCCAATCGTCAGGCTTGAGAACTGTCATTGTTCTTCATTCGTAAAACAGATTTTAGTCATTTCCCATCATTAGTTCCTTAACACGCTGAGTCTCAGCATAGCCAGGGATCAATGGAGGAACACCCTACTAGGAGCGACATGGCTGGTCTACAAGGTATTTGAGAAGGAGAAAGTAAATGCAATTGAGGGTTATGTCATGCAAAAATGTAGGCTATCTCCCACAACATCTTTACACTGTAGGCCTATGAACCCTCAATTCCGCTACTCATGTAGATAATTTACTACCGTACCATTATAGAAATACTCTGTTGCTGCTGGTATTCCATAAATACATCAGATTAATTATATTTCCTTCCTAAAGTGTCTGCAACTATCTCTTCCCATAACCAAGTTTGCTGACATCAACAGCATCATTTCTTGCCTGTGTATAATTGTTTAGCAATACATTGGTAATAACTAAAAGTATTTTTTTTTTCACTTAATAGACTAATTTCCACTCCACAAAGCACACTTCATTTGGGAAACCAGGATGACCAAACAAAATTGTTTTAGACACAACTACTAACGCCCTGTTTTGATCTTGACACATTAAAAACATGTCTTCATCAGCATAATTGGAGATCAATGCACTTAGGACACAGCTAGCAGTGTCAGCAATGTGGTACTCTAGGTCGGATGGAACAGTGAGACCAACAGGCTTGGTTTCAGGAAAAGACAAGCATGACGGCAAAAATCTGGAAAAATTGTAGGCAGGGCTCCTGATGCCAATTTCAATCTATTCCATTCTACAGATGAGTCCTTATATTTCTCTGCTATAATAATATCATTTTCGTGAAAATGATTTGTGCAAACTACAGACCATTTCGAAGGTGTACAGTCCTTCCGAGGAATTTTTCTAATCCAGGCCTGGCGTAGATTTTCGTCACTTGGGAACCTAAACACTGGTGTGTAGTCTCCCTTACTTGGATAATTTGCGTTACAGTTAGGGACACAACATTTACCTGGCAGTGTTACGGTGCTCAAACATTCCTAGAAAATCAAAGTTTAAAACATGAAGTACATGTCATACCGTATTTAAAAATACCGGTACCATATTTGCCAGATATAAAGCACACTCGTAAGTGTGTTCTCGATTAGGGATTACAGTTAAAAAACTCACATGGAAAGGTAGTATAAACGCTACTATTAAGCGTAAGAGACAAAATATATAAGGAAATATCCCTGTGAGATAAACAAGAACACCTGCCAGACTGAACGTTCCCTTCGTGTTAAAGTTTGACAAGGATAGCCCTATGACTGATGAACATGTTTCCAAGTCTCAGCTTTCCGACCTGTCTAGAGTCGACAGTGTCACGTCACATGATGTTGTTATTGTTGTTGTTACAAGGCGGCGTCCAAGATGGTGGCCAAAATTGCGGGGCAAGAGGGTGTGACGTCACAACGAGGTGTGATTGGAAAGTTCTAAAATGTTAACCCATAGCCTACTTTCCTGGTGACGTCGCAACGAGGTGTGATCAAAAATTTCCAAAATGTTGCTCCATAGCCTACTTTCCTGGTGACGTCACAACGAGGTGTGATGAAAAAGTTCCAAAAATGTCGTCCCATAGCCTACTTTCTTGGTGACATCACAACGAGGAGTAATCAAAAAGTTTCAAAATGTTGATTCATAGCTTACTTTCATGGTGACGTCACAACGAGGTGTGATCAAAACGTTCAAAAATGTTGACTCATAGCCTACTTTCCTGTTCACATCACATACTAACCCGCCATACATTCAGGGGCAAAGTCAATATCTCCCGAACGCAAGGTCGGATTTTGACGAATGAGGTGTCGTTGAACTCGAGCTGACACTCTCTTTCCAATCAATAACCTATTCCCCCCCCCAATAAAACCTACCCCTACTAGGGGGTGAAATTGTAATTTTTCGAAAATCTGGGAGTTTGATTGCTAATAGGGAATTAAACATTGTTACACATAATGCGCATGCATACTGCCGTTTACCGCTATGATTTAACAATTTTGTTTTTGTTTTAACGCATGCGCTCTTGTTTTTGTAAGAGGGTGGGTGATGAATCGCAGAGGCTTATGCAGCGGCCATGCATGCCAGTGTCATTCTTCTCTATTTGATAAATCATGGATTGTTCTGTAATGATTGAAAAGACAATTGCAAGAATGATTGCCTAGCCACAGGATATGGCATCGACCAAGATAATAGCCATGCTTGCAAATGCATTAGTCGGTATTTTAATGTACCATGAATCGCAGAGGCTTTTGCCATGGTTTGTAGCAGGCAATCGAACTCGAGATACTTTAAGCCAAAGCCTAGCCTGCTAACGAGTTAGCTATGGGATGTGAAACAGAGTCGGCTGCTAAAGCCTGTCGCATTTTCCTGGGGGAATAATTAAATGAATAAGCGATGAAATGAAATGAAAGTGGAAAGTTTTGCTCGACTGAGCGATCAGGGTATTGAATGAATGAACCTCCCCATTTAGCGATGATGGTATGAAACCATGTAGGCTGCTAAAACCTGTTGCACTCTCTTGGAGCAATGATTAAATTAATAACAAATTAAATGAAATAATAGTGTAAAGTGTTGGTTGACCAACTTGGTTAGGGAAGGGAATGAATGAATGAAGTCCTCATTTAGCAGCGAGGATATGAAACGGTGTTGACTGCTAAAGCCTGTCGCACTTTCCTGGCACAATTATTAAATGAATGTCAGCTGAAATGAAATGATAGTGTAAAGTATTGCTTGATTGATCGGGTCAGGGAATGGAATGAGTAATGTCTCCATTAAACATTGTGGATATGAAACGCTGCCGGCTACTAAAGCCTGTCGCACTCCCCTAGGAAAATGATTAAAAGAATGACAAATGAAATAAAATGATTGTGGAGGGTGTTGCTAGAATGAAATAGTAACAGGGATAACCGGAGTTGCTAGAGATTGGAAGTGAACAAGAGTTAACCAAGTGTGGTCGACAGAAAAGAAGACGGAGAGGAGCCCGGCACAAGTAAGTGGAAGCATTGCTGAACACAGCCGGAGCCCTGTGGTCACTAACCCTCGTTCCACTAGATGTAAGTCCCTGGGGAGAAAATTGAAACACTACTGCTTGCTGGCAGGCATGGAGTGTAACCTCGGGATAATGAAAACTGCAACTCTTGCATGATGCCAGTGTTAAATTACACATTCTCTAAACACGCTGCCTGTCAGATAACATGCAAGAAGATAGTATGTATCTCTGTATGAATTATTTAATATTAAAAGGAAATCGACTGTGGATCTATTGAAAAGGAATCGTCTTGGTATTTGCCTGGTGGTGAAAATGGAAAATCACGAATACCCATTTTCAGAATGACTCAGGTGGGATTCACACTCACACTTTCTCAATGTCAGCGAGGTATGAGGTAGCATGTTAGCACTCTCGATCACTGCAGCTGGTAATGTTGATTTTACCCTTTCCAAGATTAGCTTTTCCATGAACTAAGCATGGAATCCTGCCTCTAGCGCCATTAAAGTAGGGAGAGATGACTTGAGAGTTTTACTGTTTTAAAGGAAAGGATCCACTCTCAAGTTACCTTTGTAGCGTAGCGGTTAGCATTATTAGCTGCCACCCCAGAGATCCTGAGTTTGATTCCCAGCTCTGTCATGAAATTTGAAAAGTGATATGAGGATTGAAACAGGGTCTACTTAGCCTTGGGATGACTCAAATGTGTACAGGAGGATTTGATTTTTTACATCAGCCATTCATGAAGTGGTTTTCAGTGGATGCAAAAGTGGGTGCATTAGTGGATGCAAAATTAGGTGCAACAGTGGGTGCAAAATAGGGTGAAAAAGTGGGTGCAATCGTGGGTGCAAATGTAGGTACAAAAGTGGGTGCAAACGTGGGTGCAAAATTGTGTGAAAAGGTAGATGCAAATTAGGGTGGAAAAGTGGGTGTAAATGTGGGTGCAGTTTATAGTAGGCACAATTATTACTAGAATGTGATTTGAGTAAATGTAATTTCTAAACCCAAGTAGTGAGTAGTCGGTTGGTTTTGATCTTTTGCACGCATAGACATGTCACATACACTGGTGATGGATACTCATGGCTTTAAGGTCAATGTATTTGATTGAGTGAGAACCATAGTTAGAATAAATACCCTTAATCTTAGAACATGATTCAAGTAGTATTTCATTTTACATAGTGCTAACCAATGTCTATGGTAAGTTAAGTTCACTCGATAATATAAATAATAGTTTAAAGTGGGTGCAAAGGTAGGTGCAAAAGTGAGTGCAAAAGTGGGTGTAAAAGTGGGTGCAAAAGTGGGTGCAAACGTTGGTGAAAAAGTGGGTGCGAAAGTAGGTCAAAAGTGGGTGAAAAAATGGGTGCAGTTTATATTAGGCACAATTTAGTAGAATGTGATTTGAGTAAATGTAATTTCTAAACCCAAGAAGTGAGTAGTTGGTTGGTTCTGATCTATGCACGCGTAAACTTGTCACATACACTCGTGATGGATACTCAAGGCTTTAAGGTCGATGTATTTGATTGAGTGAGAACCATAGTTAGAATAGATATCCTTAATCTTAGAACATGATTAAAGTAGTATTTCATTTTATATAGTGCTAACCAATGTCTACGGTTAGTAAAGTTCACTCGGTAATATAAATAATAGTTTAAAGTGGGTGCAAAGGTAGGTGCAAAAGTGGATGCAAAGGTAGGTGCAAAAGTGGATGCAAAAGTGGGTGCAGTTTATAGCGGGCACCATTTTTACTAGAATGTGATTTGAGTAAATGTAATTTCTAAACCCAAGTAGTGAGTAGTCGGTTGGTTTTGATCTATGCACACGTAAACATGTCTCATACACTGGTGATGGATACTCAAGGCTTAAAGGTCAATGTATTTGATTGAGTGAGAACCATAGTTAGAATGAACACCCTTAATCTTAGAACATGATTAAAGTAGTATTTCATTTTACATAGTGCTAACCAATGTCTACGGTATACTAGCTAAGGAATTATTCATAAAGTAATTGAATATAAACCCTTTAAAAATATATATACCTACATTGATACTCCTTTTGTAGTCCCAGCACTCAGCTTGATGATTGTTTGAGAGGTGGGAGAGACATTCCTTTGGGAAATTATGATATAGCTTATCATACCAGTGATGCATTATTAGGACGTGTTGTTAATTATTAGTGGAATGAATGGTAAATGACTTTTATCTAACAATAAACTTTAGGATTAAAACAACAATCAAAATGTATATCATCACTGTTATGATTTCATAAAATAGAAAACAAGCATTTTTTTTGTTTATTTAAAACGTACCGTACCATACATCGATGATTGTTCTTACCTACATTAATCAAATATACAGGTTGATTACTTGTATTGATACCTTGAAAAACATCATCAGGCACGTTATCAAAACGTGAAGGGAGAAATGTTTCAAACTCTTTCCGAAAGCAAAGAGCGCCGTTTTCAAATTTAGTGTTTATTTTTTATTCTAAGTATGCGAAAAGGTGTATGAATAGGCAAGTTGCTCATCTTCTTGAGTACAAGACCACAGGCTTGACCGATAGCATTCAAACCTTCCATGGTAGTCTATAAGCAAAAGAAAATAACTATAAAACTCTTGTCTCAACATTGTTACAACCAGATGAACATGGACATTGGATAAATCTATAATCAAATTACAAACAGTCAAGTTGTTGTAACACGGATTTCCAAACTCGTATTGCCAGTGGCATCTAGTAATGAGCATGAACACTGGATAGAATGTTAATCAAATCACAAATGGTCAAGTTGTCTTAACATAAATTTGCAAATTTTTATTGTCAATGGCATCTAGCAGTCTACATGAACACTGGATAGAGCGTTAATCAAATCACAAATGGCCAAGTCATTTTAACACGGATTTGCAAACTTGTATTGTCAGTTGCATCTAGTAATTAACTTGGACACTAGATAGAGCATTAATCAAATCACAAATGGTCAAGTCGTTTTAGCATGGATTCGCAAAATAGTATTGTCAATGGAATCTAGTTGTGAACATGGTCATTGGATAAAGCATTAATCAAATTACAAACGATCAGTTATTTTAACACGGATTTTCAAACTCGTATTGTCAGTGGCATCTAGTAATGAACATGAACACTGGATATAGTGTAAATCAAATCACAAATGGTCAAGTTGTTTTAACACAAATTTGCAAACTTGTATTTTCAATGGGATCTAGTTGTCAACATGAACACTGGATAGAGCGTTAATCAAATTACAAATGGTTAAGTCAATTTAACACTGATTTTCAAGCTTGTATTGTCAGTGGCATCTAGTAGTCCACATGGACACTGGATACAGCGTTAATCAAATCACAAATGGTCAAGTCGTCTTAACATGGATTCACAAAATAGTATTGTCAATGGTATCAAGTTGACAACATGAACATTGGATAAAGCATTAATCAAATTACAAACTATCAAGTTGTTTAAATACGGATTTTCAAACTCGAATTGTCTGTGGCATCTAGTGATGAACATGAACACTGGATAGAATGTTAATCAAATCACAAATGGTAAAGTTATTTTAACACAAATTTGCAAACTTGTATTGTAAATGACACCTAGTTGTCAACATCAACATTGGATAGAGCGTTAATCAAATCACAAATGGCCAAGTCATTTTAACACAGATTTGCAAACTTGTATTGCCACTGGCATCTAGTAGTCAACATGGACACTGGATAGAGCGTTAATCAAATTACATATGGTCAAGTCATTATAACACAGATTCGCAAAATAGTATTATCAATGCCATCTAGTAGTGAACTTTGGCAGTTGATAGAGAGTTAATCAAATCCAAATGGTTAAGTCGTTTTAACACATATTTGCAAAATATTATTGTCAATGACATCTAGTAGTGAACATTGGCACTTAATAGAGCGTTAGTATTGTCAGTGCCATCTAGTAGTGAACATTGGCACTTGATAGAGCGTCAATCAAATCACAAATGGTCAAGTTGTTTCAACACGGATTCGCAAAATAGTATTGACAGTGCCATCTAGTAGTCAACATGGGCACTTGATAGAGCGTTAATCAAATCACAAATGGTCAAGTTGTTTCAACACGGATTCGCAAATTAGTATTGTCAATGACATCTAGTAGTAAACATTGGCACTTTTTAGAGAGTTAATCAAATCACAAACGGTCAAATCGTTTTAACACAGATTTGCAAAATAATACTGTCAATAACATCAAGTAGTGAACAGTGGCTCTGGATAGAACTTTAGAATTGTCAGTGCCATCTAGTAGTGAACATTGGCACTGGACAGAGCGTTAATCAAATCACAAATGGTCAAGTTTTTTCAACACGGATTCGCAAAATAGTATTGTCAGTGCCATCTAGTAGTGAACTTTGACACTTGATAGAGCTTTCATCAAATCTCACCTACAGGTTTAGTTATTAAAAGGGTGTTCACCTTTAATATAAAACTGCTGTTGCCAATTGAATTAGGTATAACCAGTAAACCAACTATCTGTAAATAAATAAATAAATAAACCAATCAATCAATCAATCAATCAATCCATTCATTTCAATCCATCACTTACACATTGAGTTTAATCTATTAAATACATACCTCTCAAATATTTTTCTTTTTCCAAGTAACGCCACTGCTTTTTCTCGATTAACTTGTATATGAATGATAGCACTGCAGCACTAATCACCTGGCATGTAACTAATGAGTGGCAATGATAGGTATGACCTTGCTTTTATATTGTTCAATATTGCCAGCTTGCAAAAATTGTCTACGCATGATTGAGCGAAATAGAATAAATCACTGAACATTGAGATTCGCGAAACTTCAAGATTTAAAATTAATATAATATTACATTATGCAACGAGCCTATAATGGCTATAATTCAAAGTCAACCCCTGACACTATCCAGCCCATGACGGGCTAAGGCCGACCAAGCGACCGCTGCCCAGCCATTTGGCCTGCAGATATTGGGGTGACGCGTGATCAGCGCGTCGGGTCCCCTCGGCCGTTAATCTTGGTATTCGTAATCGGGGCGGTGTCTCACTGTCAGACAGCTACTCAATTGTCCTCACGAGGCTGAGTGCACCCCGTTCCAACCCTCACGTCAGTTTTAAAATCCCTGACATGTTTTAACATAAATATTCATAAATATCTCCTCAGTAACTAGAATTTTGTGATCGGGTGGTGCGCTAGGTAGCATATCTCCGTGTTCCAAGCACTCTGGACGACCGACGCATGCGCTCTGTGTGCTTCAATGCCAGATGTGCAGATCGTGAACCAGTATTCAGCAAAACTGTCACCGTAGTCGTCACCGTTTGAAATCAACACACTGAGTAGAAATTGGATTTAGGTATATTAAGGTACAGTGCTATTTCTTGTCGCATATTCACCAGTTTATTTACGCGAACATATGGACGGTGCACTTTCGGTAATTTATATAGACATGTTGGATTTTGAGAGCATGCGCGAAGGTATCCTTATCTAATTGGTCAAATAAATGTTTCTTGAGCTGTGATTGGTGGGAGAAACTGTTTCATAATGAATAATAGTGTTATAATGACCATCATTATGATACAGCTTTCAGACACATAATAGTCAGGGCCGAACATAAACATTTTTAAATTACCAGGCATTCATATTATTTCCACATGTTAAACGGAAATGTCATACACAATAAGTTTTCAGTTTACGCTTATCAGCAATACCTGCGTATTTCAAACAGGATCGCTGATTTAGCCAGACAATATCCTGCTTCAATATCATGGGGATCCCAGCTGAGTCTGGCATTGCTTCCACTTACTTGTGCAGGGCTCCCCTATGTTTTCTTTCATGTCGACCTCACTCTGTCAACTCTTGTTCTCTTTACACTGCCAATAGTATTATTGTATCCGAGGCCTAGAAAGTCTTTCACTTTCTAGCCTTAATCGCCCCTCGTCTGATCTTTGCTGATACCCTGCTAGGGGTCAACTTTCTTTTTCTTTTGATATTATCTTTTGCCTTTTGCTCAAGCATCTCAAAGAGGCATGGCGTATGTAGTCCACTACTTTTAATGGACTTTGAATATGGTTACACCCTCAAAAGCTCTCGACTAGTGCGTTTAAAAGTTGACAACCGCCTAAGAAATTCCTTTGAGGCTTTTTCATAGCTTTGCTCACTTTGCTATAATTTTATCCTCCAGGATTAGCTTTTCCCATGAACAAAGCAAGGGATTCCACCTCTACCGCCACTGAGGGCAGTGACCGGCAGCTTGAGAGTTTGGGTCGGGGTTACAACTGGGGTGTGTGATCGCCACAACGCTCAAGAGGTCTCACCTGCAATGCGTACAGGAGCCTCATAAAGGGATATAAAGAGTGGGAGGATTGAGCAATGAAGTGGGAAGGAGGCAGCTGTGGCCTTACGGTAGGTATCACCCCAGCATTTTGCCCAAAGACAAAGAGAGAAATCGCAGAAAACCACACCAAGAATGGCTAAAGTGGAAATCGAACCCCCTCTACGCACTTGGGCCTGGGCCGAGCGTGAGGAAACCCCGTTCCAGTCCTCGTAAGTAGGGGGGCAGTAAGAGTTCTAACGCACCCCGTCAGCAGTTTTTGAATTTGGCGCACTCTAAATCCAACATGGTGGCGATGACGTCACAAGATGGCGGCCAAGAGGGCGGCTAACCAAAATTGCGGCTAATCAAATTGGCGTCTAACCAAAAGGGCGTCTAACCAAAATGGCGGCCATGGCTTAACTAACCTAGCTTAACCTAACCTCACCTATGAGGTGCGATCGAAAAGTTCCAAAATGTTGACCCATAGCCTACTTTCCCGGTGACGTCACAACCAGGGTTGATCACTTTCGTGATACTTTCAATGTTTAGCTTGGCCCATTTGTCGGTCAAATTTTGTTTCTTGTTACCGAGATCCCCGAATGGTAATTATTTCCTTGTAAACGTATTAATTGCTTAAACCTTATGCATAATCTTGTTATCAATCACTTATTCATAGATATTATAGTTCTCACCTTGAGTGTTCCAATCGCTCGCTACCTCAAGCGTCCTCACTCCCGACATACAGGGCATCTACTGGTTGATCCGCTGTCCGCTGAGTAGTGGCGACTGACGTCACCCTGACTTTCGTTCGACCAATGGCAGGTTTTTGTCTGGTCGGGCGATCTCCAGCTTCGAGATGGTTCCATGATCCCTATTTATGACGCCACTTGCTGGCGTTCTTCAACACTTCTGATCAATCACCACTTCTGATCACTTCAACCTGCTGGTCACCGCTACTGCATCTCATGACACCATCGCTAGTCTCTACGCTACCTAGCAGCTACGTCACGAGATCTGCACCATGACGTACTACTCAAGATGGCAAGAATAATTGCCAACTGTTGTACTTTTCACCTTCACCTTAGATGGGATACTTGGATTCGTCTTTCGAAATACTGCTGGATCATCACTTGGAAGCTATAAATGTCATTCCTTCGCAAGAAAAAAACAGAAAGTTGACATTTTTATCAATGGTGTACATATCTCTAGGCCATGTACGCCTCCTTCTGAAGAAACCGTGAGGACTTTTAAATCAACATTTATGCTAGCTGGAACTTTTTAGGAGCTGGCTCTTCAAAGATAAGTTTAATTTTATGAAGCATTTAAATTATACTAGTTATTTTATATTCTTAATCAGTTTCATGGTTCTCTCTTTTTATAAAGTGCATTTTATATGTTAAGCTCAACTTCTCTCCAATTAAACAAGCTTGTTTCATTGACATTTTCTTAATCTGGGTTTCTGTCATCAGGCCCTCACACTTTTGCTCCATTTATAATTGTTCATTTCTGTGATAAGCACTTAAGTGCAATTTGTTTATTGATTATAAATTTATTATTAGAAATAAAAATTGTTAATGTATTGCTACCTACATTGGTTTTCTAGTCACGTATTTCATGCCCACTACCCCGCACCGCTTCAGTCTAATTTTCTTGACCACAGTAGTTATTTTGTCCAGGCTTTCGCCTGATGCGTTACCGTTCTCCCGTATGGGGAAGTTTTAGGGCAGAACTTTTTCTCCATAATTTTTTGTTGCCGAAACCCGGGAAACATATCTGTTGCACCCTGGATCCCTATACAAATTTCATATCTTAGATTTTACATTAACAATTTTTGTTCATTGTGTTTCAACACTAATTCACATTGTACGTTTCAGCTTGAGGCGCATGTTCAGCAGAGGAGGAGAGAAACGTAAGCTAAACCGGTTTCTTCCGCATCAGACTAAACTTTACTACCTAGCAAGCTGTCATCTTCTGGCTTCCAGTACTCGAAGTCACAATATTGACGTGAGTAACAAACAACTTTTAATATGCCTAACCTTGATGAAAAATTCAGCAACGCGCGAGCCTCTTGTAAGGGCAAGCTCACATGGTTTCGTACTTTCTTAACGGAGCTTGAACCCCAAGAGCGTAATCTCGACATAATTTCGCAGAGGCTTAAGAATTATGAACAAGCCTTTGAGAAATATGATGAGATACAATGCAGTATAGAAACTCAGCGTCCGGACCAGCAAAGTGATAGGTTGGAAGTTGAAAAATTATACTATCAGGGATTTGCTGAAGCTAAACAGCTTATTAGGGCTTTAACTTTAAAAGAAAAACAAGAAGATCAAACTTCTGCAGCATCTTCTACATCTTCTTCACGCATTATATTACCCAAATTAGAAATACCCAAATTCACTGGTAAGGACATAGAATGGGAGCCATTTTTTGAATTATTCAATTCTTTAGTACATGAGAATACTTCTATACCAGCAATACAAAAATTTCACTACTTGCGTCTGGCAGTTCAAGGCAACGCACTTAACCTGATTCAAGCACTTTCTTTGACCAGTGATAATTATGAAGTTGCTCTGAATCTTCTTAAGGATAGATATGGGAACATTCGTTTATCTATTCAACGCCATATACAAAGCTTATTCGAGTTACCTAACGTGCAAGCAGATAACAGTTTATCACTTCGTAAGTTGATTGACACTGCAGAGCTACACGTCAGAGCATTGTCCAATTTAAACCAACCTGTAAATCACTGGGATTTATTTTTAGTTTACCTCATTTCTGCAAGATTGGATGCAAATACATTAAAAGCCTGGGAAACAGAACTTTCCCAGAATTTGCAATGCACTTATGAGGCGATTATTAACTTTTTGAAGGCCAGAAGCCAAGTCTTTTCCGCCATAGCTAATCAAAAAACTAGTAGTTCAGATTCAAAAGCCTTCTCAAAAGATAAGGTTAGCAGTTCTAATCAAAGAATTTTAAGATCACAGGCTCTTCTTGTTGATGCTCGGTCACCTAACCAAATGCAAACGTGCGGTCTGTGTCAGCAATCGCATAATTTATATAATTGTGATGAATTTAAATCTTTATCAGTAGATGAAAGACGAAAGTTCATTACGAACAAAAAACATTGTTTCAACTGTTTGTCAGGAACGCATATGTTAAACAATTGCCGTTCACAACGTTTATGCTTTCATTGTAAGGCTAGACACCATTCCCTTTTGCACAGGCATGAAAGATCACGGTTATCAGGACCAAGCAGTTCCAATACCAAGTCTAATTCTGAGACTTCTCAAAATAGTGCGCAGTCGTATGCTCAAAGTTCTACCTCGCTTGGCAAAGTCCAGGTTTTATTATCTACCGTGCAGGTTCTATTGAAAAATTCTCACGGGAAATGGGTATCTGTCAGGGGATTATTGGACAATGCCGCTACCAACAATTTTATTAATGAATCGTTGGTACAAAAGTTAGGCCTCCCAAAACATTCTACCTCAATAGAGGTTACAGGCATAAACTGCTCCAAATCGCAATCCTTAAGCTTTGCTAAAGTGGATCTGAAGGACTCTAATAATCTTGGTACGCAGTTGCAATTAGATTGTTTGATTATCAAGTCTATAGGCAACAATATTCCTGGCACTTCTTATCCTATTCAAAGTTGGAATATCCCGAATTTTGTCCAGCTAGCTGACCCTCATTTCAACAGAGCTTCGCCCGTAGAGCTTCTTTTCAGCTCAAGCGTATTTTGGCAATGTCTTCATTCCAATAAAGTAAAAATTGCTCCTAATGTTTTCTTCCGCGAAACTGATTTTGGTTGGATCGCTACTGGCCAAATATACCGTAATCCTATTCAAACTGTATCGAATTGTTATTTTGTTGGTACCGATTTGAGTCAAGAGCTAACCAAGTTCTGGGATCTTGAGAATGTTCAGGCTACTTCTTCTTCTTCTATCGAAATTTGTGAAAAGTTATACAAGGAAACCACTGTCCGTACGGCTGAAGGCAGATTTATAGTAACTCTTCCACGTATTCCTAATCCTCCCGCCATTACGGGCTCGCATTCCAGAGCACTTAGGGCACTATTTGCTATTGAAAATCGGTTCAAACAAAATGCTTCTGTCAAAACTCAGTATGTTTCCTTTATGGAGGAATACGAATCATCTAATCACACGGAGGTAATTTCTTAATCAGAAGAAATTGACCATCCTTTAAATGAAATAGTTTATCTAAATCATCACCCGGTATGGAAAAATTCCTTAACACAAGACAATATAAGAGTAGTTTTCAATGGCTCATCACCAGATTCCAATGGAATCTCTTTAAATGATACCTTGCAATGTGGTCCCGCGATTCAAACAGATCTCACCTCTGTTTTGCTTAATTTTCGAAGGTTTCCTATTGCTGTAATCTCAGATATTAAGCAGATGTACCGGCAGATTCTCGTAAATTCTGAGCAGCAAGATCTGCAAAGAATATTGTGGCGCGATGAGAGTTCCAAACCCATAAAGATATTTAGATTGAAGACTGTGACATATGGCCTGAAGCCTTTAGCCTTTCTTGCGATTCGGTCTCTCCACATGTTAGCCGAGCAAGATGGTCATCTGTATCATCCTTTGGCCTCTGAGTCATTAAAGACGGCATTTTATGTTGACGATTTCTTGTGCTCTTTCCCTAATATTTCTGAAGCACTCCTTGTGTGCGAAGATTTGAAATCCCTGCTCCTAGGAGGTGGTTTTCCGCTCCATAAATGGACTTCAAATTCTACTGAATTTATATCAAAATTTTCATCAGAGGTCCCAGTTGATGAATTTGTTGCCATTCCTACTGATGAAGCAACCGTAAAAGCATTGGGTGTTTTTGGTGTCCTTCTTCTGATACCTTTTCTTATCAGGTACATCTGTCAGAATCTCCCCCTGTAACTAAGAGACAAGTTCTGTCAGAAATCGCAAAGATCTTTGATCCTTTGCAATATATTGCTCCTATAGTTATTGTTGCAAAAATGTTCTTGCAAAAGCTTTGGTCATTAAAATCTGACTGGGATGAAAATCTCCCCCTACCTCTTGTAGAAGAATGGTTAGAGTATCGCAGCAGTTTGCTGGATCTCTCCAAGGTTTCTATACCCCGCCTTTTAATTTCTAATCCCTTATACCAGCAGTATGACCTACATGTATTTTCTGATAGTTCAGAACGGGCTTATGGCTGTTGTGCATACATAGTAGGACGTTCCTCAGCCACTTTCCCTGGATTTTCTAATTTAGTGTGCGCTAAATCAAAAGTTGCTCCACTTAAATCAGTATCATTGCCGAGATTAGAATTATGCTCTGCTTTAATTGCAACAGAATTAGCTACTAAACTAAATGTCAGTTTAAAGTTAAAATTTTCCCACACATTTTTTGGAGCGATTCTTCTATTGTATTAGCTTGGATTTCCAAGCCTTCTTCTCATTGGAATACCTTTGTGGCAAATCGCGTTTCTAAGATTCATGAAGTCTCTCATTCTGAACAATGGAGACATGTTCCTAGCCGTGAAAACCCCGCGGATATAATATCACGTGGTTGCACGCCTAAAAAATTGATTTATTCAGACCTGTACTGGAATGGTCCTCCTTGGCTAAGTCAGGAATCATCTTGCTGGCCTCGCTTAGCTAATCAATTTGCAGAAGAAATACCTGATGCCCGTAATGACCCTGTCACGTCGCATCTTACTTCTACTTCTACTAGCCTTTTTCATAGATACTCTTCGTTTGATAAATTGATTCGTGTTGTGTCTTATATCTTCCGATGGAAATATTTAGTAATTGATCAACCATTGAAGCCTCAACCCTTTCTCACCAGAGTAGAGTTAGAATTTGCTACTTGCAAGGTTTTGTTACTTGTTCAGCAGGAAGTATTTGCTCCTGAAAAGCAAGCTCTTATAAGTGGTAAAGATTTACCCAAGTCTAGCAGGCTTTCACCACTCACTCCTTTTCTAGACCAGGACGGCCTAATACGTGTGGGTGGAAGATTAGCTATGTCTAGTTGTGAGGATGGGAAAAAGCATCCCATCATCCTTCCTTCAAAGCATCCTATCACTACCCTTATAATAAAAAAGTTTCATTATAAACACCTTCATGCTGGCACTCGCACCTTGCTCTGTCTAATTCGTGAACTCTACTGGATCATCAATGGCGTTCATGAGGTTTCTTCTGTTGTCAAAAGGTGTATACCTTGCTTTAAGGTTAAACCACGGCCCGCCACGCAGATTATGGGTAATTTACCTCCATTTCGTTCAGAACCTAGTAAGCCCTTCGCTCTTACTGGGATCGATTACGCTGGTCCTTACGCATATCAGACCAATCCCTTTTCATCTAAGCGCAAAATCTTAGGTAAACTTTACATCTCGTTATTTGTATGTATGGTGACGGGAGCTATCCACCTTGAGTTGGTTACGAACGCTTCTGTATCTTACTTTTTGGCCGCCTTTTCTAGATTTGCTGCTAGAAGGGGTGTTCCTTCTGAAGTTTTTTCAGATAATGCAAAAATTTTTGTAAGCGCTTCTGATCTCTGGAAAAAAGTGTTAAGCTCCCCTTCTGCTAAAGAAAAAAATTCCAACTTTTCCTATTCTAAAGGTTTCAAATGGCATTTCACCCCGCCTTATGCTCCCCATCATGGGGGCCGTTGGGAGTCCTGCATCAAACTTACTAAAAGACAGCTTAAGAAAACTCTTGGTCCTACCATACTTTCCTATGAGGAATTCAACTCTTTAATTATTCAAGTCGAAGGTATTGTAAATTCCAGACCTCTGACCCCTCTTTCAAACGATCCTAAGGATCTTTTACCTTTAACACCCAGTCACTTCCTGATTGGCTGTTCGCTTGCTGCTACTCCGCCTATGCTGGTTCGACGCTGTGATCCTAACTTACCTATCTTTTGGAGAAAAGTAGAATCTTTGCGCTGTTCTTTTTGGCGCCGATGGAAGTTAGAATATCTCAGCTTGCTAAATAGGCGTGAGAAATGGCGGCTTCCTCAACCTGATGTACGAGTGGGGGACATGGTTCTTCTTCGAGACCCATCTCCGCCTCTCGTGTGGAACCTAGGCAGAGTTATTCACTGCCACTTTGGCCGTGATAAACGCGTCAGAGTTGTTGATGTTTTAACTAGTAAAGGTCTTTTTACTAGACCCATCTCTGTTATCTCTGTTTTGCCTTTCGAGTCATAGTGTCTCCTCGTCTGTTATCCATGTTTTGCTTTGACGGATTCTTTTGTTTGTTTTCATTCGGAGTTCTCGGAGCATGATCACTTTCGTGATACTTTCAATGTTTAGCTTGGCCCATTTGTCGGTCAAATTTTGTTTCTTGTTACCGAGATCCCCGAATGGTAATTATTTCCTTGTAAACGTATTAATTGCTTAAACCTTATGCATAATCTTGTTATCAATCACTTATTCATAGATATTATAGTTCTCACCTTGAGTGTTCCAGTCGCTCGCTACCTCAAGCGTCCTCACTCCCGACATACAGGGCATCTACTGGTTGATCCGCTGTCCGCTGAGTAGTGGCGACTGACGTCAACCTGACTTTCGTTCGACCAATGGCAGGTTTTTGTCTGGTCGGGCGATCTCCAGCTTCGAGATGGTTCCATGATCCCTATTTAAGACGCCAGTTGCTGGCGTTCTTCACCACTTCTGATCAATCACCACTTCTGATCACTTCAACCTGCTGGTCACCGCTACTGCATCTCATGACACCATCGCTAGTCTCTACGCTACCTAGCAGCTACGTCACGAGATCTGCACCATGACGTACTACTCAAGATGGCAAGAATAATTGCCAACTGTTGTACTTTTCACCTTCACCTTAGATGGGATACTTGGATTCGTCTTTCGAAATACTGCTGGATCATCACTTGGAAGCTATAAATGTCATTCCTTCGCAAGAAAAAACAGAAAGTTTACATTTTTATCAATGGTGTACATATCTCTAGGCCATGTACGCCTCCTTCTGAAGAAACCGTGAGGACTTTTAAATCAACATTTATGCTAGCTGGAACTTTTAAGGAGCTGGCTCTTCAAAGATAAGTTTAATTTTATGAAGCATTTAAATTATACTAGTTATTTTATATTCTTAATCAGTTTCATGGTTCTCTCTTTTTATAAAGTGCATTTTTATATGTTAAGGTCAACTTCTCTCCAATTAAACAAGCTTGTTTCATTGACATTTTCTTAATCTGGGTTTCTGTCATCAGGCCCTCACACTTTTGCTCCATTTATAATTGTTCATTTCTGTGATAAGCACTTAAGTGCAATTTGTTTATTGATTATAAATTTATTATTAGAAATAAAAATTGTTAATGTATTGCTACCTACATTGGTTTTCTAGTCACGTATTTCATGCCCACTACCCCGCACCGCTTCAGTCCAATTTTCTTGACCACAGTAGTTATTTTGTCCAGGCTTTCGCCTGATGCGTTACCGTTCTCCCGTATGGGGAAGTTTTAGGGCAGAACTTTTTCTCCAAGGGTTGATCAAAGAGTTCCAAACATGTTGAACCTTAGCCCACTTTCCTAGTGACTTCGAAACGAGGTGTGATCAAAAATTCCATAATGTTCACTCATAGCCTACCTTCCTGGTGACGTCACATACTAACCCGCCGTACATTAAGGGGCAAAGCCGATATCCTCCGAACGCATGGTCAGATTTTGAGGAATGAGCTGTCGTTGGAATCGGGCTGTCACCCCCTTTCCAAAATTCCAAAATGTTGACTCATAGCCTACTTTCCTGGTGACGTCACATAAAAACCTAGCAAAGTCGATATCCCCCGAACGCATGGTCGGATTTTGACGAATGAGGTGTCGTTGAAATCAGGCTGACACCCCCTTTCCAAAATTCCAAAATGATGACCCATAGCCTTCTTTCCTGGTGACGTCACATACTAACCCGCCATAGATTCAGGAACAAAGGTAATATCTCCCGAATGTATGGTCGGATTTTGACGAATTAGGTGTCGTTGAACTTGGGCTGACACCCCCTTTAAAAATTCCAAAATATTGACCCATAGCCTACTTTCCCGGTGACGTCAGCAACGAGGGGTGATCAAAGATTTCCAAATATGTAGACAAATAGCCCACTTTCCTGGTGACTTCGCAACCTGGTGTGTTCAAAAATTCCAAAATGTTGCCTCATAGCCTACTTTCCTGGTGACGTCACATACTAACCCGCCATACATTCAGGGGCATAGCCGACATCCCCCGAACGCATGGTCGAATTTTGACGAATGAGGTGTCGTTGAAATCAGGCTGACACCCCCTTTCCAAAATTCCATAATGTTGACTCATTGCCTACTTTCCTGGTGACTTCACATACTAACTTGACAAAGTCGATATCCCCCGAACGCATGGTCAGATTTTGACGAATAAGGTGTCATGAAAATCGGGCTGACACCCCCTTTCCTAAATTCCAAACTGTTAACCCATAGCCTACTTTCCTGGCAACGTCACATACTAAACCGCCATATATTCATAGGCAAAACCGATATCCCCCAAACGCATGGTCGGATTTTGACGAATGAGATGTTGTTGAACTCGGGTTGTCACCCCCTTTCCAAAGGCCAACCTATTTCCACCCCCTTTCCAATGGACAACATTGCTTTCCAATGCATTCATCGCTATTTGATACATCATGGATTGTACTGTAATGGTTGAAAAAACAATTGCAATAATGATTGTCGAGCCACAGGACATGGTATTGACCAAGACAATAGCCATGCTTGCATTAGTCGATATTTGAATGAACCATAAATCACAGAGGCTTATGCAATGGTTTGTAGCAGTCAACCGAACTCGAGATACTTTAAGCCAAAGCCTAGCGCGCTAACCAGTTAGCTATGGGATGTAAAACATTGTCGGCTGCTAAATCCTATCGCAATTTCCTGGGTGAATGATTAAATGAATATCCGATGAAATGAAAAGATAGTGGAAAGTGTTGCTCGACTGAGCGAAAACAGTTGCGAGAATGACCACCAAGTTACAGTAAACGTATAACCCAACAAAAAGCCTATATATAAGTCAACACAAGAGCCAATACATAAACCAATACAAAAGCCAACACAAAAGCCAAAACAAAAGCCAATACATAAGCCAACACAGTGGGTTAGGTTAGGTTAAGATATGTTACATTAGGTTAGGTGAACTACGTGTGACGTTATAGCCAGTCTTAAAGCAAGTCTAAACGTGTAAGCCAACACAAAAGCCAATATATAAACCAACGAAAAAGGCCAATACATAAGGCAATACAAAAGCCAACACAAAAAGCCAATACAAAAAGCCAATACATAAGCCAATACAAAACCCAACACATGGGGTTAGGTTAGGTTGTGATATGTTCCATTAGGTTAGGTGAACTAAGTGGGACGTTATAGCCAGTCTTAAAGCAAGTGTACACGTATAAGCTAATACTAAAGACAATATATATGCCAGCACAAAAACCAATACATAAGTCAATACAAAAGCCAACACAAAAGCCAAAACACAAGCCAATACATAAACTAATATAAGAGCCAACACATGGGGTTGCGTTAGGGTTGGCTATGATATGTTACATTAGGTTAGGTGAACTAAGTGTTACATAATAGCCAGTCTTAAAGCAAATATAAATGTATTAGCCAACACAAAACCAGTGTATAAGCCATCACAAGAGCTAATACATCAGCCAATACAAAAGCCAACACAACAGCCAATACAAAAGCCAACACAACAGCCAATAAAATAGCCAATACATAAGCCAATACAAAAGCTAACACATGGGATGAGGTTAGGTGAGCTATGTGTGATGCCATAGCCAGTCTTAAAGCCTGTCTAAACTTGTAGAACATGTCACGTGACAAGGTTATGTTAGATTATGTTAGGTGAGTTGAGCTATGACGTCATAGACGGATGGGGTAGGATGCTGGCAAATGAGGAATATGTTATGGTTTAACTTTTGCATTCAGTTTTGCATCCACTTTTTCACCCAAATTTACACCCACGTTTGCACTCACTTTGGACCTACCTTTGCACCCACTTTTGCACCAACTTGTGAACCTACTTTTGCTCCCGCTTTTGCACCCTCTTTTGAACCCACTTTTACACAGACCTTTGCACCTACCTTTGCACCCACTTTTGCATCTACCGTTGCACCTTCATTTTCAACCACTTTTAAATCACTTTTGCACCCATTTTTGCACCAACTTTAAACTATTATTAAGTCACTTTATCACTAAAACCATTGTAGTGTGAACAGGTCAGTTGATACTATAAAACTTACTACAACCAACAAAGGTAGGCAACGTGTACTCTATCAAGGCTACTCTAATAACTATCATCGTCAGAATGTGAATTGAATAATATTCTGGCCATGCTCAAAAGAGGGGTCAACAAAATGTCGAGGGAATCTAAAAGTAAAAATGGAAAGGTTTTAAGTGTGAGTGTTCATCAATTTAGTGCTTCAAACAAACCATGGTTGCTGTTTACATGTATTTGATTGAGCAAGAACCATAGTTAGAATGAATAGCCTTACTCTTAGAACATAATTAAAGTTGTATTTCATTTGCATAGTGCTAACCAATGTCTATGATATACTAGCTATGGAATTATTCATAAAGTCATTGAATATAAACCCTTGAAAAAATATACCTACCTTGATACTCCTTTTGTGGTCCCAGCACTCAGCTTGTTGATTGTTTGAGAGGTGGGAGAGACATGCAGGTTTGAAATAATGCTATAGCTTATCGTAACAGTGAAATACGTGTTGGTAATTATTAGTGGAATAAATTGTAATAGACTATTATCTACCTGTAACCTTTAGGATTAAAACAACCATCAAAATGTATATCATCACTGCTATGATTTCAGAAAAATATAAAACAAGCATTTATGTTATTGTTTTTGTTTTTATAAAAACCATGACACAATAACGTAAACTTTGTCAATAACGTTCAGACCAGTATGGGTTTGGAGACTCTGTTTCAATCGATGGCAAATAATTTTGATCTTTTCCCTCTGTTGAGGATGTTGTTGCTTTTTTTCATTATTACACCCGTGGAATGAAGAAAGATAGTCTTTGTTCAAAGTTTTATGACCGTGGTAGAGTTTTACAAGCCGACAGGTTTGACACTGTTGTACTGATGGCATTTTGTTAATGGTCACTTCCTTATGATGCTCGTAGTTATTACAGGGTCGCAATTCGCTTAACACAGGGTCTTGAGTCCACGATGTTGGCACATGTTCCCATATTTCCTTAACTGCCTTTGCAGCCACATAAAGATGAATGATTTGGGTAAAGCATTTAATTCTTCTTTTGTAAAATTGGTTCATTTCTTTTTACATATAAAAAAATTCCCAATCGCATGCTCAATAGCATTATTGTCCAATTCCAACATTGACGACAAAGACATGATGCTCTCTAGACAGTGTATCACTCACTGCCACAGCAATTATCTGTAAATCAATTGATTAATCAATACATTTCAATTCATGACTTACACCTCTATCAACATTTCCAAAAAAAGACTTTAAAAATTTATCATGTTAACAATAGAGCATTCATCAAATCTCACCTACAGGTTTAACATTACTGCATGGTCATGTATTTTTTAACATGAATTAGCAAACTCGTATCGTCTGTGATATCTAGTAGTGAACATGGACACTGGATAAGGCATTCATCGAATCTCGTCTATAATTTTAACATCACAATCAGTCAAGTTGTTGTTTTAACATGGATTTGCAAAAGAGTATTGTCAATGACATCTAGTAGTGAACATGGAAACTGGGAACATTGGATAAAGCGTTAATCAATTGATAAATGGTTGAGTCGTTTTAACACGAATTCTCAAAATAGTATTGCCAGCGACATCTAGTAGTGAACATTGACACTTGATAGAGTGTTAAACAAATCATAAATGGTCAAGTCGTTTAACACGGATTCACAAAATAGTTTTGTCAGTGACATCTAGTAGTGAACATTGACACTTGATAGAGTGTTAATCAAACTCTTCAAAGGTCAAGTCGTTTTAACATGATTCACTCAATAGTATTGTCAGCGACATCTAGTAGTGAATATTGGCATTTGATAGAGCGTTAATCAAAATCACAAATGGTCAAATCGTTTTAACACGGATTTGCAAAATAGTATTGTCAGCGACATCTAGTAGTGAACATTGACACTTGATAGAATGTTAATCAAATCATAAATGGTCAAGTCGTTTTAAGACGGATTCACAAGTAGTATTGTCAGCGACATCTAGTAGTGAACATGAATATTGGATAGAGCGTTAATCAAATCACAAATGGTCAAGTCGTTTTAACATGGATTCGCAAAGTAGTATTGCCAGCGACATCTAGTAGTGAACATTGACACTTGATAGAGTGTTAATCAAATTATGAATGGTCAAGTCGTTTAACACGGATTCCCAAAATAATATTGTCAGCGAGATCTAGTGGTGAACATTGGCACTTGATAGTACGTTATTCAAAATCACAAATGATCACGTCATTTTAACACTAATTCACAAAATAGTATTGTCAGCGACATCTAATAGTGAACATGAACATTGGATAGAGCGTTCATCAAATCTCATCTACATGTTTAGTTATTAAAACGGTACTCACATTTAATTTAAAACTGCTGTTGCCAATTGAATTAGGTATAACCAGGAAACCAATTATCTGTAAATAAATAAACCAATCAATCAATCAATCCATTCATTTCATTCCATCACTTACAGATTGAGTTTAATCTTCTAAATACATACCTCTGAAATATTTTCCTCTTTTTTTCAAGTAACGCCACTGCTTTTTCTCGATTAACTTGTATATAAATGATAGCACTGCAGCACTAATCACCTGGCATGTAACTAATGAGTGGCAATGACAGCTATGACCTTGATTTTATATTGTTCAATATTGCCAGCTTGCAAAAAATTGTCTACGCATGAGTGAGCGAAATAGAATAAATCACTGTACATTGAGATTCGCAATATATCAAGATTCAAATTACTGCAAACATTTTACATTACCTGACATGCATATTCTTCCCACATGGCAAACGGAAATGACAAACACAATAAGTTCTCAATTTGCACTTATCAGCAACACTTGCTTATTTCAAACAGGATCGCTGATATGGCAAGACAGCTTGACTAGTGAGTTTAAAAGTTGACAACCCGCTAAGAAATTCCTCTAGGGTGGATTCTTAGCTTTGGTCGCTTGGCTATCATTTTATCATCCAGGATCAGCTTTTCCCATGAACTAAGCAAGGGATCCCACCTGTATCGCCACTAAGGGCAGTGTCCTCGAGCTTGAGACTCTGAGTCAGTGATACAATTGGGGGTGCGCAACCACCACAACATCCATGCGGTCTCGCATGCAAAGCATACAGGAGTCTCATTAAGGAATAGAAAGAGTGAGAGAGTGTGACAAGGAATTGAAAAAAGAGACTGCCGTAGCCTTACGGTAATTGGGAAACCACTGACAACCGCTTCAAGAATGACTGAGGGGGGATCGAACCTCCCCCCCCCCCCCTACTCATTTGAGCCTGGGGTGAGGCTGAGTAAATCCCATTCCTGTCGTCGTATAACTTATTAAAATTTCATGACAGAGCCGGGAATCGAACCCAGGATTTCCAGGGCGGCTGCTAATCATGCTAACCGCTGCGCTACCATATAGTAATACATACACTCCAGTTGTTTGCGATCTAACAGTCAACGTGTTTAGAGAGAACGCGTAATTCAACACCGATATCATGCAACAGTTGCAGTTTTCGTTATCACAAGGTTACATGCCATGCATGCTAATGTTGCCTAGCAAGCAGTAGTGTTTCAAGTTTTATCTTAAACACAAATCCAATCAAGAACTTTAATATCTTGGAATTCATTCTAGTAGCTCAGAGACTGAATGTATGACACTCGTGTTTTGAAGCCTCTATAGCTTAGGAGAAAGCACGTTAGCCTCTCACTACTTGGTCCATAATTCGAATCCCAGTCACTCCATGTGAGATTTGTGCTGGACAATGCAGAGACAGACAATTTTTATCTCTAGCACTTCCAGTTTTTACTACCAAGAATGTCATTCTAGCATTTTATTTTATGGGTCATCCATTTAATCATTACCCCCAGGGGAGTGTGACTGGCTTCTGCACTCAGCACCTTTTCATATCCTCGCTGTTAAATTAGGATTTTATTCATTCATTCCATACCCTAACCCGGTTGGCCAAGCAACACTTTATTTCATTTGTTATTTATTTAATCATTGTTTCAAGAGAGTGCGACATGTTTTAGCAGCCTGCACCGTTTCAAATCCTCACCGCTAAATGAGGGGTTTATTCATTCAATTCCCTGATTGCTCAGTTGAACAACACTTTCCACTATCATTTAATTTCATGTCATTCATTTAATCATTTTCCCAGGAAAGTGCGACAGGTTTTAGCAGCCAGCACTGTTTCAAATCCTCTCTGTAGCTACATGGTTAGCGCCCTAGGCTTTGGCCCAAAGTGCACCGGGTTCGATTCCCGGCCGAGTCATCAGGGATTTTAATCTCCTGGGGTTAATTCCAGTAGCTCGGGGACTGGGTGTATGTGCCGTCTTCATCATCACTTTATCCTCATGACGACACGCCGGTCACCCACGGGCGTCAACTAGAAATACGTGCACTCGGCCTCTCCAGAGGCCACACGATCGTTTCATACCGCTAAATAAAGGATTCATTCATTCCATTCCCTAACCCGCTCGGTTGATTGAAAGCAGGCTGTGGATTTTAATTTTTCAATCTTGTCTTTACCAAGCTAGACTTAAACCATTACATACAGCCCTGCGATCCTTGGTTCATGAAATAGCAATGAATGCATATTGTAAGCATGAACATCGTGGCCGACCACCGGTATCGTTCGTTCATAGCTTGCGGGTTAGCGCGCTAGGCTTCAGCTTAAAGTATCTATGGTTTAATGGTCTGCTACAAAACCATTACATAAGCCTCTATGATTTTGTAGAGATTTTTACATAGCCAGCCTTCATTATCGTTCATTCATAGCTAACTGGTTAGCGCACTAGGCTTTAACCTAAAGTAATCTCCCCGGGTTCGATTGCCTACTACAAAACCATCGCATAAGCCTCTGTGATTTTCCATAGTTTTTTTTACATGGCCAGCCACCGGTATCGTTCATTTATAGCTAACCGGTTAGCGCACTAGACTTTAACCTAAAGCATCTCAGGTTCAATTGCCTACTACAAAACCATCGCATAAGCCCTCTGTGATCCATGATTTCATGAAATAGCGATGAATGCATTGGCTAGAAAACCATTGCATAAGTCTCTGCGATTCATGATTGTTATGAAATAGCAGTGAATATATCCCCAAGCATGGTCTTTGTGGTCAGTCGCTGCTATCGTTCATTCATAGCTAACAGGTTAGTGTGCTAGCTTTTGACCTATAGTATCTCAGGTTCAATCACCTGTTATACAAACCATGACATAAGCCTGTTAATCATTACCCCAGGGGAGTGCGACAGGCTTCAGCCACTGACACCGTTTTATATCCTTGTTGTTAATGAGAACTTGATTCATTCCATTTCCTGACCAGGTCTGTCGCAATCGATTCACAATATCAAAAATTGAAAATCAAATCACTATTCCATCGAACATCTGAAAACGCATCATCGTGCGTGTGTTTCAACAAGGCTATCACTGGCCACTGTGGGTGTACTCAATAGAACAATCGATATTTCGACCTACAAACTGTCAAAAACCGACCCGTCGAAATAGCAATTGGAATTCCACCACCGTGGCTAGCGATCGCCTTGTTGAAACACATGCCCAGCGGCATTGTCTCTCTCACAATCACTCTTCATGAACATTTTTAAGACCTAATATTTATTTTCAAAAAAGTGTTGTTGGCTCTTTGTCAAAATTTCAAAAATACATTCATCAAGGGGGCGTTAGCCCGTGTTCTATGACCCATCGTACACGTCTCTAGCGTTATTGATTTGCGAGATATAGCAAAAAGTCTAAAATCATGGTTTTACTCCCAAAAAATTCTGTTTCCCTAATTCTAAAAACCTGAACACCTATTCGAAAAATAAAGAGGGCTTCGAGACAAGCGATTTGACACGTCACACGTACAAATCCGAACAAACGTTCGGGAGATATTGACAAACGTTGTAGTCGTTGTGACGTCCCCAGGAAAGTAGGCTATGGAGCAACATTTTGGAAATTTTTGATCACACCTCGTTGTGACGTCAGCAGGAAAGTAGGCTATGGAGCAATATTTTGGAACTTCTGATCACACATCGTTGTGACGTCACCAGGAAAGTAGGCTATGGGACAGCATTTTTGGAAATTTCTGATCACACCTCGTTGTGACGTCACCAGGAAATAAGGCAATGGAGCAACATTTTGGAAATTTTTGATCACACCTCGTTGTGAAGTCACCAGGAAAGTAGGCTATGGGGCAACATTTTGGGAATTTTTGTTCACACCTCGTTGTGACCTCACCTGGAAAGTAGGCTATGAGTGACGTCACCGCCGCCATCTTGTACCGTCACCATCGCCATCTTGTAACAACAACATATGACGTCATATTCCCCCCTCACCCTCCTCCCCTGTGACGTCACCAGGAAAGTAGGCTACTCGTTAGAACCCGTCTCTCCCCCCCTACTGTTAGGCGTAATTAATATGTAAATGCCTAGTTCACCTACCGACTGAACCAGTCAACAGATCCCTAATAAGCTCGAGACTCACGTAGGCTACCATCTTATTGCCTAACGGCTGTCGGATACCAAAGTTACAACAATTTTGTCTAATTAGTTTAAGTATGGAAGCGGGACCTAATTCTCAAGTAGAGCCTACTGTATTATAAACCTTAACATACGTATCAATACATCAATTCTTACCGAATTTGGCATCTTTTAAACTACATAGCCTATAACGCTTATAAGCTGCCTTAGTTAGGCCCTACAAAGTAATTATATTGAATATTACGTGCATCCGCCATCTTAAATGTATACAATTAAAAAATCCACTCCTTAAAGCAACAGGAGGCTTGGAAGCTCTATATTTAAGGACTAGTTATAGGGTAGGAGCCCCGGGATTTGAGCAAGGTAGCTCACCGCCATTTGCCGTGAGGGAAGACCACTGGCAGCTAAGGGTACCGGGATTTGAGCCTTCAATATGCGGACTTGCAGCTCCTCCGTGATGTCGCAAATGAGGGATTTTTAAAACTATCAGGTATGACTGAATATATTTCCAAGTTCGTGGAATCAATCCAACCTAAAACGTTTTCGAGAAACCAAAATATATCATACGAATATTACATAAGTAAATATTTGGCCTTTTTGTGGAGTTAAAACTTGGCGCATTTCCGTATCTGTGGGCGAGCTGGTTACCGCAAGTGATATAGGCTAGGGTATTAACTGTGAACCGACAAACAAACTAAATAACCAACTTACTAACTAAGTATACATACAAACTAATATATTTAATGTGTCTCTCGGCAAGCCTTCCTACGTCGTCCGAGTTTAGCGTGGCATGAAGCTGGCTGAAGCAGCAGGGAAGCAGGATTGCAGCGGAGGTAGCCTAAAATGGCAACATGCAGGCCTTGAGAGTAATTGATCGGTTTGTCACGTCATCGACGTTGATAACCGGGAATTTTTTTACATATTCCCTATCTTTAAATTAACAGCCATCCAGGAAAAAGAAATTCAAATTAAAGCCCTCCCAAAATTTGTAACTTGTGGCTAGGATATGAAAGAAGGTGGCCGTGACCTTTAATTTGGTAACCATCACAGCATTTGCCTAGAAAAGAAAGTGAGTATCAAACCCAGGACCTTAATACGTAACCCGAGACCACATAATAATGATGATAATACTAATAATAATAATACATAGCCTTACAAATCCCATAAGGGCTATGGCCTCCTGCTTTGCAGGGAATTGCTCAGTTTTATCTCATCAGGTGAGCAAGTCCTGAGGAGCATTTGGGGTTATTCTTTCTGATTGGGCCTTCTATATAGATGTGCAGCTGATTAAAGATTAAGTAAATTATATTGCGCTGGCATAACATTCGCTACAACAGTCTTCATTTCTGAGTCTGGCGATATCATGTCCTCAAATATCAATTAGTATTTCGGAAATCATAAAAGCCATCAACCAATATCGGGGAGCTTCCCATTGCCACTAAGCACAAAGCTTACCCTGTCTAAGCACTTGAACAAAGACAGGAACTGCCAAGTCTTCACTCTTCAGTAAAATCTACGTATATTGAACCGTTTCAAATAGATGGTCTTTTTAAAATGCAATAGAAAACCTTACCGGTGGAGTTTTAACATCTAGTTTGGATGCAGATACCTACACACGTTCTTTATCATCCCACAAATCATTCACTATGTTGTGCACATGTGGTCCCGGAACGAATTAACTAGTGTTTTGCAAGATAGTCGAACCATTTGAATTCCTTGTAACAGGTGATGCAGTAAGGTTATTTATTACCTAGTGAACACGATGATGTTTCCTCAATTAGAGCGCGAGCTGAATCGCTTTGGGCGCAACAAACAGACAATGCGGTCTCTTCCCTGAGTGAACGACAAAATGTTCCATTCGCTCTGTCCGCCGTTCAAATGACTTCTCACATGTGCTACAAGTGTATTACTTCACTCCAGTATGAACAAAAGTGTGCTTCTTGAGGTCACCGCTCTGTGAGAAGCCTTGATTGCACACCAGAGACATGTAGGCCTACCGCTTTGCTGCATGTCCTCTGAACGGTGTCTTTCTAGTTGATGCATTGTTTTATTGGTCACTGCTTGCGAGTCTCCCTAGGTCTTACCACTCCTGCCTCATCTTCGCTGTTCTTGTCCATTGTTTTCCTCCCCATTTTACGAACCAATCTGCCCATCTGATTCTTTGTCTCCCAACGCTTCGCCTTCCTGTTCTTGCATCCAACATCGTCATTTTGTACGTCCATCGGTTAGGATCTAATCTCGCTACATGTCCACCCCATCTCCATTTGAGTTGGTCTTCTGATGTCATAGCGTCTTTCATGCCGGTTCTCCTTCTTAAATCTTCGTTCCGTATTCTATCTCTCATTGAGACATGAAGGATCTTCCTTTCCATTTTCCGTTGACATCTCTGGATCATTTGTCTTTGTTTCGATGTAAATGCCCAAGTTGGGCAACCATATAGTAACAACGGTATCACGCATTTTTCCAGAACTTCAGCCTTTAAAGTGAGTTTTTGGGTCTTGTCAGCCAGTATAAACTTTAGGGACCAAAAGCTCTTCCATGCTTGTCCTATTCATCGTTTGACCTCTTTCTCTGAACGACATGAAGATGACATATTCTGACCGAGATATACATATTCTTCAACATATTCCATTGTTTCTCCGTTCACATTAATTGGGGCTTCTAACGCATTGGTCATCAGCTTCTCTTTTCTTCGGGTTCATTGTAAGGCCTACTTCTTTACTTGTTTTGTCTAATTCGTTTATAATTTGTTCCAGCTCTTTCGCTGATTCAGCCACCAAAACAATGTCGTCTGCGAACCGTAAATGGGTAAGTCTTGTCCCATCGATTCTGATGCCATATTTTACTTCCCAGTCTAGTTTTCTAAACTGATTTTCCAGCAAACATGTGAATAATTTTGGTGAGAGGGGGTCTCCCTCTTTTACCCCCCTTTCTATCATGAAGTTACATCCTTCTCTTTCTGTCTTTATTCGTCCAGTGCCTTTAGTCATTCTATTGGTTAGGATCTTCATAAATAGCTTGTAGAGGTTTACGATTAGGTTGATCGGTCTGTAGTTGTTTATGTCGTCCTTGGCTCCCTTTTTGTGTAGAAGTATGATAATGCTTTGTTTCCACTGCATTGGTATGTCTTCTGATGTGAGTATGGTATTAAATAATGTTGTAATGACTGGGATTAGGTCTTCTTCACCCCATTTTAGAAATTCATTGTAAATTCCATCTTCACCTGGGCATTTTTCGGTTTTCGTTTGTCGAATGGCTGCTCTTACTTC
Organism: Meconema thalassinum; assembly: GCA_946902985.2. NCBI lineage: Eukaryota > Metazoa > Arthropoda > Insecta > Orthoptera > Tettigoniidae > Meconema > Meconema thalassinum. The sequence goes on from OX336389.2 coordinate 144,422,560, forward strand.
ACTGGGTAGTATTGGAGGTGTTTCTTCCTCTAGGTTTTCTTCTGATATATTCTGGTCCTGATGCAAGTTGGATCTTTGAGAGTTACTTGAGTATAGTTTTCTATAGAACTCTGTCACTTGCGTCATTATCTCTTCTCTTGAGGCTCGTCTTTTTTCGTTGTTGTCTTTTACTCCCAGTATCCAATGTTTGCCTGGATTCAATTCTTTCTTAATCTTCTTTATTTATTTTGCGGTATCCATGATTTCTTTGTCCCCTTTAGTGTTGTGTTCTCTGATGTCTCTTCGGATTTGCCTTTTTGATTGTTTATTGACTTCAGCATATTCCAGCTTTTTGTGTTCGTTTTCTACGGCTTGTGATTTTAGACGTTCTCTTTCTTCGATCAAACATTTGGTGCTATCCTTTAGTTTTATTCTATTTTTCTTACTGTTTCCAGGTGTTGACGATTGTTTGGCTGCGCGGGATATGCAATTTACGAGCTGTGTATAGTGTTGTTGGACTTTTTGCTCCGTTTGTTGGTTGAAGTCTCGTAGGTTTTGTTGTAGTGCTTTTACATACTCCGCCCTGTCTATGCATCCTGGATGTGTAGTTTTGTTGTTGAAGTAGTGTCTCCTTTTCTTCTTTATTCTCACTTTCAATCGTACCATTCTGTGATCTGTGTCAAACTTCAGACCATTTATCACTTGTATGTTTTTCACATCTGTTAGTCTATTGGTTAGGATGAAGTCTATTTCATTTTTGATTTTCCCATTCGGAGATTTCCATGTCCATTTGCTTTCTGGGTTTTTCTTGTAAAATGTGTTCACAAATTTAAGTCTTTGCCCAGTGCAAACTGTATTAGTCTTTCTCCTCTTTCGTTCCTTGTTCCGTATCCGTGAGGGCCCATAGGTTCTTCTTCTTTGTATTCCTTTCTTCCTACCTTGCTGTTGAAGAATTCAATTATGAATGTTGTGTGTGCTTCGTACTCGGCTAATGTGTCTTCGAGGAGCATATAGAAGTCTTCAATTTCTTCTTCCGTACTTGCTTCTGTGGGAGAATAGACATGAATTATTATGAATGTGTTGTCGTTTAATTTTAGGGATAATACTATGATTCTTTCTGAGATTCCCTTTATTTCTTTTATATTGTGTTTTAAATGTCTTTTTATCAAAAAACCTACCACTTTTAGTCATTTTGTTTCCCCTATGAAGCTTAAGACATCCCCATTTGTTTTCTCTATTATGTCTTCGCCGTATTACCTCACCTCACTGAGGCCTAATATATCGTACCTTACGTTTTCGAGTTCTATTTCTTTATCTTGGGTTCTTAAGTTTCTAACGTTTAGTGTACCTAGTATGAGTTCTTCTTCCTTGTGTGAAGGTTGTTTCATCGTTGTGTTTGGTTGATTTCTTCTTCCCCGTTTTTTGAGGTTAAGTCTTTCCAGTGCACCCACTGGTCACTTAACAAGATATTCTGGTATCCAACGCTTACATTGTTATTACCCTTTTCCCTTTCTTCCCTGGCTTTCTGTCTGAGTGATGCTTGGTTTACTCTTTATTTTATTGTGAGGTCATCATCTATGAATATGTCTTGTCCTCTCAGTTTGTGTTTGTTTCGGACAATTTTTAGTTTGTCCGCAAAATTTGTGAAACTGACGTTCACTATACCTCGATTGTTTCTGTCTTTACCGACGTAGGTTGATTTTTCTGCCGTCACTTCTTTTTCTATCGTGTCCAATATCTTCTTGATTTTGTTCTTTAGTTCATCTTTGTTACTTTCATCATTAGTGAATTCTTTACTTTTTACCACTATGTTGTTCCTCCTTTCTTTTTTCGCCTGTTTTTTTTGTTCTTCTAAGTCACTTATTCTTTTGGATAACGTTTCTATTTTTCTTGTATTGTGTTGTCTATGTTAGTGATTTTTTGTTCTAATGGATCACTTGTTCTTTCGAAGTAATCATTTCTTTTTCAATTTCCTTTCTCATGGACTGAATTTCCTCTCTTGTTTCTTGTTTAAACTCTTCAGTTTGCTTTTTCAAATTTTTAAGTTCTGATAGTATTTCAGAATGCATACCTTTAATGTTGTCTCTTTGGGGTTTTACATTGTCTGTGTTTTCTTCTTCTCCCGAGCTTTCTGAGGTTGATATTTTGTTTTTTCTCTGTTTTTGCTTTATGTTTTTAGTTGAGGGCTGTGTTTCGGGTGTCATGTTATTATATTTGCTAGTTACGTACTGTGATATATTTTAATCCTCTTTTTGGCGCGTGTAGTGTATTAATCTGCTTTTGCTTCATTCACTTAGTTTTTCAATATAGTTCTTCTCACACTCATTCGCTTCTATTTTGGTGCTAAAATATGCCTATGTATATTGTTAAAAGTCTTCACAGGTTGCTGGTTTTCTTGTGTGAGATGATACTATGCCAGTGATTATTTCAGTAAATCGTTCGTTATGCGACGAATGTCTTCTTTCGTTGTTGACAGGCCAGTGTCTTGTAAACGGTATGTCTAATTGACCATACAAAGTTTCTTCTAGTCACATGTTATTTTTGCGGTAAGGCATTCAGAAGGTTATTTGTTGCTGTATGCGATTAGTGTTTTGGTGAGCTTTGTGATAATAACCTCACTTATCTCCTTCTGTTGTGCGATGTGATTAATTTCAGATATTTACCTCCAATTTGGGTGATTCCTTGTTTTCTTTCATTGTGTACGTCTTCCTCGGGTACTTTTTTCACTTTTAAGCTGCGCTGATATCGTTTTAACTTGTAACGGATCCAACAACTGTGGAGCTCGGAAATGCGCGTGTTTACTTGACAACCTCTGTCTTATAACCGAGACCACATAAGGCTTCAATTATTATAATGGTTTGCAATGTCCTGTAGACTATTGCCCAGGCTAATTTCGAAATTATTTGCCTTATTTTAGGAAGCTTTTAACAGGAACTAATCGATGCTTTTCAAGAATGTTCTCCTAAACTCTCTCATTACCTTGACATTGACTTTTTGAAAAAAGACTAACTGTGTTCTGGAAAGTTCATGGTTCTTCATGTCTCACTGAGAGATAGAATATGGAACGAAGATATAAGAACGAGAACCGGCATGAAAGGCGCTATGACATTAGCAGACCAGCTTAAATGGAAATGGGGTGGACATGTAGCGAGATTAGATCCCAACCGATGGACGTACAAAATCACGATGTGGGAACCAAGAACGGGAAGATGAAACGTTGGGATTCAAAGAATCAGATGGGCAGACATGTTCGTAAAATGGGGAGGAAAACAATGGACAAGAACAGCAAACATGAGTCAGGAGTGGAAACACGTAGGGAAATTCACATGCACTGACCAATAAAGCAATGCATCAATTAGAAAGACACCATTCGGTGCAAATGCAGCAAAAACGGTGCATATGTCCGGTGTACAATAAAGGCTTCTCACAGAACAGTGACTTCAAGAAGCACAGCCTTGTCATACTGGAGTGAAGGAATACACTTGTAGCACTTGTGGGAAGTCATTTGCATGGCGAACAGAGCTCATGGAACGATATCATCACACTCAATGAACGAATGTGTTTATATGTAACAGATTGTTGAAGCGAATGTTATACCAGCGCAATATAATTTACTTAATTTTTAATCAGCCACACATCTATATAGTAGGCCCAATCAGAAAGAATGACCCCGAATGCTCCTCTGGACTTGCTCGCCTGATGAGTTAAAACTGAGCAATTCCCTGCAAATTTCAGGAGGCCATAGCCCTTATGCGATTTTCAAGGCTATTTATTTTATTTATTATTTTTAAAATGCATAATTTTAACAGCACTTTCATGAACTCTTCCATGTGGGAAAATTAAACTGAAGTAAAATTTGGAAACGGCATGCTAGTATATAACACATAGGCTATAAGAAGGAATTACATCTAAACACTAAGCTTTATATGTTGAAAGGTTCCGGGAGAGCAAGGGAAATTGTAGGCTACCTAGAACAACATTTTAGTGACAAATTTCAAGCAGGATTTTTCCTGTTGTATGTACTTGCCAGTACCACAGCATTCCTCTTCTTCCCTTTGACGCACTAGCATCCATTTTGCTGCTCTTCCACGTCCCTTATCCCCATGCTCCTAGCGCAGCCCACATATTATATTTTTTAAGCTTTTATCGTCTAATAAAAAGAGTTCTTCCGTGAAGAACTAAATAGCCTATTGTCATATAGGCCAATCCGACTTACGCAAATTGCCTCAATTTTCAGTTTTAATTGCTGAAATAGATTCGTAGATATTGGGAACTGTGAAAATATTTCATATTGTCACTATGTTTGATTAATATATATACAGTAGACCTTCGAGTTATGTAGGCTACATGAAGATTATTGTGCAGGTGTTTTATTCCAACTTCAATCTCATGACTAGGACAGAAGAAGTAGCCTAAAACGAGATTTTAATTTTTTTCTCAGCCACCATCTTGTGGTTATGAAAATAATTTAAATGAATTAGATGCCATTGGATTAAAATTTATATAAGCATATACCGTATTATTTTTCACTGCGATCGGATAGTTAAATCACGAGAAACGTCCATTTGAATATTTGTAATTCGTGTCACCGCCATGTTGGATTTGTGCTCACCAGGTTATTGAACGTCCCATAGGTGAACTTATGGGTATAGCCTCTATACACATGCCAATTTTCAGTTTGATAGCTGCCATAGATTAATAGATATTGAGAACCGTCTAAATATTTCGGTTAGTCGCCATGTCGGAATTTAATAACTTATATGCAGGCCATGGAGTTATTTACTATTGGATGAGGATTATTGGGTACGTTCATTATTCAAACGTTGATTTCGACCGCGTGATTAGAACACACGAATTAAGAATTTAATTTTGTAACTTCGCACAACCGCCATCTTGAGGTTACGCAAACGATTGAACTTAATTAGATGTCAGTGCATTGCAATTTTTATAGTTATTTCCTGTACCAAGTTTCACTGCGTTCGGATGGTTAAATCGCGAGAATAGTCTATTAAAATGTTTCAATTCGCTTGGCCACGATGTTCGTTTTGTACTTAACAGGGCTTCGAAAGACACATCGGTGAACGTCCTGTAGTGCCCTTTACCACTGAACAAAATTTCTGGGTGCTATGAGTAATAGTTTCGGAGATATAGGATGCCGGTGAAATATTTCGAACAACTGCCATGTTGGATTGGTGAGACGTAATAAAATTTGCAGGGCACGGCCTGGGTCGGTTGCAATAGTTATTTCACCTTACCGAATTTCATTGAAATCGCTCCAGCCGTTTAGACGTTATTAGGGAGGGACATATACACGGACGCACACACATAGCCTACACACACACGCTCGCAGGCAAAAGGTGATCTCATAAACCTATTTTTTTTCATAAATGAAAATAGGCTCATAAAAATATTCTTTGGTGGGTTTACTAATAGGACGCATGATTGTGGGAAAATATTAGGAAAAAGAATCAGTAGATTAATATGGCACTTAGACAACATTTTGATTTTTTTAATGAGTCTGGGCATTCCAGAAGTGAAGCAAGTGAAATATCGTAAATGACAAACCGTTTAGTTAGGATATTTGTATACAATGTTGAACCGTTTGGAGTCAGCACGCTAATTTTGTAGCTTATCCAAGATCTTCATTAGCCTACTTCAAACAACACTCTGATTAGTTTATTGGTTTCTATCACAGAACGACGGAGGAGACGCAAACAATTAGATCATTTTAATGGCTCGGAACTCCTTAGTCAACTGTACCGTGTAGGCCTACTAGGTGGTTGTTGAATTTTTCTGATAACCTGTGTTTCTGAGTTGACTGTAGTATTGTGTAGGCTAGGTATGGGGTAGGTGTCCCTGGGCTTGGAACAAGGTAGCACACCACCATTTGCCTGGGGAAAAGGCCACTAGCCGCTGCCGGTGTCAGGATTCGATCTTTCAATATGCAGACTTGCAGCTCCTCCGTTCTGTCACGTGTGGGATTTGTAAAACTACCATGTGTGTGACCAAGAGGTGTTTACCCGACCCGAGAGGAATGCTCGCCCCATATGTCCAATTTCGCGTGTTTGATCCAGGCCAATTTGGTGGATTTTTTAGATGCTTAATATGTCGTATGAATATTACATAGGCTACAGTATGCAGTTACTTGGAAATTTTGCAAATTTAAATCTTGGCCTGTTTTCCGTATCTGTGAGAGCCGATTTGATAACCGTCAACGGTGGAGCCAAGTTATGTACGGTTTTAACTGTCCGTATAAGTGACTAGTCTGCGTACAACAAGGAACTCAAATGGACCTACAAACAAACAAACTCTGATGAATTTCAAATGCGAAGTGGGGCCTTGCTCCTTTCAGAGACCCCCTTCAGTATCCTGTAAAAATAGGATAGTGTAATGCACTGGTAAATAAGGAAGAAATGAAATGAGAACTACTGCATGGGTCCAAGCTCTGTGAATTTGGGGGGTGAAGTGACGCGGGAGGTGGGAGGAGAAGGGCCTGTCAACAGCCCGCAGTGTTATCCGGAATTCCTGACTATTCCAATACTCCTAACATAGGGCCGTTGCCTAAACAACTGTGGTGTTACGAATGAGTGAGTGGGTCACTGACCCATGTATTTGGTTCTGTTACTACGCACGGACCGGGTACCCTAATTACTCATCACCATCACTCCTCATCGTCCGCGATTCACATTCCTCTCAGATTCACGGAGCTTGGACTCAAGCAGTAACTACCTAATATAAACAGATATTTCAAAAAAATTCTCCTTTGAAAATCTTAAAGTTTTGAATGAATCCGCTTTCACTTCGGTGCTGGGGTTCTTGAGTTACACGTTTATAAACATTAAGATGAGATAACCAGTGACAGTGGCTACGCGGCATTTCCAATCGTCAAGCTTGAGTACTGTCATTGTTCTTCATTCGTAATACAGATTTTAGTCATTTCCCATCTTTAGTTTCTTAACGCGCTGTGTCTCAGCATAGCCAGGGATCAATGGAGGAACACCCAACTAGGAGCGACATGGCTGGTCTACAAGGTATTTGAGAAGGAGTAAGTAAAAGCAATTGAGGGTTATGTCATGCAAAAATGTAGGCTATCTCCCACAACATCTTTACACTGTAGGCCTATGAACCCTCAATTCCGCCACTCATGTAGATAATTTACAACCGTACCATTATAGAAATACTCTGTTGCTGCTGGTATTCCATAAATACATCAGATTAATTATATTTCCTTCCTAAAGTGTCTGCAACTTTCTCTTCCCATAACCAAGTATGCTGACATCAACAGCATCATTTCCTGCCTGTGAATAATTGTTTAGCAATACATTGGTAATAACTAAAAGTATTTTTTTTTTCACTTAATAGACTAATTTCCACTCCACAAAGCACACATCATTTGGGAAACCAAGATGACCAAACAAAATTATTTTAGACACAACTACTAACGCCCTGTATCGATCTTGACACTTTAAAAACATGTCTTCATTAGCATCATTGGAGATCAATGCACTTAGGACACAGCTAGCAGTGTCAGCAATGTGGTACTGTAGGTCGATGGGACAGTGAGACCAACAGGCTGGGTTTCAGGAAAAGACAAGCATGACGGCAAAAATCTGGAAAAATTGTAGGCAGGGCTCCTGATGCCAATTTCAAACTATTCCATTCTACAGATGAGTCCTTATATTTCTCTGCTATAATAATATCACTTTCCTGAAAATGATTTGTGCAAACTACAGACCATTTCGAAGGTTTACAGTCCTTCCGAGGAATTTTTCTAATCCAGGCCTGGCGTAGATTTTCGTCACTTGGGAACCTAAACACTGGTGTGTAGTCTCCCTTACTTGGATAATTTGCGTTACAGTTAGGGACACAACATTTACCTGGCAGTGTTACGGTGCTGAAACATTCCTAGAAAATCAAAGTTTAAAACATGAAGTACATGTCATACCGTATTTAAAAATACCGGTACCATATTTGCCAGATATAAAGCACACTCGTAAGTGTGTTCTCGATTAGGGATTACAGTTAAAAAACTCACATGGAAAGGTAGTATAAACGCTACTATAAAACGTAAGAGACAAAATATAGAAGGAAATATCCCTGTGAGATAAACAAGAACACCTGCCAGACTGAACGTTCCCTTCGTGTTCCCGCTTGACAAGCATAGACCTATGACTGATGAACATGTTGCCAAGTCTCAGCCATCCGACCTGTCTAGAGTCGACCGTGTGACGTCACATGTTGTTGTTGTTGTTGTTGTTACAAGATGGCGGCCAAGATGGTGGCCAAAATGGCGGGCCAAGACGGTGTGACATCACAACGAGGAGTGATTGAAAAGTTCCAAAATGTTAACCCATAGCCTACTTTCCTGGTGACGTCACAACGAGGTGTGATCAAAAATTTCCAAAATGTTGCTCCATAGCCTACATTCCTGGTGACGTCACAACGAGGAGTAATCAAAAAGTTTCAAAAAAATTTATTCTTAGCTTACTTTCCTGGTGACGTCACTACGAGGTGTGATCAAAAAGTTCCAAAATGTTGACTCATAGCCTACTTTCCTGTTCACATCACATACTAACCCGCCATACATTCAGGGGCAAAGTCGATATCTCCCGAACGCAAGGTCGGATTTTGACGAATGAGGTGTCGTTGAACTCGAGCCGCCACTCTCTTTCCAAACAATAACCTATTCCCCCCCCCCCACAAATAAAACCTAACCCTACTAGGGGGTGTAATTGTAATTTTTCGAAAATCTGGGAGTTTGATTGCTAATAGGGAATTAAATATTGTTACAGTGTCATTCATTGCTATTTGATGAATCATGGATCGCAGAGGCTTATGCGATTACCACGATTGCCAATACATTCATCGCTATTTGATAAATCATGGATTGTACTGTAATGATTGAGAAAACAATTGCAAGAATGATTGCCGAGCCACAGGACACGGCATCGACCAAGATAATAGCCATGCTTGCAAATGCATTAGTCGATATTTTAATGAACCATGAATCGCCGAGGCTTTTGCCATGGTTAGTAGCAGGCAATCGAACTCGAGATACTTAAAGCCAAAGCCTAGCGCGCTAACCAGTTAGCTATGGGATGTGAAACAGAGTCGGCTACTAAAGCCTGTCGCACTTTCCTGGGGGAATAATTAAATGAATAAGCGATGAAATGAAATGAAAGTGGAAAGGGTTGCTCGACTGGGCGAAAACAATTGCGAGAATGACCACCAAGTTACATTAAACGTATAACCCAACACAGAAACCTATATATAAGCCAACACAAAAGCCAATACATAAACCAATACAAAAGCCAACACAAAAGCCAATACATAAGCCAACACATGGGGTTAGGTTAGGTTAAGATATGTTACATTAGGTTAGGTGAACTAAGTCTGACGTTATAGCCAGTCTTAAAGCAAGTCTAAACGTATAAGCCAACACAAAAGCCGATATATAAACCAACGAAAAAGGCCAATGCATAAGGCAATACAAAAGCCAACACAAAAAGCCAATACAAAAAGACAATACATAAGCCAATACAAAACCCAACACATGGGGTTAGGTTACGTTATGATATGTTCCATTAGGTTAGGTGAACTAAGTGGGACGTTATAGCCAGTCTTAAAGCAAGTGTACACGTATAAGCCAATACTAAAGCCAATATATAAGCCAGCACAAAAGCCAATACATAAGTCAATACAAAAGCCAACATAAAAGCCAAAACACAAGCCAATACATAAGCAAATACAAGAGCCAACACACGGGGTTGGGTTAGGTTAGGCTATGATATGTTACATTAGGTTAGGTGAACTAATTGTGACGTATAGCCAGTCTTAAAGCAAGTATAAATGTATAAGCCAACACAAAACCAATATATAAGCCATCACAAGAGCTAATACATCAGCCAATACAAAAGCCAACACAACAGCCAATAAAATAGCCAATCCATAAGCCAATTCAATATGCAACAAATGGGGTTAGGTTAGGTGAGGTATGTGTGATGCCATAGCCAGTCTTAAAGCCTGTCTAAACTTGTAGAACATGTCACGTGACAAGGTTATGTTAGATTATGTTAGGTGAGTTGAGCTATGACGTCATAGACGGATGGGGTAGGAGGCTGGCAAATGAGGAAAATGTTACGGTTTAACTTTTGCATTCAGTTTTGCATCTACTTTTTCGCCCAATTTTACACCCACGTTTGCACACACTTTGGACCTACCTTTGCAACCACATTTGAACCTACTTTTGCACCCGCTTTTGCACCCACTTTTTACACCCACTTTTGCACCTACCTTTGCACCCACTTTTGCATCTACCGTTGCACCTACTCTTTCACCCACTTTTACATTCACTTTTGCACCTACTTTATACTATTATTAAGTCACTTTATCACCAAAACCATTGTAGTGTGAACAGGTCAGTTGATACTATAAAACTTACTACAACCAACAAAGGTAGGCAACGTGTACTCTATCAAGGCTACTCTTATAACTATAATCGTCAGAATTTGAATTGAATAATATTCTGGCCATGCTCAAAATAGAGGTCAACAAAATGTCGAGGGAATCTAAAAGTAAAAATGGAAAGGTTTTAAGTGTGAGTGTTCATCAATGTAGTGCTTCAAACAAACCATGGTTGCTGTTTACATGTATTTGATTGAGCAAGAACCATAGTTAGAATGAATACCCTTACTCTTAGAACATGATTAAAGTTGTATTTCATTTGCATAGTGCTAACCAATGTCTATGATATACTAGCTATGGAATTATTCATAAAGTCATTGAATATAAACCCTTGAAAAAAATATGCCTACCTTGATACCCCTTTTGTGGTCCCAGCACTCAGCTTGTTGATTGTTTGAGAGGTTGGAGAGACATGCTATAGCTTGTCATAACAGTGATTCATTATTAAGACGTGTTGGTAAATATTAGTGGAATAAATTGTAAATGACTTTTATCTACCTGTAACCTTTAGGATTAAAACAACCATCAAAATGTATATCATCACTGCTATGATTTCAGAAAAATATAAAACAAGCATTTATGTTATTGTTTTTGTTTCTTATAAAAACCATAACACAATAATATCAACTTTGTCAATAACGTTCAGACCAGTATGGGTTTGGAGACTCTGTTTCCATCGACGGCAAATAATTTTGATCTTTTCCCTCTGTTGAGGATGTTGTTGCTTTTTTCATCAGTACACCCGTGGAATGAAGAAACAAAGTCTTTGTTCAACGTTTTCTGACCGTGGTAGAGTTTTACAAGCCGACAGGTCTGACACTGTTGTACTGATGGCATTTTGTTAATGGTCACTTCCTTAAGATGCTCGTAGTTATTACAGGGTCGCAATTCGCTTAACACAAAGTCTTGAGTCCATGATGTTGGCACATGTTCCCATATTTCCTTAACTGCCTTTGCAGCCACATAAAATGAATGATTTAGGTAAAGCATTTAATTCTTCTTTTGTAAAATTGATTCATTTCTTTTTACATATAAAAAAAATCCCAATCGAATGATCAATAGCATTATTGTCCAATTCCAACATTGACGACACAGACATGATGCTCTCTAGACAGTGTATCACTCACTGTCACAGCAATTATCTGTAAATCAATTGATTGATCAATACATTTCAATTCATGACTTACACCTCTATCAACATTACCAAAAAAAGTTAAAAAGTTTATCATATTAAAAATAGAGCATTCATCAAATCTCATCTACAGGTTTAACATTACTGCATGGTCATGTAGTTTTTAACATGAATTAGCAAACTCGTATTGTCTGTGATATCTAGTAGTGAACATGGACACTGGGTAAGGCATTAATCGAATCTCGTCTATAATTTTAACATCACAAACGGTCAAGTTGTTGTTTTAACATGGATTTGCAAAATAGTATTGTCAATGACATCTAGTAGTGAACATGGAAACTGGGAACATTGGATAAAGCGTTAATCAATTCATAAATGGTCGAGTCGTTATAACACGAACTCTCAAACTAGTATTGCCAGCGACATCTAGTAGTGAACATTGACACTTGATAGAATGTTAATCAAATCATAAATGGTCAAGTCGTTTAACACGGATTCACAAAATAGTTTTGTCAGTGACATCTAGTAGTGAACATTGACACTTGATAGAGTGTTAATCATAATCACAAATGGTCAAGTCGTTTTCACACGGATTCACAAAATAGTATTGTCAGCGACATCTAGTAGTGAATATTGGCATTTGATAGAGCGTTAATCAAAATCACAAATGGTCAAGTCGTTTTAACACGGATTCGCAATCTCGTATTGTCAGCGACATCTAGTGGTGAACATTGACACTTGGTAGAGTGTTAATCAAATCCTAAATGGTCAAGTCGCTTAACACGGTTTCACAAAATAGTTTTTTCATCGAAATCTAGTAGTTAACATTGACACTCGATAGAGTGTTTATCAAAATCACAATTGGTCAAGTCGTATTAACACGATTCACAAACTAGTATTGTCAGCGACATCTAGTAGTGAATATTGGCATTTGATAGAGCGTTATTCAAAATCACTAATGGTCAAATCGTTTTAACACGGATTTGCAAAATAGTATTGTCAGCGACATCTAGTAGTGAACATTGACACTTGATAGAATGTTAATCAAATTATAAATGGTCAAGTCGTTTAAAGACGGATCCACAAGTAGTATTGTCAGCGAAATCTAGTAGTGAACATGAATATTGGATAGAGCGTTAATCACATCACAAATGGTCAAGTCGTTTTAACATGGATTCTCAAAATAGTACTGTCAGCGACATCTAGTAGTGAACATTGACACTTAATAGAGTGTTAATCAAACCATAAATGGTCAAATCGTTTAACACGGATTCACAAATTTGTTTTGTCAGTGACATCTAGTAGTGAACATTGACACTTGATAGATTGTTAATCAAAATCACAAATGGTCAAGTCGTTCTAACATGGATTCACAAAATAGTATTGTTAGCGACATCTAGTAGTGAATATTGGCACTTGATAGAGTGTTAATCAAATTATGAATGGTCAAGTCGTTTAACACGGATTCACAAAATAATATTGTCAGCGACATCTAATGGTGAACATTGGCACTTGATAGTACGTTATTCAAAATCACAAATGGTCAAGTCATTTTAACACAAATTCGCAAAATAGTATTGTCAACGACATCTAATAGTGAACATGAACATTGGATAGAGCGTTCATCAAATCTCATCTGCATGTTGAGTTATTAAAAAGGTACTCAACTTTAATTTAAAACTGTTGTTGCCAATTGAATTAGGTATAACCAGTAAACCAATTATCAGTAAATAAATAAACCAATCAATCAATCAATCAATCCATTTATTTCAATCCATCACTTACACATTGAGTTTATTCTATTAAATACATACCTCTCAAATCTTTTTCATTTTTTCCAAGTAACGCCACTGCTTTTTCTCGATTAACTTGTATATAAATGATAGCCCTACAGCACTAATCACCTGGCATGTAACTAATGAGAGGCAATGAGAGGTATGACCTTGCTTTTATATTGTTCAATATTGCCAGCTTGCAAAAAAAAATGTCTACGCATGGGTGAGCGAAATAGAATAAATCACTGTACATTGAGATTCGCTATATATCAAGATTCAAATTACTGCAAACATTTTACATTACCTGACATTCATATTCTTTTCACATGGCAAACGGAAATGACAAACACAATAAGTTCTCAATTTACACTTATCAGCAACACTTGCTTATTTCAAACAGGATCGCTGATATGACAAGACAGCATCCTGCTTTAAGATTCTCGCTATCGGTGGCTATGTAATGAAACACATACTACGTCATCTAGTTAGACTTTATAAAATTATGGGCTTACATCTAGTGAAATATGTGTTGACAACCACGGGGACCCCAGCTGAGTCCAGCATTGCTTCCACTTACATGGGCAGGGCCCCCCTCTGTTTTTCTTTCATGTCGATCTCACTCGGTCAACTCTTGTTCTCTTCACTCCCCGAATAGTATTAGTGTATCAGAGGCCTAGGGAGTCTTTCACTTTCAAACTTTAATCGCCCCTTGTCTGATCTTTGCAGATACCCTCCTTTTCAAGGGGGTTAACCTTCTTTTTCATGTTATCTCCGGCCTTTTGCTCAAGTCTCCCTAAGAGGTAGGGTGTATGTAGACCCACTACTTTTAATGAACTCTGAATATAGTTACACCCTCATAAGCGCTTGACTAGTGAGTTTAAAAGTTGACAACCCGCTAAGAAATTCCTTTAGGGTGGATTCTTAGCTTTGCTCGCTTGGCTATCATTTTATCATCCAGGATCAGCTTTTCCCATGAACTAAGCAAGGGATCCCACCTGTATCGCCACTAAGGGCAGTGTCCTCGAGCTTGAGACTCTTAGTCAGTGATACAAATGGGGTGCGCAACCACCAAAACATCCATGCGGTCTCGCATGCAAAGCATACAGGAGTCTCATTAAGGAATAGAAAGAGTGAGAGAGTGTGACAAGGATTTGAAAAAGATACTGCCGTGGCCTTACGGTAATTGGGAAACCACTGACAACAGCTTCATGAATGACTGAGGGGGGATCGAACCCCCCCCCCTTCTTATTTGAGCCTGGGATGAGACTGAGTAATTCCCATTCCTCTCTTCGTATCACTTTTTCAAATCTCATGAGAGAGCCGGGAATCGAAACCAGGATCTCCAGGGCGGCTGCTAATCATGCTAACCGCTGGGCTACCATATAGTAATACATACACTCCAGTTGTTTGCGATCTAACAGTCAACGTGTTTAGAGAGAAAGGGTAATTCAACACCGATATCATGCAATAGTTGCAGTTTTCGTTATCACAAGGTTACATGCCATGCATGCTAAAGTTGCCTAGCAAGCAGTAGTGTTTTAGGTTTCATCTTAAAAACAAATCCAATCAAGAACTTTAATATCTTGGAATTCATTCTAGTAGTTCAGAGACTGAATGTATGACACTCGTGTTTTGAAGCCTTTATAGCTTAGGAGAAACACGTTAGCCTCTCACTGCTGGGTCCATAATTCGAATCCCAGTCACTCCATATGAGATTTGTGCTGGACAATGCAGAGACAGACAATTTTTTTCTCTATATCTTCCAGTTTTTACTACCAAGAATGTCATTCTAGCATTTTATTTCATGGGTCATCCATTTAATCATTACCCCCAGGGGAGTGTGACAGGCTTCTGCACTCAGCACCTTTTCATATCCTCGCTGTTAAATTAGGATTGTATTCATTCATTCCATACCCTAACCTGGTTGGCCAAGCAACACTTTACCCTATCATTACATTTAATTTGTTATTCATTTAATCATTGTTTCAAGAGAGTGCGACAGGTTTTAGCAGACTGCACCGTTTCAAATCCTCACCGATAAATGAGGGGTTTATTCATTCCTTTCCCTGATTGCTCAGTTGAACAACACATTCCACTATCATTTAATTTCACATGTCATTCACTTAATCATTTTTCCAGGAAAGTGCGACACGCTTTAGCAGCCAGCACTGTTTCAAATCCTCACTGTAGCTACATGGTTAGCGCGCTAGGCTTTGGCCCAAAGTGCCCCGGTTTCGATTCCCGGCAGAGTCATCAGGGATTTTAATCTCCTGGGGATAATTCCAGTGGCTCGGCGACTGGGTGTATGTGCCGTCTTCATCATTACTTTATCCTCATCACGACGCGCCGGTCACCCACGGGCGTCAACTAGAAATACCTGCACTCGGCCTCTCCAGAGACCACACGATCGTTTCATACCGCTAAATAAAGGATTCATCCATTCCATTCAATAACCTGCTCGGTCAACTGAAAGCATGCTGTGATTTTTTCATTTTTCAATCATGTCTTAACCGAACATGAGTTGAACCATCACATACAGCTCTACAATCCATGATTTGTGAAATGCATTTTGCAAGCATGAAAAAACGCCGTGGCCGACCACTGGTTTTGTTCATTCATAGCTTACAGGTTAGCATGCTAGGCTTTGACTTAAAGTATCTCGGGTTCAATTGCCTGCCTGCTACAAACCATGGCATACGCCTCTGCGATTCATGGTTCATTCAAATATCGACTAATGCCTTGACAAGCATGGCTATCATGGTTCGCCACATCGGAGAAAACGAATCGTCGTATTACGACCCGTCGTTCCATCGAACATAGGAAAACGAATCGTCGTATTACGACCCGTCGTTCCATCGAAATAGCCATGGATGTAAAATAACTCTTCCATAAATCATTATTCAAAAAGCTCACCCTCTTACAAAATCCCCAAGTGCGCATGCGTAGAAACAAAGAACAAAAATGTTAAATCATAGTTGCATATAGGACTATGCATGTTTTTCATGTGAAACATCGTATAATTTGCTATTATCGTTCAAACTCTCACATGTCGCACTTGGAAAGCAAGATTTCCAAAAAAATTATGATTTCACCCCTTGTAGGGGTAGGTTTGATTTTGGGGTGGATATAGGCTATTCATTGGAAAAGTGTGTCGGCCCGAGTTCAACGACACCTCATTCCTCAAAATCCGACCATGCGTTCGGGAGACATCGGCTTTGCCCATGAATGTATGTGACGTCACCAGGAAAGTAGGCTATGGGTCAACATTTTGGAATTTGGGAAAGGGGGTGTCAGCCCGATTTCAACGACACCTCATTCGTCAAAATCCGACCCAGCGTTCGGGACAATCGGCTTTGCCCCTGAATGTAAGGCGGGTTAGAAAGTTACGTCACCAGGAAAGTAGGCTATGGGTCAACATTTTGGAATTTTGAAAAGGGGATGTCAGCCCGGTTTCAACGACACCTCATTCGTCAAAATCCGACCATGCGTTCGGGGGATGTTGGCTTTGCCCCTGAATGTATGGCGGGTTAGTATGTGACGTCACCAGGAAAGTAGGCTATGGGTCAACATTTTGGAATTTTGGAAAGGGGGTGGTAGCCCGATTTCAACCACACCTCATTCATCAAAATCCGACCATGCGTTCGGGGGATATCGGCTTTGCCCCTGAATGTATGGCGGGTAAGTATGTGACGTCACCAGGAACGTAGGATATGGGTCAACATTTTAGAATTTTGGAAAGGGGGTGTCAGCCCGAGTTCATCAACACCTCATTCGTCAAAATCCGACCATACATTCGGGAGATATTGGCTTTGTTCCTGAATCTATGGCGGGTTAGTATGTGACGTCACCAGGAAAGTAGACAATGGATCAACATTTTGGATTTTTGAAAGGGGGTGTCAGCCCGATTTCAACGACACCTCATTCGTCAAAATCCGACCATGCGTTCGGGGGATATCGGCTTTGCCCCTGAATGTATGGCGGGTTAGTATGTGACGTCACCAGGAAAGTAGGCTATGAGTCAACATTTTGGAATTTTTGATCACACCTCGTTGCGAAGACACCAGGAAAGTAGGCTATGGGTCAACATTTTTGGAACCCTTTGATCACCCCTCGTTGTGACGTCACCGGGAACGTAGGCTAACGGTCATTATTTTGGAACCGTTCGATCCCACCTCATAGGTGAGGTTAGGTTAGGCTAGGTTAGTTAAGCCATGGCCGCCATTTTGGTGTGCCGCCATCTTGGCCGCCAACTTGTGACGCATTGCCGCCATCTTGGATTAAAAGCGCACCAAATTCAAAAACTGCTGACGGGCTGCGTTAGAAATCCTACTGCCCCCCTACTCTCGTGCCACTTTTCAAATTTCCTGACAGAGCCAGGAATCAAACCCAGAACCTCTGGGGGCGGCAGCTAATCATGCTATCCATACAGCGATACATACTTTATACTTGCATGCAATCTAACAGGCAGCATGTTTAGAGAAGGTGTAATTTAACCCAGTCATCATGCTAGAGTTGCTGTTTTCATTATCACAAAGGTAACACTCCATGCGTGCCACTGTTGACAAAACTGCTTCATGTTTCAACATCTCTGCTACTAGCAAGCCAGCAATTGTATTCCAAGATTAATCTTAAACCCAACCACAACCTGGAGTTTTAATCTCTTGGAATTCATTCATGTGGCTCAGAGTCTCGGTGTATATCACTCGCATTTTATAGCCTCTATTGTGCCCAACTCTAGGAATGGGTATTCCAAGATTCAGACACCTAGATATCAAGGGAAAGGCTACAGCCGCTTTTGAAAGTTGAGATATTTGAATATCGCGCTACATTGCTTCTCGAAGCAATTGGAAAGAATTTACCGATACTTGCATGTCAAGTGACGTAGCGAGTAATAGCAGAGGTCGAGGCTATTTATTGATTAAATAGTTAACCATGGAGTAGAGACTTTAGACATGGATCAGATTACTGGCACGGCCAAATGAAAGAGAATGCAATTAGTATCAAGTAAATTTGACCAGGGATACCAGAGATATGAGGATTTCCAGATATCAGCTGATGACGCGTGACCCTGGCAGTTCTGAATAAAAGCCGGCCGGCCGAGGCATCGATAGCTCATTCCAACACAAGCACTTGCCGAGCAAGTTGCTGCTACGCTGAGCCAAGGCACATGGTTGCCGGATCTACGCAGAAGTAATTTTCAAAGTTGTGATAGTCACAAACGTGCTGCGCTACGAGGTGGAAATTAGTAAGTTTCCGGCGAGGAGAATCACTGAAGTGATTGAATTTTTTTTCTACAGACATTAGTGGAAATATTTATGTTTCTACATGGACATATGTTAGACTTTGTCTAGAATTAGTACTTTGTCACAGTCCAGTAATAACCTAATACTTGGATGTTTAAGTCCATTTCAGTCAGTTATCATATTGGTAACTTGTTAACCACTTCGATCTATCAGTACACTGAAGACCAGTCTATCACGGTGGTGTTCATTAGTCTACGCAAGGGAAACTACAGGTTGCTTAGCGCATGGTAGATGGCGAGAAGCCATGCCCAGGGAACGATCTTCAGAACAGCCGTTGATTGGTTAGACTGTCAGTGTCTTCTTGTATTGATAAGATTACCGTGAGTTATGTTACAACTGACATATCTAAGAATGGATCACTTAGATCTGACCCCATTTAAACAAACTGTTATGGCTTTGATAGAAGCCCATATTAAAATGGAACAACAGTTAATTCAAACGTCAAGAGATACTACCACTATGTCTGACTAGACGGATTGTGGGTATATAATGGCGGCCGATACAAGGATTATACGTGCTTGTCCGATAGGGCATGTCTATGGATAAATCTGGTACAGACCAGGTTTACTACGCTTCAAGACCATCAAGAAATGTAAGCCACATTTGAATTATATTATGCCTAGCTAATTGGAACAAACTATTTTTCGGCAGATGACCAACACATTTATTTATTTTTCTTCGTATTTAAATCTTGCAATGATTTACGCAAGACATATTAGAGTTATTCTGAGTATTTTCAGCACTCAGAACAGTTTAGGATCGATGACCGAGCATTTCGAGCATTTATTTGAATATTTCATATTTTTGGGAAATCACGGTAATCAGCCGATGTAACTGTAAAAGTTAATAATTATGTTTGTTGAGGAATGGATATTTTTTCCATATTCGAAGGTTCGAACATGTGGATTCTCACATAATGAGATGATAATTAAACATATTTAAAATAATATAACTAATAATAATAATAATAATCCACTAATAATAATAATAACAGTTTTCATAATTTTTCTAAACAATTCTTGGATATTATATTTTATAATAATCATATGTATTGAGAAAGAGCCTATGAAGTAGTTTAATCATTTCTAGTGTGGAACAGGAGATTTTCGAAGGAGAGTGGTTAGCGCAAGCCCGCATTCAACCAACATTTCAGTTCTGGTTGAACAGTTGATATTTGCAATGAGCAAAGTATATTTTTCAGATAACACGGAGAGGCATGAAACGGGAAGCAAATGATATTTGTAGCAAATAGGATATTTTTGTATTTATATAAAATAATGACGTAAATACACTCGAAAGTGAAATAAAGATTTTCATAAGTATGGTAAATTCACGGGTTGAACTGAATGGTAAAATAAAATAAACTTGTAAGTTTATTAATCTTCCAGTGTTGATAACAAGCAGAGGCTTGATTTATTGTATAAATTTTGGGAAGAAAATTTATATGTGTGGAGTAGTTGAAATGCCATTCCCAGGTGCGCATGTTTAAGTCGCAGGAATGAGGAGTTTTTTTCGAGCATCAATCAAATAGCAGGTTCGATGGCTCAGGTTTATAGAAGGAGTATTGGAACTACACATTTCGTCGTATGAATGACCCGAAGGTTATTTCTTAGAAACCATCAGTTCTTATTTCAACCTTGATTACGAATTCCATTTAGACGTTGATTTTGCTAGAACCCGGATTTGTCATGATAGTAGTTTATTCTTCTTAAGAAGAAGACCTTTGCCGTTGTTGTTGTAATATTGTGTTCTTACACAAATAATAGAATGGGCCACTGCCAATTAAAAATAATTCTTTAACCACGAATAATTTGAAGGATATTTTCAATCCTAGTGCCATGAACTAAATGAATTTATTATGAAGCTACAATTCTTATTTCCGCATTCTGTCGAAGAATTGCAAGTTGTGAAAGTTACTAAAAGGGCCACAGATATAAATATTTTTCTTAATGATGATTCTAAGTGGAAAGTCAAATAGTTGAATGGTTCAACAATTTATTAATCAAGTTGATGATTCAGAAATCATATATTTTGTTAGGAACTTGAAGTTCATAATCGAGTCACTTCTCGAAATGTTAAATGTCAGAAGAACAATTAATTTTTGTTGTGCTTCGCATAGTTCTTCGATGCTATGCTCAAGGTCAAATACTTTTCAGATGTTATTAATATGTGTAAATAATTTGTGTTGATTGAGAAATAATATTTTTCGACAATATATTTTTTGAAACTGGAAAAATAAGTGAAAGTTAAAATTCTATGAACATTTATTCTACGAGTGTTAATATTATGTGAAAATTCAAACAGTGAACTACGATATTTCCAGTAGAGACAATTAAATTTGAACTGGATTTAATCATAAATAATTTTGGAACACAGTCTACAGGACTAACAATCAGACTTGTGTTTCCAAAAAAATAATTGTCAAATGTGTTTGGAAAATTTCTGTATATTGTGTAAATAGGAGTGTGGGTCGCCACACGTGAATGATGCTGCTTTGAGCATCTTTGCAGTCAATTTTAAATTCAAAATAAACTGAGATAATTTTATAGGATGTGTTATACCCAATTGAATCTCCTTCTATCCTTATTGTTGCATTGAGCCAAAAATCAGTAAAGCATTTTTTTTATTTGATGTCGTTTTTGCGATTTGCTTTAACCCATCTGGCGCTCCGGGATATTTTGACTCTCGTGCTGACTGATTATTGGTAAAATGCATATGTGGTCGTGTGGACTCCGGTCTAAACGGGCACATAAAATAAGATAGAGAGAGACATGGCTTCGAACGTGGGTCTCGATTTAGACATGGTCAATCGCATGCCGGTTTAAATTGTGATAATTTTTATAGAAATATTTTGGGAGTTGAGAGATGTCTGGTTTGGATGAATAAATTAGTAGGAAACCCAATTAGTGGGGAAAATTAAAAATTTAACTGGATTAATAATTAGAATGGGTTTGATTATTTTTGATAATGGCTTAACCATTAGGGCGTCAAGTAAATTCAGTTGTAAACGTTCGATGACTGGACATACACATTATTAGAATCCAGGTGGAGGATATTTGAGAACTTGCATATTCTTCTTGTGATATTGTGGTAAATGTAATTCGTAAAAGTAGAGAATTTTGTTTTTCCATCACGTCGACATTAGGACAAATCTCATTTTATTAGAGTGTTCCAATTAGCTATTCATATTTCTTGTTCTAGTTATAAGCTTGTGTTTGCCAATATTGTATACCCCTAAACTTTGAATAATAATTGAAAATTATGGAAGAAATGATGAGGATGATGAGGAGTTTGGAGGAGAGTTCAAAAGAGGCTGGACTGCGTGTAGCAGCCATTATGAAAGAAAATACTGAGGCTTTGGAAAGGAAACTTAAAGAAAATTCTGATAAACTTAAAGAAAGTTTAAACGATAAACTTAAGGAGAATTCTGATTCTTTAGAAAATAAACTTAAAGAAAATGTATACGATAAACTTAAAGAAAATTCTGATTCTTTAGAAAGCAGGTTAAAAGATAACTTGAAAGAAAGTTTAGATGAAAAACTTAAAGAAAATTCTGATTCTTTAGAAAATAAACTTAAAGAAAGTTTAAATGATAAACTTAAAGAAAGTTCTGATTCTTTAAAAGGTAACTTGAAAGAAAATTTAAATAGTAAATTTAATTCAATGGAAAGTAAATTTAAAGAGAATTCCGAAATTTTGAAAATGACACTTGAGAGTAAAATGAATAAATTATGCGAAAAAACACATGAGCTCGAAACTTCATTAGCTACTAACGCAAGTTTAATGGACGATAAATTTCGCGATGCCGATCTTCGGTCCCAAAGCTTAGCTGATAGGATAGAACATGGTCTTAGGAAAGTTGGTGAAGACATGATCAACCTAGAAGTCAGAGTGAAGAAGGAGATTAATGAGATGGGAATTCTAGTTGTTCAACGGTTGACAGAACAATTCAAAGAACTTGTAATGGGAGAAATAAGAGAAGGTGTGATTAATGAATTGCAAACTGAAATTAAAACCACAGTTGTCAATGAAATTAAAGACACACTCAAGCTGGAGAATCAAGAGGGAATCAAGGAGATTAGGGAATCTTTGTCATCCCATATTCAAGTAATTGCCAAAGATATCCAAGCAACTCAGAAGGAGGGGCGTGGTGGCTCAGCGGTCTAGCTGTATGCCTCTCACCAAGGCGATCCGGGTTCGATTCCCGGTCAATGCATGTGAGATTTTCGATGTGAAATGCCATGTCCTGTGGTTCGGATTCCACGTAAAAAGGAGGTCCCGTGGCTCATAATCACAATATTCACGGTCACGTAAAACTACAATCTTCCTTCCTTTCCTTCAACTCAGAAGGACATATCAGATATGACAGGGTCATTGAAAAGTCATGAGGCTGTTATGAACCAGATATCCATTGATGTTAAGGAGAATTGTAAAGAAACTGAAGCAATTAAGAAAATTGCAGAAGAAAACCAGAAGGAACTTGAGGCTATGAAAACTCAAATCAAGGACGAGGAACAGTCTGACCATCTGTTGAAAATGCCAAGTTTAAGGGGAAAGGAACAGATACAAATAAATCTAGGAGCAGCTAGAGAAACGGATAGTCAAAGACAGGATGAGGTCAGGACAGTATTTCAATCCAACCCCATAACTGTATTTAAGAATGTAGAAGATAAGCCTCCTAAATTTTCAGGGCGAGATTCTGTGACACCCGTGGAATTTTTGAGAGAAGCAGGGGATTACCTGAAAGATTCCAAGATCCCTAAAGAAAGACAGATCCGAGTTATAGGGAAGTTTTTGGAAGGTCCTGCACTTCTTTGGTTTAGAGCTTTTAGATCCACTCTAACCACTTTTGAGGAGTTTTCTCGTGGGTTATTAACAAAGTTTTGGTCCCCGGAAACCCAACAGCAAGTCAGAGCAGAGTTATATTCGAAGAGATTCTCGACGTCACAACCTACTCGATACTCAACGTACTTTTCTGGGCAGCTTTCTAAACTTCAACATTTCGATCCGCCGATGCCAGATAACGAATTGATTACTGCATTGATACGTCAGTTTCCAGCAGACGTCCAAAGGACTTTGATCGCTGCTGATATCTATAATATGGAGCAATTTGACGAAGTATTACAGAAGCTGGATCATACGAACGCTCATTTCTTCCATCAGAAGGGAGGAAAGAATAACAACGCTGTGTACGCTGTTATGGCCGATAGTTATTCTCAAACACCTCGAAAGATTCGAGAGGGGCGAGAAGAGAAAACGCCGAGGGAAGATTCAAATAAGAGAGGATGGAATCAGTACAGTAACAGATACAGTTACAAGCCTTATGCGAGACCGGATGGTGGAAATCGATACAATACTCGATGGAGAAGGCCACGGGATAATCAAGGAAGGTACCAGGAAAGAAGATACTATGGTAGAAACAACTACAATAACAGAGGGAATGTGGATACTCGTCAGTCCAATGAAGAGTTCAACAAGGAGACGAGGAAAAACTTCGAAGCAAGACACCAAGATAACTTGCAGTTTTTGGAGCAGAGGCCCAATGAACCAGGTCCATCGGGAACACAACAATCCCGGGGGAATGGTAACGAGAAAAAAAAACTTCGAATTCACAGTAGAAGATAGAATTTTGAACACTTTCACTTCCAGAATTATTAAATGGCAAGCAGAGGATGATGACTTAATTCAACAGAATGACGAACGGAAAGAAATGGGTACAAGAATTAGAATGCCAATCATATCATGCGAAGTATTCGGTATGCCTGTCGATACTTTGATTGATACTGGGGCTATGCTTTGTCTTGTGAGTGAAAAGCTTTATATTCTGTGGAAGCTCAAAGAGAATTTAGAGGAAATTCCAGTATCAGGAATTAAGATCCAAGGAATAATACCCAACAAAATATCTCTGTGTAAAACACAATTATACTTATGTATTACGATTGGAGGACATGATTTCCGACATGTGTTTGTAGTAATGAAGGACATGGCTTTTGACATGATATTGGGAGCAGATTTAATTCAGAAATATCAAGCAGTGATAGACATGAAGACAGAGACGATCAAATTCAAGAATACCGAAGAGATTAACTTCGAGGGAAAAGAAGAGGAAGACATCGAGGGAGATGCTCAATGGTCTCTGATTTTTCATGAAACTGAAGGAAGAGAAGTCTACACTGAGAAGGAGTCCCCAGAGCTAGGGAAAATTTTGGAAGAGTATCACGATATTTTTGATATTAAGCCTGGTGAAATTAAGGATTTTGAATATCGTATTCGTGTAAATGATGATGCACCTTTTCATGCTAAATTGTATCCGGTTGCGGAAAAGCATCGAGAGAGGGTAAAAGTGCTTATCAAGGAGATGGAAAGCAACAATGTGATTGAAAGTACACTACATCTTATGTCAATCCATTAGCAGTAGTGTCTAAACAAGATGGAAGTCTGAGACTATGTTTAGACGCGCGAAATTTGAATTCAAGATTACTGTTAGAGTATGACAGACCACCAATCATTAGGGAACTGTTAAGGAAATTCCAAGGCAAGGTCTGGTTCTCTAATATTGATCTCACTTCGTCCTACCATCACATTAGGCTTAGTGAAGATTCAAGGAAGTTTACAGGATTTATGTTTGACCAGTAGACATATGTATTCCGCCGTCTACCATTTGGAGTCAAAACATCTGGATCAGTTTTGATCAGAGCACTGGAAAAAAATTTGAGTCCTGAAGTAAAAGAGATAGCAATTCGTTATATAGATGATATCTTAATTGCATCCGAGACTAAAGAGGAACATTTGTTACATCTTCAGATGTTATTCGCAGATTTGAGAAAAGCGAATTTTAAAGTAAACCTTCGAAAATGTCAGTTCTTTCGAAAGGAAATAAAATTTTTGGGTCACATTTTGGATGGAGAAGGATACCGTCCCAATGAGACGAAGATAGAGGCAATTGCAAATTTCCCTAGACCTACGAGAGTGAAGAATGTCCGCAGTTTTCTCGGGACATGCCAATTCTTTGCAGGGCATTGTCCAAACTTCACCAAGACGGTAGCGCCATTGCAGGAATTATTAAAGAAAGGAAACAAATGGAAATGGGATGAAGATTGTGAACAATCATTTCAAGATGCCAAGAGGTTATTGGTAAACAGCGTGAAATTGGAGTATCCTGACTTTACCAAGAATTTCATCATTGAATCTGATGCATCCACCGTAGGGATTGGAGCTATTCTTCTTCAAGAAGATGATCACAAGAGACATTACCTGGCGTTCATTAGCAGGAAACTTCGTCCATCAGAAAGGAATTATTACACCACAGAGTTAGAAGCACTTGCTGTAATATTCGCGTTGGAGTCGTGGAAGAAAATGTTAATTGGACATTCAGTAATTGTGAGGACTGATCACCACGCATTGGAGTTTATCTTGAGAACAAACTTTGCCAGTGATAGGATAACTAGATGGTCACTTTTTATTCAACAATTCAACCTAGTTATTGAACACACTCCTGGAAAGTTGAACGTGGGAGCTGATTTATTGAGTAGAGCAGTGGAGTCTACATCTAAGGTTTTTCAAGTTAACCTGACGCAGGAAGATGAAGATACCTTGAGAAGGTTAAGATTGTTGCATTTATCCCAGAGGAGAGACCGACGTCTTAGAAACATTTTTCGTTTTCTACAGGGAGACATGGATCCAAATGATGATGATTTTGTGGAAACTGAAAGAATTTCAAGAGATTTTATGATGTTAGATGGTTTAATCTACAAGTTTGCAGATCCCGACCATACGAAGCTGAGAGTAGTGATACCTCCACGAATGCAAAAACCCATTATCTGGATGGCACATCGAATCGCAGGTCATGCTGGAGTAGATAAGACGGTCAACATGATTCAAGAGAAATTTTCGTGGGAGCGAATGCGACCAACTGTCAGGAACACTATTCGAGAATGCGACTTATGCCAAAGGAATAAACATAATTCCAGATTATTGAGAGAATTACCAAGGCCTATTATTCCTTCTAAGCCTTGCGAAATCTTCGCGACTGATTTATATGGTCCTCTCCCAAAGTCTAAAAGAGGTAACCGATATATTCTGGTGACCATGGATGTTTTCAGCAAATTCACTATGTTGCATCCAATTCAGAAGGCAAACGCAAAATATTGTGCGAAGAGAATTAGAGACAGCGTATTTCCGGAAGCAGGCAAACCGGAATTCCTTTTATCAGATCGTGGACTTCAATTTACATCTTTAGAATTTCGAACCATCATGAATAATCTTGGGATTAGACAATTGTTTTGTTCTATTAGACATCTAGAGAGCAATCCAGCAGAACGCGTGATGGCTGAAATAGCAAAATTTTGCCGCCTCTATTGTCCAAATGAGCATTGGAAATGGATGGATGTTCTCTCTTTAGCATCCGAATCCATCAACTCTACAATTCATGAGAGTACTGGACAGATTCCCATGTTGCTTCATCATGGAATTAAACCAACAAGATTATGGGATCGAATCATCTCTATTCCACCTGAGATTGAACCAAGTCGTCAGATGAGGGAAACTCTAGCTTTAGACATGTTGAGGAGCCAAGCTGAGAAAAGAGAGCGCAGAGTGAGAGGAAAGCGTTTTCGCAGACCCTTGCGCGTAGGAACTCTTGTTTTAGTGAAAAGACCTACACCATCTGACGTGCAAAATCAAGTGTACTCGAAGTTTGCAAGCCTTTACGCTGGACCCTATCGTATTGTGGAAGTAAACAACAATGGAAGCTATGAAGTCGCCAATACACGAACTGGTAACATCGTGGGAACTTATAATGCATCGAATTTGAAGATTTATTATTCAAGAACCAGATAATTTAATGTGCAGATAGGAAAAATAAAAAAAAATCAATTTTTATTTTTTGCTAGGTGTGGGGTGGATGTGCCCAACTCTAGGAATGGGTATCCCAAGATTCAGACACCTAGATATCAAGGGAAAGGCTACAGCCGCTTTTGAAAGTTGAGATATTTGAATATCGCGCTAAGTTGCTTCTCGAAGCAATTGGAAAGAATTTACCGATACTTGCATGTCAAGTGACGTAGCGAGTAATAGCAGAGGTCGAGGCTATTTATTGATTAAATAGTTAACCATGGAGTAGAGACTTTAGACATGGATCAGATTACTGGCACGGCCAAATGAAAGAGAATGCAATTAGTATCAAGTAAATCGGACCAGGGATACCAGAGATATGAGGATTTCCAGATATCAGCTGATGACGCGTGACACTGGCAGTTTTGAATAAAAGCCGGCCGGCCGAGGCATCGATAGCTCATTCCAACACAAGCACTTTCCGAGCAAGTTGCTGCTACGCTGAGCCAAGGCACATGGTTGCCGGATCTACGCAGAAGTAATTTTCAAAGTTGTGATAGTCACAAAAGTGCTGCGCTACGAGGTGGAACTTAGTAAGTTTCCGGCGAGGAGAATCACTGAGGTGATTGCATTTTTTTTCTACAGACATTAGTGGAAATATTTATGTTTCTACATGGACATATGCTAGACTTTGTCTAGAATTAGTACTTTGTCACAGTCCAGTAATAACCTAATACTTGGATGTTTAAGTCCATTTCAGTCAGTTATCATATTGGTAACTTGTTAACCACTTCGATCTATCAGTACACTGAAGACCAGTCTATCACGGTGGTGTTCATTAGTCTACGCAAGGGAAACTACAGGTTGCTTAGCGCATGGTAGATGGCGAGAAGCCATGCCCAGGGAATGATCTTCAGAACAGCCGTTGATTGGTTAGACTGTCAGTGTCTTCTTGTATTGATAAGATTACCGTGAGTTATGTTACAACTGACATATCTAAGAATAGATCACTTAGATCTGACCCCATTTAAACAAACTGTTATGGCTTTGATAGAAGCCCATATTAAAATGGAACAACAGTTAATTCAAACGTCAAGAGATACTACCACTATGTCTGACTAGACGGATTGTGGGTATATAATGGCGGCCGATACAAGGATTATACGTGCTTGTCCGATAGGGCATGTCTATGGATAAATCTGGTACAGACCAGGTTTACTACGCTTCAAGACCATCAAGAAATGTAAGCCACATTTGAATTATATTATGCCTAGCTTATTGGAACAAACTATTTTTCGGCAGATGACCAACACATTTATTTATTTTTCTTCGTATTTAAATCTTGCAATGATTTACGCAAGACATATTAGAGTTATTCTGAGTATTTTCAGCACTCAGAACAGTTTAGGATCGATGACCGAGCATTTCGAGCATTTATTTGAATATTTCATATTTTTGGGACATCACGGTAATCAGCCGATGTAACTGTAAAAGTTAATAATTATGTTTGTTGAGGAATGGATATTTTTTCCATATTCGAAGGTTCGAACATGTGGATTCTCACATAATGAGATGATAATTAAACATATTTAAAATAATATAACTAATAATAATAATAATAATAATCCACTAATAATAATAATAACAATTTTCATAATTTTTCTAAATAATTCTTGGATATTATATTTTATAATAATCATATGTATTGAGAAAGAGCCTATGAAGTAGTTTAATCATTTCTAGTTTGGAACAGGAGATTTTCCGAAGGAGAGTGGTTAGCGCAAGCCCGCATTCAACCAACATTTCAGTTCTGGTTGAACAGTTGATATTTGCAATGAGCAAAGTATATTTTTCAGATAACACGGAGAGGCATGAAACGGGAAGCAAATGATATTTGTAGCAAATAGGATATTTTTGTATTTATATAAAATCATGACGTAAATACACTCGAAAGTGAAATAAAGATTTTCATAAGTATGGTAAATTCACGGGTTGAACTGAATGGTAAAATAAAATAAAATTGTAAGTTTATTAAACTTCCAGTGTTGATAACAAGCAGAGGCTTGATTTATTGTATAAATTTTGGGAAGAAAATTTATATGTGTGGAGTAGTTGAAATGCCATTCCCAGGTGCGCATGTTTAAGTCGCAGGAATGAGGAGTTTTTTTCGAGCATCAATCAAATAGCAGGTTCGATGGCTCAGGTTTATAGAAGGAGTATTGGAACTACACATTTCGTCGTATGAATGACCCGAAGGTTATTTCTTAGAAACCATCAGTTCTTATTTCAACCTTGTTTAGGAATTCCATTTAGACTTTGATTTTGCTAGAACCCGGATTTGTCATGATAGTAGTTTATTCTTCTTAAGAGGAAGACCTTTGCCGTTGTTGTTGTAATATTGTGTTCTACTAAGAACAAAGTTCCAACTGGTTCCGCCTCGTCAATACTGTTTATTAAAATGTCGTGATACAATCACCTGTCTTTTAACACATCACATGGTACATGTTTCAACGTCTAACACGTATTGACGTCTTCATCAGCCTAAAAAATTGTGCAGCACTTAAAACATTCCCTTTATCTACTGGGTGTAGTTAAAAATTGTACATAAAATCACACATGGATCACTGTAACACATTAAAAGTTGTTAAAACATTTTCTTATGTTAAAAGCTTAATAAAAATCCGCAGCCGGGCTTGGCAGTCTTTCTTGGCTTATATCTAATGTTGGCTTCCAAAAGCCCAAGCAAGGGGTGACCATTCCCAACTGGAAAAAATGAAACTGTGTATGAGAGAAAGAAGTAGTAGATAAAATAAATCTTTAAAAAAACCCTAAATGTTATATAAAGACTTACGATGTAATGCGGCAATGAGCTAACAGGGCCGTGCTGAGTCGGACGGAGACAGTGCTGTACTGATACGGTGTGTCAACATGGAAGCAACAAGCAAGACAATAGGGGCGGAAGAGGAGAGGGGTGAGAGCTCGGGAGTGTTTTGGTTAGGAGTGGGGAAGGGGGGGGGGGGTATGGAGTAAGTTTAGGGGAAGGTAACATGGATCAACGGTTGTGGATTTAGTTTCTATGGTGGTTTATATTTTGTTTTGTAATGGATTAACGTTTCATAGAGTACGTTGTTTTCGAAATGAATCTCATTAAGATTCGTTAGGGGGGCGGTCTTTGGGCTAAATCGATTTCAATTTCTTCTAAGATGTTCATTGTAGTTCCTTTATTTGCTCGATGTAAGATTCTCATATCGTTGTTAATGTCTGTGAACTCATGTTTGGTATCTTTCGTATGATTTGCCATGGCGGAAAATTTATTGTATTTAATGGCATTGAAATGATCCCCATATCTTGTTATCAATGCTCTACCTGTTTGTCCACAATAATTAGCGTCGCATTTAGCACATTTCAACATATAAACACCTGATTTACTGAATTTGTTCGTATGGTTCAATTTATTAGTATTGAATAAAATATTATTGTTTGTGTTGGAAGTTCTATATGCTATTCTTAGTCCACACTTTTTGAAAATGTTTGAAATACTATAAGTTTTGGTGCTGAAATACGTGAAAGTCGCGTATTTGGGCTGCTCTTTTTGTTCCGGCGTTAGGCGGGTGACCGGTTTGTTTTTAAGCTTACTGATAATATTGTTGACAAACAGGGATGTGAATCCGTTTACCTTGGCAATCTGTTTAATGATTTTTATTTCTTCATTTAGATCTGTTTTGCTTAAAGGAAGGGAAAAGGCTCTGCTGATCATACTATAAAAGGCGGCTTTCTTTTGACTGCCCGGGTGGTTAGAGTCTTTTCTTATTGTCGTGTGGGTCTGGGTTGGCTTTCTAAAAACTTTATAGGTTAACCTGTTATTATTTAAACAAACTGTAGTGTCAAGGAAGTTGATTTTACTGTT
This sequence comes from Meconema thalassinum, assembly GCA_946902985.2. NCBI lineage: Eukaryota > Metazoa > Arthropoda > Insecta > Orthoptera > Tettigoniidae > Meconema > Meconema thalassinum. The sequence goes on from OX336389.2 coordinate 144,453,952, forward strand.
TACGGCTGATTCAGAGGTGAATTGTATGCTTTTATCCAAACCGTTTAATTTTTGCACGAGTCCTTCTATATTTAAAATAGTATCATCGATTATTACAAACACGTCATCCACGTATCTACCCCAGTAATGTATACCGTCAATTTTGCCTACTATTTCTTCGTGTTCCAGATGGTCAAGATATATGTTAGCTACTAAACCAGATAGCGGAGATCCCATTGAGAGTCCTTCTTTTTGTTTATTGATCCTATCGTTAAAAGTGAAAAAATTATTTGTGAGTGTGAATTCTAATAGCGTCATGAATTCGTTAATTTCTACTTTTGACAATATACTGTTGTTAGACAAATTTTGTTTAATGACCTTGAGCGATGGTGCAATTGGGATGTTTCTGTACATATTTTTCACGTCTACGCTATGCATGGAGTGTTTGCTCATTAAGGTAAGTTTCATGGTTTCTTCGCAGAAATTGAGTGTGTTTTTCAGGGATTTATTTGCTTTAAAAATGTAATGTCTTTCAAGGAACTGCTGACAAAATTTGGCGGTTCTGTAAAGGGGACTGTTTCTGAAATTAATGACAGGTCTTATTGGAATTCCTTCTTTATGAATTTTGGGGAGCGCTTTCAAAGTTGGTAATCCCGGGTTCATATTGGTTAACTTACTAGTTTGTTTTTCATTGATAATAAACATGGAGGTTTTCAAAATATTTTTCAATTTTCTCTGTATAGATTGGGTGGGGTCTTTCTTAACCTCTTCAAAGCTCGAGCTGCTGAGGAAATTGTGTGTGTTGTTGACATATACCTCCTTATCTATCAGCACGACCGTGTTACCCTTATCTGCTTTAGTAACAATTACATCGCTATTATTTATTTTCTCTTTCAATTCTTTAAGTTTATTTAAATTCGAATTTTTGTTGTTTTTTGTGTTAGTGTTAACTATTTTTTGAATTTCTTTGTTAGTCGTGTATCTGACTTCTTTTTGTTTATCAAGAGGAAGCCTACGTATGGCTGTTTCTGCTTCCACTACTAAAGTGGTTAGCGTTCTGTCATTGAGGTTACATTCCCAGTTGTATTTGGGCCCCTTGCCTAGAATTTCGAGTTCATTATCGTCAAATGGAACACTTGATAAGTTTTTGACAGGTGGAGAAAATTGCACTGGGGTAAACAGCCTATTGTTAACTTGTTCATTCGCATCCCTGACTTTATTGAATTTATTTTGTAGGTTTCTGAATTTATTTTCTAGCGACTGTACTTTCCTATTGATTTTCGTAAATAAGATTTGATTTACAGTAAATGAATATCTATCCCAGTCCTTCTTACTGGATAGATTTGAAGCTTCTAGGTGTGCACGATAAAGTTTGTTATTAAGATTGTTCTTCCTGATATAAAGAAATTTAATTTCTCTTTGGAAAACTCTACTATTAATTATCCTCTGTGTTCTGGCTTCATATTTATTTAATGGGCCCTTTTTCTGGTAAGATTTAAAATGTGACGGAGTTATGTTATGTTCTCTGCATTTCTTTAAAAAGGCGATGTCCTTGACAGTGCTGGCCAATTTAATTTTCAGATCTTTATATTTATAACGCGCCTTTTTAGCGCAGTTAGCTTGGCCTGCTTCATAATCTTTTTGACTCTGAGAGTCGCACATTTTTTCCCGTATTGACTGAAATATACTAAGAACAAAGTTCCAACTGGTTCCGCCTCGTCAATACTGTTTATTAAAATGTCGTGGTACAATCACCTGTCTTTTAACACATCACATGGTACATGTTTCAACGTCTAACACGTATTGACGTCTTCATCAGCCTAAAAAATTGTGCAGCACTTAAAACATTCCCTTTATCTACTGGGTGTAGTTAAAAATTGTACATAAAATCACACATGGATCACTGTAACACATTAAAAGTTGTTAAAACATTTTCTTATGTTAAAAGCTTAATAAAAATCCGCAGCCGGGCTTGGCAGTCTTTCTTGGCTTATATCTAATGTTGGCTTCCAAAAGCCCAAGCAAGGGGTGACCATTCCCAACTGGAAAGAAATGAAACTGTGTGTGAGAGAAAGAAGTAGTAGATAAAATAATACTTTAAAAAACCCTAAATGTTATATAAAGACTTACGATGTAATGCGGCAATGAGCTAACAGGGCCGTGTTGAGTCGGACGGAGACAGTGCTGTACTGAAACGGTGTGTCAACATGGAAGCAACAAGCAAGACAATAGGGGCGGAAGAGGAGAGGGGTGAGAGCTCGGGAGTGTTTTGGTTAGGAGTGGGGAAGGGGGGGGGGGGGGGGGTATGGAGTAAGTTTAGGGGAAGGTAACATGGATCAACGGTTGTGGATTTAGTTTCTATGGTGGTTTATATTTTGTTTTGTAATGGATTAACGTTTCATAGAGTACGTTGTTTTCGAAATGAATCTTATTAAGATTCGTTAGGGGGGCGGTCTTTTGGGCTAAATCGATTTCAATTTCTTCTAAGATGTTCATTGTAGTTCCTTTATTTGATCGATGTAAGATTCTCATATCGTTGTTAATGTCTGTGAACTCATGTTTGGTATCTTTCATATGATTTGCCATGGCGGAAAATTTATTGTATTTAATGGCATTGAAATGCTCCCCATATCTTGTTATCAATGCTCTACCTGTTTGTCCACAATAATTAGCGTCGCATTTAGCACATTTCAACATATAAACACCTGCTTTACTGAATTTGTTCGTATGGTTCAATTTATTAGTATTGAATAAAATATTATTGTTTGTGTTGGAAGTTCTATATGCTATTCTTAGTCCACACTTTTTGAAAATGTTTGAAATACTATAAGTTTTGGTGCTGAAATACGTGAAAGTCGCGTATTTGGGCTGCTCTTTTTGTTCCGGCGTTAGGCGGGTGACCGGTTTGTTTTTAAGCTTACTGATAATATTGTTGACAAACAGGGATGTGAATCCGTTTACCTTGGCAATCTGTTTAATGATTTTTATTTCTTCATTTAGATCTGTTTTGTTTAAAGGAAGGGAAAAGGCTCTGCTGATCATACTATAAAAGGCGGCTTTCTTTTGACTGCCCGGGTGGTTAGAGTCTTTTCTTATTGTCGTGTGGGTCTGGGTTGGCTTTCTAAAAACTTTATAGGTTAACCTGTTATTATTTAAACAAACTGTAGTGTCAAGGAAGTTGATTTTACTGTTTACGGCTGATTCAGAGGTGAATTGTATGCTTTTATCCAAACCGTTTAATTTTTGCACGAGTCCTTCTATATTTAAAATAGTATCATCGATTATTACAAACACGTCATCCACGTATCTACCCCAGTAATGTATACCGTCAATTTTGCCTACTATTTCTTCGTGTTCCAGATGGTCAAGATATATGTTAGCTACTAAACCAGATAGCGGAGATCCCATTGAGAGTCCTTCTTTTTGTTTATAGATCCTATTGTTAAAAGTGAAAAAAATATTTGTGAGTGTGAATTCTAATAGCGTCATGAATTCGTTAATTTCTACTTTTGACAATATACTGTTGTTAGACAAATTTTGTTTAATGACCTTGAGCGATGGTGCAATTGGGATGTTTGTGTACATATTTTTCACGTCTACGCTATGCATGGAGTGTTTGCTCATTAAGGTAAGTTTCATGGTTTCTTCGCAGAAATTGAGTGTGTTTTTCAGGGATTTATTTGCTTTAAAAATGTAATGTCTTTCAAGGAACTGCTGACAAAATTTGGCGGTTCTGTAAAGGGGACTGTTTCTGAAATTAATGACAGGTCTTATTGGAATTCCTTCTTTATGAATTTTGGGGAGCGCTTTCAAAGTTGGTAATCCCGGGTTCATATTGGTTAACTTACTAGTTTGTTTTTCATTGATAATAAACATGGAGGTTTTCAAAATATTTTTCAATTTTCTCTGTATAGATTGGGTGGGGTCTTTCTTAACCTCTTCAAAGCTCGAGCTGCTGAGGAAATTGTGTGTGTTGTTGACATATACCTCCTTATCTATCAGCACGACCGTGTTACCCTTATCTGCTTTAGTAACAATTACATCGCTATTATTTATTTTCTCTATCAATTCTTTAAGTTTATTTAAATTCGAATTTTTGTTGTTTTTTGTGTTAGTGTTAACTATTTTTTGAATTTCTTTGTTAGTCGTGTATCTGACTTCTTTTTGTTTATCAAGAGGAAGCCTACGTATGGCTGTTTCTGCTTCCACTACTAAAGTGGTTAGCGTTCTGTCATTGAGGTTACATTCCCAGTTGTATTTGGGCCCCTTGCCTAGAATTTCGAGTTCATTATCGTCAAATGGAACACTTGATAAGTTTTTGACAGGTGGAGAAAATTGCACTGGGGTAAACAGCCTATTGTTAACTTGTTCATTCGCATCCCTGACTTTATTGAATTTATTTTGTAGGTTTCTGAATTTATTTTCTAGCGACTGTACTTTCCTATTGATTTTCGTAAATAAGATTTGATTTACAGTAAATGAATATCTATCCCAGTCCTTCTTACTGGATAGATTTGAAGCTTCTAGGTGTGCACGATAAAGTTTGTTATTAAGATTGTTCTTCCTGATATAAAGAAATTTAATTTCTCTTTGGAAAACTCTACTATTAATTATCCTCTGTGTTCTGGCTTCATATTTATTTAATGGGCCCTTTTTCTGGTAAGATTTAAAATGTGACGGAGTTATGTTATGTTCTCTGCATTTCTTTAAAAAGGCGATGTCCTTGACAGTGCTGGCCAATTTAATTTTCAGATCTTTATATTTATAACGCGCCTTTTTAGCGCAGTTAGCTTGGCCTGCTTCATAATCTTTTTGACTCTGAGAGTCGCACATTTTTTCCCGTATTGACTGAAATATACTAAGAACAAAGTTCCAACTGGTTCCGCCTCGTCAATACTGTTTATTAAAATGTCGTGGTACAATCACCTGTCTTTTAACACATCACATGGTACATGTTTCAACGTCTAACACGTATTGACGTCTTCATCAGCCTAAAAAATTGTGCAGCACTTAAAACATTCCCTTTATCTACTGGGTGTAGTTAAAAATTGTACATAAAATCACACATGGATCAATGTAACACATTAAAAGTTGTTAAAACATTTTCTTATGTTAAAAGCTTAATAAAAATCCGCAGCCGGGCTTGGCAGTCTTTCTTGGCTTATATCTAATGTTGGCTTCCAAAAGCCCAAGCAAGGGGTGACCATTCCCAACTGGAAAGAAATGAAACTGTGTATGAGAGAAAGAAGTAGTAGATAAAATAATACTTTAAAAAACCCTAAATGTTATATAAAGACTTACGATGTAATGCGGCAATGAGCTAACAGGGCCGTGTTGAGTCGGACGGAGACAGTGCTGTACTGAAACGGTGTGTCAACATGGAAGCAACAAGCAAGACAATAGGGGCGGAAGAGGAGAGGGGTGAGAGCTCGGGAGTGTTTTGGTTAGGAGTGGGGAAGGGGGGGGGGGGGTATGGAGTAAGTTTAGGGGAAGGTAACATGGATCAACGGTTGTGGATTTAGTTTCTATGGTGGTTTATATTTTGTTTTGTAATGGATTAACGTTTCATAGAGTACGTTGTTTTCGAAATGAATCTTATTAAGATTCGTTAGGGGGGCGGTCTTTTGGGCTAAATCGATTTCAATTTCTTCTAAGATGTTCATTGTAGTTCCTTTATTTGATCGATGTAAGATTCTCATATCGTTGTTAATGTCTGTGAACTCATGTTTGGTATCTTTCATATGATTTGCCATGGCGGAAAATTTATTGTATTTAATGGCATTGAAATGCTCCCCATATCTTGTTATCAATGCTCTACCTGTTTGTCCACAATAATTAGCGTCGCATTTAGCACATTTCAACATATAAACACCTGCTTTACTGAATTTGTTCGTATGGTTCAATTTATTAGTATTGAATAAAATATTATTGTTTGTGTTGGAAGTTCTATATGCTATTCTTAGTCCACACTTTTTGAAAATGTTTGAAATACTATAAGTTTTGGTGCTGAAATACGTGAAAGTCGCGTATTTGGGCTGCTCTTTTTGTTCCGGCGTTAGGCGGGTGACCGGTTTGTTTTTAAGCTTACTGATAATATTGTTGACAAACAGGGATGTGAATCCGTTTACCTTGGCAATCTGTTTAATGATTTTTATTTCTTCATTTAGATCTGTTTTGTTTAAAGGAAGGGAAAAGGCTCTGCTGATCATACTATAAAAGGCGGCTTTCTTTTGACTGCCCGGGTGGTTAGAGTCTTTTCTTATTGTCGTGTGGGTCTGGGTTGGCTTTCTAAAAACTTTATAGGTTAACCTGTTATTATTTAAACAAACTGTAGTGTCAAGGAAGTTGATTTTACTGTTTACGGCTGATTCAGAGGTGAATTGTATGCTTTTATCCAAACCGTTTAATTTTTGCACGAGTCCTTCTATATTTAAAATAGTATCATCGATTATTACAAACACGTCATCCACGTATCTACCCCAGTAATGTATACCGTCAATTTTGCCTACTATTTCTTCGTGTTCCAGATGGTCAAGATATATGTTAGCTACTAAACCAGATAGCGGAGATCCCATTGAGAGTCCTTCTTTTTGTTTATAGATCCTATTGTTAAAAGTGAAAAAAATATTTGTGAGTGTGAATTCTAATAGCGTCATGAATTCGTTAATTTCTACTTTTGACAATATACTGTTGTTAGACAAATTTTGTTTAATGACCTTGAGCGATGGTGCAATTGGGATGTTTGTGTACATATTTTTCACGTCTACGCTATGCATGGAGTGTTTGCTCATTAAGGTAAGTTTCATGGTTTCTTCGCAGAAATTGAGTGTGTTTTTCAGGGATTTATTTGCTTTAAAAATGTAATGTCTTTCAAGGAACTGCTGACAAAATTTGGCGGTTCTGTAAAGGGGACTGTTTCTGAAATTAATGACAGGTCTTATTGGAATTCCTTCTTTATGAATTTTGGGGAGCGCTTTCAAAGTTGGTAATCCCGGGTTCATATTGGTTAACTTACTAGTTTGTTTTTCATTGATAATAAACATGGAGGTTTTCAAAATATTTTTCAATTTTCTCTGTATAGATTGGGTGGGGTCTTTCTTAACCTCTTCAAAGCTCGAGCTGCTGAGGAAATTGTGTGTGTTGTTGACATATACCTCCTTATCTATCAGCACGACCGTGTTACCCTTATCTGCTTTAGTAACAATTACATCGCTATTATTTATTTTCTCTATCAATTCTTTAAGTTTATTTAAATTCGAATTTTTGTTGTTTTTTGTGTTAGTGTTAACTATTTTTTGAATTTCTTTGTTAGTCGTGTATCTGACTTCTTTTTGTTTATCAAGAGGAAGCCTACGTATGGCTGTTTCTGCTTCCACTACTAAAGTGGTTAGCGTTCTGTCATTGAGGTTACATTCCCAGTTGTATTTGGGCCCCTTGCCTAGAATTTCGAGTTCATTATCGTCAAATGGAACACTTGATAAGTTTTTGACAGGTGGAGAAAATTGCACTGGGGTAAACAGCCTATTGTTAACTTGTTCATTCGCATCCCTGACTTTATTGAATTTATTTTGTAGGTTTCTGAATTTATTTTCTAGCGACTGTACTTTCCTATTGATTTTCGTAAATAAGATTTGATTTACAGTAAATGAATATCTATCCCAGTCCTTCTTACTGGATAGATTTGAAGCTTCTAGGTGTGCACGATAAAGTTTGTTATTAAGATTGTTCTTCCTGATATAAAGAAATTTAATTTCTCTTTGGAAAACTCTACTATTAATTATCCTCTGTGTTCTGGCTTCATATTTATTTAATGGGCCCTTTTTCTGGTAAGATTTAAAATGTGACGGAGTTATGTTATGTTCTCTGCATTTCTTTAAAAAGGCGATGTCCTTGACAGTGCTGGCCAATTTAATTTTCAGATCTTTATATTTATAACGCGCCTTTTTAGCGCAGTTAGCTTGGCCTGCTTCATAATCTTTTTGACTCTGAGAGTCGCACATTTTTTCCCGTATTGACTGAAATATACTAAGAACAAAGTTCCAACTGGTTCCGCCTCGTCAATACTGTTTATTAAAATGTCGTGATACAATCACCTGTCTTTTAACACATCACATGGTACATGTTTCAACGTCTAACACGTATTGACGTCTTCATCAGCCTAAAAAATTGTGCAGCACTTAAAACATTCCCTTTATCTACTGGGTGTAGTTAAAAATTGTACATAAAATCACACATGGATCACTGTAACACATTAAAAGTTGTTAAAACATTTTCTTATGTTAAAAGCTTAATAAAAATCCGCAGCCGGGCTTGGCAGTCTTTCTTGGCTTATATCTAATGTTGGCTTCCAAAAGCCCAAGCAAGGGGTGACCATTCCCAACTGGAAAGAAATGAAACTGTGTATGAGAGAAAGAAGTAGTAGATAAAATAATACTTTAAAAAACCCTAAATGTTATATAAAGACTTACGATGTAATGCGGCAATGAGCTAACAGGGCCGTGCTGAGTCGGACGGAGACAGTGCTGTACTGAAACGGTGTGTCAACATGGAAGCAACAAGCAAGACAATAGGGGCGGAAGAGGAGAGGGGTGAGAGCTCGGGAGTGTTTTGGTTAGGAGTGGGGAAGGGGGGGGGGGGGGGTATGGAGTAAGTTTAGGGGAAGGTAACATGGATCAACGGTTGTGGATTTAGTTTCTATGGTGGTTTATATTTTGTTTTGTAATGGATTAACGTTTCATAGAGTACGTTGTTTTCGAAATGAATCTTATTAAGATTCGTTAGTGGGGCGGTCTTTTGGGCTAAATCGATTTCAATTTCTTCTAAGATGTTCATTGTAGTTCCTTTATTTGCTCGATGTAAGATTCTCATATCGTTGTTAATGTCTGTGAACTCATGTTTGGTATCTTTCATATGATTTGCCATGGCGGAAAATTTATTGTATTTAATGGCATTGAAATGCTCCCCATATCTTGTTATCAATGCTCTACCTGTTTGTCCACAATAATTAGCGTCGCATTTAGCACATTTCAACATATAAACACCTGATTTACTGAATTTGTTCGTATGGTTCAATTTATTAGTATTGAATAAAATATTATTGTTTGTGTTGGAAGTTCTATATGCTATTCTTAGTCCACACTTTTTGAAAATGTTTGAAATACTATACGTTTTGGTGCTGAAATACGTGAAAGTCGCGTATTTGGGCTGCTCTTTTTGTTCCGGCGTTAGGCGGGTGACCGGTTTGTTTTTAAGCTTACTGATAATATTGTTGACAAACAGGGATGTGAATCCGTTTACCTTGGCAATCTGTTTAATGATTTTTATTTCTTCATTTAGATCTGTTTTGCTTAAAGGAAGGGAAAAGGCTCTGCTGATCATACTATAAAAGGCGGCTTTCTTTTGACTGCCCGGGTGGTTAGAGTCTTTTCTTATTGTCGTGTGGGTCTGGGTTGGCTTTCTAAAAACTTTATAGGTTAACCTGTTATTATTTAAACAAACTGTAGTGTCAAGGAAGTTGATTTTACTGTTTACGGCTGATTCAGAGGTGAATTGTATGCTTTTATCCAAACCGTTTAATTATTGCACGAGTCCTTCTATATTTAAAATAGTATCATCGATTATTACAAACACGTCATCCACGTATCTACCCCAGTAATGTATACCGTCAATTTTGCCTACTATTTCTTCGTGTTCCAGATGGTCAAGATATATGTTAGCTACTAAACCAGATAGCGGAGATCCCATTGAGAGTCCTTCTTTTTGTTTATAGATCCTATTGTTAAAAGTGAAAAAATTATTTGTGAGTGTGAATTCTAATAGCGTCATGAATTCGTTAATTTCTACTTTTGACAATATACTGTTGTTAGACAAATTTTGTTTAATGACCTTGAGCGATGGTGCAATTGGGATGTTTGTGTACATATTTTTCACGTCTACGCTATGCATGGAGTGTTTGCTCATTAAGGTAAGTTTCATGGTTTCTTCGCAGAAATTGAGTGTGTTTTTCAGGGATTTATTTGCTTTAAAAATGTAATGTCTTTCAAGGAACTGCTGACAAAATTTGGCGGTTCTGTAAAGGGGACTGTTTCTGAAAAAATGACAGGTCTTATTGGAATTCCTTCTTTATGAATTTTGGGGAGCGCTTTCAAAGTTGGTAATCCCGGGTTCATATTGGTTAACTTACTAGTTTGTTTTTCATTGATAATAAACATGGAGGTTTTCAAAATATTTTTCAATTTTCTCTGTATAGATTGGGTGGGGTCTTTCTTAACCTCTTCAAAGCTCGAGCTGCTGAGGAAATTGTGTGTGTTGTTGACATATACCTCCTTATCTATCAGCACGACCGTGTTACCCTTATCTGCTTTAGTAACAATTACATCGCTATTATTTATTTTCTCTTTCAATTCTTTAAGTTTATTTAAATTCGAATTTTTGTTGTTTTTTGTGTTAGTGTTAACTATTTTTTGAATTTCTTTGTTAGTCGTGTATCTGACTTCTTTTTGTTTATCAAGAGGAAGCCTACGTATGGCTGTTTATGCTTCCACTACTAAAGTGGTTAGCGTTCTGTCATTGAGGTTACATTCCCAGTTGTATTTGGGCCCCTTGCCTAGAATTTCGAGTTCATTATCGTCAAATGGAACACTTGATAAGTTTTTGACAGGTGGAGAAAATTGCACTGGGGTAAACAGCCTATTGTTAACTTGTTCATTCGCATCCCTGACTTTATTGAATTTATTTTGTAGGTTTCTGAATTTATTTTCTAGCGACTGTACTTTCCTATTGATTTTCGTAAATAAGATTTGATTTACAGTAAATGAATATCTATCCCAGTCCTTCTTACTGGATAGATTTGAAGCTTCTAGGTGTGCACGATAAAGTTTGTTATTAAGATTGTTCTTCCTGATATAAAGAAATTTAATTTCTCTTTGGAAAACTCTACTATTAATTATCCTCTGTGTTCTGGCTTCATATTTATTTAATGGGCCCTTTTTCTGGTAAGATTTAAAATGTGACGGAGTTATGTTATGTTCTCTGCATTTCTTTAAAAAGGCGATGTCCTTGACAGTGCTGGCCAATTTAATTTTCAGATCTTTATATTTATAACGCGCCTTTTTAGCGCAGTTAGCTTGGCCTGCTTCATAATCTTTTTGACTCTGAGAGTCGCACATTTTTTCCCGTATTGACTGAAATATACTAAGAACAAAGTTCCAACTGGTTCCGCCTCGTCAATACTGTTTATTAAAATGTCGTGATACAATCACCTGTCTTTTAACACATCACATGGTACATGTTTCAACGTCTAACACGTATTGACGTCTTCATCAGCCTAAAAAATTGTGCAGCACTTAAAACATTCCCTTTATCTACTGGGTGTAGTTAAAAATTGTACATAAAATCACACATGGATCACTGTAACACATTAAAAGTTGTTAAAACATTTTCTTATGTTAAAAGCTTAATAAAAATCCGCAGCCGGGCTTGGCAGTCTTTCTTGGCTTATATCTAATGTTGGCTTCCAAAAGCCCAAGCAAGGGGTGACCATTCCCAACTGGAAAGAAATGAAACTGTGTATGAGAGAAAGAAGTAGTAGATAAAATAATACTTTAAAAAACCCTAAATGTTATATAAAGACTTACGATGTAATGCGGCAATGAGCTAACAGGGCCGTGCTGAGTCGGACGGAGACAGTGCTGTACTGAAACGGTGTGTCAACATGGAAGCAACAAGCAAGACAATAGGGGCGGAAGAGGAGAGGGGTGAGAGCTCGGGAGTGTTTTGGTTAGGAGTGGGGAAGGGGGGGGGGGGGGGTATGGAGTAAGTTTAGGGGAAGGTAACATGGATCAACGGTTGTGGATTTAGTTTCTATGGTGGTTTATATTTTGTTTTGTAATGGATTAACGTTTCATAGAGTACGTTGTTTTCGAAATGAATCTTATTAAGATTCGTTAGTGGGGCGGTCTTTTGGGCTAAATCGATTTCAATTTCTTCTAAGATGTTCATTGTAGTTCCTTTATTTGCTCGATGTAAGATTCTCATATCGTTGTTAATGTCTGTGAACTCATGTTTGGTATCTTTCATATGATTTGCCATGGCGGAAAATTTATTGTATTTAATGGCATTGAAATGCTCCCCATATCTTGTTATCAATGCTCTACCTGTTTGTCCACAATAATTAGCGTCGCATTTAGCACATTTCAACATATAAACACCTGATTTACTGAATTTGTTCGTATGGTTCAATTTATTAGTATTGAATAAAATATTATTGTTTGTGTTGGAAGTTCTATATGCTATTCTTAGTCCACACTTTTTGAAAATGTTTGAAATACTATAAGTTTTGGTGCTGAAATACGTGAAAGTCGCGTATTTGGGCTGCTCTTTTTGTTCCGGCGCTAGGCGGGTGACCGGTTTGTTTTTAAGCTTACTGATAATATTGTTGACAAACAGGGATGTGAATCCGTTTACCTTGGCAATCTGTTTAATGATTTTTATTTCTTCATTTAGATCTGTTTTGCTTAAAGGAAGGGAAAAGGCTCTGCTGATCATACTATAAAAGGCGGCTTTCTTTTGACTGCCCGGGTGGTTAGAGTCTTTTCTTATTGTCGTGTGGGTCTGGGTTGGCTTTCTAAAAACTTTATAGGTTAACCTGTTATTATTTAAACAAACTGTAGTGTCAAGGAAGTTGATTTTACTGTTTACGGCTGATTCAGAGGTGAATTGTATGCTTTTATCCAAACCGTTTAATTTTTGCACGAGTCCTTCTATATTTAAAATAGTATCATCGATTATTACAAACACGTCATCCACGTATCTACCCCAGTAATGTATACCGTCAATTTTGCCTACTATTTCTTCGTGTTCCAGATGGTCAAGATATATGTTAGCTACTAAACCAGATAGCGGAGATCCCATTGAGAGTCCTTCTTTTTGTTTATAGATCCTATTGTTAAAAGTGAAAAAATTATTTGTGAGTGTGAATTCTAATAGCGTCATGAATTCGTTAATTTCTACTTTTGACAATATACTGTTGTTAGACAAATTTTGTTTAATGACCTTGAGCGATGGTGCAATTGGGATGTTTGTGTACATATTTTTCACGTCTACGCTATGCATGGAGTGTTTGCTCATTAAGGTAAGTTTCATGGTTTCTTCGCAGAAATTGAGTGTGTTTTTCAGGGATTTATTTGCTTTAAAAATTTAATGTCTTTCAAGGAACTGCTGACAAAATTTGGCGGTTCTGTAAAGGGGACTGTTTCTGAAATTAATGACAGGTCTTATTGGAATTCCTTCTTTATGAATTTTGGGGAGCGCTTTCAAAGTTGGTAATCCCGGGTTCATATTGGTTAACTTACTAGTTTGTTTTTCATTGATAATAAACATGGAGGTTTTCAAAATATTTTTCAATTTTCTCTGTATAGATTGGGTGGGGTCTTTCTTAACCTCTTCAAAGCTCGAGCTGCTGAGGAAATTGTGTGTGTTGTTGACATATACCTCCTTATCTATCAGCACGACCGTGTTACCCTTATCTGCTTTAGTAACAATTACATCGCTATTATTTATTTTCTCTTTCAATTCTTTAAGTTTATTTAAATTCGAATTTTTGTTGTTTTTTGTGTTAGTGTTAACTATTTTTTGAATTTCTTCGTTAGTCGTGTATCTGACTTCTTTTTGTTTATCAAGAGGAAGCCTACGTATGGCTGTTTCTGCTTCCACTACTAAAGTGGTTAGCGTTCTGTCATTGAGGTTACATTCCCAGTTGTATTTGGGCCCCTTGCCTAGAATTTCGAGTTCATTATCGTCAAATGGAACACTTGATAAGTTTTTGACAGGTGGAGAAAATTGCACTGGGGTAAACAGCCTATTGTTAACTTGTTCATTCGCATCCCTGACTTTATTGAATTTATTTTGTAGGTTTCTGAATTTATTTTCTAGCGACTGTACTTTCCTATTGATTTTCGTAAATAAGATTTGATTTACAGTAAATGAATATCTATCCCAGTCCTTCTTACTGGATAGATTTGAAGCTTCTAGGTGTGCACGATAAAGTTTGTTATTAAGATTGTTCTTCCTGATATAAAGAAATTTAATTTCTCTTTGGAAAACTCTACTATTAATTATCCTCTGTGTTCTGGCTTCATATTTATTTAATGGGCCCTTTTTCTGGTAAGATTTAAAATGTGACGGAGTTATGTTATGTTCTCTGCATTTCTTTAAAAAGGCGATGTCCTTGACAGTGCTGGCCAATTTAATTTTCAGATCTTTATATTTATAACGCGCCTTTTTAGCGCAGTTAGCTTGGCCTGCTTCATAATCTTTTTGACTCTGAGAGTCGCACATTTTTTCCCGTATTGACTGAAATATACTAAGAACAAAGTTCCAACTGGTTCCGCCTCGTCAATACTGTTTATTAAAATGTCGTGATACAATCACCTGTCTTTTAACACATCACATGGTACATGTTTCAACGTCTAACACGTATTGACGTCTTCATCAGCCTAAAAAATTGTGCAGCACTTAAAACATTCCCTTTATCTACTGGGTGTAGTTAAAAATTGTACATAAAATCACACATGGATCACTGTAACACATTAAAAGTTGTTAAAACATTTTCTTATGTTAAAAGCTTAATAAAAATCCGCAGCCGGGCTTGGCAGTCTTTCTTGGCTTATATCTAATGTTGGCTTCCAAAAGCCCAAGCAAGGGGTGACCATTCCCAACTGGAAAGAAATGAAACTGTGTATGAGAGAAAGAAGTAGTAGATAAAATAATACTTAAAAAAACCCTAAATGTTATATAAAGACTTACGATGTAATGCGGCAATGAGCTAACAGGGCCGTGCTGAGTCGGACGGAGACAGTGCTGTACTGAAACGGTGTGTCAACATGGAAGCAACAAGCAAGACAATAGGGGCGGAAGAGGAGAGGGGTGAGAGCTCGGGAGTGTTTTGGTTAGGAGTGGGGAAGGGGGGGGGGGTATGGAGTAAGTTTAGGGGAAGGTAACATGGATCAACGGTTGTGGATTTAGTTTCTATGGTGGTTTATATTTTGTTTTGTAATGGATTAACGTTTCATAGAGTACGTTGTTTTCGAAATGAATCTTATTAAGATTCGTTAGTGGGGCGGTCTTTTGGGCTAAATCGATTTCAATTTCTTCTAAGATGTTCATTGTAGTTCCTTTATTTGCTCGATGTAAGATTCTCATATCGTTGTTAATGTCTGTGAACTCATGTTTGGTATCTTTCATATGATTTGCCATGGCGGAAAATTTATTGTATTTAATGGCATTGAAATGCTCCCCATATCTTGTTATCAATGCTCTACCTGTTTGTCCACAATAATTAGCGTCGCATTTAGCACATTTCAACATATAAACACCTGATTTACTGAATTTGTTCGTATGGTTCAATTTATTAGTATTGAATAAAATATTATTGTTTGTGTTGGAAGTTCTATATGCTATTCTTTGTCCACACTTTTTGAAAATGTTTGAAATACTATACGTTTTGGTGCTGAAATACGTGAAAGTCGCGTATTTGGGCTGCTCTTTTTGTTCCGGCGTTAGGCGGGTGACCGGTTTGTTTTTAAGCTTACTGATAATATTGTTGACAATCAGGGATGTGAATCCGTTTACCTTGGCAATCTGTTTAATGATTTTTATTTCTTCATTTAGATCTGTTTTGCTTAAAGGAAGGGAAAAGGCTCTGCTGATCATACTATAAAAGGCGGCTTTCTTTTGACTGCCCGGGTGGTTAGAGTCTTTTCTTATTGTCGTGTGGGTCTGGGTTGGCTTTCTAAAAACTTTATAGGTTAACCTGTTATTATTTAAACAAACTGTAGTGTCAAGGAAGTTGATTTTACTGTTTACGGCTGATTCAGAGGTGAATTGTATGCTTTTATCCAAACCGTTTAATTTTTGCACGAGTCCTTCTATATTTAAAATAGTATCATCGATTATTACAAACACGTCATCCACGTATCTACCCCAGTAATGTATACCGTCAATTTTGCCTACTATTTCTTCGTGTTCCAGATGGTCAAGATATATGTTAGCTACTAAACCAGATAGCGGAGATCCCATTGAGAGTCCTTCTTTTTGTTTATAGATCCTATTGTTAAAAGTGAAAAAAATATTTGTGAGTGTGAATTCTAATAGCGTCATGAATTCGTTAATTTCTACTTTTGACAATATACTGTTGTTAGACAAATTTTGTTTAATGACCTTGAGCGATGGTGCAATTGGGATGTTTGTGTACATATTTTTCACGTCTACGCTATGCATGGAGTGTTTGCTCATTAAGGTAAGTTTCATGGTTTCTTCGCAGAAATTGAGTGTGTTTTTCAGGGATTTATTTGCTTTAAAAATGTAATGTCTTTCAAGGAACTGCTGACAAAATTTGGCGGTTCTGTAAAGGGGACTGTTTCTGAAATTAATGACAGGTCTTATTGGAATTCCTTCTTTATGAATTTTGGGGAGCGCTTTCAAAGTTGGTAATCCCGGGTTCATATTGGTTAACTTACTAGTTTGTTTTTCATTGATAATAAACATGGAGGTTTTCAAAATATTTTTCAATTTTCTCTGTATAGATTGGGTGGGGTCTTTCTTAACCTCTTCAAAGCTCGAGCTGCTGAGGAAATTGTGTGTGTTGTTGACATATACCTCCTTATCTATCAGCACGACCGTGTTACCCTTATCTGCTTTAGTAACAATTACATCGCTATTATTTATTTTCTCTTTCAATTCTTTAAGTTTATTTAAATTCGAATTTTTGTTGTTTTTTGTGTTAGTGTTAACTATTTTTTGAATTTCTTTGTTAGTCGTGTATCTGACTTCTTTTTGTTTATCAAGAGGAAGCCTACGTATGGCTGTTTCTGCTTCCACTACTAAAGTGGTTAGCGTTCTGTCATTGAGGTTACATTCCCAGTTGTATTTGGGCCCCTTGCCTAGAATTTCGAGTTCATTATCGTCAAATGGAACACTTGATAAGTTTTTGACAGGTGGAGAAAATTGCACTGGGGTAAACAGCCTATTGTTAACTTGTTCATTCGCATCCCTGACTTTATTGAATTTATTTTGTAGGTTTCTGAATTTATTTTCTAGCGACTGTACTTTCCTATTGATTTTCGTAAATAAGATTTGATTTACAGTAAATGAATATCTATCCCAGTCCTTCTTACTGGATAGATTTGAAGCTTCTAGGTGTGCACGATAAAGTTTGTTATTAAGATTGTTCTTCCTGATATAAATAAATTTAATTTCTCTTTGGAAAACTCTACTATTAATTATCCTCTGTGTTCTGGCTTCATATTTATTTAATGGGCCCTTTTTCTGGTAAGATTTAAAATGTGACGGAGTTATGTTATGTTCTCTGCATTTCTTTAAAAAGGCGATGTCCTTGACAGTGCTGGCCAATTTAATTTTCAGATCTTTATATTTATAACGCGCCTTTTTAGCGCAGTTAGCTTGGCCTGCTTCATAATCTTTTTGACTCTGAGAGTCGCACATTTTTTCCCGTATTGACTGAAATATACTAAGAACAAAGTTCCAACTGGTTCCGCCTCGTCAATACTGTTTATTAAAATGTCGTGATACAATCACCTGTCTTTTAACACATCACATGGTACATGTTTCAACGTCTAACACGTATTGACGTCTTCATCAGCCTAAAAAATTGTGCAGCACTTAAAACATTCCCTTTATCTACTGGGTGTAGTTAAAAATTGTACATAAAATCACACATGGATCACTGTAACACATTAAAAGTTGTTAAAACATTTTCTTATGTTAAAAGCTTAATAAAAATCCGCAGCCGGGCTTGGCAGTCTTTCTTGGCTTATATCTAATGTTGGCTTCCAAAAGCCCAAGCAAGGGGTGACCATTCCCAACTGGAAAGAAATGAAACTGTGTATGAGAGAAAGAAGTAGTAGATAAAATAATACTTTAAAAAACCCTAAATGTTATATAAAGACTTACGATGTAATGCGGCAATGAGCTAACAGGGCCGTGCTGAGTCGGACGGAGACAGTGCTGTACTGAAACGGTGTGTCAACATGGAAGCAACAAGCAAGACAATAGGGGCGGAAGAGGAGAGGGGTGAGAGCTCGGGAGTGTTTTGGTTAGGAGTGGGGAAGGGGGGGGGGGTATGGAGTAAGTTTAGGGGAAGGTAACATGGATCAACGGTTGTGGATTTAGTTTCTATGGTGGTTTATATTTTGTTTTGTAATGGATTAACGTTTCATAGAGTACGTTGTTTTCGAAATGAATCTTATTAAGATTCGTTAGTGGGGCGGTCTTTTGGGCTAAATCGATTTCAATTTCTTCTAAGATGTTCATTGTAGTTCCTTTATTTGCTCGATGTAAGATTCTCATATCGTTGTTAATGTCTGTGAACTCATGTTTGGTATCTTTCATATGATTTGCCATGGCGGAAAATTTATTGTATTTAATGGCATTGAAATGCTCCCCATATCTTGTTATCAATGCTCTACCTGTTTGTCCACAATAATTAGCGTCGCATTTAGCACATTTCAACATATAAACACCTGATTTACTGAATTTGTTCGTATGGTTCAATTTATTAGTATTGAATAAAATATTATTGTTTGTGTTGGAAGTTCTATATGCTATTCTTAGTCCACACTTTTTGAAAATGTTTGAAATACTATAAGTTTTGGTGCTGAAATACGTGAAAGTCGCGTATTTGGGCTGCTCTTTTTGTTCCGGCGCTAGGCGGGTGACCGGTTTGTTTTTAAGCTTACTGATAATATTGTTGACAAACAGGGATGTGAATCCGTTTACCTTGGCAATCTGTTTAATGATTTTTATTTCTTCATTTAGATCTGTTTTGCTTAAAGGAAGGGAAAAGGCTCTGCTGATCATACTATAAAAGGCGGCTTTCTTTTGACTGCCCGGGTGGTTAGAGTCTTTTCTTATTGTCGTGTGGGTCTGGGTTGGCTTTCTAAAAACTTTATAGGTTAACCTGTTATTATTTAAACAAACTGTAGTGTCAAGGAAGTTGATTTTACTGTTTACGGCTGATTCAGAGGTGAATTGTATGCTTTTATCCAAACCGTTTAATTTTTGCACGAGTCCTTCTATATTTAAAATAGTATCATCGATTATTACAAACACGTCATCCACGTATCTACCCCAGTAATGTATACCGTCAATTTTGCCTACTATTTCTTCGTGTTCCAGATGGTCAAGATATATGTTAGCTACTAAACCAGATAGCGGAGATCCCATTGAGAGTCCTTCTTTTTGTTTATAGATCCTATTGTTAAAAGTGAAAAAAATATTTGTGAGTGTGAATTCTAATAGCGTCATGAATTCGTTAATTTCTACTTTTGACAATATACTGTTGTTAGACAAATTTTGTTTAATGACCTTGAGCGATGGTGCAATTGGGATGTTTGTGTACATATTTTTCACGTCTACGCTATGCATGGAGTGTTTGCTCATTAAGGTAAGTTTCATGGTTTCTTCGCAGAAATTGAGTGTGTTTTTCAGGGATTTATTTGCTTTAAAAATGTAATGTCTTTCAAGGAACTGCTGACAAAATTTGGCGGTTCTGTAAAGGGGACTGTTTCTGAAATTAATGACAGGTCTTATTGGAATTCCTTCTTTATGAATTTTGGGGAGCGCTTTCAAAGTTGGTAATCCCGGGTTCATATTGGTTAACTTACTAGTTTGTTTTTCATTGATAATAAACATGGAGGTTTTCAAAATATTTTTCAATTTTCTCTGTATAGATTGGGTGGGGTCTTTCTTAACCTCTTCAAAGCTCGAGCTGCTGAGGAAATTGTGTGTGTTGTTGACATATACCTCCTTATCTATCAGCACGACCGTGTTACCCTTATCTGCTTTAGTAACAATTACATCGCTATTATTTATTTTCTCTTTCAATTCTTTAAGTTTATTTAAATTCAAATTTTTGTTGTTTTTTGTGTTAGTGTTAACTATTTTTTGAATTTCTTTGTTAGTCGTGTATCTGACTTCTTTTTGTTTATCAAGAGGAAGCCTACGTATGGCTGTTTCTGCTTCCACTACTAAAGTGGTTAGCGTTCTGTCATTGAGGTTACATTCCCAGTTGTATTTGGGCCCCTTGCCTAGAATTTCGAGTTCATTATCGTAAAATGGTACACTTGATAAGTTTTTGACAGGTGGAGAAAATTGCACTGGGGTAAACAGCCTATTGTTAACTTGTTCATTCGCATCCCTGACTTTATTGAATTTATTTTGTAGGTTTCTGAATTTATTTTCTAGCGACTGTACATTCCTATTGATTTTCGTAAATAAGATTTGATTTACAGTAAATGAATATCTATCCCAGTTCTTCTTACTGGATAGATTTGAAGCTTCTAGGTGTGCACGATAAAGTTTGTTATTAAGATTGTTCTTCCTGATATAAAGAAATTTAATTTCTCTTTGGAAAACTCTACTATTAATTATCCTCTGTGTTCTGGCTTCATATTTATTTAATGGGCCCTTTTTCTGGTAAGATTTGAAATGTGACGGAGTTATGTTATGTTCTCTGCATTTCTTTAAAAAGGCGATGTCCTTGACAGTGCTGGCCAATTTAATTTTCAGATCTTTATATTTATAACGCGCCTTTTTAGCGCAGTTAGCTTGGCCTGCTTCATAATCTTTTTGACTCGGAGAGTCGCACATTTTTTCCCGTATTGACTGAAATATACTAAGAACAAAGTTCCAACTGGTTCCGCCTCGTCAATACTGTTTATTAAAATGTCGTGATACAATCACCTGTCTTTTAACACATCACATGGTACATGTTTCAACGTCTAACACGTATTGACGTCTTCATCAGCCTAAAAAATTGTGCAGCACTTAAAACATTCCCTTTATCTACTGGGTGTAGTTAAAAATTGTACATAAAATCACACATGGATCACTGTAACACATTAAAAGTTGTTAAAACATTTTCTTATGTTAAAAGCTTAATAAAAATCCGCAGCCGGGCTTGGCAGTCTTTCTTGGCTTATATCTAATGTTGGCTTCCAAAAGCCCAAGCAAGGGGTGACCATTCCCAACTGGAAAGAAATGAAACTGTGTATGAGAGAAAGAAGTAGTAGATAAAATAATACTTTAAAAAACCCTAAATGTTATATAAAGACTTACGATGTAATGCGGCAATGAGCTAACAGGGCCGTGCTGAGTCGGACGGAGACAGTGCTGTACTGAAACGGTGTGTCAACATGGAAGCAACAAGCAAGACAATAGGGGCGGAAGAGGAGAGGGGTGAGAGCTCGGGAGTATTTTGGTTAGGAGTGGGGAAGGGGGGGGGGGGGTATGGAGTAAGTTTAGGGGA
This sequence comes from Meconema thalassinum, assembly GCA_946902985.2. NCBI lineage: Eukaryota > Metazoa > Arthropoda > Insecta > Orthoptera > Tettigoniidae > Meconema > Meconema thalassinum. The sequence goes on from OX336389.2 coordinate 144,475,256, forward strand.
AGGTAACATGGATCAACGGTTGTGGATTTAGTTTCTATGGTGGTTTATATTTTGTTTTGTAATGGATTAACGTTTCATAGAGTACGTTTTTTTCGAAATGAATCTCATTAAGATTCGTTAGGGGGGCGGTCTTTTGGGCTAAATCGATTTCAATTTCTTCTAAGATGTTCATTGTAGTTCCTTTATTTGCTCGATGTAAGATTCTCATATCGTTGTTAATGTCTGTGAACTCATGTTTGGTATCTTTCATATGATTTGCCATGGCGGAAAATTTATTGTATTTAATGGCATTGAAATGCTCCCCATATCTTGTTAGCAATGCTCTACCTGTTTGTCCACAATAATTAGCGTCGCATTTAGCACATTTCAACATATAAACACCTGATTTACTGAATTTGTTCGTATGGTTCAATTTATTAGTATTGAATAAAATATTATTGTTTGTGTTGGAAGTTCTATATGCTATTCTTAGTCCACACTTTTTGAAAATGTTTGAAATTCTATAAGTTTTGGTGCTGAAATACGTGAAAGTCGCGTATTTGGGCTGCTCTTTTTGTTCCGGCGTTAGGCGGGTGACCGGTTTGTTTTTAAGCTTACTGATAATATTGTTGACAAACAGGGATGTGAATCCGTTTACCTTGGCAATCTGTTTAATGATTTTTATTTCTTCATTTAGATCTGTTTTGCTTAAAGGGAGGGAAAAGGCTCTGCTGATCATACTATAAAAGGCGGCTTTCTTTTGACTGCCCGGGTGGTTAGAGTCTTTTCTTATTGTCGTGTGGGTCTGGGTTGGCTTTCTAAAAACTTTATAGGTTGACCTGTTATTATTTAAACAAACTGTAGTGTCAAGGAAGTTGATTTTACTGTTTACGGCTGATTCAGAGGTGAATTGTATGCTTTTATCCAAACCGTTTAATTTTTGCACGAGTCCTTCTATATTTAAAATAGTATCATCGATTATTACAAACACGTCATCCACGTATCTACCCCAGTAATGTATACCGTCAATTTTGCCTACTATTTCTTCGTGTTCCAGATGGTCAAGATATATGTTAGCTACTAAACCAGATAGCGGAGATCCCATTGAGAGTCCTTCTTTTTGTTTATAGATCCTATTGTTAAAAGTGAAAAAATTATTTGTGAGTGTGAATTCTAATAGCGTCATGAATTCGTTAATTTCTACTTTTGACAATATACTGTTGTTAGACAAATTTTGTTTAATGACCTTGAGCGATGGTGCAATTGGGATGTTTGTGTACATATTTTTCACGTCTACGCTATGCATGGAGTGTTTGCTCATTAAGGTAAGTTTCATGGTTTCTTCGCAGAAATTGAGTGTGTTTTTCAGGGATTTATTTGCTTTAAAAATGTAATGTCTTTCAAGGAACTGCTGACAAAATTTGGCGGTTCTGTAAAGGGGACTGTTTCTGAAATTAATGACAGGTCTTATTGGAATTCCTTCTTTATGAATTTTGGGGAGCGCTTTCAAAGTTGGTAATCCCGGGTTCATATTGGTTAACTTACTAGTTTGTTTTTCATTGATAATAAACATGGAGGTTTTCAAAATATTTTTCAATTTTCTCTGTATAGATTGGGTGGGGTCTTTCTTAACCTCTTCAAAGCTCGAGCTGCTGAGGAAATTGTGTGTGTTGTTGACATATACCTCCTTATCTATCAGCACGACCGTGTTACCCTTATCTGCTTTAGTAACAATTACATCGCTATTATTTATTTTCTCTTTCAATTCTTTAAGTTTATTTAAATTCGAATTTTTGTTGTTTTTTGTGTTAGTGTTAACTATTTTTTGAATTTCTTTGTTAGTCGTGTATCTGACTTCTTTTTGTTTATCAAGAGGAAGCCTACGTATGGCTGTTTCTGCTTCCACTACTAAAGTGGTTAGCGTTCTGTCATTGAGGTTACATTCCCAGTTGTATTTGGGCCCCTTGCCTAGAATTTCGAGTTCATTATCGTCAAATGGAACACTTGATAAGTTTTTGACAGGTGGAGAAAATTGCACTGGGGTAAACAGCCTATTGTTAACTTGTTCATTCGCATCCCTGACTTTATTGAATTTATTTTGAAGGTTTCTGAATTTATTTTCTAGCGACTGTACTTTCCTATTGATTTTCGTAAATAAGATTTGATTTACAGTAAATGAATATCTATCCCAGTCCTTCTTACTGGATAGATTTGAAGCTTCTAGGTGTGCACGATAAAGTTTGTTATTAAGATTGTTCTTCCTGATATAAAGAAATTTAATTTCTCTTTGGAAAACTCTACTATTAATTATCCTCTGTGTTCTGGCTTCATATTTATTTAATGGGCCCTTTTTCTGGTAAGATTTAAAATGTGACGGAGTTATGTTATGTTCTCTGCATTTCTTTAAAAAGGCGATGTCCTTGACAGTGCTGGCCAATTTAATTTTCAGATCTTTATATTTATAACGCGCCTTTTTAGCGCAGTTAGCTTGGCCTGCTTCATAATCTTTTTGACTCTGAGAGTCGCACATTTTTTCCCGTATTGACTGAAATATACTAAGAACAAAGTTCCAACTGGTTCCGCCTCGTCAATACTGTTTATTAAAATGTCGTGATACAATCACCTGTCTTTTAACACATCACATGGTACATGTTTCAACGTCTAACACGTATTGACGTCTTCATCAGCCTAAAAAATTGTGCAGCACTTAAAACATTCCCTTTATCTACTGGGTGTAGTTAAAAATTGTACATAAAATCACACATGGATCACTGTAACACATTAAAAGTTGTTAAAACATTTTCTTATGTTAAAAGCTTAATAAAAATCCGCAGCCGGGCTTGGCAGTCTTTCTTGGCTTATATCTAATGTTGGCTTCCAAAAGCCCAAGCAAGGGGTGACCATTCCCAACTGGAAAGAAATGAAACTGTGTATGAGAGAAAGAAGTAGTAGATAAAATAATACTTTAAAAAACCCTAAATGTTATATAAAGACTTACGATGTAATGCGGCAATGAGCTAACAGGGCCGTGCTGAGTCGGACGGAGACAGTGCTGTACTGAAACGGTGTGTCAACATGGAAGCAACAAGCAAGACAATAGGGGCGGAAGAGGAGAGGGGTGAGAGCTCGGGAGTGTTTTGGTTAGGAGTGGGGAAGGGGGGGGGGGTATGGAGTAAGTTTAGGGGAAGGTAACATGGATCAACGGTTGTGGATTTAGTTTCTATGGTGGTTTATATTTTGTTTTGTAATGGATTAACGTTTCATAGAGTACGTTGTTTTCGAAATGAATCTTATTAAGATTCGTTAGTGGGGCGGTCTTTTGGGCTAAATCGATTTCAATTTCTTCTAAGATGTTCATTGTAGTTCCTTTATTTGCTCGATGTAAGATTCTCATATCGTTGTTAATGTCTGTGAACTCATGTTTGGTATCTTTCATATGATTTGCCATGGCGGAAAATTTATTGTATTTAATGGCATTGAAATGCTCCCCATATCTTGTTATCAATGCTCTACCTGTTTGTCCACAATAATTAGCGTCGCATTTAGCACATTTCAATATATAAACACCTGATTTACTGAATTTGTTCGTATGGTTCAATTTATTAGTATTGAATAAAATATTATTGTTTGTGTTGGAAGTTCTATATGCTATTCTTAGTCCACACTTTTTGAAAATGTTTGAAATACTATAAGTTTTGGTGCTGAAATACGTGAAAGTCGCGTATTTGGGCTGCTCTTTTTGTTCCGGCGTTAGGCGGGTGACCGGTTTGTTTTTAAGCTTACTGATAATATTGTTGACAAACAGGGATGTGAATCCGTTTACCTTGGCAATCTGTTTAATGATTTTTATTTCTTCATTTAGATCTGTTTTGCTTAAAGGAAGGGAAAAGGCTCTGCTGATCATACTATAAAAGGCGGCTTTCTTTTGACTGCCCGGGTGGTTAGAGTCTTTTCTTATTGTCGTGTGGGTCTGGGTTGGCTTTCTAAAAACTTTATAGGTTAACCTGTTATTATTTAAACAAACTGTAGTGTCAAGGAAGTTGATTTTACTGTTTACGGCTGATTCAGAGGTGAATTGTATGCTTTTATCCAAACCGTTTAATTTTTGCACGAGTCCTTCTATATTTAAAATAGTATCATCGATTATTACAAACACGTCATCCACGTATCTACCCCAGTAATGTATACCGTCAATTTTGCCTACTATTTCTTCGTGTTCCAGATGGTCAAGATATATGTTAGCTACTAAACCAGATAGCGGAGATCCCATTGAGAGTCCTTCTTTTTGTTTATTGATCTCATTGTTAAAAGTGAAAAAATTATTTGTGAGTGTGAATTCTAATAGCGTCATGAATTCGTTAATTTCTACTTTTGACAATATACTGTTGTTAGACAAATTTTGTTTAATGGCCTTGAGCGATGGTGCAATTGGGATGTTTGTGTACATATTTTTCACGTCTACGCTATGCATGGAGTGTTTGCTCATTAAGGTAAGTTTCATGGTTTCTTCGCAGAAATTGAGTGTGTTTTTCAGGGATTTATTTGCTTTAAAAATGTAATGTCTTTCAAGGAACTGCTGACAAAATTTGGCGGTTCTGTAAAGGGGACTGTTTCTGAAATTAATGACAGGTCTTATTGGAATTCCTTCTTTATGAATTTTGGGGAGCGCTTTCAAAGTTGGTAATCCCGGGTTCATATTGGTTAACTTACTAGTTTGTTTTTCATTGATAATAAACATGGAGGTTTTCAAAATATTTTTCAATTTTCTCTGTATAGATTGGGTGGGGTCTTTCTTAACCTCTTCAAAGCTCGAGCTGCTGAGGAAATTGTGTGTGTTGTTGACATATACCTCCTTATCTATCAGCACGACCGTGTTACCCTTATCTGCTTTAGTAACAATTACATCGCTATTATTTATTTTCTCTTTCAATTCTTTAAGTTTATTTAAATTCGAATTTTTGTTTTTTTTTGTGTTAGTGTTAACTATTTTTTGAATTTCTTTGTTAGTCGTGTATCTGACTTCTTTTTGTTTATCAAGAGGAAGCCTACGTATGGCTGTTTCTGCTTCCACTACTAAAGTGGTTAGCGTTCTGTCATTGAGGTTACATTCCCAGTTGTATTTGGGCCCCTTGCCTAGAATTTCGAGTTCATTATCGTAAAATGGAACACTTGATAAGTTTTTGACAGGTGGAGAAAATTGCACTGGGGTAAACAGCCTATTGTTAACTTGTTCATTCGCATCCCTGACTTTATTGAATTTATTTTGTAGGTTTCTGAATTTATTTTCTAGCGACTGTACATTCCTATTGATTTTCGTAAATAAGATTTGATTTACAGTAAATGAATATCTATCCCAGTCCTTCTTACTGGATAGATTTGAAGCTTCTAGGTGTGCACGATAAAGTTTGTTATTAAGATTGTTCTTCCTGATATAAAGAAATTTAATTTCTCTTTGGAAAACTCTACTATTAATTATCCTCTGTGTTCTGGCTTCATATTTATTTAATGGGCCCTTTTTCTGGTAAGATTTAAAATGTGACGGAGTTATGTTATGTTCTCTGCATTTCTTTAAAAAGGCGATGTCCTTGACAGTGCTGGCCAATTTAATTTTCAGATCTTTATATTTATAACGCGCCTTTTTAGCGCAGTTAGCTTGGCCTGCTTCATAATCTTTTTGACTCTGAGAGTCGCACATTTTTTCCCGTATTGACTGAAATATACTAAGAACAAAGTTCCAACTGGTTCCGCCTCGTCAATACTGTTTATTAAAATGTCGTGATACAATCACCTGTCTTTTAACACATCACATGGTACATGTTTCAACGTCTAACACGTATTGACGTCTTCATCAGCCTAAAAAATTGTGCAGCACTTAAAACATTCCCTTTATCTACTGGGTGTAGTTAAAAATTGTACATAAAATCACACATGGATCACTGTAACACATTAAAAGTTGTTAAAACATTTTCTTATGTTAAAAGCTTAATACAAATCCGCAGCCGGGCTTGGCAGTCTTTCTTGGCTTATATCTAATGTTGGCTTCCAAAAGCCCAAGCAAGGGGTGACCATTCCCAACTGGAAAGAAATGAAACTGTGTATGAGAGAAAGAAGTAGTAGATAAAATAATACTTTAAAAAACCCTAAATGTTATATAAAGACTTACGATGTAATGCGGCAATGAGCTAACAGGGCCGTGCTGAGTCGGACGGAGACAGTGCTGTACTGAAACGGTGTGTCAACATGGAAGCAACAAGCAAGACAATAGGGGCGGAAGAGGAGAGGGGTGAGAGCTCGGGAGTGTTTTGGTTAGGAGTGGGGAAGGGGGGGGGGGGGGTATGGAGTAAGTTTAGGGGAAGGTAACATGGATCAACGGTTGTGGATTTAGTTTCTATGGTGGTTTATATTTTGTTTTGTAATGGATTAACGTTTCATAGAGTACGTTGTTTTCGAAATGAATCTTATTAAGATTCGTTAGTGGGGCGGTCTTTTGGGCTAAATCGATTTCAATTTCTTCTAAGATGTTCATTGTAGTTCCTTTATTTGCTCGATGTAAGATTCTCATATCGTTGTTAATGTCTGTGAACTCATGTTTGGTATCTTTCATATGATTTGCCATGGCGGAAAATTTATTGTATTTAATGGCATTGAAATGCTCCCCATATCTTGTTATCAATGCTCTACCTGTTTGTCCACAATAATTAGCGTCGCATTTAGCACATTTCAACATATAAACACCTGATTTACTGAATTTGTTCGTATGGTTCAATTTATTAGTATTGAATAAAATATTATTGTTTGTGTTGGAAGTTCTATATGCTATTCTTAGTCCACACTTTTTGAAAATGTTTGAAATACTATAAGTTTTGGTGCTGAAATACGTGAAAGTCGCGTATTTGGGCTGCTCTTTTTGTTCCGGCGTTAGGCGGGTGACCGGTTTGTTTTTAAGCTTACTGATAATATCGTTGACAAACAGGGATGTGAATCCGTTTACCTTGGCAATCTGTTTAATGATTTTTATTTCTTCATTTAGATCTGTTTTGCTTAAAGGAAGGGAAAAGGCTCTGCTGATCATACTATAAAAGGCGGCTTTCTTTTGACTGCCCGGGTGGTTAGAGTCTTTTCTTATTGTCGTGTGGGTCTGGGTTGGCTTTCTAAAAACTTTATAGGTTAACCTGTTATTATTTAAACAAACTGTAGTGTCAAGGAAGTTGATTTTACTGTTTACGGCTGATTCAGAGGTGAATTGTATGCTTTTATCCAAACCGTTTAATTTTTGCACGAGTCCTTCTATATTTAAAATAGTATCATCGATTATTACAAACACGTCATCCACGTATCTAACCCAGTAATGTATACCGTCAATTTTGCCTACTATTTCTTCGTGTTCCAGATGGTCAAGATATATGTTACCTACTAAACCAGATAGCGGAGATCCCATTGAGAGTCCTTCTTTTTGTTTATAGATCCTATTGTTAAAAGTGAAAAAAATATTTGTGAGTGTGAATTCTAATAGCGTCATGAATTCGTTAATTTCTACTTTTGACAATATACTGTTGTTAGACAAATTTTGTTTAATGACCTTGAGCGATGGTGCAATTGGGATGTTTGTGTACATATTTTTCACGTCTACGCTATGCATGGAGTGTTTGCTCATTAAGGTAAGTTTCATGGTTTCTTCGCAGAAATTGAGTGTGTTTTTCAGGGATTTATTTGCTTTAAAAATGTAATGTCTTTCAAGGAACTGCTGACAAAATTTGGCGGTTCTGTAAAGGGGACTGTTTCTGAAATTAATGACAGGTCTTATTGGAATTCCTTCTTTATGAATTTTGGGGAGCGCTTTCAAAGTTGGTAATCCCGGGTTCATATTGGTTAACTTACTAGTTTGTTTTTCATTGATAATAAACATGGAGGTTTTCAAAATATTTTTCAATTTTCTCTGTATAGATTGGGTGGGGTCTTTCTTAACCTCTTCAAAGCTCGAGCTGCTGAGGAAATTGTGTGTGTTGTTGACATATACCTCCTTATCTATCAGCACGACCGTGTTACCCTTATCTGCTTTAGTAACAATTACATCGCTATTATTTATTTTCTCTTTCAATTCTTTAAGTTTATTTAAATTCGAATTTTTGTTGTTTTTTGTGTTAGTGTTAACTATTTTTTGAATTTCTTTGTTAGTCGTGTATCTGACTTCTTTTTGTTTATCAAGAGGAAGCCTACGTATGGCTGTTTCTGCTTCCACTACTAAAGTGGTTAGCGTTCTGTCATTGAGGTTACATTCCCAGTTGTATTTGGGCCCCTTGCCTAGAATTTCGAGTTCATTATCGTCAAATGGAACACTTGATAAGTTTTTGACAGGTGGAGAAAATTGCACTGGGGTAAACAGCCTATTGTTAACTTGTTCATTCGCATCCCTGACTTTATTGAATTTATTTTGTAGGTTTCTGAATTTATTTTCTAGCGACTGTACATTCCTATTGATTTTCGTAAATAAGATTTGATTTACAGTAAATGAATATCTATCCCAGTCCTTCTTACTGGATAGATTTGAAGCTTCTAGGTGTGCACGATAAAGTTTGTTATTAAGATTGTTCTTCCTGATATAAAGAAATTTAATTTCTCTTTGGAAAACTCTACTATTAATTATCCTCTGTGTTCTGGCTTCATATTTATTTAATGGGCCCTTTTTCTGGTAAGATTTAAAATGTGACGGAGTTATGTTATGTTCTCTGCATTTCTTTAAAAAGGCGATGTCCTTGACAGTGCTGGCCAATTTAATTTTCAGATCTTTATATTTATAACGCGCCTTTTTAGCGCAGTTAGCTTGGCCTGCTTCATAATCTTTTTGACTCTGAGAGTCGCACATTTTTTCCCGTATTGACTGAAATATACTAAGAACAAAGTTCCAACTGGTTCCGCCTCGTCAATACTGTTTATTAAAATGTCGTGATACAATCACCTGTCTTTTAACACATCACATGGTACATGTTTCAACGTCTAACACGTATTGACGTCTTCATCAGCCTAAAAAATTGTGCAGCACTTAAAACATTCCCTTTATCTACTGGGTGTAGTTAAAAATTGTACATAAAATCACACATGGATCACTGTAACACATTAAAAGTTGTTAAAACATTTTCTTATGTTAAAAGCTTAATACAAATCCGCAGCCGGGCTTGGCAGTCTTTCTTGGCTTATATCTAATGTTGGCTTCCAAAAGCCCAAGCAAGGGGTGACCATTCCCAACTGGAAAGAAATGAAACTGTGTATGAGAGAAAGAAGTAGTAGATAAAATAATACTTTAAAAAACCCTAAATGTTATATAAAGACTTACGATGTAATGCGGCAATGAGCTAACAGGGCCGTGCTGAGTCGGACGGAGACAGTGCTGTACTGAAACGGTGTGTCAACATGGAAGCAACAAGCAAGACAATAGGGGCGGAAGAGGAGAGGGGTGAGAGCTCGGGAGTGTTTTGGTTAGGAGTGTGGAAGGGGGGGGGGGGGGGGGGTATGGAGTAAGTTTAGGGGAAGGTAACATGGATCAACGGTTGTGGATTTAGTTTCTATGGTGGTTTATATTTTGTTTTGTAATGGATTAACGTTTCATAGGGTACGTTGTTTTCGAAATGAATCTTATTAAGATTCGTTAGTGGGGCGGTCTTTTGGGCTAAATCGATTTCAATTTCTTCTAAGATGTTCATTGTAGTTCCTTTATTTGCTCGATGTAAGATTCTCATATCGTTGTTAATGTCTGTGAACTCATGTTTGGTATCTTTCATATGATTTGCCATGGCGGAAAATTTATTGTATTTAATGGCATTGAAATGCTCCCCATATCTTGTTATCAATGCTCTACCTGTTTGTCCACAATAATTAGCGTCGCATTTAGCACATTTCAACATATAAACACCTGATTTACTGAATTTGTTCGTATGGTTCAATTTATTAGTATTGAATAAAATATTATTGTTTGTGTTGGAAGTTCTATATGCTATTCTTAGTCCACACTTTTTGAAAATGTTTGAAATACTATAAGTTTTGGTGCTGAAATACGTGAAAGTCGCGTATTTGGGCTGCTCTTTTTGTTCCGGCGTTAGGCGGGTGACCGGTTTGTTTTTAAGCTTACTGATAATATCGTTGACAAACAGGGATGTGAATCCGTTTACCTTGGCAATCTGTTTAATGATTTTTATTTCTTCATTTAGATCTGTTTTGCTTAAAGGAAGGGAAAAGGCTCTGCTGATCATACTATAAAAGGCGGCTTTCTTTTGACTGCCCGGGTGGTTAGAGTCTTTTCTTATTGTCGTGTGGGTCTGGGTTGGCTTTCTAAAAACTTTATAGGTTAACCTGTTATTATTTAAACAAACTGTAGTGTCAAGGAAGTTGATTTTACTGTTTACGGCTGATTCAGAGGTGAATTGTATGCTTTTATCCAAACCATTTAATTTTTGCACGAGTCCTTCTATATTTAAAATAGTATCATCGATTATTACAAACACGTCATCCACGTATCTACCCCAGTAATGTATACCGTCAATTTTGCCTACTATTTCTTCGTGTTCCAGATGGTCAAGATATATGTTAGCTACTAAACCAGATAGCGGAGATCCCATTGAGAGTCCTTCTTTTTGTTTATAGATCCTATTGTTAAAAGTGAAAAAATTATTTGTGAGTGTGAATTCTAATAGCGTCATGAATTCGTTAATTTCTACTTTTGACAATATACTGTTGTTAGACAAATTTTGTTTAATGACCTTGAGCGATGGTGCAATTGGGATGTTTGTGTACATATTTTTCACGTCTACGCTATGCATGGAGTGTTTGCTCATTAAGGTAAGTTTCATGGTTTCTTCGCAGAAATTGAGTGTGTTTTTCAGGGATTTATTTGCTTTAAAAATGTAATGTCATTCAAGGAACTGCTGACAAAATTTGGCGGTTCTGTAAAGGGGACTGTTTCTGAAATTAATGACAGGTCTTATTGGAATTCCTTCTTTATGAATTTTGGGGAGCGCTTTCAAAGTTGGTAATCCCGGGTTCATATTGGTTAACTTACTAGTTTGTTTTTCATTGATAATAAACATGGAGGTTTTCAAAATATTTTTCAATTTTCTCTGTATAGATTAGGTGGGGTCTTTCTTAACCTCTTCAAAGCTCGAGCTGCTGAGGAAATTGTGTGTGTTGTTGACATATACCTCCTTATCTATCAGCACGACCGTGTTACCCTTATCTGCTTTAGTAACAATTACATCGCTATTATTTATTTTCTCTTTCAATTCTTTAAGTTTATTTAAATTCGAATTTTTGTTGTTTTTTGTGTTAGTGTTAACTATTTTTTGAATTTCTTTGTTAGTCGTGTATCTGACTTCTTTTTGTTTATCAAGAGGAAGCCTACGTATGGCTGTTTCTGCTTCCACTACTAAAGTGGTTAGAGTTCTGTCATTGAGGTTACATTCCCAGTTGTATTTGGGCCCCTTGCCTAGAATTTCGAGTTCATTATCGTCAAATGGAACACTTGATAAGTTTTTGACAGGTGGAGAAAATTGCACTGGGGTAAACAGCCTATTGTTAACTTGTTCATTCGCATCCCTGACTTTATTGAATTTATTTTGTAGGTTTCTGAATTTATTTTCTAGCGACTGTACTTTCCTATTGATTTTCGTAAATAAGATTTGATTTACAGTAAATGAATATCTATCCCAGTCCTTCTTACTGGATAGATTTGAAGCTTCTAGGTGTGCACGATAAAGTTTGTTATTAAGATTGTTCTTCCTGATATAAAGAAATTTAATTTCTCTTTGGAAAACTCTACTATTAATTATCCTCTGTGTTCTGGCTTCATATTTATTTAATGGGCCCTTTTTCTGGTAAGATTTAAAATGTGACGGAGTTATGTTATGTTCTCTGCATTTCTTTAAAAAGGCGATGTCCTTGACAGTGCTGGCCAATTTAATTTTCAGATCTTTATATTTATAACGCGCCTTTTTAGCGCAGTTAGCTTGGCCTGCTTCATAATCTCTGTGACTCTGAGAGTCGCACATTTTTTTCCCGTATTGACTGAAATATACTAAGAACAAAGTTCCAACTGGTTCCGCCTCGTCAATACTGTTTATTAAAATGTCGTGATACAATCACCTGTCTTTTAACACATCACATGGTACATGTTTCAACGTCTAACACGTATTGACGTCTTCATCAGCCTAAAAAATTGTGCAGCACTTAAAACATTCCCTTTATCTGCTGGGTGTAGTTAAAAATTGTACATAAAATCACACATGGATCACTGTAACACATTAAAAGTTGTTAAAACATTTTCTTATGTTAAAAGCTTAATAAAAATCCGCAGCCGGGCTTGGCAGTCTTTCTTGGCTTATATCTAATGTTGGCTTCCAAAAGCCCAAGCAAGGGGGGACCATTCCCAACTGGAAAGAAATGAAACTGTGTATGAGAGAAAGAAGTAGTAGATAAAATAATACTTTAAAAAACCCTAAATGTTATATAAAGACTTACGATGTAATGCGGCAATGAGCTAACAGGGCCGTGCTGAGTCGGACGGAGACAGTGCTGTACTGAAACGGTGTGTCAACATGGAAGCAACAAGCAAGACATTAGGGGCGGAAGAGGAGAGGGGTGAGAGCTCGGGAGTGTTTTGGTTAGGAGTGGGGAAGGGGGGGGGGTATGGAGTAAGTTTAGGGGAAGGTAACATGGATCAACGGTTGTGGATTTAGTTTCTATGGTGGTTTATATTTTGTTTTGTAATGGATTAACGTTTCATAGAGTACGTTGTTTTCGAAATGAATCTCATTAAGATTCGTTAGGGGGACGGTCTTTTGGGCTAAATCGATTTCAATTTCTTCTAAGATGTTCATTGTAGTTCCTTTATTTGCTCGATGTAAGATTCTCATATCGTTGTTAATGTCTGTGAACTCATGTTTGGTATCTTTCTTATGATTTGCCATGGCGGAAAATTTATTGTATTTAATGGCATTGAAATGCTCCCAATATCTTGTTATCAATGCTCTACCTGTTTGTCCACAATAATTAGCGTCGCATTTAGCACATTTCAACATATAAACACCTGATTTACTGAATTTGTTCGTATGGTTCAATTTATTAGTATTGAATAAAATATTATTGTTTGTGTTGGAAGTTCTATATGCTATTCTTAGTCCACACTTTTTGAAAATGTTTGAAATACTATAAGTTTTGGTGCTGAAATACGTGAAAGTCGCGTATTTGGGCTGCTCTTTTTGTTCCGGCGTTAGGCGGGTGACCGGTTTGTTTTTAAGCTTACTGATAATATTGTTGACAAACAGGGATGTGAATCCGTTTACCTTGGCAATCTGTTTAATGATTTTTATTTCTTCATTTAGATCTGTTTTGCTTAAAGGAAGGGAAAAGGCTCTGCTGATCATACTATAAAAGGCGGCTTTCTTTTGACTGCCCGGGTGGTTAGAGTCTTTTCTTATTTTCGTGTGGGTCTGGGTTGGCTTTCTAAAAACTTTATAGGTTAACCTGTTATTATTTAAACAAACTGTAGTGTCAAGGAAGTTGATTTTACTGTTTACGGCTGATTCAGAGGTGAATTGTATGCTTTTATCCAAACCGTTTAATTTTTGCACGAGTCCTTCTATATTTAAAATAGTATCATCGATTATTACAAACACGTCATCCACGTATCTACCCCAGTAATGTATACCGTCAATTTTGCCTACGATTTCTTCGTTTTCCAGATGGTCAAGATATATGTTAGCTACTAAACCAGATAGCGGAGATCCCATTGAGAGTCCTTCTTTTTGTTTATTGATCCTATTGTTAAAAGTGAAAAAATTATTTGTGAGTGTGAATTCTAATAGCGTCATGAATTCGTTAATTTCTACTTTTGACAATATACTGTTGTTAGACAAATTTTGTTTAATGACCTTGAGCGATGGTGCAATTGGGATGTTTGTGTACATATTTTTCACGTCTACGCTATGCATGGAGTGTTTGCTCATTAAGGTAAGTTTCATGGTTTCTTCGCAGAAATTGAGTGTGTTTTTCAGGGATTTATTTGCTTTAAAAATGTAATGTCTTTCAAGGAACTGCTGACAAAATTTGGCGGTTCTGTAAAGGGGACTGTTTCTGAAATTAATGACAGGTCTTATTGGAATTCCTTCTTTATGAATTTTGGGGAGCGCTTTCAAAGTTGGTAATCCCGGGTTCATATTGGTTAACTTACTAGTTTGTTTTTCATTGATAATAAACATGGAGGTTTTCAAAATATTTTTCAATTTTCTCTGTATAGATTGGGTGGGGTCTTTCTTAACCTCTTCAAAGCTCGAGCTGCTGAGGAAATTGTGTGTGTTGTTGACATATACCTCCTTATCTATCAGCACGACCGTGTTACCCTTATCTGCTTTAGTAACAATTACATCGCTATTATTTATTTTCTCTTTCAATTCTTTAAGTTTATTTAAATTCGAATTTTTGTTGTTTTTTGTGTTAGTGTTAACTATTTTTTGAATTTCTTTGTTAGTCGTGTATCTGACTTCTTTTTGTTTATCAAGAGGAAGCCTACGTATGGCTGTTTCTGCTTCCACTACTAAAGTGGTTAGAGTTCTGTCATTGAGGTTACATTCCCAGTTGTATTTGGGCCCCTTGCCTAGAATTTCGAGTTCATTATCGTCAAATGGAACACTTGATAAGTTTTTGACAGGTGGAGAAAATTGCACTGGGGTAAACAGCCTATTGTTAACTTGTTCATTCGCATCCCTGACTTTATTGAATTTATTTTGTAGGTTTCTGAATTTATTTTCTAGCGACTGTACTTTCCTATTGATTTTCGTAAATAAGATTTGATTTACAGTAAATGAATATCTATCCCAGTCCTTCTTACTGGATAGATTTGAAGCTTCTAGGTGTGCACGATAAAGTTTGTTATTAAGATTGTTCTTCCTGATATAAAGAAATTTAATTTCTCTTTGGAAAACTCTACTATTAATTATCCTCTGTGTTCTGGCTTCATATTTATTTAATGGGCCCTTTTTCTGGTAAGATTTAAAATGTGACGGAGTTATGTTATGTTCTCTGCATTTCTTTAAAAAGGCGATGTCCTTGACAGTGCTGGCCAATTTAATTTTCAGATCTTTATATTTATAACGCGCCTTTTTAGCGCAGTTAGCTTGGCCTGCTTCATAATCTTTTTGACTCTGAGAGTCGCACATTTTTTTCCCGTATTGACTGAAATATACTAAGAACAAAGTTCCAACTGGTTCCGCCTCGTCAATACTGTTTATTAAAATGTCGTGATACAATCACCTGTCTTTTAACACATCACATGGTACATGTTTCAACGTCTAACACGTATTGACGTCTTCATCAGCCTAAAAAATTGTGCAGCACTTAAAACATTCCCTTTATCTACTGGGTGTAGTTAAAAATTGTACATAAAATCACACATGGATCACTGTAACACATTAAAAGTTGTTAAAACATTTTCTTATGTTAAAAGCTTAATAAAAATCCGCAGCCGGGCTTGGCAGTCTTTCTTGGCTTATATCTAATGTTGGCTTCCAAAAGCCCAAGCAAGGGGTGACCATTCCCAACTGGAAAGAAATGAAACTGTGTATGAGAGAAAGAAGTAGTAGATAAAATAATACTTTAAAAAACCCTAAATGTTATATAAAGACTTACGATGTAATGCGGCAATGAGCTAACAGGGCCGTGCTGAGTCGGACGGAGACAGTGCTGTACTGAAACGGTGTGTCAACATGGAAGCAACAAGCAAGACAATAGGGGCGGAAGAGGAGAGGGGTGAGAGCTCGGGAGTGTTTTGGTTAGGAGTGGGGAAGGGGGGGGGGGTATGGAGTAAGTTTAGGGGAAGGTAACATGGATCAACGGTTGTGGATTTAGTTTCTATGGTGGTTTATATTTTGTTTTGTAATGGATTAACGTTTCATAGAGTACGTTGTTTTCGAAAAGAATCTCATTAAGATTCGTTAGGGGGGCGGTCTTTTGGGCTAAATCGATTTCAATTTCTTCTAAGATGTTCATTGTAGTTCCTTTATTTGCTCGATGTAAGATTCTCATATCGTTGTTAATGTCTGTGAACTCATGTTTGGTATCTTTCATATGATTTGCCATGGCGGAAAATTTATTGTATTTAATGGCATTGAAATGCTCCCAATATCTTGTTATCAATGCTCTACCTGTTTGTCCACAATAATTAGCGTCGCATTTAGCACATTTCAACATATAAACACCTGATTTACTGAATTTGTTCGTATGGTTCAATTTATTAGTATTGAATAAAATATTATTGTTTGTGTTGGAAGTTCTATATGCTATTCTTAGTCCACACTTTTTGAAAATGTTTGAAATACTATAAGTTTTGGTGCTGAAATACGTGAAAGTCGCGTATTTGGGCTGCTCTTTTTGTTCCGGCGTTAGGCGGGTGACCGGTTTGTTTTTAAGCTAACTGATAATATTGTTGACAAACAGGGATGTGAATCCGTTTACCTTGGCAATCTGTTTAATGATTTTTATTTCTTCATTTAGATCTGTTTTGCTTAAAGGAAGGGAAAAGGCTCTGCTGATCATACTATAAAAGGCGGCTTTCTTTTGACTGCCCGGGTGGTTAGAGTCTTTTCTTATTTTCGTGTGGGTCTGGGTTGGCTTTCTAAAAACTTTATAGGTTAACCTGTTATTATTTAAACAAACTGTAGTGTCAAGGAAGTTGATTTTACTGTTTACGGCTGATTCAGAGGTGAATTGTATGCTTTTATCCAAACCGTTTAATTTTTGCACGAGTCCTTCTATATTTAAAATAGTATCATCGATTATTACAAACACGTCATCCACGTATCTACCCCAGTAATGTATACCGTCAATTTTGCCTACGATTTCTTCGTTTTCCAGATGGTCAAGATATATGTTAGCTACTAAACCAGATAGCGGAGATCCCATTGAGAGTCCTTCTTTTTGTTTATTGATCCTATTGTTAAAAGTGAAAAAATTATTTGTGAGTGTGAATTCTAATAGCGTCATGAATTCGTTAATTTCTACTTTTGACAATATACTGTTGTTAGACAAATTTTGTTTAATGACCTTGAGCGATGGTGCAATTGGGATGTTTGTGTACATATTTTTCACGTCTACGCTATGCATGGAGTGTTTGCTCATTAAGGTAAGTTTCATGGTTTCTTCGCAGAAATTGAGTGTGTTTTTCAGGGATTTATTTGCTTTAAAAATGTAATGTCTTTCAAGGAACTGCTGACAAAATTTGGCGGTTCTGTAAAGGGGACTGTTTCTGAAATTAATGACAGGTCTTATTGGAATTCCTTCTTTATGAATTTTGGGGAGCGCTTTCAAAGTTGGTAATCCCGGGTTCATATTGGTTAACTTACTAGTTTGTTTTTCATTGATAATAAACATGGAGGTTTTCAAAATATTTTTCAATTTTCTCTGTATAGATTGGGTGGGGTCTTTCTTAACCTCTTCAAAGCTCGAGCTGCTGAGGAAATTGTGTGTGTTGTTGACATATACCTCCTTATCTATCAGCACGACCGTGTTACCCTTATCTGCTTTAGTAACAATTACATCGCTATTATTTATTTTCTCTTTCAATTCTTTAAGTTTATTTAAATTCGAATTTTTGTTGTTTTTTGTGTTAGTGTTAACTATTTTTTGAATTTCTTTGTTAGTCGTGTATCTGACTTCTTTTTGTTTATCAAGAGGAAGCCTACGTATGGCTGTTTCTGCTTCCACTACTAAAGTGGTTAGCGTTCTGTCATTGAGGTTACATTCCCAGTTGTATTTGGGCCCCTTGCCTAGAATTTCGAGTTCATTATCGTCAAATGGAACACTTGATAAGTTTTTGACAGGTGGAGAAAATTGCACTGGGGTAAACAGCCTATTGTTAACTTGTTCATTCGCATCCCTGACTTTATTGAATTTATTTTGTAGGTTTCTGAATTTATTTTCTAGCGACTGTATTTTCCTATTGATTTTCGTAAATAAGATTTGATTTACAGTAAATGAATATCTATCCCAGTCCTTCTTACTGGATAGATTTGAAGCTTCTAGGTGTGCACGATAAAGTTTGTTATTAAGATTGTTCTTCCTGATATAAAGAAATTTAATTTCTCTTTGGAAAACTCTACTATTAATTATCCTCTGTGTTCTGGCTTCATATTTATTTAATGGGCCCTTTTTCTGGTAAGATTTAAAATGTGACGGAGTTATGTTATGTTCTCTGCATTTCTTTAAAAAGGCGATGTCCTTGACAGTGCTGGCCAATTTAATTTTCAGATCTTTATATTTATAACGCGCCTTTTTAGCGCAGTTAGCTTGGCCTGCTTCATAATCTTTTTGACTCTGAGAGTCGCACATTTTTTTCCCGTATTGACTGAAATATACTAAGAACAAAGTTCCAACTGGTTCCGCCTCGTCAATACTGTTTATTAAAATGTCGTGATACAATCACCTGTCTTTTAACACATCACATGGTACATGTTTCAACGTCTAACACGTATTGACGTCTTCATCAGCCTAAAAAATTGTGCAGCACTTAAAACATTCCCTTTATCTACTGGGTGTAGTTAAAAATTGTACATAAAATCACACATGGATCACTGTAACACATTAAAAGTTGTTAAAACATTTTCTTATGTTAAAAGCTTAATACAAATCCGCAGCCGGGCTTGGCAGTCTTTCTTGGCTTATATCTAATGTTGGCTTCCAAAAGCCCAAGCAAGGGGTGACCATTCCCAACTGGAAAGAAATGAAACTGTGTATGAGAGAAAGAAGTAGTAGATAAAATAATACTTTAAAAAACCCTAAATGTTATATAAAGACTTACGATGTAATGCGGCAATGAGCTAACAGGGCCGTGCTGAGTCGGACGGAGACAGTGCTGTACTGAAACGGTGTGTCAACATGGAAGCAACAAGCAAGACAATAGGGGCGGAAGAGGAGAGGGGTGAGAGCTCGGGAGTGTTTTGGTTAGGAGTGGGGAAGGGGGGGGGGGGTATGGAGTAAGTTTAGGGGAAGGTAACATGGATCAACGGTTGTGGATTTAGTTTCTATGGTGGTTTATATTTTGTTTTGTAATGGATTAACGTTTCATAGAGTACGTTGTTTTCGAAATGAATCTTATTAAGATTCGTTAGTGGGGCGGTCTTTTGGGCTAAATCGATTTCAATTTCTTCTAAGATGTTCATTGTAGTTCCTTTATTTGCTCGATGTAAGATTCTCATATCGTTGTTAATGTCTGTGAACTCATGTTTGGTATCTTTCATATGATTTGCCATGGCGGAAAATTTATTGTATTTAATGGAATTGAAATGCTCCCCATATCTTGTTATCAATGCTCTACCTGTTTGTCCACAATAATTAGCGTCGCATTTAGCACATTTCAACATATAAACACCTGATTTACTGAATTTGTTCGTATGGTTCAATTTATTAGTATTGAATAAAATATTATTGTTTGTGTTGGAAGTTCTATATGCTATTCTTAGTCCACACTTTTTGAAAATGTTTGAAATACTATAAGTTTTGGTGCTGAAATACGTGAAAGTCGCGTATTTGGGCTGCTCTTTTTGTTCCGGCGTTAGGCGGGTGACCGGTTTGTTTTTAAGCTTACTGATAATATCGTTGACAAACAGGGATGTGAATCCGTTTACCTTGGCAATCTGTTTAATGATTTTTATTTCTTCATTTAGATCTGTTTTGCTTAAAGGAAGGGAAAAGGCTCTGCTGATCATACTATAAAAGGCGGCTTTCTTTTGACTGCCCGGGTGGTTAGAGTCTTTTCTTATTGTCGTGTGGGTCTGGGTTGGCTTTCTAAAAACTTTATAGGTTAACCTGTTATTATTTAAACAAACTGTAGTGTCAAGGAAGTTGATTTTACTGTTTACGGCTGATTCAGAGGTGAATTGTATGCTTTTATCCAAACCGTTTAATTTTTGCACGAGTCCTTCTATATTTAAAATAGTATCATCGATTATTACAAACACGTCATCCACGTATCTACCCCAGTAATGTATACCGTCAATTTTGCCTACTATTTCTTCGTGTTCCAGATGGTCAAGATATATGTTAGCTACTAAACCAGATAGCGGAGATCCCATTGAGAGTCCTTCTTTTTGTTTATAGATCCTATTGTTAAAAGTGAAAAAATTATTTGTGAGTGTGAATTCTAATAGCGTCATGAATTCGTTAGTTTCTACTTTTGACAATATACTGTTGTTAGACAAATTTTGTTTAATGACCTTGAGCGATGGTGCAATTGGGATGTTTGTGTACATATTTTTCACGTCTACGCTATGCATGGAGTGTTTGCTCATTAAGGTAAGTTTCATGGTTTCTTCGCAGAAATTGAGTGTGTTTTTCAGGGATTTATTTGCTTTAAAAATGTAATGTCTTTCAAGGAACTGCTGACAAAATTTGGCGGTTCTGTAAAGGGGACTGTTTCTGAAATTAATGACAGGTCTTATTGGAATTCCTTCTTTATGAATTTTGGGGAGCGCTTTCAAAGTTGGTAATCCCGGGTTCATATTGGTTAACTTACTAGTTTGTTTTTCATTGATAATAAACATGGAGGTTTTCAAAATATTTTTCAATTTTCTCTGTATAGATTAGGTGGGGTCTTTCTTAACCTCTTCAAAGCTCGAGCTGCTGAGGAAATTGTGTGTGTTGTTGACATATACCTCCTTATCTATCAGCACGACCGTGTTACCCTTATCTGCTTTAGTAACAATTACATCGCTATTATTTATTTTCTCTTTCAATTCTTTAAGTTTATTTAAATTCGAATTTTTGTTGTTTTTTGTGTTAGTGTTAACTATTTTTTGAATTTCTTTGTTAGTCGTGTATCTGACTTCTTTTTGTTTATCAAGAGGAAGCCTACGTATGGCTGTTTCTGCTTCCACTACTAAAGTGGTTAGAGTTCTGTCATTGAGGTTACATTCCCAGTTGTATTTGGGCCCCTTGCCTAGAATTTCGAGTTCATTATCGTCAAATGGAACACTTGATAAGTTTTTGACAGGTGGAGAAAATTGCACTGGGGTAAACAGCCTATTGTTAACTTGTTCATTCGCATCCCTGACTTTATTGAATTTATTTTGTAGGTTTCTGAATTTATTTTCTAGCGACTGTACTTTCCTATTGATTTTCGTAAATAAGATTTGATTTACAGTAAATGAATATCTATCCCAGTCCTTCTTACTGGATAGATTTGAAGCTTCTAGGTGTGCACGATAAAGTTTGTTATTAAGATTGTTCTTCCTGATATAAAGAAATTTAATTTCTCTTTGGAAAACTCTACTATTAATTATCCTCTGTGTTCTGGCTTCATATTTATTTAATGGGCCCTTTTTCTGGTAAGATTTAAAATGTGACGGAGTTATGTTATGTTCTCTGCATTTCTTTAAAAAGGCGATGTCCTTGACAGTGCTGGCCAATTTAATTTTCAGATCTTTATATTTATAACGCGCCTTTTTAGCGCAGTTAGCTTGGCCTGCTTCATAATCTCCGTGACTCTGAGAGTCGCACATTTTTTTCCCGTATTGACTGAAATATACTAAGAACAAAGTTCCAACTGGTTCCGCCTCGTCAATACTGTTTATTAAAATGTCGTGATACAATCACCTGTCTTTTAACACATCACATGGTACATGTTTCAACGTCTAACACGTATTGACGTCTTCATCAGCCTAAAAAATTGTGCAGCACTTAAAACATTCCCTTTATCTACTGGGTGTAGTTAAAAATTGTACATAAAATCACACATGGATCACTGTAACACATTAAAAGTTGTTAAAACATTTTCTTATGTTAAAAGCTTAATAAAAATCCGCAGCCGGGCTTGGCAGTCTTTCTTGGCTTATATCTAATGTTGGCTTCCAAAAGCCCAAGCAAGGGGTGACCATTCCCAACTGGAAAGAAATGAAACTGTGTATGAGAGAAAGAAGTAGTAGATAAAATAATACTTTAAAAAACCCTAAATGTTATATAAAGACTTACGATGTAATGCGGCAATGAGCTAACAGGGCCGTGCTGAGTCGGACGGAGACAGTGCTGTACTGAAACGGTGTGTCAACATGGAAGCAACAAGCAAGACAATAGGGGCGGAAGAGGAGAGGGGTGAGAGCTCGGGAGTGTTTTGGTTAGGAGTGGGGAAGGGGGGGGGGGGGTATGGAGTAAGTTTAGGGGAAGGTAACATGGATCAACGGTTGTGGATTTAGTTTCTATGGTGGTTTATATTTTGTTTTGTAATGGATTAACGTTTCATAGAGTACGTTGTTTTCGAAATGAATCTCATTAAGATTCGTTAGGGGGGCGGTCTTTTGGGCTAAATCGATTTCAATTTCTTCTAAGATGTTCATTGTAGTTCCTTTATTTGCTCGATGTAAGATTCTCATATCGTTGTTAATGTCTGTGAACTCATGTTTGGTATCTTTCATATGATTTGCCATGGCGGAAAATTTATTGTATTTAATGGCATTGAAATGCTCCCAATATCTTGTTATCAATGCTCTACCTGTTTGTCCACAATAATTAGCGTCGCATTTAGCACATTTCAACATATAAACACCTGATTTACTGAATTTGTTCGTATGGTTCAATTTATTAGTATTGAATAAAATATTATTGTTTGTGTTGGAAGTTCTATATGCTATTCTTAGTCCACACTTTTTGAAAATGTTTGAAATACTATAAGTTTTGGTGCTGAAATACGTGAAAGTCGCGTATTTGGGCTGCTCTTTTTGTTCCGGCGTTAGGCGGGTGACCGGTTTGTTTTTAAGCTTACTGATAATATTGTTGACAAACAGGGATGTGAATCCGTTTACCTTGGCAATCTGTTTAATGATTTTTATTTCTTCATTTAGATCTGTTTTGCTTAAAGGAAGGGAAAAGGCTCTGCTGATCATACTATAAAAGGCGGCTTTCTTTTGACTGCCCGGGTGGTTAGAGTCTTTTCTTATTTTCGTGTGGGTCTGGGTTGGCTTTCTAAAAACTTTATAGGTTAACCTGTTATTATTTAAACAAACTGTAGTGTCAAGGAAGTTGATTTTACTGTTTACGGCTGATTCAGAGGTGAATTGTATGCTTTTATCCAAACCGTTTAATTTTTGCACGAGTCCTTCTATATTTAAAATAGTATCATCGATTATTACAAACACGTCATCCACGTATCTACCCCAGTAATGTATACCGTCAATTTTGCCTACGATTTCTTCGTTTTCCAGATGGTCAAGATATATGTTAGCTACTAAACCAGATAGCGGAGTTCCCATTGAGAGTCCTTCTTTTTGTTTATTGATCCTATTGTTAAAAGTGAAAAAATTATTTGTGAGTGTGAATTCTAATAGCGTCATGAATTCGTTAATTTCTACTTTTGACAATATACTGTTGTTAGACAAATTTTGTTTAATGACCTTGAGCGATGGTGCAATTGGGATGTTTGTGTACATATTTTTCACGTCTACGCTATGCATGGAGTGTTTGCTCATTAAGGTAAGTTTCATGGTTTCTTCGCAGAAATTGAGTGTGTTTTTCAGGGATTTATTTGCTTTAAAAATGTAATGTCTTTCAAGGAACTGCTGACAAAATTTGGCGGTTCTGTAAAGGGGACTGTTTCTGAAATTAATGACAGGTCTTATTGGAATTCCTTCTTTATGAATTTTGGGGAGCGCTTTCAAAGTTGGTAATCCCGGGTTCATATTGGTTAACTTACTAGTTTGTTTTTCATTGATAATAAACATGGAGGTTTTCAAAATATTTTTCAATTTTCTCTGTATAGATTGGGTGGGGTCTTTCTTAACCTCTTCAAAGCTCGAGCTGCTGAGGAAATTGTGTGTGTTGTTGACATATACCTCCTTATCTATCAGCACGACCGTGTTACCCTTATCTGCTTTAGTAACAATTACATCGCTATTATTTATTTTCTCTTTCAATTCTTTAAGTTTATTTAAATTCGAATTTTTGTTGTTTTTTGTGTTAGTGTTAACTATTTTTTGAATTTCTTTGTTAGTCGTGTATCTGACTTCTTTTTGTTTATCAAGAGGAAGCCTACGTATGGCTGTTTCTGCTTCCACTACTAAAGTGGTTAGCGTTCTGTCATTGAGGTTACATTCCCAGTTGTATTTGGGCCCCTTGCCTAGAATTTCGAGTTCATTATCGTCAAATGGAACACTTGATAAGTTTTTGACAGGTGGAGAAAATTGCACTGGGGTAAACAGCCTATTGTTAACTTGTTCATTCGCATCCCTGACTTTATTGAATTTATTTTGTAGGTTTCTGAATTTATTTTCTAGCGACTGTATTTTCCTATTGATTTTCGTAAATAAGATTTGATTTACAGTAAATGAATATCTATCCCAGTCCTTCTTACTGGATAGATTTGAAGCTTCTAGGTGTGCACGATAAAGTTTGTTATTAAGATTGTTCTTCCTGATATAAAGAAATTTAATTTCTCTTTGGAAAACTCTACTATTAATTATCCTCTGTGTTCTGGCTTCATATTTATTTAATGGGCCCTTTTTCTGGTAAGATTTAAAATGTGACGGAGTTATGTTATGTTCTCTGCATTTCTTTAAAAAGGCGATGTCCTTGACAGTGCTGGACAATTTAATTTTCAGATCTTTATATTTATAACGCGCCTTTTTAGCGCAGTTAGCTTGGCATGCTTCATAATCTTTTTGACTCTGAGAGTCGCACATTTTTTTCCCGTATTGACTGAAATATACTAAGAACAAAGTTCCAACTGGTTCCGCCTCGTCAATACTGTTTATTAAAATGTCGTGATACAATCACCTGTCTTTTAACACATCACATGGTACATGTTTCAACGTCTAACACGTATTGACGTCTTCATCAGCCTAAAAAATTGTGCAGCACTTAAAACATTCCCTTTATCTACTGGGTGTAGTTAAAAATTGTACATAAAATCACACATGGATCACTGTAACACATTCAACGTTGTTAAAACATTTTCTTATGTTAAAAGCTTAATAAAAATCCGCAGCCGGGCTTGGCAGTCTTTCTTGGCTTATATCTAATGTTGGCTTCCAAAAGCCCAAGCAAGGGGTGACCATTCCCAACTGGAAAGAAATGAAACTGTGTATGAGAGAAAGAAGTAGTAGATAAAATAATACTTTAAAAAACCCTAAATGTTATATAAAGACTTACGATGTAATGCGGCAATGAGCTAACAGGGCCGTGCTGAGTCGGACGGAGACAGTGCTGTACTGAAACGGTGTGTCAACATGGAAGCAACAAGCAAGACAATAGGGGCGGAAGAGGAAAGGGGTGAGAGCTCGGGAGTGTTTTGGTTAGGAGTGGGGAAGGGGGGGGGGGGGGTATGGAGTAAGTTTAGGGGAAGGTAACATGGATCAACGGTTGTGGATTTAGTTTCTATGGTGGTTTATATTTTGTTTTGTAATGGATTAACGTTTCATAGAGTACGTTGTTTTCGAAATGAATCTAATTAAGATTCGTTAGGGGGGCGGTCTTTTGGGCTAAATCGATTTCAATTTCTTCTAAGATGTTCATTGTAGTTCCTTTATTTGCTCGATGTAAGATTCTCATATCGTTGTTAATGTCTGTGAACTCATGTTTGGTATCTTTCATATGATTTGCCATGGCGGAAAATTTATTGTATTTAATGGCATTGAAATGCTCCCAATATCTTGTTATCAATGCTCTACCTGTTTGTCCACAATAATTAGCGTCGCATTTAGCACATTTCAACATATAAACACCTGATTTACTGAATTTGTTCGTATGGTTCAATTTATTAGTATTGAATAAAATATTATTGTTTGTGTTGGAAGTTCTATATGCTATTCTTAGTCCACACTTTTTGAAAATGTTTGAAATACTATAAGTTTTGGTGCTGAAATACGTGAAAGTCGCGTATTTGGGCTGCTCTTTTTGTTCCGGCGTTAGGCGGGTGACCGGTTTGTTTTTAAGCTTACTGATAATATTGTTGACAAACAGGGATGTGAATCCGTTTACCTTGGCAATCTGTTTAATGATTTTTATTTCTTCATTTAGATCTGTTTTGCTTAAAGGAAGGGAAAAGGCTCTGCTGATCATACTATAAAAGGCGGCTTTCTTTTGACTGCCCGGGTGGTTAGAGTCTTTTCTTATTGTCGTGTGGGTCTGGGTTGGCTTTCTAAAAACTTTATAGGTTAACCTGTTATTACTTAAACAAACTGTAGTGTCAAGGAAGTTGATTTTACTGTTTACGGCTGATTCAGAGGTGAATTGTATGCTTTTATCCAAACCGTTTAATTTTTGCACGAGTCCTTCTATATTTAAAATAGTATCATCGATTATTACAAACACGTCATCCACGTATCTACCCCAGTAATGTATACCGTCAATTTTGCCTACTATTTCTTCGTTTTCCAGATGGTCAAGATATATGTTAGCTACTAAACCAGATAGCGGAGATCCCATTGAGAGTCCTTTTTTTTGTTTATAGATCCTATTGTTAAAATTGAAAAAATTATTTGTGAGTGTGAATTCTAATAGCGTCATGAATTCGTTAATTTCTACTTTTGACAATATACTGTTGTTAGACAAATTTTGTTTAATGACCTTGAGCGATGGTGCAATTGGGATGTTTGTGTACATATTTTTCACGTCTACGCTATGCATGGAGTGTTTGCTCATTAAGGTAAGTTTCATGGTTTCTTCGCAGAAATTGAGTGTGTTTTTCAGGGATTTATTTGCATTAAAAATGTAATGTCTTTCAAGGAACTGCTGACAAAATTTGGCGGTTCTGTAAAGGGGACTGTTTCTGAAATTAATGACAGGTCTTATTGGAATTCCTTCTTTATGAATTTTGGGGAGCGCTTTCAAAGTTGGTAATCCCGGGTTCATATTGGTTAACTTACTAGTTTGTTTTTCATTGATAATAAACATGGAGGTTTTCAAAATATTTTTCAATTTTCTCTGTATAGATTGGGTGGGGTCTTTCTTAACCTCTTCAAAGCTCGAGCTGCTGAGGAAATTGTGTGTGTTGTTGACATATACCTCCTTATCTATCAGCACGACCGTGTTACCCTTATCTGCTTTAGTAACAATTACATCGCTATTATTTATTTTCTCTTTCAATTCTTTAAGTTTATTTAAATTCGAATTTTTGTTGTTTTTTGTGTTAGTGTTAACTATTTTTTGAATTTCTTTGTTAGTCGTGTATCTGACTTCTTTTTGTTTATCAAGAGGAAGCCTACGTATGGCTGTTTCTGCTTCCACTACTAAAGTGGTTAGCGTTCTGTCATTGAGGTTACATTCCCAGTTGTATTTGGGCCCCTTGCCTAGAATTTCGAGTTCATTATCGTCAAATGGAACACTTGATAAGTTTTTGACAGGTGGAGAAAATTGCACTGGGGTAAACAGCCTATTGTTAACTTGTTCATTCGCATCCCTGACTTTATTGAATTTATTTTGTAGGTTTCTGAATTTATTTTCTAGCGACTGTACTTTCCTATTGATTTTCGTAAATAAGATTTGATTTACAGTAAATGAATATCTATCCCAGTCCTTCTTACTGGATAGATTTGAAGCTTCTAGGTGTGCACGATAAAGTTTGTTATTAAGATTGTTCTTCCTGATATAAAGAAATTTAATTTCTCTTTGGAAAACTCTACTATTAATTATCCTCTGTGTTCTGGCTTCATATTTATTTAATGGGCCCTTTTTTGGTAAGATTTAAAATGTGACGGAGTTATGTTATGTTCTCTGCATTTCTTTAAAAAGGCGATGTCCTTGACAGTGCTGGCCAATTTAATTTTCAGATCTTTATATTTATAACGCGCCTTTTTAGCGCAGTTAGCTTTGCCTGCTTCATAATCTTTTTGACTCTGAGAGTCGCACATTTTTTTCCCGTATTGACTGAAATATACTAAGAACAAAGTTCCAACTGGTTCCGCCTCGTCAATACTGTTTATTAAAATGTCGTGATACAATCACCTGTCTTTTAACACATCACATGGTACATGTTTCAACGTCTAACACGTATTGACGTCTTCATCAGCCTAAAAAATTGTGCAGCACTTAAAACATTCCCTTTATCTACTGGGTGTAGTTAAAAATTGTACATAAAATCACACATGGATCACTGTAACACATTAAAAGTTGTTAAAACATTTTCTTATGTTAAAAGCTTAATAAAAATCCGCAGCCGGGCTTGGCAGTCTTTCTTGGCTTATATCTAATGTTGGCTTCCAAAAGCCCAAGCAAGGGGTGACCATTCCCAACTGGAAAGAAATGAAACTGTGTATGAGAGAAAGAAGTAGTAGATAAAATAATACTTTAAAAAACCCTAAATGTTATATAAAGACTTACGATGTAATGCGGCAATGAGCTAACAGGGCCGTGCTGAGTCGGACGGAGACAGTGCTGTACTGAAACGGTGTGTCAACATGGAAGCAACAAGCAAGACAATAGGGGCGGAAGAGGAGAGGGGTGAGAGCTCGGGAGTGTTTTGGTTAGGAGTGGGGAAGGGGGGGGGGGGTATGGAGTAAGTTTAGGGGAAGGTAACATGGATCAACGGTTGTGGATTTAGTTTCTATGGTGGTTTATATTTTGTTTTGTAATGGATTAACGTTTCATATAGTACGTTGTTTTCGAAATGAATCTCATTAAGATTCGTTAGGGGGGCGGTCTTTTGGGCTAAATCGATTTCAATTTCTTCTAAGATGTTCATTGTAGTTCCTTTATTTGCTCGATGTAAGATTCTCATATCGTTGTTAATGTCTGTGAACTCATGTTTGGTATCTTTCATATGATTTGCCATGGCGGAAAATTTATTGTATTTAATGGCATTGAAATGCTCCCCATATCTTGTTATCAATGCTCTACCTGTTTGTCCACAATAATTAGCGTCGCATTTAGCACATTTCAACATATAAACACCTGATTTACTGAATTTGTTCGTATGGTTCAATTTATTAGTATTGAATAAAATATTATTGTTTGTGTTGGAAGTTCTATATGCTATTCTTAGTCCACACATTTTGAAAATGTTTGAAATACTATAAGTTTTGGTGCTGAAATACGTGAAAGTCGCGTATTTGGGCTGCTCTTTTTGTTCCGGCGTTAGGCGGGTGACCGGTTTGTTTTTAAGCTTACTGATAATATTGTTGACAAACAGGGATGTGAATCCGTTTACCTTGGCAATCTGTTTAATGATTTTTATTTCTTCATTTAGATCTGTTTTGCTTAAAGGAAGGGAAAAGGCTCTGCTGATCATACTATAAAAGGCGGCTTTCTTTTGACTGCCCGGGTGGTTAGAGTCTTTTCTTATTGTCGTGTGGGTCTGGGTTGGCTTTCTAAAAACTTTATAGGATAACCTGTTATTATTTAAACAAACTGTAGTGTCAAGGAAGTTGATTTTACTGTTTACGGCTGATTCAGAGGTGAATTGTATGCTTTTATCCAAACCGTTTAATTTTTGCACGAGTCCTTCTATATTTAAAATAGTATCATCGATTATTACAAACACGTCATCCACGTATCTACCCCAGTAATGTATACCGTCAATTTTGCCTACTATTTCTTCGTGTTCCAGATGGTCAAGATATATGTTAGCTACTAAACCAGATAGCGGAGATCCCATTGAGAGTCCTTCTTTTTGTTTATTGATCCTATTGTTAAAAGTGAAAAAATTATTTGTGAGTGTGAATTCTAATAGCGTCATGAATTCGTTAATTTCTACTTTTGACAATATACTGTTGTTAGACAAATTTTGTTTAATGACCTTGAGCGATGGTGCAATTGGGATGTTTGTGTACATATTTTTCACGTCTACGCTATGCATGGAGTGTTTGCTCATTAAGGTAAGTTTCATGGTTTCTTCGCAGAAATTGAGTGTGTTTTTCAGGGATTTATTTGCTTTAAAAATGTAATGTCTTTCAAGGAACTGCTGACAAAATTTGGCGGTTCTGTAAAGGGGACTGTTTCTGAAATTAATGACAGGTCGTATTGGAATTCCTTCTTTATGAATTTTGGGGAGCGCTTTCAAAGTTGGTAATCCCGGGTTCATATTGGTTAACTTACTAGTTTGTTTTTCATTGATAATAAACATGGAGGTTTTCAAAATATTTTTCAATTTTCTCTGTATAGATTGGGTGGGGTCTTTCTTAACCTCTTCAAAGCTCGAGCTGCTGAGGAAATTGTGTGTGTTGTTGACATATACCTCCTTATCTATCAGCACGACCGTGTTACCCTTATCTGCTTTAGTAACAATTACATCGCTATTATTTATTTTCTCTTTCAATTCTTTAAGTTTATTTAAATTCGAATTTTTGTTGTTTTTTGTGTTAGTGTTAACTATTTTTTGAATTTCTTTGTTAGTCGTGTATCTGACTTCTTTTTGTTTATCAAGAGGAAGCCTACGTATGGCTGTTTCTGCTTCCACTACTAAAGTGGTTAGCGTTCTGTCATTGAGGTTACATTCCCAGTTGTATTTGGGCCCCTTGCCTAGAATTTAGAGTTCATTATCGTCAAATGGAACACTTGATAAGTTTTTGACAGGTGGAGAAAATTGCACTGGGGTAAACAGCCTATTGTTAACTTGTTCATTCGCATCCCTGACTTTATTGAATTTATTTTGTAGGTTTCTGAATTTATTTTCTAGCGACTGTACTTTCCTATTGATTTTCGTAAATAAGATTTGATTTACAGTAAATGAATATCTATCCCAGTCCTTCTTACTGGATAGATTTGAAGCTTCTAGGTGTGCACGATAAAGTTTGTTATTAAGATTGTTCTTCCTGATATAAAGAAATTTAATTTCTCTTTGGAAAACTCTACTATTAATTATCCTCTGTGTTCTGGCTTCATATTTATTTAATGGGCCCTTTTTCTGGTAAGATTTAAAATGTGACGGAGTTATGTTATGTTCTCTGCATTTCTTTAAAAAGGCGATGTCCTTGACAGTGCTGGCCAATTTAATTTTCAGATCTTTATATTTATAACGCGCCTTTTTAGCGCAGTTAGCTTGGCCTGCTTCATAATCTTTTTGACTCTGAGAGTCGCACATTTTTTTCCCGTATTGACTGAAATATACTAAGAACAAAGTTCCAACTGGTTCCGCCTCGTCAATACTGTTTATTAAAATGTCGTGATACAATCACCTGTCTTTTAACACATCACATGGTACATGTTTCAACGTCTAACACGTATTGACGTCTTCATCAGCCTAAAAAATTGTGCAGCACTTAAAACATTCCCTTTATCTACTGGGTGTAGTTAAAAATTGTACATAAAATCACACATGGATCACTGTAACACATTAAAAGTTGTTAAAACATTTTCTTATGTTAAAAGCTTAATAAAAATCCGCAGCCGGGCTTGGCAGTCTTTCTTGGCTTATATCTAATGTTGGCTTCCAAAAGCCCAAGCAAGGGGTGACCATTCCCAACTGGAAAGAAATGAAACTGTGTATGAGAGAAAGAAGTAGTAGATAAAATAATACTTTAAAAAACCCTAAATGTTATATAAAGACTTACGATGTAATGCGGCAATGAGCTAACAGGGCCGTGCTGAGTCGGACGGAGACAGTGCTGTACTGAAACGGTGTGTCAACATGGAAGCAACAAGCAAGACAATAGGGGCGGAAGAGGAGAGGGGTGAGAGCTCGGGAGTGTTTTGGTTAGGAGTGGGGAAGGGGGGGGGGTATGGAGTAAGTTTAGGGGAAGGTAACATGGATCAACGGTTGTGGATTTAGTTTCTATGGTGGTTTATATTTTGTTTTGTAATGGATTAACGTTTCATAGAGTACGTTGTTTTCGAAATGAATCTCATTAAGATTCGTTAGGGGGGCGGTCTTTTGGGCTAAATCGATTTCAATTTCTTCTAATATGTTCATTGTAGTTCCTTTATTTGCTCGATGTAAGATTCTCATATCGTTGTTAATGTCTGTGAACTCATGTTTGGTATCTTTCATATGATTTGCCATGGCGGAAAATTTATTGTATTTAATGGCATTGAAATGCTCCCAATATCTTGTTATCAATGCTCTACCTGTTTGTCCACAATAATTAGCGTCGCATTTAGCACATTTCAACATATAAACACCTGATTTACTGAATTTGTTCGTATGGTTCAATTTATTAGTATTGAATAAAATATTATTGTTTGTGTTGGAAGTTCTATATGCTATTCTTAGTCCACACTTTTTGAAAATGTTTGAAATACTATAAGTTTTGGTGCTGAAATACGTGAAAGTCGCGTATTTGGGCTGCTCTTTTTGTTCCGGCGTTAGGCGGGTGACCGGTTTGTTTTTAAGCTTACTGATAATATTGTTGACAAACAGGGATGTGAATCCGTTTACCTTGGCAATCTGTTTAATGATTTTTATTTCTTCATTTAGATCTGTTTTGCTTAAAGGAAGGGAAAAGGCTCTGCTGATCATACTATAAAAGGCGGCTTTCTTTTGACTGCCCGGGTGGTTAGAGTCTTTTCTTATTGTCGTGTGGGTCTGGGTTGGCTTTCTAAAAACTTTATAGGTTAACCTGTTATTATTTAAACAAACTGTAGTGTCAAGGAAGTTGATTTTACTGTTTACGGCTGATTCAGAGGTGAATTGTATGCTTTTATCCAAACCGTTTAATTTTTGCACGAGTCCTTCTATATTTAAAATAGTATCATCGATTATTACAAACACGTCATCCACGTATCTACCCCAGTAATGTATACCGTCAATTTTGCCTACTATTTCTTCGTGTTCCAGATGGTCAAGATATATGTTAGCTACTAAACCAGATAGCGGAGATCCCATTGAGAGTCCTTCTTTTTGTTTATAGATCCTATTGTTAAAAGTGAAAAAATTATTTGTGAGTGTGAATTCTAATAGCGTCATGAATTCGTTAATTTCTACTTTTGACAATATACTGTTGTTAGACAAATTTTGTTTAATGACCTTGAGCGATGGTGCAATTGGGATGTTTGTGTACATATTTTTCACGTCTACGCTATGCATGGAGTGTTTGCTCATTAAGGTAAGTTTCATGGTTTCTTCGCAGAAATTGAGTGTGTTTTTCAGGGATTTATTTGCTTTAAAAATGTAATGTCTTTCAAGGAACTGCTGACAAAATTTGGCGGTTCTGTAAAGGGGACTGTTTCTGAAATTAATGACAGGTCGTATTGGAATTCCTTCTTTATGAATTTTGGGGAGCGCTTTCAAAGTTGGTAATCCCGGGTTCATATTGGTTAACTTACTAGTTTGTTTTTCATTGATAATAAACATGGAGGTTTTCAAAATATTTTTCAATTTTCTCTGTATAGATTGGGTGGGGTCTTTCTTAACCTCTTCAAAGCTCGAGCTGCTGAGGAAATTGTGTGTGTTGTTGACATATACCTCCTTATCTATCAGCACGACCGTGTTACCCTTATCTGCTTTAGTAACAATTACATCGCTATTATTTATTTTCTCTTTCAATTCTTTAAGTTTATTTAAATTCGAATTTTTGTTGTTTTTTGTGTTAGTGTTAACTATTTTTTGAATTTCTTTGTTAGTCGTGTATCTGACTTCTTTTTGTTTATCAAGAGGAAGCCTACGTATGGCTGTTTCTGCTTCCACTACTAAAGTGGTTAGCGTTCTGTCATTGAGGTTACATTCCCAGTTGTATTTGGGCCCCTTGCCTAGAATTTCGAGTTAATTATCGTCAAATGGAACACTTGATAAGTTTTTGACAGGTGGAGAAAATTGCACTGGGGTAAACAGCCTATTGTTAACTTGTTCATTCGCATCCCTGACTTTATTGAATTTATTTTGTAGGTTTCTGAATTTATTTTCTAGCGACTGTACTTTCCTATTAATTTTCGTAAATAAGATTTGATTTACAGTAAATGAATATCTATCCCAGTCCTTCTTACTGGATAGATTTGAAGCTTCTAGGTGTGCACGATAAAGTTTGTTATTAAGATTGTTCTTCCTGATATAAAGAAATTTAATTTCTCTTTGGAAAACTCTACTATTAATTATCCTCTGTGTTCTGGCTTCATATTTATTTAATGGGCCCTTTTTCTGGTAAGATTTAAAATGTGACGGAGTTATGTTATGTTCTCTGCATTTCATTAAAAAGGCGATGTCCTTGACAGTGCTGGCCAATTTAATTTTCAGATCTTTATATTTATAACGCGCCTTTTTAGCGCAGTTAGCTTGGCCTGCTTCATAATCTTTTTGACTCTGAGAGTCGCACATTTTTTCCCGTATTGACTGAAATATACTAAGAACAAAGTTCCAACTGGTTCCGCCTCGTCAATACTGTTTATTAAAATGTCGTGATACAATCACCTGTCTTTTAACACATCACATGGTACATGTTTCAACGTCTAACACGTATTGACGTCTTCATCAGCCTAAAAAATTGTGCAGCACTTAAAACATTCCCTTTATCTACTGGGTGTAGTTAAAAATTGTACATAAAATCACACATGGATCACTGTAACACATTAAAAGTTGTTAAAACATTTTCTTATGTTAAAAGCTTAATAAAAATCCGCAGCCGGGCTTGGCAGTCTTTCTTGGCTTGTGTTCTTACACAAATAATAGAATGGGCCACTGCCATTTAAAAATAATTCTTTAACCACGAATAATTTGAAGGATATTTTCAATCCTAGTGCCATGAACTAAATGAATTTATTATGAAGCTACAATTCTTATTTCCGCATTCTGTCGAAGAATTGCAAGTTGTGAAAGTTACTAAAAGGGCCACAAATATAAATATTTTTCTTAATGATGATTCTAAGTGGAAAGTCAAATAGTTGAATGGTTCAACAATTTATTAATCAAGTTGATGATTCAGAAATCATATATTTTGTTAGGAACTTGAAGTTCATAATCGAGTCACTTCTCGAAATGTTTAATGTCAGAAGAACAATTAATTTTTGTTGTGCTTCGCATAGTTCTTCGATGCTATGCTCAAGGTCAAATACTTTTCAGATGTTATTAATATGTGTAAATAATTTGTGTTGATTGAGAAATAATATTTTTCGACAATATATTTTTTGAAACCGGAAAAATAAGTGAAAGTTAAAATTCTATGAACATTTATTCTACGAGTGTTAATATTATGTGAAAATTCAAACAGTGAACTACGATATTTCCAGTAGAGACAATTAAATTTGAACTGGATTTAATCATAAATAATTTTGGAACACAGTCTACAGGACTAACAATCAGACTTGTGTTTCCAAAAAAATAATTGTCAAATGTGTTTGGAAAATTTCTGTATATTGTGTAAATAGGAGTGTGGGTCGCCACACGTGAATGATGCTGCTTTGAGCATCTTTGCAGTCAATTTTAAATTCAAAATAAACTGAGATAATTTTATAGGATGTGTTATACCCAATTGAATCTCCTTCTATCCTTATTGTTTCATTGAGCCAAAAATCAGTAAAGCATTTTTTTATTTGATGTCTTTTTTGCGATTTGCTTTAACCCATCTGGCGCTCCGGGATATTTTGACTCTCGTGCTGACTGATTATTGGTAAAATGCATATGTGGTCGTGTGGACTCCGGTCTAAACGGGCACACTATGGCTTAGACGAAAGCATGCTAGCCTTTCACTACTGAGTCCATAGTTCTAATCCCAGTCACTCCATGCGCGATTTGTGCTAGACAAAGCAAAGAGATACATTTTTTTTTCTCTGGTGATGACTGTTTCCCCTGCCACCATTTCATTCTAGCAACAATCTCTACAATCTTTTTTATTTCAATGATCATTCATTTAATCATTACCACAGGAGAGTGGGACAGGCTTTAGCCGCCGGCACTGTTTCATATCCTTTTCGATAAATGAGAACTTCATTCATTCCATTCCCCTATCCTTTAGTCGAGCAACACTTTTCCACAATCATTTTTATTTCATTTGTTATTCATTTAATTTTCTCCCCCAAGAAAGTGCGACAGGCTTTAGCTGTTGGCACTGTTTCAAATCCTCATCGTTAAATTAGGGGTTCATTCATTCCATTCCCTAACCCGCTCGGTTGATTGAAAGCAGGCTGTGGATTTTAATTTTTCAATCTTGTCTTTACCAAGCTAGAGTTAAACCATTACATACAGCTCTGCGATCCTTGGTTCATGAAATAGCAATGAATGCATTATGTAAGCGAGAACATCGTGGCCGACAACCGGTATCGTTCATTCATTGCTTACGGGTTAGCGCGCTAGGCTTCGGCTTAAAGTATCTATGGTTTAATGGTCTGCTACAAAACCATTGCATAAGCCTCTATGATTTTGCATAGTTTTTTACATAGCCAGCCATAATTATCGTTCATTCATAGCTAACTGGTTAGCGCACTAGGCTTTAACCTAAAGTATTCCCCCCGGGTTCGATTGCCTACTACAAAACAATCGCATAAGCCTCTGTGATTTTCCATATTTTTTTTTAAATGGCCAGCCACCGGTATCGTTCATTCATAGCTAACCGGTTAGTGCACTAGACTTTAACCTAAAGCATCTCAGGTTCAATTGCCTACTACAAAACCATCGCATAAGCCCTCTGTGATCCATGATTTCATGAAATAGCGATGAATGCATTGGCTAGAAAACCATTGCATAAGCCTCTGCGATTCATGATTGTTATGGAATATCAATGAATATATTCCCAAGCATGGTCATTGTGGTCAGTCACTGCTATCGTTGATTCATAGCTAACAGGTTAGTGTGCTAGCCTTTGACCTAAAGTATCTCAGGTTCAATTACCTGTTATACAAACAATGACATAAGCCTGTTGATCATTACCCCAGGGGAGTGCGACAGGCTTCAGCCACTGACAACGTTTTATATCCTTGTTGCTAAATGAGAACTTGATTCATTCCATTTCCTGACCAGGTCTGTCGCATCGTTTCATAATATGAGAAATTGAGAAACAAATCAATATTCCATCGAACAGATGTTCCATCGAACAAGCGTTATCAGATGAAAACGCTTCGTCGTGCGTTTGTTTCAACAAGGCTATCACTTGCCACAGTGGCTGTACTCAATAGAACAATCGATATTTCGACCTACAAACTGTCATAAACCGACCCGTCGAAATAGCAATTAGGCCTACTATATTGGAATACCACCACCGTGGCTAGCGATCGCCTTGTTGAAACACATGCCCAGCGCCATTGTCTCTCTCACAACCACTCTACATGAACATTTTTAAGAGCTAATATTTTTTTTTCAAAAAAGTGTTGTTGGCCCTTTGTCAAAATTTCAAAAATACATTCATCAAGGGGGCGTTAGTCCGTGTTCTATGACCATCGTACACGTCCCTAGCGTTATTGATTTGCGAGATATATAGCAATAAGTCTAAAATCATGGTTTTACTCCCAAAAAATTCTGTTTCCCTAATTCTAAAAACCTGAACCTATTAGAAAAATAAAGAGGGCTTCGAGACAAGCGATTTGACACGTCACACGTATATATCCGAACAAACGTTCGGGAATATCGACAAACTTTGTAGTCGTTGTGACATCACCAGGAAAGTAGGCTATGGAGCATCATTTTGGAAATTTTTGAACACACCTCGTTGTGACTTCACCAGGAAAGTAGGCTATGGAGCAATATTTTGGAACTTTTTGATCGCACCTCGTTGTGACGTCACGAGGAAAGTAGGCTATGGGGCATAATTTTGGAAATTTTTGTTCACACCTCGTTGTGACGTCACCAGGAAAGTAGGCTATAAGTGACGTCACCGCCGCCATCTTGTAACGTCACCGTCGCCATCTTGTAACAACAACATATGACGTCATATTCCCCCCTCCCCCTCCTCCCCTTTGACGTCACCAGGAAAGTAGGCTACTCGTTAGAACCCGTCACTCCCCCCTACTGTTAGGCGAAATCAATATGTAAATGCCTAGTTCACCTACCGACTGAACCAGTCATCAGATCCCTAATAAACTCCAGACTCACGTAGGCTACCATCTTATTGCCTAACGGCTGTCGGATACCAATGTTACAACATTTTTTTCTAATTAGTTTAAGTATGGAAGCGGGACCTAATTCTCAAGTAGAGCCTACTGTATTATAAACTTTAACATACGTAAAAATACATAAATTCTTACCAAATTTGGCATCTTTTAAACTACATAGCCTATAACGCTTATAAGCTGCCTTAGTTAGGCCCTACAAAGTAATTATATTGAATATTACGTGCATCCGCCATCTTGAATGTATACAATAAAAAAATCCGCTCCTTAAAGCAACAGGAGGCTTGGAACTCCGTGTACTGAGTGGGTGTTGGATTTGTCTGATAAGCTAACTTGTGTTTCTGAGGTGATTGTAGTATTAGTAATAGCTGTATATTTAAGGACTAGTTATAGGGTAGGAGCCCCGTGATTTGAGCAAGGTAGCTCACCGCCATTTGCCGTGAGGGAAGACCACTGGCAGCTAAGGGTACCGGGATTTGAGCCTTCAATATGCGGACCTGCAGCTCCTCCGTGATGTCACAAATGTGGGATTTTTAAAACTATCAGGTATGACTGAATATATTTCCAAGTTCGTGGAATCAATCCAAGCTAAAACGTTTTCGAGAAACCTAAATATTTCATACGAATATTACATAAGTAATTATTTGGCCTTTTTGTGGAGTTAAATCTTGGCGCATTTTCCGTATCTGTGGGCGAGATGGTAACCGCAAGTGATATAGCCTAGGGTATTAACTGTGAATGGACAAACAAACTATCTAACCAACTAACTAAATAACCAACTTACTACCTAAGTATACATACAAACTAATATATTTAATGTGTCTCTCGTCAAGCCTTCCTACGTCGTCCGAGTTTAGCGTGGCATGAAGCTGGGTGCAGCAGCAGGGAAGCAGGAGTGCAGCGGAGGTAGCCTAAAATGGCAACATGCAGGCCTTGAGAGTAATTGATCCGTACGTCACGTCATCGACGTTGATAACCGGGGATTTTTTTTTACATAATCCCTATCATTAAATTTACAGCCATCCAGGAAAAAGAAATTCAAATTAAAGCCCTCCCAAGATTTGTAAGATGAGGCTAGGATATGATAGAAGGTGACCGTGACCTTTAATTTGGTAACCATCACAGCATTTGCCTAGAAAAGAAAGTGGGTATCAAACCCAGGACAGTAATACGTAACCCGAGACCATCAGGTGAGCAAGTCCTGAGGAGCATTCGGGGTTATTCTTTCTGATTGGGCCTTCTTTATAGATGTGCAGCTGATTAAAGATTAAGTAAATTATATTACGCTGGCATAACATTCACTACAACAATCTTCATTTCTGAGTCGGGCGATATCAAGGCCTCAAATATCCATTAGTATTACGGAAATCATAATAGCCATCAACCAATATCTGGGAGCTTCGCATTGCCACTAAGCACAAAGCTTACCCTGTCTAAGCACTTGAACAATAACAGGAACTGCCAAGTCTTCACTCTTCAGTAAAATCTACGTATATTGAACCGTTTCAAATAGAAGGTCTTTTTAAAATGCAATACAAAACCTTACTGGTGGAGTTTTAACATCTAGTTTGGATGCAGATTCCTATACACGTTCTTTAACATCCCACAAATCATTCACTATGTTGTGCACATGTGGTCCTGGAACGAATTAACAAGTGTTTTGCAAGATAGTCGAACCATTTGAATTCCTTGTAGCAGGTGATGAAGTAAGGTTATTTATTTCCTAGTGAACACGATGATGTTTCCTCAAATTAAAGCGCGAGCTGATTCGTTTTGGGCACAACAAACAGACAATGCGGTCTCTTCCCTGAGTGAACGACAAAATGTTCCATTAGCTCTGTACGCCGTGCGAATGACTTCTCACATGTGCTTCAAGTGTATTACTTCACTCCAGTATGAACAAAAGTGTGCTTCTTGAGGTCACCGCTCTGTGAGAAGCCTTTATTGCACACCAGAGACATGTAGGCCTACCGCTTTGCTGCATGTCCACTGAACGGTGTCTTTCTAGTTGATGCATTGTTTTATTGGTCACTGCATGCGAGTCTCCCTAGGTCTTTCCACTCCTGCCTCATCTTCGCTGTTTTTGTCCATTGTTTTCCTCCCCATTTTACGAACCAGTCTGCCCATCTGATTCTTTGTCTCTCAACGTTTCGCCTTCCTGTTCTTGGTTCCCACATCGTCATTTTGTACGTCCTTCGGTTAGGATCTAATCTCGCTACATGTCCACCCCATCTCCATTTGAGTTGGTCTGCTGATGTCATAGCGTCTTTCATGCCGGTTCTCCTTCTTAAATCTTCGTTCCGTATTCTATCTCTCAATGAGACATGAAGGATCTTCCTTTCCATTTTCCGTTGACATCTCTGGATCATTTGTCTTTGTTTTGATGTTAATGCCCTAGTTTGGCAACCATATAGTAACACCGGTATCACGCATTTTTCCAGAACTTCAGCCTTTAAAGTGAGTTTTTGGGTCTTGTCAGCCAGTATAAACTTTAGGGACCAAAAGCTCTTCCATGCTTGTCCTATTCTTCGTTTGACCTCTTTTTCTGAACGACATGAAAATGACATGTTCTGACCGAGATATGCATATTCTTCAACATATTCCAGTGTTCCTCCGTTCACATTAATTGGGGCTTCTAACGCATTGGTCATCAGCTTCGTTTTCTTCGGGTTCATTGTAAGGCCCACTTCTTTACTTGTTTTGTCTAATTCGTTTATCATTTGTTCCAGCCCTTTCGCTAATTCAGCCACCAAAACAATGTCGTCTGCGAACCGTAACTGGGTTAGTCTTGTCCCATCGATTCTGATGCCATATTTTTCTTCCAAGTCTAGTTTTCTAAACTGATTTTCCAGCAAACGGGTGAATAATTTTGGTGAGAGGGGGTCTCCCTGTTTTACTCCCCTTACTATCATGATGTTACATCCTTCTCTTTCTGTCTTTACTCTGGCTTGGTTACCGTCGTAGAGTTTGCCTAGGAGTCTAACGAATTTGTTTGGGATGCCTTGTTTATCCAGTGCTTCTAAGACGCTTTCCTGATCTACGGAGTCAAATGCTTTGTTGTAATCCACAAATGCTATATACACCTCTAGATTAAATTCCTGACCTTTCTCCATGAGTTGATTTATTGTTTAAAAGTGGTCTGATGTACTGAAACTCTTTCTGAATCCTGCTTGCTCTATCGGTTGCTGTTCGTCCAGTGCCTTTAGTCATTCTATTGGTTAGGATCTTCATAAATAGCTTGTAGATGTTTACAATTAGGTTGATCGGTCTGTAGTTGTTTACGTCGTCCTTGGCTCCCTTTTTGTGTAGAAGTATGATAATGCTTTGTTTCCACTGCATTGGTATGTCTTCTGATGTGAGTATGGTATTAAATAATGTTGTGATGACTGGGATTACGTCATCTTCACCCCATTTTAGAAATTCATTGTAAATTCCATCTTCACCTGGGCATTTTTCGGTTTTCGATTGTCGAATGGCTGCTCTTACTTCACTGGGTAGTATTGGAGGTGTTTCTTCCTCTAGGTTTTCTTCTGATGTATTCTGGTCCTGATGCAAGTTGTATCTTTGAGAGTAACTTGAGTATAGTGTTCTATAGAACTCTGTCGCTTGCGTCATTATCTCTTCTCTTGAGGCATGTCTTTTTTCGTTGTTGTCTTTTACTCCCAGTATCCAATGTTTGCCTGGAGTTAATTCGTTTCTAATCTTCTTTATTGATTTTGTGGTATCCATGATTTCTTTGACCACTTTAGTGTTGTGTTCTCTGATGTCTCTTCGGATTTGCCTTTTTGATTGTTTATTGACTTCCGCATATTCCAGCTTTTTGTGTTCGTTTTCTATGGCTTGTGATTTTACACGTTCTCTTTCTTCGATCAAACATTTGGTGCTATCCTTTACTTTTATTCAATTTGTCATACTGTTTCCAGGTGTTGACGATTGTTTGGCTGCGCGGGATATGCAATTTACGAGCTCTGTATAGTGTTGTTGGACTTTTTGCTCCGTTTGTTGGTTGAAGTCTCGTAGGTTTTGTTGTAGTGCTTTTACATACTCCGCCCTGTCTATGCATCCTGGATGTGTAGTTTTGTTGTTGAAGTAGTGTCTCCTTTTCTTCTTTATTCTCACTTTCAATCGCACCATTCTGTGATCTGTGTCAAACTTCAGACCATTTATCACTTGTATGTTTTTCACCTCTGTTAGTCTATTGGTTAGGATGAAGTCTATTTCATTTTTGATTTTCCCATTCGGAGATTTCCATGTCCATTTGCTTTCTGGGTTTTTCTTGTAAAATGTGTTCACAATTTTATGTCTTTGTCCCAGTGCAAACTGTATAAGTCTTTCTCCTCTTTCATTCCTTGTTCCGTATCCGTGAGGGCCCATAGGTTCTTTTTCTTCGTATTCCTTTCTTCCTACCTTGATGTTGAAGAATCCAATTATTAATGTTGTGTGTGCTTCGTACTCGGCTAATGTGTCTTCGAGGAGCATATAGAAGTCTTCAATTTCTTCTTCCGTACTTGCTTCTGTGGGAGCATAGACTTGAATTATTATGAATGTGTTGTCATTAAATTTTAGGGATAAAACTATGATTCTCTCTGAGATTCCCTTTATTTCTTTATATTGTGTTTTAAATGTCTTTTTTTTATAAAAAAAACCTTCCCCTTTTTGTCCTTTTGTTTCCCCTATGAAGCTAAAGACATCCACATTTGTTTTCTCTATTATGTCTTCACCGTATTGCCTCACCTCACTGAGGCCTAATATATCGTACCTTACTTTTTCGAGTGCGTTTTCGAGTTCTATTTCTTTATCTTGGTTTCTTAAGGTTCTAACGTTTAGTGTTCCTAGTATGAGTTCTTCTTCCTTGTGTGAAGTTTGTTTCATCGTTGAGTTTGGTTGATTTCATCTTCCCCGTTTTTTGAGGTTAAGTCTTTCCAGTGCACCCACTGGACATTTAACAGGATTTTCTGGTATCCAATTTTTTCATTGTTATTACCATTTTCCCTTTCTTCGCTGGCTTTCTCTCTGAGTGATGCTTGGATTTCTCTTTATTTTATTGTGAGGTCGTCATCTATGAATATGTCTTGTCCTCTCAGAGTGTGTTAGTTTCGGACAATTTTTAGTTTGTCTGCAAAATTTGTGAAACTGACTTTCACTATACCTCTATTGTTTCTGTCCTTACCGACGTAGGTTGATTTTCCTGCCATCTCTTCTTTTTCTATCGTGTCCAATATCTTCTTGATTTTGTTCATTAGTTCGTCTTTGTTACTTTCATCATTAAAGAATTCTTTACTTTTTACCACTATGTTGTTCCTCCTTTCTCTTTTCGCCTGTGGTTCTTTTTGTTCTCCTAGGTCACTTATTCTTTTGGATAATGTTTCTATCTTTTCTTGTATTGTGTTCTCTATGTTAGTGATTTTTTGTTCTAATGAATCATTTTTTCTTTCACAGTATTCATTTCTTTTTTAATTTCCTTTCTCATGGACTGAATTTCCTCTCTTGTTTCTTGTTTAAACTCTTCAGTTTGCTTTTTCAAATCTTTAAGTTCTGATAGTATTTCAGAAAACATACCTTTAAAGTCGTCTCTTTGGGGTTTTACAATGTCTGTGTGTTCTTCTTCTCCCGAGCTTTCTGAGGTTGATATTTTTTTCTCTGTTTTTGCTTTATGTTTTTAGTTGAGGGCTGTGTTTTGGGTGGCATGTTGTTATATTTGCTAGTTACGTAATGTGATATATTTTAATCCTCTTTTTGGCGCGTGTAGTGTATTAATCTGCTTTTGCTCCATTCACTTCGTTTTTGCAATATAGTTCCTCTCACACTCATTCGCTTCTATTTTGGTGCTAAATTATATCT
This sequence comes from Meconema thalassinum, assembly GCA_946902985.2. Taxonomy (NCBI): domain Eukaryota; kingdom Metazoa; phylum Arthropoda; class Insecta; order Orthoptera; family Tettigoniidae; genus Meconema; species Meconema thalassinum. The sequence goes on from OX336389.2 coordinate 144,518,996, forward strand.
ATGTGTATTGTTAAAAGTCTTCACAGGTCGCTGGTTTTCTTGTGTGAGCTGATACTATGCCTGTGATTTGTGCTATAAAACGTTCGTTATGCGACGAATGTCCTCTTTCATTGCTGACAGGCCAGTGTCTTGTGAACGGTATGTCTCATTGTCCATACAGAGTTTCTTCTGGTCACATATTATTTTTGCGGTAAGGCAAACAGATGGTTCTTTGTTGCTGTATGCGATTAGTGTTTTGGTGTGCTTTATGATAATAACCTCACTAATCTCCTTCTGTTGTTCGATGTGATTAATTTCAGATATTTACCTCCATTTCGGGTGATTCCTTGTTTTCTCTCATTGTGCACGTCTTCCTCGGGTACTTTTTTCACTTTTAAGCTGCGCTGATATCGTTTTACCTTGTAACGGATCCAAAAACTGTGGAGCTTGGAAAGGGCGCGTGTTTACTTGACAACCTCTGTCTTATAACCGAGACCACATAAGGCTGCTAATGTGTTTGCAATGTCCTGTAGCCTATTGCCCAGGCTAATTTCGAACTTATTTGCCTTATTTTTGGAAACTATTAACAGGAACTAATCGATGCTTTTCAGGAATGTTCTCCAGAATTCTCTCATTACCTTGACATTGACTTTTTGAAAAAAAGACTAACTGTCTTCTGGAATGTTCATGGTTCTTCATGTCTCACTGAGAGATAGAATACGGAACGAAGATATAAGAAGGAGAACCGGCATGAAAGGCGCTATGGCATTAGCAGACCAGCTTAAATGGAAATGGGGGGGGGACAAGTAGCGAGATTAGATCCCAGACGATGGACGTACAAAATCATGATGTGGGACCCAAGAACGGGAAGACGAAACGTTGGGAGACAAAGAATCAGATGGGCAGACATGTTCGTAAATTGGGGAGGAAAACAATGGACAAGAACAGCAAAGATGAAGCAGGAGTGGAAATACATAGGGAAATACACATGCAGTGACCAATAAAACAATGCATCAGTTAGAAAGACACCGTTCGGTGCACATGCAGCAAAAACGGTGCATATGCCCGGTGTACAATAAAGGCTTCTCACAGAGCAGTGACCTCAAGATGCACAGCCTTGTTCATACTGGAGTGAGGGAATACACTTTTAGCACTTGTGGGAAGTCATTTGCACGGCGAACAGAGCTCATGGAACGATATCACCCGATTCAATGATCGAATATGTTTCTATATAACAGATTGTTGATGCGAATGTTATACCAGCGCAATATAATTTACTTAAATTTTAATCAGCTACACATCTATATAGTAGGCCCAATCAGAAATAATGACCCCGAATGCTCCTCAGGACTTGCTCAACTGATGAGTAAAATCTGAGCAATTCCCTGCAAATTTCAGGGGGCCATAGCCCTTATGCGATTTGCAAGGCTATTTATTATTATTTATTATTTTTAAAATGCATAATTTTAACAGCACTTCCATGAACTCTTCCATGTGGCAAAATTAAACTGAAGTAAAATTTGGAAACGGCATGCTAGTATATAACCCATAGGCTATAATAATAATAATAATAATATCGTATGGCCTCGGATGCCTGGTGCAAGCTTTGTTAATTGACACCCAGAGGGTAGCTTGCATGTCGAATTTCGTCGTTCCTTTGAACGCTATGAAAGTCAAGGAGGTTAGATATCTAAACTCCTTGACACTACAGCGCTTTCAAGTAGAGAATGGAGGAACATTGTGTTGGCGGAAAATCCCGAGATTAATTTTGCCATTGAACACGGCCTACTGAATTCAAATGGGTTCTTTAACATGCCAACAACGTATGACATGAGTATCGTGATTTTTGTCGCCTTCAAAAATCACTTACCATGGCCAGGGGCGAACCTGCAATCTTGGGGTTGGTAGTCCGACACTATAACCACTCACCCACCGTGGCAGGCTATAAGAAGGAATTACATCTAAACACTAAGCTTTATATGTTGAAAGGTTCGGGGAAGATAGGGAAATTGTAGGCTACCTAGAACAACATTTTAGTGACAAATTTCAAGCAGGATTTTTCCTGTTTATGAACTTGCCAGTACCACAGCATTCCTCTTCTTCCTTTTGACGCACTGGCATCCATTTTGCTGTTCTTCCACGTCCCTTATCCCCATGCTCCTAGCGCAGCCCATTTATTATATTTTTTAAGCTTTTATCGTCTAATAAAAAGAAATGTTCCGTGAAGAATTAAATAGCCTATTGTCATATAGATCAATCCGACTTAGGCAAATTGCCTCAATTTTCAGTTTTAATTGCTGTAATAGATTAGTAGATATTGGGAACTGTGAAAATATTTCATATGGTCACTATGTTGGATTATTATTTATACAGTAGACCTTCGAGTTATGTAGGCTACATGAAGATTATTGTGCATGTGTTTTATTCTAACTTCAGTCTCATGATTAGGATACAAGAAGTAGCCTAAAAACGAGATTTTAATTTTTTTTCTCGGCCACCATCTTGTGGTTATGAAAATAATTTAAATGAATTAGATGCCATTGGATTAAAATTTATATAAGCATATACCGTATTAAGTTTCACTGCGATCGGATACTTAAATCACGAGAAACGCCCATTTGAATATTTGAAATTCTTGTCACCGCCATGTTGGATATGAGATCACCAGGTTATTGAACGTCCCATAGGTGAACTAATGGTTATAGCCTCTATACACATGCCAAATTTCAGTTTGATTGCTGCCATAGATTAATAGACATTAAGAACCGTCTAAATATTTCGGTTAGTCACCATGTCGGAATTTAATAACTTATATGCAGGCCATGGAGTATGTACTATTGGATGAGTATTATTGGGTACGTTCATTATTCAAACGTTGATTTCGACCGCGTGATTAGAATTATGAATTTAATTTTGAAATTTCGCGCAACCGCCATCTTGAGGTTACGTAAACAATTGAACTAAATTTGGTGTCAGTTTATTGCAATTTTTATAGTAATTTCCTGTACCACTGCGTTCGGATGGTTAAATCGCGAGAATAGTCTATTAAAATGTTTCAATTCGCTTGGCCGCGATGTTCGTTTTGTACTTAACAGGGCTTTGAAAGACACATCGGTGAACGTCCTGTAGTGCCCTTTAACACTGAACAAAATTTCTGGGTGCTATGAGTAATAGTTTCGGAGAAGTAGGATGCCGGTGAAATATTTCGCACAACTGCCATGTTGGATTGGTGAGACGTATTAAAATTTGCAGGGCACGGTCTGGGTCGGATGCAATAGTAATTTCACCTTACCGAATTTCATAGAAATCGCTCCAGCCGTTTAGACGTTATTAGGGAGGGACATATACACGGACGCACACACATAGCCTACACACACACGCACGCAGACAAAAGGTGATCTCATAAACCTTTTTTTTTTCATAAATGAAAATAGGCTCATAAAAATATTCTTTGGTGGGTTTACTAATAGGACGCATGATTGTGGGAAAGTATTAGGAGAAAGAATCAGTAGATTAATATGACACTAAAACAAAATTTTGATTTTTTTAATGAGTCAGGGCATTCCAGAAGTGAAGCAAGTGAAATATCCTAAATGACAAACCGTTTAGTTAGGCTATTTGTATACAATGTTGAACCGTTTGGAGTCAGCACGCTAATTTTGTAGCTTATCCAATATCTTAATTAGCCTACTTCAAACAGCACTCTGATTAGTTTATTGGTTTCTATCACAGAACGACGGAGGAGACGCAAACAATTAGATCATTTTAATGGCTCGGAACTCCTTGGTCAAATGTACCGTGTAGACCTACTAGGTGGTTGTTGAATTTTTCTGAATACCTGTGTTTCTGAGTTGACTGTAGTATTGTGTAGGCTAGGTATGGGGTAGGTGTCCCTGGGCTTGGAACAAGGTAGCACACCACCATTTGCCTGGGGAAAAGCCCACTAGACGCTGCCGGTGTCAGGATTCGATCTTTCAATATGCAGGCTTCCAGCTCCTCCGTTCTGTCACGTGTGGGATTTTTAAAACTACCATGTGTGAGACGAAGAGACTAAGAGGTGTTTACCCGACCCGAGAGGAGGGCTCGCCCCATATGTCCAATTTCGCGTGTTTGATCCAGGCCAATTTGGTGGATTTTTTAGATGCTTAATATGTCGTATGAATATTACATAGGCTACAGTATGCAGTTACTTGGATGTTTAGCAAATTTAAATCTTGGCCTGTTTTCCGTATCTGTGAGAGCCAATTTGATAACCGTCAAAGTGGAGCCAAGTTATGTACGGATTTAACTGTCAAGATAAGTGACTAGTCTGCGTACAACAAGGAACTCCAATGGACCAACAAACAAACAAACAAACAAACTCTGACGAATTTCATATGCGAAGTGGGGCCTTGCTCTTTTCAGAGATCCCCTTCAATATCCTGTAAAAATAGGATAGTGTAATGCACTGGTAAATAAGGAAGAAATGAAATAAGAACTACTGCATGGGTCCAAGCTCTGTGAATTTGTGGGGTGAAGTGACGCGGGAGGTGGGAGGAGAAGGGCCTGTCAACAACCCGCAGTGTTATCCGGAATTCCTGACTATTCCAATACTCCTAACATAGGGCCGCTGCCTAAACCACTGTGGTGTTGCGAATGAGTGAGTGGGTCACTGACCCATGTATTTGGTTCTGTTACTACGCACGGACCGGATACCCTCATCACTCATCACCATCACTCCTCATCGTCCGCGATCCACATTCCTCTCAGATTCACGGAGCTTGGACTCAAGCAGTAACTACCTAATTTATACATATATTTAAAAAAAAAATCTCCTCTAAAAATCTTAAAGTTTTGAATGAATCAGCTTTCACTTCGGTGCTGGGGTTCTTGAGTTACACGTTTATAAAGCATGAGATGAGATAACCAGTGTCAGTGGCTACGCGGCTTTTCCAATCGTCAGGCTTGAGAACTGTCATTGTTCTTCATACGTAATACAGATTTTAGTCATTTCCCATCATTAGTTCCTTAACGCGCTGAGTCTCAGCATAGCCAGGGATCAATGGAGGAACACCCTACTAGGAGCGACATGGCTGGTTTACAAAGTATTTGAGAAGGAGTAAGTAAATGCAATTGAGGGTTATGTCATGCAAAAATCTCCCACAACATCATACACTGTAGGCCTATGAACCCTCAATTCCGCCACTCATGTACATAATTTACTACCGTACCATTATAGAAATACTCTGTTGCTGCTGGTATTCCATAAAAACATCAGATTAATTATATTTCCTTCCTCAAGTGTCTGCAACTTTCTCTTCCCATAACCAAGTTTGCTGACATCAACGGCATCATTTCCTGCCTGTGAATAATTGTTTAACAATACATTGGTAATAACTAAAAGTATATTTTTTTCACTTAATATACTAATTTCCACTCCACAAAGCACACATCATTAGGGAAACCAGGATGACCAAACAAAATTGTTTTAGACACAACTACTAACGCCCTGTTTTGATCTTGACACTTTAAAAACTTGTCTTCATTAGCATCATTGGAGATCAATGCACTTAGGACACAGCTAGCAGTGTCAGCAATGTGGTACTCCAGGTCAGAAGGAACAGTGAGACCAACAGGCTTGGTTTCAGGAAAAGACAAGCATGACGGCAAAAATCTGGAAAAATTGTAGGCAGGGCTCATGATGCCAATTTCAATCTATTCCATTCTACAGATGAGTCCTTATATTTCTCTGCTATAATAATATCACTTTCGTGAAATTGATTTGTGCAAACTACAGACCATTTCGAAGGTTTACAGTCCTTCCGAGGAATTTTTCTAATCCAGGCCTGGCGTAGATTTTCGTCACTTGGAAACCTAAACACTGGTGTGTAGTCTCCCTTACTTGGATAATTTGCGTTACAGTTAGGGACACAACGTTTACCTGGCAGTGTTACGGTACTGAAACATTCCTAGAAAATCAAAGTTTAAAACATGAAGTACATGTCATACCGTATTTAAAAATACCGGTACCATATTTGCCAGATATAAAGCACACTCGTAAATGTGTTCTCGATTAGGGATTACAGTTAAAAACTCACTTGGAAAGGTAGTATAAACGCTACTATAAAGCGTAAGAGACAAAATAGAGAAGGAAATATCCCTGTGAGATAAACAAGAACACCTGCCAGACTGAACGTTCCCTTCGTGTTCCCGCTTGACAAGGATAGACCTATGAGTGATGAACATGTTGCCAAGTCTCAGCCTTGCTACCTGTCAGGAGTCGACCGTGTGACGTCACATGTTGTTGTTGATGTTGTTAAACGATGGCGGCCAAGATGGTGACCAAAATAGCGGGCCAAGATGGTATGACGTCACAACGAGGTGGGATCGAAAAGTTCCAAAATGTTAACCCATAGCCTACTTTCCTGGTGACGTCACAACGAGGTGTGATCAAAAATTTCCAAAATATTGCTCCATAGCCTACTTTTCTGGTGACGTCACAACGACGTGTGATCAAAAATGTCGTCCCATAGCCTACTTTCCTGGTGACATCACAACGAGGAGTAATCAAAAAGTTTCAAAAAATTGATTCATAGCTTACTTTCCTGGTGACGTCACAACGAGGTGTGATCAAAAAGTTCCAAAATGTTGACTGATAGCCTACTTTCCTGTTGACATCACATACGAACCCGCCATACATTCAGGGTCAAAGTCGGTATCTCCCGAACGCAAGGACGGATTTTGACGAATGAGGTGTCGTTGAACTCGAGCCGACACTATCTTTCCAATCAATAACCTATTCCCCCCGTCCCAAATAGAACCTACCCCTACTTGGGGGTGAAATTGTAATTTTTTGAAAATCTGGGAGTTGGATTGCTAATAGGGAATTAAACATTGTTACACATAAAGCGCATGCATACAGCCGATTACCGCTATGATTTAACAATTTTGTTTTTGTTTTTGCGCATGCGCACTTGTTTTTGTAAGAGGGTGGGTGATGAATCGCAGAGGCTTATGCAGCGGCCATGCATGCCAGTGTCATTCATTGCTATTTGATGAATCATGGATCGCAGAGGCTTATGCGATTACCACGCTTGCCAATGCATTCATCGCTATTTGATAAATCATGGATTGTACTGTAATGATTGAAAAAACAATTGCAAGAATGATTGCCGAGCCACAGAACATGGCATCGACCAAGATAATAGCCATGCTTGCAAATGCGTTAGTCGATATTTTAATGAACCATGAATCGCAGAGGCTTTTGCCATGGTTTGTAGCAGGCAATCGAACTCGAGATACTTTAAGCCAAAGCCTAGCGCGCTAACCAGTTAGCTATGGGATGTGAAACAGAGTCGGCTGCTAAAGCCTGTCGCACTTTCCTGGAGGAATAATTAAATGAATAAGCGATGAAATGAAATGAAAGTGGAAAGTGTTGCTCGACTGAGCGATCAGGGAATGGAATGAATGAAGCTCCCCATTTAGCGATGATGGTATGAAGCCATGTAGGCTGCTAAAACCTGTTGCACTATCTTGGAGCAATGATTAAATTAATAACAAATTAAATGAATTAAGAATGTAAAGTGTTGGTTGACCAACTTGGTTAGGGAAGGGAATGAATGAATGAAGTCCTCATTTAGCAGCGAGGATATGAAACGGTGTTGACTGCTGAAGCCTGTCGAACTTTCCTGGCACAATGATTAAATGAATGGCAGCTGAAATGAAATGATAGTGTAAAGTATTGCTTGATTGATCGGGTCAGGGAATGGAATGAGAAAAGTCTTCATTAAACAGTGAGGATATGAAACGGTGCCGGCTACTAAAGCCTGTCGCACTCCCCTAGGATAATGATTAAAAGAATGACAAATGAAATAAAATGATTGTGGAGATTGTTGCTAGAAAGAAATAGTAACAGGGAAAACCAGAGTAGCTAGAGATTGGAAGAGAACAAGAGTTAACCAAGTGTGGTCGACAGGAAATAAGACGGAGAGGAGCCCGGCACAAGTAAGTGGAAGCATTGCTGAACACAGTTGGAGCCCTGTGGTCGCTAACCCACGTTCCACTAGATGTAAGTCCCTGGGGAGCAACTTGAAACACTACTGCTTGCTGGCAGGCATGGAGTGTAACCTCGGGATAATGAAAACTGCAACTCTTGCCTGATGCCAGTGTTAAATTACACATTCTCTAAACACGCTGCCTGTCAGATAACATGCAAGAAGATAGTATGTATCACTGTATGAATTATTGAATATTAAAAGGAAATCGACTGTGGATTTATTGAAAAGTAATCGCCTTGGCATTTGCCTGGTGGGGAAAATGGAAAATCACGAAAACCCATTTTCAGAAGGACTCAGGTGGGATTCATACTCACACTTTCTCAATGTCAGCGAGGCATGAGGTAGCTTGTTAGCACTCTCGATCACTGTTGATTTTACCCTTTCTAAGATTAGCTTTTCCATGAACTAAGCATGGAATCCTGCCTCTACCGCCATTAAAGTAGGGAGAGATGACCTGATAGTTTTACTGATTTAAGGGAAAAGAATCCACTCTCAAGTAACCTTTGTAGCGTAGCGGTTAGCATGATTAGCTGCCACCTCAGAGATCCTGGGTTTGATTCCCAGCTCTGTCATGAAATTTGAAAAGTGATATGAGGATTGAAACAGGGTCTACTTAGCCTTGGGATGACTCAAATGTGTACAGGAGGGTTTGATTTTTACTTCAGCCATTCTTGAAGTGGTTTTCAGTGGGAGCAAAAGTGGGTGCATAAGTGGATGAAAAATTGGGTGCAATAGTGGGTGCAAAAGGGGGTGAAAAAGTGCGTGCAAACGTGGATGCAAAGGTAGGTGCAAAAGTGGGTGCAAACGGAGGTGCAAAAGTGGGTGTAAATGTGGGTGCAGTTTATAGTAGGCACAATTTTTACTAGAATGTGATTTGAGTAAATGTAATTTCTATACCCAAGTAGTGAGTAGTCGGTTGGTTTTGATCTTTTTCACGCGTAAAGATGTCACATACATTGGTGATGGATACTCGAGGCTTTAAGGTCAATGTATTTGATTGAGTGAGAACCATAGTTAGAATAAATACCCTTAATCTTAGAACATGATTCAAGTAGTATTTCATTTTACATAGTGCTAACCAATGTCTATGGTAAGTAAAGTTCACTCGATAATATAAATAATAGTTTAAAGGGGGTGCAAAGGTAGGTGCAAAAGTGAGGGCAAAAGTGGGTGTAAAAGTGGGTGCAAAAGTGGGTGCAAACGTGGGTGGAAAAGTGGGTGCAAAAGTAGGTGCAAAAGTGGGTGAAAAAATGGGTGCAGTTTATAGTAGGCACAATTTTACTAGAATGTGATTTGAGTAAATGTAATTTCTAAACCCTAGAAGTGAGTAGTTGGTTGGTTCTGATCTATGCACTCGTAAACATGTCACATACACTGGTGATGGATACTCAAGGCTTTAAGGTCGATGTATTTGATCGAGTGAGAACCATAGTTAAAATAGATATCCTTAATCTTAGAACATGATTAAAGTAGTATTTCATTTTACATAGTGCTAACCAATGTCTACGGTTAGTAAAGTTCACTCGATAATATAAATAATAGTTTAAAGAGGGTGCAAAGGTAGGTGCAAAGGTGGATGCAAAAGTAGGTGCAAAAGTGGATGCAAAAGTGGGTGCAGATTATAGTAGGCACCATTTTTACTAGAATGTGATTTGAGTAAATGTAATTTCCAACCCCAAGTAGAGAGTAGTCGATTGGTTTTGATCTATGCACACGTAAACATGTCACATACACTGGTGATGGATACTCAAGGCCTTAAGGTCAATGTATTTGATTGAGTGAGAACCATAGTTAGAATGAATACCCTTAATCTTAGAACATGTTTAAACAAGTATTTCATTTTACATAGTGCTAACCAATGTCTACGGTATACTAGCTAAAGAATTATTCATAAAGTCATTGAATATAAACCCTTTAAAAAATATACCTACCTCGATACTCCTTTTGTAGTCCCAGCACTCAGCTTGATGATTGTTTGAGAGGTGGGAGGGACAATCAGTTGGGAAATAATGATATAGCTTATCATAACAGTGATGCATTATTAAGACGTGTTGTTAATTATTAGTGGAATGAATGGTAAATGACTTTTATCTACCCATAAACTTTAGGATTAAAACAACAATCAAAATGTATATCATCACTGCTATGATTTTAAAAAATAGAAAACAAGCATTTTTGGTTTATTCAAAACGTACCATACATCGATGATTGTTCTTACCTTCATAAATCAAATATACAGGTCGACTACTTGTATTGATATGTTGAAAAACATAATCAGGCACGTTATCACAACGTGAAGGGAGAAATGTTTCAAACTCTTTTTAATGCAAAGAGCGCGGTTTTCAAATTTAGTGTTTTTTTATTCTACGTATGCGAAAAGGTGTATGAATAGGCAAGTTGCTCATCTTCTTGAGTTCAAGACCACAGGCTTGACCGATAGCATTCCAACCTTCCATGGTAGTCTATAAGCAAAAGAGAATAACTATGACACTCTATTCTCAACATTGTTACAAAATGATGAACATGGACATTGGATAAATCTGTAATCAAATTACAAACAGTCAAGTTGTTGTAACACGGATTTCCAAACTCGTATTGTCAGTGGCATCTAGTAATGAACCTGAGCACTGGATAGAATGTTAATCAAATCACAAATGGTCAAGTTGTTTTAACATAAATTTGCAAATTTGTTTTGTTAATGGCATCTAGCAGTCTACATGAACACTGGATAGAGCGTTAATCAAATCACAAATGGCCAAGTCATTTTAACACGGATTAGCAAACTTGTATTGTCAGTTGCATCTAGTAATCAACTTGGACACTGGATAGAGCGTTAATCAAATCCAAATGGTCAAGTCGTTTTAACACATATTTGCAAAATATTATTGTCAATGACATTTAGTAGTGAACATTGGCACTTAATAGAGCGTTAGTATTGTCAGTGCCATCTAGTAGTGAACATTGGCACTTTATAGAGCGTTAGTCAAATCACAAATGGTCAAGTTGTTTCAACACGGATTCGTAAAATAGTAATGTCAGTGCCATCTAGTAGTCAACATGGGCACTTTGATAGAGCGTTAATCAAATCACAAATGGTCAAGTTGTTTCAACACGGATTCGCAAATTAGTATTGTCAATGACATCTAGTAGTAAATATTGGCACTTGTTAGAGAGTTAATCAAATCACATGAGATCAAGTTGTTTTAACACAGATTTGCAAAATAATACTGTCAATAACATCAAGTAGTGAACAGTGGCTCCTGGTAGAACTTTAGAATTGACATTGCTATCTAGTAGTGAACATTGGCACTGGATAGAGCGTTAATCAAATCACAAATGGTCAAGTTTTTTCAACTTGGATTCACAAATTAGTATTGTCAGTGCCATCTAGTAGTGAACATTGACACTTGATAGAGCATTCGTCAAATCTCACCTACATGTTTAGTTATTAAAAGGGTATTTACTTATAATATAGAACTGCTGTTGCCAATTGAATTAGGTATAATCAGTAAACCAACTATCTGTAAATAAATAAACCAATCAATCAATCCATTCATTTCAATCCATCACTTACACATTGAGTTTAATCTATTAAATATATACCTCTCAAATATTTTTCTTTTTCCAAGTAACGCCACTGCTTTTTCTCGATTAACTTGTATATAAATGATAGCACTGCTGCACTAATCACCTGGCATGTAACTAATGAGTGGCAATGATAGGTATGACCTTGCTTTTATATTGTTCAATATTGCCAGCTTGCAAAAAATTGTCTACGCATGAATGAGCGATATAGAATAAATCACTGAACATTGAGATTCAAGAAACTTCTAGAATCAAAATTAATATAATAGTACAATATGCAACGAGCCTATAATGGCTATAATTAAGACACGAATATTTTTATAAAATGAGCGTATGCGAGTTTTATAATTTCCATACGAGTGGCTTAATTACCATTATAGGCTAGTTGCATACGACTGTTTATGTTCGACGATAATTAAAACTTTATTATATGTTTTAACATAAATATTCATAAATATCTGTTCAGTCACTAGAATGTCGTATCGGGTGCTGCGGTGAGTAGTATATCTCTGTTTTCCAAGCTCTCTGGACAACTGACGCTTGCGCTCTGTGTGCTTCAATGCCATATGTTCAGATTGTGTATTCAGTTAAACTGTCACCGAAGTCGTTCCAATACAACGCGCTGTGTAGAAATTGGATTTGAGGATATTAAGGTACAGTGCTATTTCTTGTCTCATATTCACAAGTTTATTTACGCGAATATATGGACGGTGCACTTTCGGTAATTTATATAGACATGTTGGATTTTGAGCGCATGCGCGAATGTATCCTTATCTAATTGGTCACATAACTGTTTCTTGAGCTCTGATTGGTGGGAGAAACTGTTTCATAATGAAAAATAATCTTATAATGAGCCTCATTATGATACAGTTTTCTGACACATAATAGTTAGGGTCGAACATAATAGTACATTATGCAACGAGCCTATGATGACTATAACTAAGACACGAGTATGTTTATAATACGAGCTATAGCGAGTTTTATAATTTCCATACGAGTGTCTTAATTACCATTATAGGCGTGTTGCATGCGACTGTTTATGTTCGACGATAATTAAACCTTTATTACATGTTTTAACATAAATATTCATAAATATCTCTTCAGTAACTAGAATTTTGTGATCGGGTGGTGCGCTAGGTAGCATATCTCCGTGTTCCAAGCTGTCTGGCTGACCTACGCATGCGCTCTGTGTGCTTCAATGCCAGATGTGCAGATCGTGAACCATTATTCAGCAAAACTGTCACCGCAGACGTTTGAAATCAACGCGCTGAGTAGAAATTGGATTTAGGTATATTAAGGTACAGTGCTATTTCTTGTCTCATATTCACCAGTTTATTTACACGAACTTACGGACGGTGCACTTTCGGTAATTTATATAGATATGTTGGATTTTGAGAGCATGCGCGAAGGTATCCTTATCTAATTGGTCAAAGAAATGTTTCTTGAGCTGTGATTGGTGGGAGAAAGTATTTCATAATGAATAATAGTGTTATAATTACCATCATTATGATACAATTTTCAGACACATAATAATCAGGGTCGAACATAAACATTTTTAAATTACCAGACATTCATATTCTTTCCACATGTTAAACGGAAATATCATACACAATAAGTTTTCGGTTTACGCTTATCAGCAATACCTGCGTATTTCAAACAGGATCGCTGATATAGCAAGACAATATCCTGCTTCAATATCACGGGGATCCCAGCTGAGTCTGGCATTGCTTCCACTTACTTGTGCAGGGCTCCCCTATGTTTTCTTTCATGTCGACCTCACTCGGTCAACTCTTGTTCTTTTTACACTGCCAATAGTATTAGTTATCCGAGGCCTAGGGAGTCTTTCACTTTCCAGCCTTAATCGCCCCTTGTCTGATCTTTGCTGATACTCTGCTAGGGGGTCAACTTTCTTTTTCTTTTCATATTATCTTTTGCCTTTTGCTCAAGCATCTCAAAGAGGCATGGTGTATGTAGTCCACTACTTTTAATGGACTTTGAATATGGTTACACCCTCAAAAGCTCTCGACTAGTTCGTTTAAAAGTTGACAACCGCCTAAGAAATTCCTTTGAGGCTGATTCATAGCTTTGCTCGCTTTGCTATAATTTTATCCTCCAGGATCAGCTTTTCCCATGAACAAAGCAAGAGATTCCACCTCTACCGCCACTGAGGGCAGTGTCCTGCAGCTTGAGAGTATGAGTCGGGTTACAACTGGGGGTGTGTGATCACCAAACCGCTCAAGAGGTCTCACCTGCATGGCGTACAGGAGCCTCATAAAGGGATAAAAAGAGTGGGAGGATTGAGCAATGAAGTGGGAAGAAGGCAGCTGTGGCCTTATGGTAGGTATCACCCCAGCATTTTGCCCAAATACAAAGTGAGAAATCACAGAAAACCACACCAAGAATGGCTAAAGTGGAAATCGAACCCCCTCTACTCACTTGGGCCTGGGCCGAACCTGAGTATACCCCGTTCCAGTTCTCGTAAGTAGGGGGGCAGTAAGAGTTCTAACGCACCCCGTCAGCAGTTTTTGAATTTGGCGGACTCTAAATCCAAGATGGCGGCGATGACGTCACAAGATGGCGGCTAACAAAAATGGCGGCTAATCAAATTGCCGTCTAACGAAAATGGCGTCTAACCAAAATGGCGGCCATGGCTTAACAAACCTAGCCTATTCTAACCTCACCTACGAGGTGCGATCGAAAAGTTCCAAAATGTTGACCCATAGCCTAATTTCCCGGTGACGTCACAACCAGGGTTGATCAAAGAGTTCAAAAAATGTTGAACCTTAGCCTACTTTCCTGGTGACTTCGCTACGAGGTGTGATCAAACATTCCAAAATGTTCACTCATAGCCTACTTTCCTGGTGACGTCACATACTAACCCGCCATACATTCAGGGGCAAAGCTGATATCCCCCGAACGCATGGTCTGATTTTGACGAATGAGGTGTCGTTGTAATCGGGCTGACACCCCCTTTCCAAAATTCTAAAATGTTGACTCATAGCCTACTTTCCTGGCGACGTCACTTGGCAAAGTCGATATCTCCCGAACGCATGGTCGGATTTTGACGAATGAGGTGTCGTTGAAATCGTCCTGACACCCTCTTTCAAAAATTCCTAAATGTTGACACATAGCCTACTTTCCTGGTGACGTCACATACTAACCCGCGATAGATTCAGGAACAAAGCCGATATATCCCGAATGTATGGTCGGATTTTGACGAATGAGGTGTCGTTGAACTCGGGCTGAAACCCCCTTTCCAAAATTCCAAAATATTTACCCATAGCTTACATTCCTAGTGACGTCACATACTAACCCGCCGTACATTCAGTGGCAAAAACGCTATCCTCCGACCGCACCGTCGGATTTTGATGAATGAGGTGTCGTTGAAATCGGGCTGACACCCCTTTTCCAAAATTCTAAAATGTTGACCCATAGCCTACGTTCCTGGTGACTTTCCATACTAGCCCGGCATACATTCAGGGGCAAAACTGATATCTCCCGATTGCATGGTCGGATTTTGGCGAATGAGGTGTCATTGAAATCGGGCTGACACCCCCTTTCCAAAATTCCAATATGTTGTTCCATAGCCTACTTTCCTGGTGACGTCACATACCAACCCGCCGTACATTCAGGAACGAAGCCTATAACCTCCGAACGCATGGTCGGATTTTGACGAACGAGCTGTTGTTGGAATCGGGCTGTCACCCCCTTTTCAAAATTCCAAAATGTTGACTCATAGTCTACTTTCCTGGTGACATCACATAATAACCTTGCAAAGTCGATATCCCCCGAACGCATGGGCGGATTTTGACGAATGAGCTGTCGTTGAAATCGGGCTACACCCAATTTCAAAATTTCCAAAATGATGACCCACAGCCTACTTTCCTGGTGACGTCACATACTAACCCGCCATAGATTCAGGAACAAAGCTGATATCTCCCGAATGTATGGTCGGTTTTGACGAATTAGGTGTCGTTGAACTTGGGCTGACAGCCCCTTTAAAAATTCCAAAATATTGACCCATAGCCTACTTCCCCGGTGCGTCACAACGAGGGGTGATCAAAGAATTCCAAATATGTTGACCCATAGCCTACTTTCCTGGTGACTTCGCAACGAGGTGTGATCAAAAATTCCAAAATGTTGCCTCATAGCCAATTTTCCTGGTGACGTCACATACAAACCCGCCATACATTCAGGAGCAAAGCCGATATCCCCCGAACGCATGGTCGAATTTTGACGAATGAGGTGTCGTTGAAATCGGGCTGACACCCCCTTCCAAATTCCATAATGCTGACTCATAGCCTACTTTCCTGGTGACTTCACATACCAACAGGGCAAAGTCGATATCCCCCGAACGCATGGTCGGATTTTGACGAATAAGGTGTCGTGGAAATCGGGCTGGCACCCCCTTTCCTAAATTCCAAACTGTTAACCCATAGCCTACTTTCCTGGCGACGTCACATACTAAACCGCCATATATTCATGGGCAAAACCGATATCCCCCGAACCCATGGTCGGATTTTGACGAATGAGATGTCGTTGAACTCGGGTGACACCCCTTTTCCAATGGCTTACCTATTTCCACCCCCCTTTCCAATGGACAACATTGCTTTCCTATGCATTCATCGCTATTTGATACATCATGGATCGTACTGTAATGGTTGAAAACAATTGCAAGAATGATTGTCGAGCCACATGACATGGTATTGACCAAGATAATAGCCATGCTTCCATTAGTCGATATTTGAATGAACCACAAATCTCAGAGTCTTATGCCAAGGTTTGTAGCAGTCACTCGAACTCGAGATACTTTAAGCCAAAGCCTAGCGCGCTAACCAGTTAGCTATGGGATGTAAAACAGTGTCGGCTGCTAAATCCTATCGCACTTTCCTGGTTGAATGATTAAATGAATATCCGATGAAATGAAAAGATAGTGGAAAGTGTTGCTCGACTGAGCGAAAACAATTGCGAGAATGACCACCAAGTTGCAGTAAACGTATAACCCAACACAGAAGCCTATATATAAGCCAACACAAAAGCCAATACATAAGCCAACACATGGGGTTAGGTTAGGTTAAGATATGTTACATTAGGTTAGGTGAACTAAGTCTGACGTTATAGCTTGTCATAAAGCAAGTCTAAACGTATAAGCCAACACAAAACCAATATATAAACCAACGAAAATGGCCAATATATAAGGCAATACAAAAGCCAACACAAAAAGCCAAAACAAGAAGCCGATACATAAGCCAATACAAAACCCAACACATGGGGTTAGGTTAGGTTATGATATGTTCTATTAGGTTAGGTGAACTAAGTGGGACGTTATAGCCAGTCTTATAGCAAGTGTTCACATATAAGCCAATACTAAAGCCAATATATAAGCCAGCACCAAAGCCAATACATAAGTCAATACAAAAGCCAACACAAAAGCCAAAACACAAGCCAATACATAAGCAAATACAAGAGCCAACACATGGGGTTGGGTTAGGTTTGGCTATGATATGTTAAATTAGGTTAGGTGAACTAATTGTGACGTTATAGCCAGTCTTAAATAAATGTATAAGCCAACACAAAACCAATATATAAGCCATCACAAGAGCTAATACATCAGCCAATACAAAAGCAAACACAACAGCCAATGCAATAGCCAATACATAAGCCAATACAAAATACAACACATGGGGTTCGGTTAGGTGAGCTATGTGTGATGCAATAGCCAGTCTTAAAGCCTGTCTAAACTTGTAGAACATGTCACGTGACAAGGTTATGTTAGGTTATGTTAGGTGAGTTGAGCTATGACGTCATAGACGGATGGGGTAGGATGCTGGCAAAAGAGGAAAATGTTATGGTTTAACTTTTGCATTCAGTTTTGCATCCACTTTTTCACCCAATTTTACACCCACGTTTGCACACACTTTGCACCTACATTTGCACCCACTTTTGAACCCACTTTTGAACCCACTTTTGAACATACTTTTGCACCCGCTTTTGCACCCGCTTTTGCACCCACTTTTGCACCCACTTTTACACCCACGTTTGCACCTACCTTTGCCCTCACTTTTGCATCTACCGTTGCACCTACTTTTTCACCCAATTTAACATTCTCTTTTGCACCTACTTTAAACTATTATTAAGTCACTTTATCACCAAATCCTTTGTAGTGTGAACAGGTCAGTTGATACTATAAAACTTACTACTACCAACAAAGGTAGGCAACGTGTACTCCATCAAGGCTACTCTTATAACTATAATCGTCAGAATGTGAATTGAATAATAATCTGGCTATGCTCAAAAGAGAGTTCAACAAAATGTCGAGGGAATCTAAAAGTAAAAATGGAAAGATTTTAAGTGTGAGTGTTCATCAATGTAGTGCTTCAAACAAACCATGGTTGCTGATTACATGTATTTGATTGAGCAAGAACCATAGTTAGAATGAATACCCTTACTCTTAGAACATGATTAAAGTTGTATTTCATTTGCATAGTGCTAACCAATGACTATGATATACTAGCTATGGAATTATTCATAAAGTCATTGAATATAAACCCTTGTAAAAAATATACCTACCTTGATACTCCTTTTGTGGTCCCAGCACTCAGCTTGTTGATTGTTTGAGAGGTGGGAGAGACATGCAGGTGTGAAATAATGCTAGAGCTTATCATAACAGTGATACATTATTAAGACGTGTTGGTAATTATTAGTGGAATAAATTGTAAATGACTTAAAAACAACCATCAAAATGTATATCATCACTGCTATGATTTCAGAAAAATATAAAACAAGCATTTATGTTTTCCTTTTTGTTTATTATAAAAACCATGACACAATAACGTCAACTTTGTCAATAACGTTCAGACCAGTATGGGTTTGGAGACTCTGTTCCAATCGATGGCAAATAATTTTGATATTTTCCCTCTGTTGAGGATGTTGTTGCTTTTTTCATCATTACACCCGTGGAATGAAGAAACAAAGTCATTGTTCAAAGTTTTATGACCGTGGTAGAGTTTTACAATCCGACAGGTTTGACATTGTTGTACTGATGGCATTTTGTTAATGGTCACTTCCTTATGATGCTCGTAGTTATTACAGGGTCGCAATTCGCTTAACACGTGGTCTAGAGTCCACGATGTTGGCACATGTTCCCATATATCCTTAACTGCCTTTGCAGCCACATAAAAATGAATGATTTAGGTAAAGCATTTAATTCTTCTTTTGTAAAATTGGTTCAATTCTTTTTACATATAAAAAATTCCCAATCGCATGCTCAATAGCATTATTGTCCAATTCCAACATTGACGACACAGACATGATGCTCTCTAGACAGTGTATCACACACTGCCACAGAAATTATCCGTAAATCAATTGATTAATCAATACATTTCAATTCATGACTTACACCTCTATCAACATTACCAAAAAACAGTTAAAAAGTTTATCATAGGCTATTAAAAATAGAGCATTCATCAAATCTCACCTACAGGTTTAACATTACTGCATAGTCATGTAGTTTTTAACATTAATTAGCAAACTCGTATCGTCTGTGATATCTAGTAGTGAACATGGACACTGGATAAGGCATTAATCGAATCTCGTCTATAATTTTAACATCACAAACTGTCAAGTTGTTGTTTTAACATGGATTTGCAAAATAGTATTGTTAATGACATCTAGTAGTGAACATGGAAACTGGGAACATTGGATAAAGCGTTAATCAATTCATAAATGTTCGAGTCGTTTTAACAAGAATTATCAAAATAGTATTGTCAGCGATATCTAGTAGTGAATATTGGCATTTGATAGAGCGTTAAACAAAATCACAAATGGTCAAGTCGTTTTAACACGGATTCGCAAACTCGTATTGTCAGCGATATCTAGTAGTGAACATTGACACTTGATAGAATGTTAATAAAATCATAAATGGTCAAGTCGTTTTAAGACGGATTCACAAGTAGTATTGTCAGCGACATCTAGTAGTGAACATGAATATTGGATAGAGTGTTAATCAAATCCTAAATGGTCAAGTCGTTTAACACGGATTCACAAAATATTTTTGTCAGCGAAATCTAGTAGTTAACATTGACACTTGATAGAATGTTAATAAAATCATAAATGGTCAAGTCGTTTTAAGACGGATTCACAAGTAGTATTGTCAGCGACATCTAGTAGTGAACATGAATATTGGATAGAGCGTTAATCAAATCACAAATGGTAAAGTCGTTTTAACATGGATTATCAAAATAGTACTGTCAGCGACATCTAGCAGTAAACATTGACACTTGATAGAGTGTTAATCAAATCCTAAATGGTCAAGTCGTTTAACACGGATTCACAAAATATTTTTGTCAGCGAAATCGTGTAGTGAATATTGGCACTTGATAGAGCGTTAATCAAAATCACAAATGGTCAAGTCGTTTAAACATGGATTCGCAAAATAGTATTGCCAGCGACATCTAGTTGTGAACATTGACACTTGATAGAGTGTTAATCAAATTATGAAAGGTCAAGTCGTTTAACACGGATTCACAAAATAATATTGTCAGCGGCATCTAGTGGTGAACATTGGCACTTGATAGTACGTTATTCAAAATCACAAATGGTCAAGTCATTTTAACACTAATTCACAAAATATTATTGTCAGCGACATCTAATTCTGAACATGAACATTGGATAGAGCGTTCATCAAATCTCATCTACATGTTTAGTTATTAAAAAGGTACTCACCTTTGATTTAAAACTACTGTTGCCCATTGAATTAGGTATAACCAGTTGTTGCGAATGTATTTCTGTAATTAAATTTGTTTTTTGTAAGCTGGCACCCTTGGGGCGTCGATGAGCAAGATGGCACAGGTTTTGAGTAACTGAATGTAATGGCTGGATAGTGATGCTCCTTGTTGTGTACAATAAAAGTGATTGTTCTTGAATTGTAGACATGGGTTGAAGAATTGATTTGTAACATTTTGGCGACCATTGACAGGATTGTATTGAAAAAGTTGGGTTGGTAAACAATTTCCCCGTTTTGTTTTGTTTTGGATTTGTTGCCTTGCAATGGCCACGATTGAAAAGTTGAAAAAGAAGAGAAGTGCCTATCGGGCAAGTGCGACGAAAGCTATTGGAGCGGTCGGAGTTGAAGCCGATTTCCAAAAATTACATGTGAAAATAAATACTCTCCGAACAATTGCGGATTCCTTAAAAGAATTGGACGAAAGCATCTTGAACGAGTTGTTGAATGTTGACGGAAACGAGGATGCCTGTATCGAAGAAACAATGCACTGTGTTACCGTTCAAGAAGATCTTCTGCAAGCACTTCTTGAAGCCGAGGATAAAGTGGAAGGATTAAAACCTAGTGTTGCCAGTTATGTTGATGCAGGAGATAATTTCAGCGTACAGAGCAACGTGGCTTCGGCGTCGTCAACCATGTCGTCAGAGAGGTTAAGGCTACCGAAAATCACGCTTGAGGTATTCGACTTGGGTCCAGGTAACTGGATAAATTTTTGGACACAATTTCAAAGGATTCATGAGGATTCTAACATTACGAATGTTGATAAGTTTAGTTACTTGAAAATGTCACTGAAGGGACAGGCTAGGAAGTTAGTTGACAGTTATCCACACTCAAGTGAGAATTATGTTAAAGTCTTGGAACATTTAAAGAATCGTTTTGGTAAAGATGAGATGGTTATAAATTGTATGTATAAAGATTTGTTGCAATTGGTTCGCTGGGATTTATCTGTGACTGACCTGTATGATAATATAAGTACTAAGTTGAGATCCCTAGAAACATTAGGCATGAATTCTGATAGGGCAGCAATCTTTGTTCCACTCATTGAAGAATGTCTCCCCATTGACGTTTTGAAAATATGGGAAAGAAGAGCAGCAGAAGAGGACGATGATAGTGGTAATAAAATTGATAAACTTTTGTGTTTTCTGGGCAAAGAAGCCGAGAGTGAACAAAGACTGCGTAATCATGCTAAGGTGAATGAGGTTGATAAATTCACTGCGCCCAGAACAGAGCCAACAGCAGCAGCTCTCGTTTCTTTCACTCCTACTGTCAGGCAGAATCGGGTAAGTTATCAGCAAACAGGACGGTCACACAAAGTAACCCTAACCTGTTTGTTTTGTAATGAGAACCATCCCTCTTACAAGTGTTCTAAAGAAATGTCGGTTGAGGACCGTCGTAAAACTGTAAAAGAAAAACGAGCTTGTTTTGCATGCTTGCAGGGAGGTCACTCGAGACAGCAGTGTAGGAAAAGAATAGATTGTGGTAAATGTAAAGGGAGGCACTATGATATCATGTGTGTTGGTGAACCCAGCAGAACAGCATCGTTATTTGCAGGGCCTAGTGGAACTGTCATTTTAAAAACATTAGTAGCACAATTGCGTGGTGTCACTGTTCGAATATTACTTGATACTGCTTCACATCGCAGTTATATTTCGGAAGCTATCTGTGAAAAATTGGGTTTGATCGAATGTGGTCGTGAAAATCTTTGTCATATGCTGTTTGGTGGGAGTGTGTCATCTGAAATATCGCATCCAATTCATGAAATTGAACTAACTAGCTTACAGGGTGATAACAGTTTTGTTCTTAAGGCACTTAGGGAGAAGAAGATTTGTGGTTTGATACCACCTGTGAATGATCCGCATTTGTTACGGAAGGTGGCTGCACATGGTATTACATTGACAGATGATGGAGTTAACTGACCTATTGATGTGTTGTTAGGAGTTGATGTTATGGGCGAACTTGTTACAGGTGTGAAATGTATTGACTCTAAGCTGTTAGCATTTGAGACGAAGCTTGGATGGTGTCTCCTGGGTACCGCAGAGAGGCAAGAGGTAAGCAGTATGACAAACTTTGTGACCTCTTTGCTCAATTTGCACCATCCTTTATGGGACTTAGAAGTTATTGAAATTGAGAAACAGACAGAAACAAAAAGGTCGGATATAGATGATAGATGTTTGCGAAATTTTGAAGACACAATTCGTTTCGAAGGTGAAAACTGTCGGTATGTAGTAACATTGCCCTGGATTGACGAGCACCCCCCTCTTCCCACTAATCGTGAAATAGCTGAAAGTCGTCTGAAATCAACAGTAAGCCGTTTAGATAACAATGGACTCTATGATGCGTATGATACTGTTTTTAAACAATGGGAAACAGATGGGATTATTGAAATAACATCTAATGAAAACATAGGGCACTTTCTACCTCACAGACCAGTTATAAATTATGGGAAAACAACTAAAATCAGCCCAGTCTTTGATGCATCGGCGAAAAGTATTGGAAACGTCTCTCTAAATGATTGTTTAGCAACGGGACCCAACTTGATTGCTAGTATCGTACCTATCCTATTACGTTTCAGGTTACAGGAGGTCGGTGTTGTGGGAGACATAAAACAGGCTTTCTTAATGATTGGACTGAACCCTGAGGATCGAGAAATGTTAAAATTCTTGTGGTGGCGTGATGGGCATATTATAACGCTGCGTCACTGTCGTGTAGTTTTTGGAGTTGTGTGTAGCCCATTTTTGCTGAATGCCACCATCACTCATCATTTGAATACTCTAAGTGGTGACTTAGTTGAAAGACTGAAAAATTCCTTTTACATGGATGATTGCCTTTGTTCATTTCAGTCCCTGAGTGATGCCAAGGAATTTGTGTCCGATGCTACAAATGTCATGTCTCAAGCCAGTTTCCAACTCCGTGGGTGGGTTTTGTCAGGAGATGATGTGACACAAAATGTCTTAGGTTTCAAATGGCATGCTTTAGATGATCTGTTGGGATGCAACTTTAGCTTCGATCCAAAAGAGAAAATCAATGAATTAACTAAGAAGAAATTGCTGTCGATTATAAGCAGGGTGTTTGATCCATTGGGTTTGTTATCGGCACCTTTACTCCATCTGAAAATTGCATTGCAAATGGCATTTAAGCTCAAACTACACTGGGACACACCCCTTCCAAAAGAAATTCAAATGAAGTGCTCGCAGTGGCTTACTGAAGTTGATTTGATTGACAGCATTGTGGTGCCTAGATGTTTAAGAGGTGTCTCTGACACAGCTTGTTTACATGTATTCAGTGATGCTAGTCTCCTTGGACTGGGCACTTGTGCCTTTATGAGGTATGAAAACAAAGATGGCTTTAATGTTCGATTTGTTTTAGCTAAGTCCAGAGTTGCACCAATGGAAGACATGTCAATCCCTCGTAAAGAGCTTGTAGCGGCAACACTTGCAGCAAGGCTTGGTTCTGTTATTAGTAAATCGACTAATATTTCCAACATTGTGTACTGGTCTGATTCTATGATTGTTCTTTACTGGATCAAGAAAGGTGAATGGAAGACCTTTGTTGGAAACCGGGTAAA
This sequence comes from Meconema thalassinum, assembly GCA_946902985.2. NCBI lineage: Eukaryota > Metazoa > Arthropoda > Insecta > Orthoptera > Tettigoniidae > Meconema > Meconema thalassinum. The sequence continues at coordinate 144,542,943 of OX336389.2, forward strand.
GGAAATCCACCAGTTGACGTCACCCGAGCAGTGGCGATTTGTTCCTGGCGATTGTAATCCTGCTGATATACTCAGCCGAGGATGCTTGTTGTCCGAATTTGTTGCATCAAAATGGCGGGAGGGTCCTCAGTGGCTCCTAGAGAATGAGAACAAGTGGTCAACTGTGAAAATAGCTCCTACAGAAGAGGAATCGAAGAAAACGGCTGTTAGTTTGTGCAACACAAACGATGTAAGAGAAAACATGTTCACACACTTTGCTTCTTTCTCGAAAAATGTGCGTGTTGTTGGCTGGATCTACCTATTTCTTGAGAAAGCTAGTGGGAAAAGTTCAAACTGCGGAGAGGAGTTGACTGGCAAAGAAGTACGACATGCTGAATTAAAATTAGTACGGTGGATTCAGAGTAGTTACCCTCTAGATGTAAATAATTTCAACATTAAAACTGATGATGATGGCTTGATTCGAGTTCGTACTAAAATATTATCTGACAAGTTCACACCCATGTTCAAGGAACCCATTTTACTACCTCAGTGTGAACTAGTGGAGTCCATGGTGGTAGAATGTCATGAGAAAATGCACCATGCTGGAGCAAGTACTGTGTTAGGAGCCCTGAGAGAAGAATACTGGATAGTCAGAGGTAGACGATTAGCCCGACGTGTTGTTAGTAAATGTGTTCGTTGTCTTAGGCACAAAGCCCAACCAGTGAGAACGCCACCTGTCGGGTTACCTAATAACCGTGTAAATCCTGGAAAGGTGTTCCAAGTATGCGGAGTCGATTTGGTTGGCCCTCTTTTCATAAAAGATGGTACTAGGGTTTGGATTGCCTTGTTCACCTGTGCTGTATACCGTGCAGTCCATCTTGAAGTGGTAGAGTCGCTCTCTACAGAATCGTTTTTACATGCTCTTCGAAGAATGATTGCCAGACGAGGCAGAATCACAACTATGTATAGTGATAACGGTACTAACTTTGTAGGAGTTTGGAATCTCATTAAGCAGACTACAGTTGAACGTGAATTGAAAATTCAGTGGATATTTAATGTTCCCACAGGTGCTTGATGGGGTGGATTTTTTGAGCGGCTTATTGGGGTGATGAAAAGACTGTTGAAAATATCCCTTGGTCGTGCGTTATTAAATCTTTGTGAACTAATGACCTTGATTACCGAGATTGAGGCTGTTATGAATGCGCGTCCCATTACCTACATGTCTGAAGATGTTAATGAGTTGAGATCAATAACGCCTGCTATGTTTTTGCAGGAGCAGTTTGAGACAAAGATGCCTGATCTTGACGAAGTGGATGAAAAGGGTCTTTCTGCTAGGGTGAAATATGTAGCTGAGGTTAGGATAAACCTAAAAGAACGTTTTCATCAGGAATACCTAGGGTCTCTGATGTTAAACACTGCTAATTCTTCTAAGAATGTCAGGGTGGGAGATGTTGTATGGGTTGTGTCTGACCAAAAGAAAAGAATTGATTGGGAATTGGCTCGAGTGCTTGAGATCTTCCCTGGTAAAGATGGAGTGACTAGAGTGGCAAAGGTAAAAACAGTTAAGAGTGAGTTGTTGCGACCAGTCCAACGTTTGTGCTTGATGGAGATTGGATCTCCTTATGAAAATAGTGTTGGTTCTTTGTGTGGTCCCAATGCTGTTGACTTGGTGCCTGATTGTGACTCTAGTAACCCCCCTCAAGTAGTTGAGAGTGAAGCTGTTGCTCTGACACGAAGGGGCAGGGTTGTTAAAAGGCCAACCAAACTGAATTTGTAAATATTTGTTAATTCCATGTTTATTCCTAGGTTTTGTATTATTTTGTGCTTTTAGTTGAAACCTACCGTTTCAAGGTGGGAGAATGTTGCGAATGTATTTCTGTAATTAAATTTGTTTTTTGTAAGTTGGCACCCTTGGGGCGTCGATGAGCAAGATGGAACAGGTTTTGAGTAACTGAATGTAATGGCTGGATAGTGATGCTCCTTGTTGTGTACAATAAAAGTGATTGTTCTTGAATTGTAGACATGAGTTGAAGAATTGATTTGTAACACCAGTAAACCAATTATCTGTAAATAAATAATCCAATCAATCAATCCATTCATTTCAATCCATCACTTACACATTGAGTTTAATCTATTAAATGCATACCTCTCAAATATTTTTCTTTTTTTCCAAGTAACGCCACTGGTTTTTCTCGATTAACATGTATATAAATGATAGCACTTCAGCACCAATCACCTGGCATGTAACTAATGAGTGGCAATGATAGGTATGACCTTGCTTTTATATTGTTCAATATTGCCAGCTTGCAAAAAATTGTCTACGCATGAGTGAGTGAAATATAATAAATCACTGTACATTGAGATTCGCAATACATCAAGATTCAAATTACTGCAAACATTTTATATTACCTGACATTCATATTCTTTTCACATGTCAAACGGAAATGAAAAACACAATAAGTTCTCAATTTATACTTATCGGCAACACTTGCTTATTTCAAACCGGATCGCTGATATGGCAAGACAGCATCCTGCTTTAAGATTCTCGCTGTCGGTGGCTATGTAATGAAACAAATACTATATCATCTAGTTAGACTTTATAAAATTATGAGCTTACATCTAGTGAAATGTGTGTTGACAAACACAGGGACCCCAGCTGAGCCCAGCATTGCTTCCACTTACTCTGTTTTTCTTTCATGTCGATCTCACTCGGTTAACTCTTGTTCTCTTCACTTCCCCAATAGAATTAGTGTATCAGAGGCCTAGGGTGTCTTTCACTTTCCAACCTTAATCGCACCTTGTCTGATCTTTGCAGATACCCTCCTTTTGCAAGGGGGTTAACCTTCTTTTTCTTTTTCATGTTATCTCCGGCCTTTTGCTCAAGTCTCCTTTCGGGTTGATTCTTAGCTTTGCTCGCTTGGCTATCATTTTATCATCCAGGATCAGCTATTCCCATGAACTAAGCAAGGGATCCCACCTGTACCGCCACTAAGGGCAGTGTACTCGAGCTTAAGACTCTGTGTCAGTAATACAATTGGGGTGCGCAACCACCACAACATCCAATCGGTCTCGCATGCAAAGCAAACAGGAGTCTCATTAAGGAATAAAAAGAGTGAGAGAGTGTAACAAGGAATTGAAAAAAAGACTGCTATGGCCATACGGTAATTGGGAAACCACTGACAACCGCTTCAAGAATGACTGAGGGGGGATCGACCCCCCCCCCTACTCATTTGAGCCTAAGGTGAGGCTGAGTAAATCCCATTCCTGTCCTCGTATCACTTTTTCAAATTTCATGACAGAGCCGGGAATCGAACCCAGGATCTCCAGGGCGGCTGCTTATCATGCTAACCGCTGCGCTACCATATAGTAATACATACACTCCAGTTATTTGCGATCTAACAGTCAACGTGTTTAGAGAGAACGCGTAATTCAACACCGATATCATGCAACAGTTGCAGTTTTCGTTATCACAAGGTTACATGCCATGCATGCTAATGATTCCTAGCAAGCAGTAGTGTTTCAAGTTTCATCTTAAACACAACTCCAATCATGAACTTTAATATCTTGGAATTCATTCTAGTAGCACAGAGACTGAATGTATGACACTCCTGTTTTGAAGCCTCTTTAGCTTAGGAGAAAGCACGTTAGCCTCTCACTGCTGGGTCCATAATTCGAATCCCAGTCACTCCATGTGAGATTTGTGCTGAACAATGTAGAGACAGATTTTTTTTCTCTAGCTCTTCCAGGTTTTACTACCAAGAATGTCATTCTAGCATTTTATTTAATGGGTCATCCATTTAATCATTACCCCCAGGGGAGTGTGACAGGCTTCAGCAGTCAGCACCTTTTCATAACCTCGCTGTCAAATTAGGATTTTATTAATTCATTCCATACCCTAACCCGGTTGGCCAAGCAACAATTTAACCTATAATTTCATTTGATTTGTTATTCATTTAATCAATGTTTCAAGAGAGTGCGACAGGTTATAGCAGCCTGCACCGTTTCAAATCCTCACCGCTAAATGAGGGGTTTATTCATTCCATTCCCTGATTGCTCAGTTGAACAACACTTTCCACTACCATTTAATTTCATATGTCATTCATTTAATCATTTTCCCAGGAAAGTGCGACAGGCTTTAGCAGCCAGTACTGTTTCAAATCCTCACTGTAGCTACATGGTTAGCGCGCTAAGCTTTGGCCCGAAGTGCCCCGGGTTCGATTCCCGGCCGAGTCATCAGGGATTTTAATCTCCTGGGGTTAATTCCAGTGGCTCGGGGACTGGGTGTATGTGCCGTCTCCATCATTACTTTATCCTAATTACGACGCACCGGTCACCCACGGGCGTCAACTAGAAATACCTGCACTCGGCCTCTCCAGAGGCCACACGATCGTTTCATACCGCTAAATAAAGGATTCATACATTCCATTCACTAACCCGCTCGGTCAACTGAAAGCATGCTGTGATTTTTTCATTTTTCAATCATGTATTTACCAACCATGAGTTGAACCATCACATACAGCTCTACAATCCATGATTTCTGAAATGCATTTTGCAAGCATGAGAAAACGCCGTGGCCGACCACCGGTTTTGTTCATTCATAGCTTACAGGTTAGCATGCTAGGCTTTGACTTAAAGTATCTCGGGTTCAATTGCCTGCCTGCTACAAACCATGGCATAAGCCTCTGCGATTCATGGCTCATTCAAATATCGACTAATGCATTGGCAAGCATGGCTATCATGGTTCGCCACATCGGAGAAAACGAATTGCCGTATTACGATCCGTCGAACATAGGAAAACGAATCGTCATATTACGACCCGTCGTTCCATCGAAATAGCCTTGGATAAAAAATAACTCATCCATAAATCATTATTCAAAAAGCTCTCCCTCTTACAAAATACCCAAGTGCGCATGCGTAAAAACAAAAAACCAACATGTTAAATCATAGTTGCATATAGGACTATGCATGTTTATCATGCGACACATCGTTTAACTTCCTATTATCGTTCAAACTCTCACATGTCGCACTTGGAAAGCAAGATTTTCAAAAAAATTATGATTTCACCCCTTGTAGGGGTAGGTTTTATTTTGGGGTGGATATAGGCTATTCATTGGAAAAGGGTGTCGGCCAGAGTTCAACGACACCCCATTCCTCAAAATCCGACCATGCGTTCGGGAGACATCGGCTTTGCCCATGAATGTTTGTGACGTCACCAGGAATGTAGGCTATGGGTCAACATTTTGGAATTTTGAAAAGGGGGTTTTAGCCCGATATCAACGACACCTCATTCGTCAAAATCCGACATTGCGTTCGGGAGAATCGGCTTTGTCCCTGAATGTAAGGCGGGTTAGAAAGTTATGTCACCAGGAAAGTAGGCTATGGGTCAATATTTGGAATTTTGGAGAGGGGTGTCAGCCCGATTTCAACGACACCTCATTCGTCAAAATCCGACCATGCATTCGGGGGTTATTTGCTTTGCCCCTGAATATATGGCGGGTTAGTATGTGACGTCACCAGGAAAGTAGGCTATAAGTCAAAATTTTGGAATTTTGGAAAAGGGGTAGTAGCCCGATTTCAACCACACCTCATTCATCAAAATGCGACCTTGCGTTCGCGGGATATCGGCTTTGCCCCTGAACGTATGGCGGGTAAGTATGTGACGTCACCAGGAAAGTAGGCTATGGGTCAACATTTTTGAATTTTGTAAAGGGGGTGTCAGCCCGAGTTCAACAACACCTCATTCGTCAAAATCCGACCATGCATTCGGGGGTTATTGGCTTTGCCCCTGAATATATGGCAGGTTAATATGTGACGTCACCAGGAAAGTAGGCTATGGGTCAACATTTTGGAATTTTGGAAAGGGGGTAGTAGCCCGATTTCAACCACACCTCATTCATCAAAATGCGACCGTGCGTTCGCGGGATATCGGCTTTGCCCCTGAATGAATGGAGGATAAGTATGTGACGTCACCAGGAAAGTAGGGTATGGGTCAACATTTTGGAATTTTGGAAAGGGGGTGTCAGCCCGAGTTCAACAACACCGCATTCGTCAAAATCCGACCATACATTCGGGAGATATCGGCTTTGTTCCTGAATCTATGGCGGGTTAGTATGTAACGTCACCAGGAAAGTAGGCAATGGGTCAACTTTTTGGATTTTTGATAGGGGGTGTCCGCCCGATTTCAACGACACTTCATTCGTTTAAATCCGACCATGCGTTCGGGGATATCGGCTTTGCCCCTGAATGTATGGCGGGTTAGTATGTGACGTCACCAGGAAAGTAGGCTATGAGTCAACATTTTGGAATTTTTGATCACACCTCGTTGCGAAGTCACCAGGAAAGTAGGCTATGGGTCAACATTTTTGGAACTCCTTGAGCACCCCTCGTTGTGACGTCACCGGGAAAGTAGGCTATCGGTCAACATTTTGGTACTGTTCGATCCCACCTCGTAGGTTAGGCTAGGTTAGTTAAGCCATGGCCGCCATTTTGGTTAGCCGTCATCTTGGCCGCCAACTTGTGACGCATCGCTGCCGTCTTGGATTTAAAGCGCACCAAATTCAAAAACTGCTGACGAGGTGCGTTAGAAATCTTACTGCCCCCCTACTCTCGTGCCACATTTCACATTTATTGACAGAGCCAGGAATCAAACCCAGAACTCCGGGGGCTGCAGCTAATCATGCTAACCATACAGCGATACATACTCTATACTTGCATGCAATCTAACAGGCAGCATGTTTAGAGAAGGTGTAATTTAACACAGTCATCACGCTAGAGTTGGTGTTTTCATTATCACAAAGGTTACATACACTCCATGCGTGCCACTGTTGACAAAACTGCATCATGTTTCAACATCTCTGCTACTAGCTAGCCAGCAATAGTATTCCAAGATTAAACTTAAACCCAACCTCTATCTGGAGTTTTAATCTCTTGGAATTCATTCATGTGGCTCAGAGACTGGGTGTATGTCACTCGCATTTTAACGCCCCTATGGCTTAGAAAGCATGCTAGCCTTTCACTACTGAGTCCATAGTTCAAATCCCAGTCACTCCATGCGATTTGTGCTGGACAAAGCAAAGAGATAGAGTTTTTTTTCTCTGGTGATGACAGTTTCCCCTGCCACCATTTAATTCTGGCAACACTCTCTACAATCTTTTTTATTACAATGATCATTTATTTAATATTTACCACAGGAGACTGCGACAGGCTTTAGCCGCCGGCACAGTTTCATATCCTTTTCGATAAATGAGAACTTCATTCATACCATTCCCCGATCCTTTAGTCGGGCAACACTTTTCCACATTCATTATTATTTCATTTGTTATTCAATTAATCTTTTCCCCCAAGAAAGTACGACAGGCTTTAGCTTTTGGCTCTGTTTCAAATCATCATCGCTAAATGAGGGGTTCTTTCATTCCATCCCTAATCCGCTCGGTTGATTGAAAGCAGGCTGTGGATTTTAATTTTTCAATCTTGTCTTTACCAAGCTAGAGTTAAACCATTACATACAGCTCTGCGATCCTTGGTTCATGAAATAGCAATGAATGCATTTTGTAAGCACGAACACCGTGGCCGACCACCGGTATCGTTCATTCATAGCTTACGGTTCAGCGCGCTAGGCTTCGGCTTAAAGTATCTATGGTTTAATGGTCTGCTACAAAGCCATTGCATAAGCCTCTATGATTTTGCATAGTTTTTTACATAGCCAGCCATCATTATCGTTCATTCATAGCTAACTGGTTAGCGCACTAGGCTTTAACATAAAGTATTCCCCCCGGGATCCATTGCCTACTACAAAACCATCGCATAAGCCTCTGTGATTTTCCATAGTTTTTTTTACATGGCCAGCCACCGGTATCGTTCATTCATAGCTAACCGGTTAGCGCACTAGACTTTAACCTAAAGCATCTCAGGTTCAATTGCCTACTACAAAACCATCGCATAAGCCCTCTGTGATCCATGATATCATGAAATAGCGATGAATGCAATAGCTAGAAAACCATTGCATAAGCCTCTGCGATTCATGATTGTTATGGAATAGCAATGAATATATCCCCAAGCATGGTCATTGTGGTCAGTCACTGCTATCGTTCATTCATAGCTAACAGGTTACTGTGCTAGCCTTTGACCTAAATTATGTCAGGTTCAATCACCTGTTATACAAACCATGACATAAGCCTGTTAATCATTACCCCAGGGGAGTGCGACAAGCTTCAGCCACTGACACCGTTTTATATCCTTGTTGCTAAATGAGAAATTGATTCATTCCATTTCCTGACCAGGTCTGTCGCAATCGATTCACAATATCAAAATTTGAAAAACAAATCACTATTCCATCGAACAACTGAAAACGCATCATCGTGCGTGTGTTTCAACAAGGCTATCACTGGCCACAGTGGCTGTACTCAATAGAACAATCGATATTTCGACCTACAAACTGTAATAAACCGACCCGTCGAAATAGAAATTAGGCCTACTATATTGGAATACCACCACCATGGCTAGCGATCGGCTTTTTGAAACACATGCCCAGCGGCATTGTCTCTGTCACAACCACTCTTCATGAACATTTTTAAGAGCTAATATTTCTTTTCAAAAAATTTTGTTGGCCCTTGGTCAAAATTTCAAAAATACATTCAACAAGGGGGCGTTAGCCCGTGTTCTATGACCCATCGTACACGTCCCTAGAATTATTGATTTGCGAGATATAGCAAAAAGTCTAAAATCATGGTTTTACTCCCAAAAAATTCTGTTTCCCTAATTCTAAAAACCTGAACCTATTAGAAAAATAAAGAGGGCTTCGAAACAAGCGATTTGACGTCACATGTACAAACCCGAACAAATGTTCGGGAGATATCGGCAAACTTTGTAGTCGTTGTAACCAGGAAAGTAGGCTATGGAGCAACATTTTGGAATTTTTTTATCACACCTCGTTGTGACGTCATCAGGAAAGTAGGCTATGGAGCAATATTTTGGAACTTTTTGATCACACCTCGTTGTGACGTCACCAGGAAAGTAGGCTAAGGGACAACATTTTTGGAACTTTTTGATCACACCTCGTTGTGACGTCACCAGGAAAGTAGGCTATGGGGCAACATTTTGCGAATTTTCGTTCACACCTCGTTGTGACGTCACCAGGAAAGTAGTCTATGAGTGACGTCACCGCCGCAATCTTGTAACATCACCGTCGCCATCTTGTAACAACAACATATTCCCCCCTCCCCCTCCTCCCCCCCAACCCTGTGACGTCACCAGGAAAGTAGGCTACTCGTTAGAACCCGTCACTCCCCCGTACTGTGTGCCCTTTTTGCAAGAAATATGCAAATCACAGTATGCCAGCAATGCTCAAATCGGGATTTTCGGGGTTATGGTATGTTCTCCCACTCTGTGACTTACACATTTTGGATTAAATAGAGGATACACTTCCAAAAATAAAATAAAAACAAAATCAACTCCTATTATAAAACATTTAATTAACCAAATATATGGTGCTACAAACAAATTAAACAAATAAACTACTGACCAATCCTTCTAACTTGTTAAATGTGAACAAGGAATACATAAAATCAAACAAATGTTATATTAAAATACATGGTTTCCTTCAAACCAACAAACTTATAATTATTTTCACTTCCATAAAGTATCCCTTTTAAAGTTCAGTATAATCACGAGCTCCAATGGCTCGATTCATTCCAAAATAAACTGTGTTATTCTTTAAACATCTCAATATCTATTTTATGAGTTTCTTATAATCACAACAATATATAATCTTATTTAACGTCAATGTTACTCCTTTACTTAAATTTTTGGGCATTTCACAATGTTCTCATGTTACCACCTCTCTCAAGTTAACAAATTCACTACAGTGATTGGGAAAAATACTTGTGCACTCCCGAGTTATAGAAGACTACTTGAACAAAGTCAAAAATTAAGATCACTCCCGAAATCTAATTGTCTTCACTAAACTCGTGAAATCCTACATTCATATACCATTACATTAGGGATTTATATTTATTATATTTATTTGTCTTAAAAGACCATCATCTCATAAGAAAGCAAACGATCTGAACTTGCAAGCGGTAACTTTTATCTACAAGAACCTCGGTTCGAATCCCGGGTCATTAACAAACTCTAAACACTCATGGTGTATTATTACTTCCAACAGACGGTCCCCAGACCTACCGCACCATCAATAGCGAGGGGTCGGACCGTAACACTCGGCGTGATTTATTGTCCAGGAGGGAGACCCTAGTCTCGCCCATACGGGACGGCTACACTCATGCTTTAAAACAGCTATTTATTATACACAGTTCTCTGAACAGACCTGGCGTTCCATTCATTTATTTTAACAACATTTTTTTAGGTTCATAGACCACTTTCGTAACCTTGGCATTTATTAACTATGAAGTGTCATCATTGATGGGTAAGAATAATTCAATACAACAACAATATTTAGGGGCTTTACACAAACGAACCTTGGTTCGATTCTTCCACTGCCTCGGGAACTACATCCCATACTGGAGGACTTGACAACAATTCGCACCCTTTATAACATTCGCGACTTAGGGCGACCTCGGTCTAACCTGCGCTCATCAATACAATACAACGCCTCGTGATCTACATCACTATATGGAGGACTTATCATAGCTCAATTACCGCAATCAACTCTCCCTCATAATTAATTTACCAAGTATATTTAGATTCAACGCCTTCCTAGCGTGACAATTTACATTACTGCATTACATTGCGCTATACATTACTTTAAGGCCTAGCGTCTTCCAAAGAAATGATAAATTCAAAATCAACATTTGATCTACATCTCAAATTTTTATATTAATCCTCTCCCGTGACAATAATCGCTATACTTTAAGAACATGTATTCACACCATGTCTTTATACTTTTACAAGAGCTCAAAAAGCTACAACTTTCATATAATTCAACTTAATCTTCATTTATATAATTATTATTATTATTATTACGCTTGCTATCATAACATTTATCAAATACACTGATATTTTATTTCATACATTTCCTCTAAGGATATATTCATTTCACATAATTATTTTATAATTTCTCAATTTTTATTCGTTCAGATCGCGCTCTTCTTCTGTTATTTGTTATTCAAAAACATCCCTATTTCTCAAACTCAGGTGGATTGCACACAAATATTTCCCAACACATAACATAATGAAAATGGTTACTTACATGTTCAGACGGTCCACTACCGTGCTTTCTAACGATGTTTCATTTCGCCCACTATTTGTGATTAAACCATCTTGTTCAAATTCATTTCATACACTGACATATCTTGACACACATATAACTTATATACCTTAAACACTGGTAGCATTTTAAAATATAATTGTGTATTCTTCTATTACACACAATAAAATCACTGAAAAATTACTATCTAACACAAATTTTATATATTTACACTACACTGATTCTAATCACTGAGGCTTTGATTAGACCTTACACACGTGATTTCTTGATTCCCCTTCTCCAAGGGTGAAACTAGTAAATGTCGGCTTCCTATCTGACCAGAATATGAAAGTCTCGAACACTCTACCCCTCCCTGAAATGGTACTTCTTCAAATCCGGTTTCCTGACGATCGGCTATTATTATTATTAGCTCGAAACTGCTTCATTCTAGACCCTATTAGTTTGTCTAGCGAAAGTCTATCTTGTTCACGGTCTCCCAGATAATCTATCGGTGACCTATTATTTTCTAGCATCTAATGCTCCTCGTAACTTAGTGCTTTTTATAGTTCGTTTGTTTCCTTGAAACAACGTCTTGAATTCAATTCTCCCCTCTGATAATTCTGTTCTCTAATCCCTATCTTTTCAGAATACTATGCGGACCTTATTTTGTCCGACCCTGATCGGGTTCTTTAACGTTGATAGAATGTTTATTTCGCTGTTATAGTACTTCAAAACGTTACGATACTTTCGGTCGTTTAAATGGACTGTATTTTGAAGACCTATCGCCTGTTCTTTAAGTTCGCGGCCTACTTTGACTGTAATCCTGAACTTTTCACTATAAGACTGATATTGGCGGAACTAAATCCTGTATTAGGATTTTCCTAAGTCTCCACACGGCGATACTATGATGATACTTATCGTACTCTGATGCTTCATCGTGCAGCACCTCGGCGCTCACGGAACTGGATGATTGGTGAAACAGTACGACCCGCCTCAGCGGTCGTTCAAGACTGAATAATTGGCTTGGCTCTGCCAGGACTTTTATACTCTTTGGTTAAAAAAGATAAAATCCACGTCTTTTCCAGAACCAACTTTTGAAGTAATGGTCGCACATTATTAAAAATTATATCTCTGGAAAGCTTGTTTTCCAAACGTAAACTGACTTCTTTGCACATGAAAATCGATCGTGCAGTTCTGAGATATTAAATAAAATTTGGTCTTCAGCTGTGTGGGTGTTACAGTTGATTTTTAATTCCCCCCTCCTCGGGTCTCGGGGAACTCCCAATGACGTATGACCACGTCGGCACTTCTTTCCTGGGCATTTATTATAACATCTTTCTCCACACAAAAATCTCTATTCCGAAATGATTCACAATGCTGTATTTCTTTAGATAATTTTATTCTTGCAAACGGGTTAAATCTAATTATTCTTCTTCTGGCACAGCTGCGCGGTTGCCATTTTCCTGCAACGTAAGGGCGATTTCCGAAACACGCTCTTCGTCACTCGCTTGGAAAGTTCCACTCGTTCTATTTATATTTGTGACCGGCTCCTTATCTGTGCGTCATGCATGTTCTCATTTCCTGGCCACCTGGGCTTCAGTTTATTACTCAACGTTATGCTAGCCCTCTTGTATAAAATCTTTCTATGTTCCTCTGAAGACTGTATATTTCCTTCCTTCTTTTTACCAAAATACATGGATTCGACCCCTTGAACCAATGGTACAAGGGTTCATCTCTCCCCTCCTTAGGTAAATAAATTTTCGAAAAATTTTGAGGAAATTTATTTCAATTATTCATAAAATCTTATTTGTCTTATTGTCGAAGCCATCCTAACATTTCTCAGTACCTTTTGATCTTTATTTACAAAGTCCTTTTCCCCTCTGGCTTGTTTTGGGTCTTACAAAGTTCCCATTCATTCATTTCCCTTCGCGGACGTCCACACTCAGGACTATAAATTACTCGTCTCGTTCGGGTGTTTATGATTCTCCCCTAGTCTGGCGCGCGCTCTCCAAACTTGAGTCAGACAGTTTTGTTTCCTTTCTTGTTTCATAAGACGGGCATTCTGCCGGTCTGTCACTTTTTCTCATGTTCTGTACTGTCAACCTATTGACCTTCTTTTAATACTTTACGGGTGCATACGGCTTAACCCGTTACTTCTTCATTATTGTTTTCAGACTCCAAGTCTGCAGAATTTCATTTTGTCTTTAAGAGCTCGGTCTATCCTTACCCGACTCTTCTTTGTTTTCTTCCGTTTTCCTCATCTTTTCTCGAGATGGCATTTTCAAGCAAAATACCTTTATTTTCTCTTACACTTTAACGGGTGCATACGGCTTAACCCTTTAGCTATGCTAGAGTAACCTTTTTCTATCCTTTGTGCCTCCACCTTACATCTCCAACTGTTACTATTCCTCCTTGCTCTTCTTCCTCATTCTCTTCTTCTTCTGAGCCTTCCTCATTATTTTCCTCGACCATATCTCCAATTTCCATAATTTCTTCTCCTCCTGCTCTTAAATCTTCTATCATTTCATTTTCCCATTTTATAAGCAAGTCTTGAGCTCGTATATTCACGTACCCTCCTTGTTCGTGAATACCTTCAACTGTCTCTACAACATTTGTTTCTATTAACTGTTGAACAGTTATGGGTAAATGTTTTAATATGCTTAGGCAATACAACAAAACATTTTCATTACCCATACACCTTTCAATGGCTTTCTGATAATAAATGATGGTATTTGTTAATTCCATACTTTCATATCCCACCATCTCTTGTTCTTCGTCTTCTTCTTCTTCATCATCTTCTAGTTCACTTTCATTATCTTCTGTTTCCGTCTCATCACTTTCTTTCTCTTCACCTTCGAATTCTTCTTCGTCACTTTCATTATCTTCTATTTCCATAGTATCTCTTTCTGTGTCTTCACTTTCGCACTCTTCTTCTTCACTTTGGTCTTCCATTACCATTTCCTTCCAAAGTTTTATCAATGCTCTAGATACATCTCCTATCAGACCGTCTCTTTTCCTCATTCCATTTACAACCTTGCCAATTCCTGTTTTCTCCAGATGCCGAACATTTATTGGTAAGTTATATACTTGTTTTAAACAATGCATCGTTCTTTCTTCATCTCCTTCACATCTTTCTTTATGATTTCAGCATCTTTCTGACTCTCTTCATCCCTTACTCTTTCTCCCTCTTCTCTTATTTCCTTACATTCCATATTCTCTCGTCTTCTTATTTCTATATAAGTTTTATTCCTTCTTTTCCACACTCTATATCTCTTTTGTTTTATGAACCATCTCCGTCTTCCTTTCATCCTTGTCCATAAGCGTGCTCTCCTTCTATCTCCCTTTTTCCATTTTTCCTTTCTTTCATTCCTTTTCTTCCTACGAATCTTCCAACTGAAATACGCTTGTGCGTCTTCTTTCTCCAAGGCAATGTACGTCATCTCTCCTCCTCTCCTAGTTTCTAGATGGTATCTATTCTCTTGTAAACCTATTACATTTGGCGGTTGCCTTCTCCTTTCAGCAGTACTTTCAAAGACATCTCCTCTCTTTTCTTCATTATTTCCAACAATCTCATCTTTTCCTTTGAGATTTCCAGGGCTCTCATTTGAATCTGTTTCCATTTCTCTTTCCTTTCGTTGATATTCTTGATATTTCCTCATTAACTCAAGAATCTGTGCTTTCAACTGTTCTTTTTCTTCTTTTAATTGTATCTTATCTTTCTTATCCTCCAGAATTTCTTCTGGGTTTTCCTTTTCCGTTTCTGTGAAATTTTGACCCTCTGCTTCCATCTGTGCCTCAACGACATTTTCTATTATAGTTTCATTTACTTTCTCCATTTCTTCAGGAATTATTATTTCCATCTCTCCAACTTTCACTTCTTTTGTTATCTCCTGTTCTGGGTTTTTCTCTTGCTCTTCCAGCTCAACCTTTTCATAAACATGTTCTTCTTCACTTTGCAGCTCCTTTTCATTTCGGCTGTCCTCCTGGTCTGGAATTCTCATTTCCTCTTGAGTCTCCATTTGTTTCTCAGGAAGGATCTCAAAGTTTTTCTCAGTTTCCACTGGAGTTATTACGATTTCTAGTTCTTGTTCTTCTTCTCTAATCTCAATTTCGGGCTCTTTCGGCACCAGGACTTCTTTTTCTTCTACAATTTCTATCTGATTTTCAGCTTGGGCAACGGCTTCATTTAATTGATGGTTCTGCGCCACCATGTATTCCTCATATCTCTTCTGAACGGCCTCTAATATTTCTTTCTATTCCGGAATCTTGACTTCTCTTACTTCAGCCAACTCCTGAATGCTTATTATATCTTTGTCCTTATATATGCTCATTATGAACTGATGCATCTTACTCCTTTCTTTCTCTATCCAATCTTTCTGTTCCTGAACGTATTTTCCTTCGTCTTGCTCTTTATAAAAGGACTTCCACCATATCTCATTCCATTTATCTCTCGTTTCCCATAATGAGTTCTTTATATCACGTACGTCCTCAGTAAACCTTTTTATCTGTTCCCACGGAGCTAATTCTATCTTCCCTTCTTCAACCATGCGTCTCGCAAATTTCTTATTTGTTTCTCTTAATGACTCTTTAACCTTAGGGATTTCCTTGTACAATTCCTCTAATTCCTGTTTAGGCATCATATACAAACTTCTACTTGCCCTATCACGAAGATCGAATAACTTATAAATTTCCCTAAAAATATCCCTTCTTTGTTCTTCAATTTCCTCTGCCTTGTTGTGATTTTCATACTCCATTTTCCCAAGTTCCTCACTCATCTTAGTATGCTCTTTTCGCATTTCTCTAATTATATCCAAGAATTATTTTATTTCGTCCCAAGTCGCCATTTTTACTTTTTCCTGATCCTGAATGCTAGTACTATCTTTCTTTTCCCCTTCGTTTTCCGAGCCTACTCGAACCTGCCTTAATGCATGAGACTTTAAATCATCTTTATCACTATTATTTTCTGTACTAGTTACACATTCCCTTGGAATCGGTTCACATATTTCTCTTTCCATTTGGAGCTCTAAAGGCTCAACTTTTACCCTGTTGTCTGCAGACATGTTACCTTCTCTTCGTGTAACTATGTCTCCAGGTGCACGCATGCTTTCTAAAGAAACCTTTACATTTTCTTTACTTGGGTAATCTTTATCATCTATAGATTCCAATCTATTCTTACTTCCTACTTCTACAACTTCCGATAACCTCTGCCTTTCATCACTTAATAACATCTTTGTCATTTCCTCCATCTCCTTATTGAAATGCTCCCCCAGGCACTCCTTAAAATCCCTTATTGTCAACATCTTATTCACGATATAAGAATACAATGGGCTACTATGCCACATCGCTGGTACATGCTTGAGAGATGGTACTCTAAACCATTGTGTCCCAATTTCAAAAATTTTACCTTGGTACGGGTGTTTACTAAAACGTAACCTTTTGATATACTCATTCAATGTCAAAACCTTTATGGAAGTATTTAAAAATTCAAAATTTCGAAAAACCATTTTTTTCATGAAAATTTTGATTTTTCAAGAAAACTCGGGTTTTCCCTAGGAATACTCATCCCTGCGTACTGGGCGCCATTTTATATGTTTTAGGGTGTATGATATAATCATACAAGCCCCACGTTGGAAAACAGATTAAACAAATAAAATACTCCGGTTCAAAGTGAAACACGGAATACATAGAATCTACCTATGTTATATTAAAATACCTGGTTTCCTTCAAACCAACAAACTTATAATTCTTTTCACTTCCATAAAGTATCCCTTTTAAAAGTCATTACAATCACGAGCTCCAATGGCTCGATACTTTCCAATATAAACTGTGTTATTCTTTACATATCTCAATATCTATTTTATGAGTTTCTTATAATCACAACAATATATAATCTTATTTAACGTCAATGTTACTCCTTTAATTAAATTTTTGGGCATTTCACAATGTTCTCATGTTACCACCTCTCTCAAGTTAACAAATTCACTACAGTGATTGGGAAAAATACTTGTGCACTCCCGAGTTATAGAAGACTACTTGAACAAAGTCAAAAATAAAGATCACTCCCGAAATCTAGTTGTCTTCACTAAACTCGTGAAATCCTACATTCATATACCATTGCATTAGGGATTTATATTTATTATATTTATTTGTCTTAAAAGACCATCATCTCATAAGAAAGCAAACGATCTGAACTTGCAAGCGGTAACTTTTATCTACAAGAACCTCGGTTCGAATCCCGGGTCATTAACAAACTCTAAACACTCATGGTGTATTATTACTTCCAACAGACGGTCCCCAGACCTACCGCACCATCAATAGCGAGGGGTCGGACCGTAACACTCGGCGTGATTTATTGTCCAGGAGGGAGACCCTAGTCTCGCCCATACGGGACGGCTACACTCATGCTTTAAAATAGCCATTTATTATACACAGTTCTCTGAACAGACCTGGCGTTCCATTCATTTATTTTAACAACATTTTTTAGGTTCATAGACCACTTTCGTAACCTTGGCATTTATTAATTATGAAGTGTCATCATTGATGGGTAAGAATAATGCAATACAACAACAATATTTAGGGGCTTTACACAAACGAACCTTGGTTCGATTCTTCCACTGCCTCGGGAACTACATCCCATACTGGAGGACTTGACAACAATTCGCACCCTTTATAACATTCGCGACTTAGGGCGACCTCCGTCTAACCTGCGCTCATCAATACAATACAACGCATCGTGATCTACATCACTATATGGAGGACTTATCATAGCTCAATTACCGCAATCAACTCTCCCTCATAATTAATTTACCAAGTATATTTAGATTCAACGCCTTCCTAGCGTGACAATTTACTTTACTGCACTACATTGCGCTATACATTACTTTAAGGCCTAGCGTCTTCCAAAGAACTGATAAATTCAAAATCAACATTTGATCTACATCTCAATTTTTTATATTAATCCTCTCCCGTGACAATAATCGCTATACTTTAATAACATGTATTCACACCATGTCTTTATACTTTTACAAGAGCTCAAAAAGCTACTACTTTCATATAATTCAACTTAATCTTGATTTATATAATTTTTATTATTATCATTATTACGCTTGCTTTCATAACATTTAACAAATACACTGATATTTTATTTCATACATTTCCTCTAAGGATATATTCATTTCACATAATTATTTTATAATTTCTCAATTTTTATTTGTTCAGATCGCGCTCTTCTTCTGTTATTTGTTATTCAAAAACATCCCTATTTCTCAAACTCAGGTGGATTGCACACAAATATTTCCCAACACATAACATAATGAAAATGGTTACTTACATGTTCAGACGGTCCACTACCGTGCTTTCCAACGATGTTTCATTTCGCCCACTATTTGTGATTAAACCATCTTGTTCAAATTCATTTCATACACTGACATATCTTGACACACATTTAACTTATATACCTTAAACACTGGTAGCATTTTAAAATACAATTGTGTATTCTTCTATTACACACAATAAAATCACTGAAAAATTACTATCTAACACATTTTTTATATATTTACACTACACTGATTCTAATCACTGAGGCTTTGATTAGACCTTACACACGTGATTTCTTGATTCCCCTTCTCCAAGGGTGAAACTAGTAGATGTCGGCTTCCTATCTGACCAGAATATGAAAGTCTCGAACACTCTACCCCTCCCTGAAATGGCACTTCTTCAAATCCGGTTTCCTGACGATCGGCTATTATTATTATTAGCTCGAAACTGCTTCATTCTTGACCCTATTAGTTTGTCTAGCGAAAGTCTATCTTGTTCACGGTCTCCCAGATAATCTATCGGTGACCTATTATTTTCTAGCATCTAATGCTCCTGGTAACTTAGTGCTTTTTATAGTTCGTTTGTTTCCTTGAAACAACGTCTTGAATTCAATTCTCCCCTCTGATAATTCTGTTCTCTAATCCCTATCTTTTCAGAATACTATGCGGACCTTATTTTGTCCGACCCTGATCGGGTTCTTTAACGTTGATAGAATGTTTATTTCGCTGTTATGGTACTTCAAAACATTACGATACTTTCGGTCGTTTAAATGGACTGTATTTTGAAGACCTATCGCCTGATCTTTAAGTTCGCAGCCTACTTTGACTCTAATCCTGAACTTTTCACTATAAGACTGATATTGGCGGAACTAAATCCTGTATTAGGATTTTCCTAAGTCTCCACACGGCGATACAATGATGGTACTTATCGTACTCTGATGCTTCATCGTGCAGCACCTCGGCGCTCACGAAACTGGATGATTGGTGAAACAGTACGACCCGCCTCAGTGGTCGTTCAAGACTGAATAATTGGCTTGGCTCTGCCAGGATTTTTATACTCTTTGGCTAAAAAAAGATAAAATCCACGCCTTTTCCAGAACCAACCTTTGAAGTAATGGTCGCACAATATTAAAAATTATATCTCTGGAAAGCTTGTTTTCCAAACGTAAACTGACTTCTTTGCACATGAAAATCGATCGTGCAGTTCTGAGATATTAAATAAAATTTAGTCTTCAGCTGTGTGGGTGTTACAGTTGATTTTTAATTCCCCCCTCCTCGGGTCTCGGGGAACTCCCAATGACGTATGACCACGTCGGCACTTCTTTCCTGGGCATTTATTATAACATCTTTCTCCACACAAAAATCTCTATTCCTAAATGATTCACAATGCTGTATTTCTTTAGTAAATTTTATTCTTGCAAATGGGTTAAATCTAATTATTCTTCTTCTGGCACAGCTGCGGGGTTGTCATTTTCCTGCAACGTAAGGGCGATTTCCGAAACACGCTCTTCGTCACTCGCTCGGAAAGGTCCACTCGTTCTGTTTATATTTGTGACCGGCTCCTTATCTGTGCGTCATACATGATCTCATTTCCTGGCCACCTGGGCTTCAGTTTATTACTCAACGTTATGCTAGCCCTCTTGTATAAAATCTTTCTATGTTCCTCTGAAGACTGTATATTTCCTTCTTTCCTTTTACCAAAATGCATGGATTCGATCCCTTGAACCAAAGGTACATGGGTTCAACTGTTAGGCGAAATTAATATATAAATGCCTAGTTCACCTACCGACTGAACCAGTCACCAGATCCCTAATAAACTCCAGACTCACGTAGGCTACCATGTTATGCCTAACGGCTGTCGGAT
The DNA here is from genome assembly GCA_946902985.2 of Meconema thalassinum. NCBI lineage: Eukaryota > Metazoa > Arthropoda > Insecta > Orthoptera > Tettigoniidae > Meconema > Meconema thalassinum. The sequence continues at coordinate 144,563,302 of OX336389.2, forward strand.
ACCAAAGTTACAACAATTTTGTCTAATTAGTTTAAGTATGGAAGCGGGAGCCTACTGTATTATAAAACCTAACATACGAATTAATACATCAATTCTTACCAAATTTGGCATTTTTTAAACTACATAGCCTATAACGCTTATTAGCTTCCTTAGTTAGGCCCTACCAAGTAATTATATTGAATATTACGTGCATCCGCCATCTTGAATGTATACAATAAAAATTCCGCTCCTTAAAGCAACAGGAGGCTTGGAACTCCGTGTACTGAGTGGTTGTTGGATTTGTCTGATAAGCTAACCAGTGTTTCTGAGGGGATTGTAGAATTAGTAATGGCTGTATATTTAAGGACTAGTTATAGGGTAGGTGCCCCGGGATTTGAGCAAGGTAGCTGACCGCCATTTGCCGTGAGGGAAGACCACTGGCAGCTAAGGGTACCGGGATTTGAGCCTTCAATATGCGGACTTGGAGCTCCTCCGTGATGTCGCAAATGTGGGAATTTTAAAACTATCCGGTATGACTGAATATATTTCCAAGTTCCTGGAATCAATCCAAGCTAAAACGTGTTCGAAAAAACAAAATATATCCTACGAATATTTCATAAGTAATAATTTGGCCTTTTTGTGGAGTTAAATTTTGGGGCATTTTCCGTATCTGTGGGCGAGCTGGTAACCACAAGTGATATAGCCTAGGGTATTAACTGTGAATGGACAAAATAACTAACCAACTAACTAAATAACCAACTTACTACCCAAGTATATATACAAAGTAATATAATTAATGTGTCTCTCGTCAAGCCTTCCTACGTCGTCCGAGTTTAGCGTGGCATGAAGCTGGGTGAAGCAGCAGGGAAGCAGGAGTGCAGCGAAGGTAGCCTAAAATGGCAACATGCAGGCCTTGAGAGTAATTGATCCGTACGTCACATCATCGACATTGATAACCAGGGATTTTTTTACATATTCCCTATCTTTAAATTAACAGCCAGCCAGCAAAAAGATATTCAAATTAAAGCCCTCCCAAAATTTGTAACTGGAGGCTAGGATATGAAAGAAGGTGGCAGTGACCTTTAATTTGGTAACCATCACAGCACTTGCCTGGAAAAAAAAGTGGGTATCAAACCCAGGACGTTAATACGTAACCCGAGACCACATAAATAATAAATAGCCTTGCAAATCCAATAAGGGCTATGGCCCCCTGCTTTGCAGGGATTTGCTCAGTTTTATCTCATCAGGTGAGCAAGTCCTGAGGAGCATTCTGGGTTATTCTTTCTGATTGGGCCTTCTATATATATGTGCAGCTGATTAAAGATTAAGTAAATTATATTACGCTGGCATAACATTCGTTACAACAATCTTCATTTCTGAGTCTGGCGATATCAAGGCCTCAAATATTCATTATTATTACGGAAATCATAATAGCCATCAACCAATATCTGGGAGCTTCCCATTGCCACTAAGCACAAAGCTTACCCTGTCTAAGCATTTGAACAATGACAGGAACTGCCAAGTCTTCACTCTTCAGTAAAATCTACGTATATTGAAACGTTTCAAATAGAAGGTCTTTTTAAAATGCAATACAAAACCTTACCGGTGGAGTTTTAACATCTAGTTTGGATGCAGATACCTATACCCGTTCTTTAACATCCCACAAATCATTCACTATGTTGTGCACATGTGGTCCCGGATCGAATTAACAAGTGTTTTGCAAGATAGTCGAACCATTCGATTTCCTTGTAACAGGTGATGCAGTAAGGTTATTTATTCCCTAGTGAACACGATGATGTTTCCTCAAATTAGAGCGCGAGCTGAATTGCTATGGGCGCAACAAACAGACAATGAGGTCTCTTCCCTGAGTGAACGACAAAATGTTCCATTAGCACTGTCCGCCGTGCAAATGACTGCTCACATGTGCTACAAGTGTATTACTTCACATCAGTATGAACAAAAGTGTGCTTCTTGAGGTCACCGCTCTGTGAGAAGCCTTTATTGCACACCAGAGACATGTAGGCCTACCGCTTTGCTGCATGTCCACTGAACGGTGTCTTTCTAGTTGATGCATTGTTTTATTGGTCACTGCATGCGAGTCTCCCCAGGTCTTTCCACCCCATTTTACGAACCAGTCTGCCCATCTGATTCTTTGTCTCCCAACGTTTCGTCTTGCTGTTCTTGCGTCCCACATCGTCATTTTGTACGTCCATCGGTTAGGATCTAATCTCGCTACATGTCCACCCCATCTCCATTTGAGTTGGTCTGCTGATGTCATAGCGTCTTTCATGCCGGTTCTCCTTCTTAAATCTTCGTTCCGTATTCTATCTCAATGAGACATGAAGGATCTACCTTTCCATTATTCCATTGATATCTCTAGATCATTTGTCTTTGTTTCGATGTTAATGCCGAAGTTTGGCAACCATATAGTAACACCGGTATCACGCATTTTCCAGAATTTCAGCCTTTAAAGTGAGTTTTTGGGTCTTGTCAGCCAGTATAAACTTTAGGGACCAAAAGCTCTCCATGCTTGTCCTATTCTTCGTGTGACCTCTTTCTCTGAACGACTTGAAAATGACATGTTCTGACTGAGATATACATATTCTATAACATATTCCAGTGTTTCTTCGTTCACATTAATTGGGGCTTCTAACGCATTGGTCATCAGCTTCGTTTTCTTCGGGTTCGTTGTAAGTCCCACTTCTTTACTTGTATTGTCTAATTCGTTAATCATTTTTTCCAGCTCTTTCGCTTATTCAGCCACCAAAACCGTAAATGGGTTAGTCTTGTCCCATCGATTCTCATGCCATATTTTTCTTCCCAGTCTAGTTTTCTAAACTGATTTTCCAGCAAACAGGTGAATAATTTTGGTGAGAGGGGGTCTCCCTGTTTTACTCCCCTTCCTATCATGATGTTACATCCTTCTCTTTCTGTCTTTATTCTAGCTTGGATACCATCGTAGAGTTTGCCTAGGAGTCTAACGAATTTTGTTTGGGATGCCTTGTTCTTCCAGTGCTTCTAAGACGCTTTCCTGATCTACGGAGTCAAATGCTTTGTTGTAATCCACAAATTCTATATACACCTCTAGATTAAATTCCTGAACTTTCTCTATGAGTTGATTTATTGTTTACAAATGGTCTGATGTACTGAAACTCTTTCTGAATCCTGCTTGCTCTATCGGTTGCTGTTCGTCCAGTGCCTTAGGCATTCTATTGGTTAGGATCTTCATAAATAGCTTGTAGAGGTTTACAATTAGGTTGATCGGTCTGTAATTGTTTATGTCGTCCTTGGCTCCCTCTTTGTGTAGAAGTATGATAATGCTTTGTTTCCACTGCATTGGTATGTCTTCTGATGTGAGTATGGTATTAAATTATGTTGTGATCACTGGGATTAGGTCTTCTTCACCCCATTTTAGAAATTCATTGTAAATTCCATCTTCACCTGGGCATTTTTCAGTTTTCGTTTGTCGAATGGCTGCTCTTACTTCACTGGGTAGTATTGGAGGTGTTTCTTCCTCTAGGTTTTCTTCTGATGTATTCTGGTCCTGATGCAAGTTGGATCTTTGAGAGTTACTTGAGTATAGTGTTCTATAGAACTCTGTCGCTTGCGTCTTTATGTCTTCTCTTGAGGCTTGTCTTTTTTCGTTGTTGTCTTTTACTCCCAGTATCCAAAGTTTGCCTGGAGTTAATTCTTTTCTAATCTTCTTTATTGATTTTGCGGTATCCATGATTTCTTTGACCACTTTAGTGTTGTGTTTTCTGATGTCTCTTCGGATTTCCCTTTTTGATTGTTTATTGATTTCCGCTTATATCAGCTTTTTGTGTTCGTTTTCCATGGCTTGTGATTTTAGACGTTCTCTTTCTTCGATCAAACATTTGGTGCTATCCTTTAGTTTTATTCTATTTTTCATACTGTTTCCAGGTGTTGACGATTGTTTGGCTGCGCGGGATATGCAATTTACGAGCTCTGTATAGTGTTGTTGGACTTTTTGCTCCGTTTGATGGTTGAAGTCTCGTAGGTTTTGTTGTAGTGCATTTACATACTCCGCCCTGTCTATGCATCCTGGATGTGTAGTTTTGTTGTTGAAGTATAGTCTCCTTTTCTTCTTTATTCTCACTTTCAATCGTACCATTCTGTGATCTGTGTCAAACTTCAGACCATTTATCACTTGTATGTTTATCACCTCTGTTAGTCTATTGGTTAGGATGAAGTCTATTTCATTTTTGATTTTCCCATTCGGAGATTTCCAAGTCCATTTGCTTTCTGGGTTTTTCTTGTAAAATGTGTTCACAATTTTAAGTCTTTGTCCCAGTGCAAACTGTATTAGTCTTTCTCCTCTTTCGTTCCTTGTTCCGTATCCGTGAGGGCCCATAGGTTCTTATTCTTCGTATGCCTTTCTTACTACCTTGCTGTTGAAGAATTCAATTATGAATGTTGTGTGAGCTTCGTACTCGGCTAATGTGTCTTCGAGGAGCATATATTAGTCTTCAATTTCTTCTTCCGTACTTGCTTCTGTGGGAGCATAGACTTGAATTATTATGAATGTGTTGTCATTAAATTTTAGGGATAAAACTATGATTCTCTCTGAGATTCCCTTTATTTCATTTTTATTGTGTTTTAAATGTCTTTTTTTATCAAAAAACCTTCCCATTTTTGTCCTTTTGTTTCCCCTATGAAGCTAAAGACATCCCCATTTGTTTTCTCTATTATGTCTTCGCCGTATTGCCTCACCTCACTGAGGCCTAATATATCGTACCTTACGTTTTCGAGTGCGTTTTCGAGTTCTATTTCTTTATCTTGGGTTCTTAAGGTTATAACGTTTAGTGTACCTAGTATGAGTTCTTATTCCTTGTGTGAAGGTTGTTTCATCGTTGTGTTTGGTTAATGTCTTCTTCCCCGTTTTTTTAGGTTAATTCTTTCCAGTTCACCCTCTGGTCATTTAACAAGATTTTATGGTATCCAACGCTTACATTGTTATTACCCTTTTCCCTTTCTTCCCTGGCTTTCTGTCTGAGTGATGCTTGGATTTCTCTTTCTTTTATTGTGAGGTCATCATCTATGAATATGTCTTGTCCTATCAGTTTCTGTTTGTTTTGGACTATTTTTAGTTTGTCTGCAAAATTTGTGAAACTGACTTTCACTATACCTCTATTGTTTGTCTTTACCGACGTAGGTTGATTTTTCTGCCGTCACTTCTTTTTCTATCGTGTCCAATATCTTCTTGATTTTGTTCTTTAGTTCGTCTTTGTTACTTTCATCATTAGTGAATTCTTTACTTTTTACCACTATGTTGTTCCTCCTTTCTCTTTTCGCCTGTTGTTCTTTTTGTTCTTCTAGGTCACTTATTCTTTTGGATAATGTTTATATCTTTTCTTGTATTGTGTTGTCTATGTTAGTGATTTTTCGTTCTAATGAATCATTTGTTCTTTCGCAGTATTCATTTCTTTTTTTAATTTCATTTCTCATTTATTGAATTTCCTCTCTTCTTTCTTGTTTAAACTCTTCAGTTTGCTTTTTCAAATCTTTAAGTTCTGATAGTATTTCAGAAAACATACCTTTAATGTCGTCTCTTTGGGGTTTTACATTGTCTGTGTGTTCTTCTTCTCCCGAGCTTTCTGAGGTTGATATTTTGTTTTTTCTCTGTTTTTGCTTAATGTTTTAAGTTGAGGGCTGTGTTTTGGGTGGCATGTTGTTATATTTGCTAGTTACGTACTGTGATATATTTTAATTCTCTTTTTGGCGCGTGTAGTGTATTAATCTGCTTTTGCTTCATTCACTTCGTTTTTCCAATATAGTTCCTCTCACACTCATTCGCTTCTATTTTGGTGCCAAAATATGTCTATATATATTGTTAAAAGTCTTCACAGGTTGCTGGTTTTCTTGTGTGAGCTGATACTCTGACTGTGATTTGTGCTGTGAAACGCTCGTTATGCGACGAATGTCCTCTTTCATTGTTGACAGGCCAGTGTCTTGTAAGCGGTATGTCTCAATGTCCATACAGAGTTTCTTCTGGTCACATGTTATTTTTGGGGTAAGGCATTCAGACGGTTCTTTGTTGCTGTATGCGATTATTGTTTTGGTGAGCTTTGTGATAATTACCTCACTAATCTCCTTCTGTTGTGCGATGTGATTAATTTTAGATATTTACCTCCAATTTGGGTGATTCCTTGTTTTCTTTCATTGTGTATTTCTTCCTCGGGTACTTTTTTCACTTTTAAGCTGCGCTGATATCGTTTTACCTTGTAAAGGATCCAAAAACTGTGGAGCTCGGAAATGGCGCGTGTTTACTTGACAACGTCTGTCTGATAACCGAGACCACATAATGCTGCTATAAGTATATTGTGTTTGCAATGTTCAGGCTAATTTCGAACTTAATTGCCTTATTTTTGGATACTTTTAACAGGAACTAATCGATTCTTTTCAGGAATGTTCTCCAAAACTCTCTCATTACCTTGACATTGACTTTTTGAAAAAAGACTAACTGTCTTCTGGAATGTTCATGGTTCTTCATGTCTCACTGAGAGATAGAATACGGAACGAAGATATAAGAAGGAGAACCGGCATGAAAGGCGCTATGACATTAGCAGACCAGCTTAAATGGAAATGGGGTGGACATGTAGCGAGATTAGATCCCAACCGATGGACGTTCAAAATTACGATGTGGGACCCAAGAACGGGAAGACGAAACGTTTGGAGACAATGAATCAGATCTGCAGACATGTTCGTAAAATGGGGTGGAAAACAATGGACAAGAACAGCAAAGATGAGGCAGGAGTGGAAAGACCTAGGGAATTTCACATGCAGTGACCAATAAAACAAAGCATCAATTAGAAAGACACCGTTCGGTGCACATGCAGCAAAAACGGTGCAAAAAGGCTTCTCACAGAGCAGGGACCACAAGAAGCACAGCCTTGTTCATACTGGAGTGAAGGAATACACTTGTAGCACTTGTGGGAAGTCATTTGCACTGTGAACAGAGCTCATGGAACGATATCACCAGACACAATGAACGAATATGTTTCTATATATAACAGATTGTTGAAGCGAATGTTATACCAGCGCAATATAACTTACAAATTAAACTGAAGTAAAATTTGGAAACGGCATGCTAGCATATAACACATAGGCTATAAGAAGGAATTACATCCAAACTCTAAGCTTTATATGTTGAAAGGTTCCGGGAAGATAGGGAAATTGTAGGCTACCTAGAACAACATTTTAGTGACAAATTTCAAGCTGGATTTTTCCTGTTGTATGAACTTGCCAGTACCTCAGTATTCCTCTTCTTCCCTTTGACGCACTAGCATCCATTTTTCTGTTCTTCCACGTCCCTTATCCCCATGCTCCTAGCGCAGCCCATTTATTATATTTTTTAAGCTTTTATCGTCTAATAAAAAGAGTTGTTCCGTGAAGAATTAAATAGCCTATTGTCATATAGGCCAATCCGACTTACGCAAATTGCCTCAATTTTCAGTTTTAATTGCTGTAATAGATTCGTAGATATTGGGAACTGTGAATGTATTTCATATGGTCACTATGTTGGATTATTATATATACAGTAGACCTTCGAGTTATGTAGGCTACATGAAGGTTATTGTGTAGGTGTTTTATTACAACATCAATCTCATGATTAGGACACAATAAGTAGCCTAAAAACGAGATTTTATTTTTTTTCTCAGCCACCATCTTGTGGTTATGAAAATAATTTAAATGAATTAGATGCCATTGGATTAAAATGTATATAAGCATATACCGTATTAAGTTTCACTGCGATCGGATAGTTAAATCACGAGAAACGTCCATTGGAATATTTGAAATTCGTGTCACCGCCATGTTGGATTTGTGCTCACCAGGTTATTGAACGTCCCATAGGTGAACTTATGGTTATAGCCTCTATACACCTGCAAAATTTCAGTTTGATTGCTGCCATAGATTAATAGATATAGAGAACCGTCTAAATATTTCGGTTAGTTGCCATGTCGGAATTTAATAACTTATATGCAGGCAATGGAGTTATGTACTATTGGATGAGGATTATTGGGTACGTTCATTATTCAAACGTTGATTTCGACCGCGTGATTAGAACACACGAATTAAGAATTTAATTTTGAAATTTCGCACTACCGCCATCTTGAGGTTACGTAAACAATTGAACTAAATTAGATGTCAGTGCTTTGCAATTTTTATAGTTATTTCTTGTACCAAGTTTCACTGCGTTCGGATGGTTAAATCGCGAGAATAGTCTATTAAAATGTTTCAATTCGCTTGGCCGCGATGTTCGTTTTGTACTTAACAGGGCTTTGAATGACACATCGGTGAACCTCCTGTAGTTCCCCTTACCACTGAACAAAATTTCTGGGTGCTATGAGTAATAGGGAGATATAGGATGCCGGTGAAATATTTCGCACAACTGCCATGTGGGATTGGTGAGACGTAATAAAATTTGCAGGGCAAGGTCGGGGTCGGATGCAATATTAATTTCACCTTACCGAATTTCATAGAAATCGCTCCAGCCGTTTACACGTTATTAGGGAGGGACATACACACGGACGAACACACATAGCCTACACACACACGCACGCAGGCAAAAGGTGATCTCATAAAACTATTATTTTTTCATAAATGAAAATAGGCTCATACAAATTTTCATTGGTGGGTTTACTAATAGGACGCATGATTGTGGGAAAGTATTAGGAAAAAGAATCAGTAGATTAATATGGCACTAAAACAACATTTAGATTTTTTTAATGAGTCTGAGCATTCCAGAAGTGAAGCAAGTGAAATATCCTAAATGACAAACCGTTTAGTTAGGCCATTTGTGTACAATGTTGAACCGTTTGGAGTCAGCACGCTAATTTTGTAGCTTATCCAATATCTTCATTAGCCTACTTCAAACAGCACTCTGATTAGTTTATTGGTTTCTATCACAGAACGACGGAGGAGACGCAAACAATTAGATCATTTTAATGGCTCGGAACTCCTTGGTCAACTGTACCGTGTAGGCCTACTAGGTGGTTGTTGAATTTTTCTGATAACCTGTGTTTCTGAGTTGATTGTAGTATTGTGTAGGCTAGGTATGGGGTAGGTGTCCCTGGGCTTGGAACAAGGTAGCACACCACCATTTGCCTGGGGAAAAGGCCACTAGCCGCTGCCGGTGTCAAGATTCGATCTTTCAATATGCAGACTTGCAGCTCCTCCGTTCTGTCACGTGTGGGATTTTTAAAACTACCAGGTGTGAGACTAAGAGACAAAGAGGTGTTTTCCCGATCCGAGAGGAGGGCTCGCCCCATATGTCCAATTTCGTGTGTTTGATCCAGGCCAATTTGGTGGATTTTTTAGATGCTTAATATGTCGTATGAATATTACATAGGCTACAGTATGCAGTTACTTGGATGTTTTGCAAATTTAAATCTTGGCCTGTTTTCCGTATCTGTGAGAGCCAATTTGATAACCGTCAACAGTGGAGCCAAGTTATGTACGGTTTTAACTGTCCGGATAAGTGACTAGTCTGCGTAAAACAAGGAACTCAAATGGACCAACACGCAAACAAGCAAACTCTGACGAATTTCAAATGCGAAGTGGGGTCTTGCTCTTTTCAGAGACCCCCTTCAGTATCCTGTAAAAATAGGATAGTGTAATGCACTGGTAAATAAGGAAGAAATGAAATGAGAACTACTGCATGGGTCCAAGCTCTGTGAATTTGGGGGGTGAAGTGACGCGGGTGGTGGGAGGAGAAGGGCCTGTCAACAGCCCGCAGTGTTATCCGGAATTCCTGACTATTCCCAAACTCCTAACATATGGCCGTTGCCTAAACCACTGTGGTGTTACGAATGAGTGAGTGGGTCACTGACCCATGTATCTGTTACTACGCACGGACGGGTATCCTCATCACTCATCACCATCACTCCTCATCGTTCGCGATCCACATTCCTCTCAGATTCACGGAGCTTGGACTCAAGCAGTAACTACCTAATTTATACATATATTTAAAAAAAAATATCCTCTGAAAATCTTAAAGTTTTGAATGAATCCGCTTTCACTTCGGTGCTGGGGTTCTTGAGTTACACGTTTATAAAGCATGCGATGAGATAACCAGTGACAGTGGCTACGCGGCATTTCCAATCGTCAGGCTTGAGAACTGTCATTGTTCTTCATTCGTCATACAGATTTTAGTCATTTCCCATCATTAGTTCCTTAACGCGCTGAGTCTCAGCATAGCCAGAGATCTATGGAGGAAAACCCTACTAGGAGCGACATGGCTGGTCTACAAGGTATTTGAGAAGGAATAAGTAAGTGCAATTGAGGGTTATGTCATGCAAAAATGAAGGCTATCTCCCACAACATCTTTACACTGTAGGCCTATGAACCCTCAATTCCGCCACTCATGTAGATAATTTACTACCGTACCATTATAGAAACACTCTGTTGCTGCTGGTATTCCATAAATACAACCGATTAATTATATTTCCTTCCTAAAGTGTTTGCAACTTTCTCTTCCCATACCAAGTTTACTGACAACAACAGCATCATTTCTTGCCTGTGAATAATTGTTTAGCAATACATTGGTAATAACTAAAAGTAATTTTTTTTTTCACTTTAGAGACTAATTTCCACTCCACAAAGCACACATCATTTGGGAAACCAGGATGACCAAACAAAATTGTTTTAGACACAACTACTAACGCCCTGTTTTGATCTTGACACTTTAAAAACATGTCTTCATTAGCATCATTGGAGATCAATGCACTTAGGACACAGCTAGCAGTGTCAGCAATGTGGTATTCTAGGTCGGATGGAACAGTGAGACCAACAGGCTTGGTTTCAGGAAAAGACAAGCATGAAGGCAAAAATCTGGAAAAATTGTAGGCAGGGCTCCTGATGCCAATTTCAATCTGTTCTATTCTACAGATGAGTCCTTATATTTCTCTGCTATAATAATATCACTTTCGTGAAAATGATTTGTGCAAACTACAGACCATTTCGAAAGTTTACAGTCCTTCCAAGCAGTGATTCTAATCCAGGCCTGGCGTAGATTTTCGTCACTTGGGAACCTAAACACTGGTATGTTGTCTCCCTTACTTGGATAATTTGCGTTACAGTTAGGGACACAACATTTACCTGGCAGTGTTACGGTGCTGAAACATTCCTAGAAAATCAAAGTTTAAACCATGAAGTACATGTCATACCGTAATTAAAAATACCGGTACCATATTTGCCAGATATAAAGCACACTCGTAAGTGTGTTCTCGATTAGGGATTACAGTTAAAAAAATCACATGGAAAGGTAGTATAAACGCTACTATAAAGCGTAAGAGACAAAATATAGATGGAAATATCCCTGTGAGATAAACAAGATCACCTGCCAGACTGAACGTTCCCTTCGTGTTCCCGCTTGACAAGGATAGACCTATGACTGATGAACATGTTGCCAAGTCTCAGCCTTCCGACCTGTCTAGAGTCGACCGTGTGACGTCACATGTTGTTGTGGTGATGGCGGCCAAGATGGTGGCCAAAATGGTGGGCCAAGATGGTGTGACGTCACAACGAGGTGTGATCGAAAAGTTCCAAAATGTTAACCCATAGCCTACTTTCATGGTGACGTCACAACGAGGTGTGATCAAAAATTTCCAAAATGTTGCTCCATAGCCTACTTTCCTGGTGACGTCACAACGACGTGTGATCAAAAAGTTCCAAAAGTGTCGTCCCATAGCCTATTTTCCTGGTGACATCACAACGAGGAGTAATCAAAAAGTTTCAAAATGTTGATTCATAGCTTACTTTCCTGGTGACGTCACAACGAGGTGTGATCAAAAAGTTCCAAAATGTTGACTCATAGCCTATTTTCCTGTTCATATCACATACTAACCCGCCGTACATTCAGGGGCAAAGTCGATATCTCCCGAACGCATGGTCGGATTTTGACGAATGAGGTGTCGTTGAACTCGAGCCGACACTCTCTCTCCAATCAATAACCTAATCCCCCCCCAAATAAAACCTACCCTTACAAGGGGGTGAAATTCTAATTCTAATTTTCGAAAATCTGGGAGTTTGATTGCTAATAGGGAATTAAACATTGTTACACATAAAGCGCATGCATACAGCCGATTACCGCTATGATTTAACAATTTTGTTTTTGTTTTTACGCATGCGCACTATTTTTTGTAAGAGGGTGGGTGATGAATCTCAGAGGCTTATGCAGCGGCCATGCATGCCAGTGTCATTCATTGCTATTTGATGAATCATGGATCGCAGAGGCTTATGCGATTACCATGCTTGCCAATGCATTCATCGCTATTTGATAAATCATAGATTGTACTGTAATGATTGAAAAAACAATTGAAAGAATGATTGCCGAGCCAGAGGACATGGCATCGACCAAGATAATAGCCATGCTTGCAAATGCATTAGTCGATATTTTAATGAACCATGAATCGCAGAGGCTTTTGCCATGGTTTGTAGCAGGCAATCGAACTCGAGATACTTTAAGCCAAAGCCTAGTGCGCTAACCAGTTAGTTATGGGATGTGAAACAGGAGTCGGCTGTTAAAGCCTGTCGCACTTTCCTGGAGGAATAATTAAATGAATAAGCGATGAAATGAAATGAAAGTGGATATTGTTGCTCGACTGAGCGATCAGGGATTGGAATGAATGAACCTCCCCATTTAGCGATGATGGTATGAAACCATGTAGGCTGCTAAAACCTGTTGCACTCTCTTGGAGCAATGATTACATTAATAACAAATTAATAGAAATAATTGTGTAAAGTGTTGGTTGACCAACTTGGTTAGGGAAGGGAATGAATGAATTAAGTCCTCATTTAGCAGCGAGGATATGAAACGGTGTTGACTGCTAAAGCCTGTCGCACTTTCCTGGCACAATGATTAAATGAATGCTAGCTGAAATGAAATGATAGTTTAAAGTATTGCTTGATTGATCGGGTCTGGGAATGGAATGAGTAAAGTCTCAATTATACAGTGAGGATATGAAACGGTGCCAGCTACTAAAGCCTGTCGCACTCCCCTAGGATAATGATTAAAAGAATGACAAATGAAATAAAATGATGGTGGAGAGTGTTGCTAGAATGAAATAGTAACAGGGAAAACCGGAGTAGCTAGAGATTGGAAGAACACAAGAGTTAACCAAGTGTGGTCAACAGGAAAGAAGGCGGAGAGGATCCTGTCACAAGTAAGTGGAAGCATTGCTGAACACAGCTGGAGCCCTGTGGCCGCTAACCCACGTTCCACTAGATGTAAGTCCCTGTGGAGAATCTTGAAACACTACTGCTTGCTGGCAAGCATGGAGTGTAACTTCGGGATAATGAAAACTGCAACTCTTGCATGATGCCAGTGTTAAATTACACATTCTCTAAACACGCTGCCTGTCAGATAACATGCAAGAAGATAGTATGTATCACTGTATGAATAATTGAATATTAAAAGGATATCGACTGTGGATCTATTGAAAAGGAATCGTCTTGGCATTTGCTGGTGGTGAAAATGGAAAATCACGAAACCCATTTTCAGAAGGACTCAGGTGGGATTCACACTCACACTTTCTAAATGTCAGCGAGGCATGAGGTAGCATGTTAGCACTCTCGATCACTCCAGCTGGTAATGTTGATTTTACCCTCTCTAAGATTAGCTTTTCCATGAACTGAGCATGGAATCCTGCCTCTACCGCCATTAAAGTAGGGAGAGATGACCTGATAGTTTTACTGTTTTAAGAGAAAATAATCCACTCTCAAGTTACCTTTGTAGCGTAGCGGTTAGCATGATTAGCTGCCACCCCAGAGATCACAAATAGTCAAGTCGTTCTAACATGGATTCACAAAATAGTATTGTTAGCGACATCTAGTAGTGAATATTGACACTTGATAGAGCGTTAAACAAAATCAGAAATGGTCAAGTCGTTTTTAACATGGATTCCCAAAATAGTATTGCCAGCGACATCTAGTAGTGAACATTGACACTTGATAGAGTGTTAATCAAATTATGAATCGTCAAGTCGTTTAACACGGATTCACAAAATAATATTGTCAGCGACATCTAGTGGTGAACATTGGCACTTGATAGTACGTTAATCAAAATCACAAATAGTCAAGTCGTTCTAACATGGATTCACAAAATAGTATTGTTAGCGACATCTAGTAGTGAATATTGGCACTTGATAGAGCGTTAATCAAAATCACAAATGGTCAAGTCGTTTTAACATGGATTCACAAAATAGTATTGTTAGCGACATCTAGTAGTGAATATTGGCACTTGATAGAGCGTTAATCAAAATCACAAATGTTCAAGTCGTTTTAACATGGATTCCCAAAATAATATTGCCAGCGACATCTAGTAGTGAACATTGGCACTTGATAGATTGTTAATCAAATTATGAATCGTCAAGTCGTTTAACATGGATTCACAAAATAATATTGTCAGCGACATCTAGTGGTGAACATTGGCACTTGATAGTACGTTAATCAAAATCACAAATGGTCAAGTCATTTTAACACTAATTCACAAATTAGTATTGTCAACGACATCTAATTGTGAACATGAACATTGGATAGAGCGTTCATCAAATCTCATCTACATGTTTATTCATGAGAAAAACTGCCAATTGAATTAGGTATAACCAGTAAACCAACTATCTGTAAATAAATAAACCAATCAATCAATCAATCCATTCATTTCAATCCATCACTTACACATTGAGTTTAATCTATTAAATACATACCTCTCAAATATTTTTCTTTTTCCAAGTAACGCCACTGCTTTTTCTCGATTAACTTGTATATAAATGATAGCACTGCAGCACTAATCACCTGGCATGTAACTAATGAGTGGCAATGATAGGTATGACCTTGCTTTTATATTGTTCAATATTGCCAGCTTGCAAAAAATTGTCTACGCATGATTGAGTGAAATAGAATAAATCACTGAACATTGAGATTCGCGAAACTTCAAGATTCAAATTTAATATAATAGTACATTATGCAAAGAGCCTATAATGGCTATAATTAAGACACGAATATTTTTTATAAAATGAGCGTATGCGAATTTTATAATTTCCATGCGAGTGGCTTAATTACCATTATAGGCGAGTTGCATACGACTGTTTATGTTCGACGATAATTATAACATTATTATATGTTTTAACATAAATATTCATAAATATCTGTTCAGTCAGTAGAATGTTGTCATCGGGTGCTGCGTTCAGTAGCATATCTCTGTTTTCCCAGCTCTCTGGACAACCGACGCATGGGCTCTGTGTGCTTCAATGCCATATGTTCAGATTGTGTATTCGGTTAAACTGTCACCGAAGTCGTTTCAATACAACGCGTTGTGTAGAAATTGGTTTTGAGGATATTAAGGGACAGTGCTATTTCTTGTCTCATATTCATAAGTTTATTTACGCGAACATATGGACGGTGCACTTTCGGTAATTTATATAGACATGTTGGATATTGAGCGCATGCGAGAATGTATCCTTATCTAATTGGTCACATAACTGTTTCTTGAGCTCTGATTGGTGGGAGAAACTGTTTCATAATGAAAAATAGTGTTATAATGATCCTCATTATGATACAGTTTTCTGACACATAATAGTTAGGGTCGAACATAATAGTACGTTATGCAACGAGCCCATAATGGCTATAATTAAGACACGAGTATGTTTATAAAACGAGCTCTAGCGAGGTTTATAATTTCCATACGAGTGTCTTAATTACCATTTTAGGCGAGTTGCATACGACTGTTTATGTTCGACGATAATTATAACTTTATTACATTTTTAACATAAATATTCATAAATATCTCTTCAGTAACTAGTATTTTGTGATCCGGTGGTGCGCTAGGTAGCATATCTCCGTGTTCCAAGCTCTCTGGAAGACCGACGCATGTGCTGTGTTTGCTTCAATGCCAGATGTGCAGATCGTGAACCAGTATTCAGCAAAACTGTCACCGTAGTCGTTTGAAATCAACGCGCTGAGTAGAAATTGGATTTAGGTATATTAAGGTACAGTGCTATTTCTTGTCTCATATTCACCATTTTATTTACGCGAACATTTGTACGGTGCACTTTCGGTAATTTATATAGACATGTTGGATTTTGAGAGCATGCGCGAAGGTATCCTTATCTAATTGGTCAAAGACATGTTTCTTGAGCTGTGATTGTTGGGAGAAACTGTTTCGTAATGAATAATAGTGTTATAATGACCATCATTATGATACAGTTTTCAGACACATAATAGTTAGTGTCGAACATAATAGTACATTATGCAACAAGCCTATAATGGCTATAATTATGACACGAGTATTTTTATAAAACGAGCGTGTGCGAGTTTTATAATTTCCATACGAGTGTCTTAGTTACTATTATAGGCGAGTTGCATACGACTGTTTATGTTCGACGATAATTATAACTTTATTACATGTTTTAACATAAATATTCATAAATATCTGTTCAGTCACTACAGTAGAATGTTGTGAGACGGGTGCTGCGGTGGGTAGTATACCTCTCTTGTCCAAGCTCTCTGGACAACCGACGTATGCGCTCTGTGTGCTTCAATATCATATGTTCAGATTGCGCACCAGTATTCAGTAAAACTGTCACTGAAGTCGTGACAAAACCAAGCGCTGTGTAGAAAATGGTTTTGGGGATATTAAGGTACCGGTACAGTGCTATTTCTTGTCTCATAATCGCCAATTTATTTACGCGAACATATGGACGGTGCGTATTCCAAGTCGGTAATTTATTATAGTTCGATGTTGTGTTTATGTCCGAAATGTTGGATTTTGAGTGCATGCGCGAAGGTATCGTTACTTAATTGGTCAATGAACGAGCTCTGACTGGCTGAAGGAACTGTATCATAATGAAAAACGGTGTTATAATGACCATCATTATGATACAGTTTTCTAACACATAATATTGAGGGTCGAACATAAACATTTTTAAATTACCAGACATTCATATTCTTTCCACATGTTAAACGGAAATGTCATATACAATAAGTTTTCAGTTTACGCTTATCAGCAATACCTGCTTATTTCAAACAGGATCGCTGATATAGCAAGACGACATCCTGCTTCAATATCACGGTGATCCCAGCTGAGTCTGGCATTGCTTCCACTTACTAGTGCAGGGCTCCCCTATGTTTTCATTCATGTCGACCTCACTCGGTCAACTCTTGTTCTCTTTACACTGCCAATAGTATTTGTGTATCCGAGGCCTAGGGAGTCTTTTACTTTCCAGCCTTAATCGCCCCTCGTCTGATCTTTGCTGATACCCTGCTAGGGGGTCAACTTTCTTTTTCATTTCATATTATATTTTGCCTTTTGCTTAAGCATCTCAAAGAGGCATGGTGTATGTATTCCACTACTTTTAATGGACTTTGAATATGGTTAGACCCTCAAAAGCTCGCGATTGGTGCGTTGACAACCGCCTAAGAAATTCCTTTGAGGCTGATTCATAGCTTTGGTCGCTTTACTATAATTTTATCCTCCAGGATCAGCTTTTCCCATGAACAAAGCAAGGGATTCCACCTCTACCGCCACTGAGGGCAGTGACCTGCAGCTTGAGAGTTTGGGTCGGGGTTACAACTGGGGTGTGTGATCGCCACAACGCTCAAGAGGTCTCACCAGCAATGCGTACAGGAGCCTCATAAAGGGATAGAATGAGTGCGAGGATTGAGCAATGAAGTGGGAAGGAGGCAGCTGTGGCCTTACGGTAGGTATCACCCCAGCATTTTTGCCCAAAGACAAAGTAAGAAATCACAGAATACCACACCAAGATTGGCTACAGTGGAAATCGAAACCCCTCTACTCACTTGGGCCTGGGCCGAGCCTGAGAATACCCCGTTCCAGTCCTCGTAAGTAGGGGGGCAGTAAGAGTTCTAACGCACCCCGTCAGCAGTTTTTGAATTTGGCGCACTCTAAATCCAAGATTGCGGCGATGAAGTCACAAGATGACGGCCAAGATGGCGGCCAACCAAAATGGCGGCTAATCAATTTGGCGTCTAACCAAAATGGCGTCTAACCAAAATGGTGGCCATGGCTTAACTAACTTAGCCTAAAAAACCTACGAGGTGCGATCGAAAAGTTCCAAAATGTTGACCCATAGCCTACTCTCCCAGTGACGTCACAACCAGGGTTGATCAAAGAGTCTCAAAAATATTGAACCTTAGCTTAAATTCCTGGTGACTTCGCAACGAGGTGTGTTCAAAAATTCCAAAATGTTCACTCATAGCCTACTTTCCTGGTGACGTCACATACTAACCCGCCATATATTCAGGGGCAAAGCCGATATCCCCCGATCGCATGGTCGGATTTTGACGAATGAGGTTTCGTTGAAATTGGGCTGACACCCCTTTTCCAAGATTCCAAAATGTCGACTCATAGCCTACTTTCCTGGCGACATCACCTGGCAAAGTCGATATCCCCCGAACGAATGGTCGGATTTTGACGAATGAGGTGTCGTTGAAATCGCGCTGACACTCCCATTCAAAAATTCCTAAATGTTGACTCATAGCCTACTTTCCTGGTGACGTCTCATACCAACCCGCGATACATTCAGGAACAAAGCCGATATCTCCCGAATGTATGGTCGGATTTTGACGAATGAGGTGTCGTTGAACTCGGGCTGAAACCCCCTTTCCAAAATTCCAAAATATTGACCCATAGCCTACTTTCCTAGTGACGTCACATACTAACCCGCCGTACATTCAGGGGCAAAGCCGATATCCTCCGAACGCATGGTCGGATTTTGATGAATAAGGTGTCGTTGAAATCGGGCTGACACCCCCTTTCCAAAATTCTAAAATGTTGACCCATAGCCTACTTTACTAGTGACGTTACAAACTAACCCGCCATACATTCATGGGCAAAGCAGATATCTCCCGAATGCATGGTCGGATTTTGACGAATGAGGTGTCATTGAAATCGGGATGACACCCCCTTTTCAAAATTCGAATATGTTGACCCATAGCCTACTTTCCTGGTGACGTCACATACCAAACCGCCATACATTCAGGAACAAAGCCGATAACCCCCGAACGCATGGTCGGATTTCGGCGAATGAGCTGTCGTTGGAATCGGGCTGTAACCCCCTTTCCAAAATTCCATAATGTTGACTCATAGCCTACTTTCCAGGTGACTTCACATACTAACCTGGCAATGTCGATATCCCCCGAACGCATGGGCGGATTTCGACGAATAAGGTGTCTTGGAAATCGGCCCGACACCCCCTTTCCTAAATTCCAAACTGTTAACCCATAGCCTACTTTCCTGGCGACGTCACATACTAAACCGCCATATATTCATGGGCAAAACCGATATTCCCCGATGGCATGGTCGGATTTTGACGAATGAGATGTCGTTGAACTCGGGTGACACCCCCTTTCCAATGGCCAACCTATTTCTACCCCCTTTCCAATGGAAAACATTGCTTTCCAATGCATTCATCGCTATTTGATACATCATGCATTGTACTGTAATGGTTGAAAAAACAATTGCAAGAATGATTGTCGAGCCACAGGACATGGTATTGACCAAGACAATAGCCATGCTTGCATTAGTCGACATTTGAATGAACCATAAATCACAGAGGCTTATGGCATGGTTTTTAGCAGTCAATCGAACTCGAGATACTTTAAGCCAAAGCCTAGCGCGCTAACCAGTTAGCTATGGGAAGTAAAACACTGTCGGCTGCTAAATCCTATCGCACTTTCCTGGGTGAATGATTAAATGAATATACGATGAAATGAAAAGGTAGTGGAAATTGTTGCTCGACTGAGCGAAAACAATTGCGATAATGAGCACCAAGTTACAGTAAACGTATATCCCAACACAAGAGCCAACACAAAAGCCAACACAAATGCAAATACATAAGCCAGCACATGGGTCTAGATTAGGTTAAGATATGTTACATTAGGATAGGTGAACTAACTGTGACGTTATAGCCAGTCTTAAAGAAAGTCTAAACGTGTAAGCCAACACAAAAGCCAATATAAAAACCAACGAAAAAGGCCAATACATAAGGCAATACAAAAGCCAACACAAAAAGCCAATACAAAAAGCCAATACATAAGCCAATACAAAACCCAACACATGGGGTTATGTTAGGTTATGATATGTTCCATTAGGTTAGGTGAACTAAGTGGGACGTTATAACCAGTCTTAAAGCAAGTGTACACGTATAAGCCAATACTAAAGCCAATATATAAGCCAGCACAAAAGCCAATACATAAGTCAATACAAAAGCCAACACAAAAGCCAAAACACAAGCCAATACTTAAGCAAATACAAGAGCCAACACATGGGGTTCGGTTAGGTTTGGCTATGATATGTTACATTAGGTTAGGTGAACTAAGTGTGACGTTATAGCCAGTCTTAAAGCAAGTATAAAGGTATAAGCCAACACAAAACCAATATATTAGCCATCACAAGAGCTAATACATCAGCCAATACAAAAGCCAACACATCAGCCAATACAATAGCCAATACATAAGCCAATACAAAAGCCAACACATGGGGTCAGGTTAGGTGAGCTATGTGTGATGCCATAGCCAGTCTTAATGCCTGTCTAAACTTGTAGGACATGTCACGTGACAAGGTTATGTTAGGTTATGTTAGGTGAGCTGAGCTATGACGTCATAGACGGATGGGGTAGGATGCTGGCAAATGAGGAAAATGTTATGGTTTAACTTTTGCATTCAGTTTTGCATCCACTTTTTCACCCACTTTTACACCCACGTTTGCACACACTTTGGACCTACCTTTGCTCCCACTTTTACACCCACTTTTGAACCTACTTTTCCACCCGCCTTTGCACCCACTTTTGCACCCACTTTTACACCCACGTTTGCAACTACCTTTGCACCCACTTTTGCATCTACCGTTGCATCTACTTTTTCACCCACTTTTACATTCACTTTTGCAACCACTTTTGCACCTACTTTAAACTATTATTAAGTCACTTTATCACCAAAACCTTTCTAGTGTGAACAGGTCAGCTGATACTATAAAACTTACTACAACCAACAGTAGGCAACGTGAACTCTATCAAGGCTACTCTTATAACTATAATCGTCAGAATGTGAATTGAATAATATTCTGGTCATGCTCAAAAGAGAGGTCAACAACATGTCGAGGGAATCTAAAAGTAAAAATGGAAAGTTTTTAAGTGTGATTTTTCATCAATTTAGTGCTTCAAACAAACCATGGTTGCTGTTTACATGTATTTGATTGAGCAAGAACCATAGTTAGAATGAATACCCTTACTCTTAGAACATGATTAAAGTTGTATTTCATTTGCATAGTGCTAACCAATATCTATGATATACTAGCTATGGAATTATTCATAAAGTCATTGAATATAAACCCTTGAAAAAATATACCTACCTTGATACTCCTTTTGTGGTCCCAGCACTCAGCTTGTTGATTGTTTGAGAGGTGGGAGAGACATGCAGGTGTTGTACCCCTAGGGTACGCTACCCCCATCCCCTAAGGAAAATCTATAAATTCCCAAAACTACAAACTTCTGATCTAAAATCCTTATAAAATACCACATGCAAATTACATGAAGAACAATTAGCACATACAGGAAATCGGGTAGCCTCGTACTACAGGCAATGACCTGGAAGAGGTGCACGACTTGGTAGGAATGTAAGGATTCCGCCGAGCGTGCACACCAAAGCTATAAGAACCCCAGAGGTCAAGTGCCATGAGCATCAATCATTCAGTCCTCACTCAGTGCACCGACGTGTTGAACCTCTGCTGTCTACAGGCCGGGTAAGTGTCTTAGCGATCTACACACTAACCAATACACTACACACTCCCCTCCCCCTGTGCTTGGACTGTATTTATTTCTTATTAATTATTATTCTGGACTGCTAACTCTATTAGTGTATCTCCAGATAGAGATACACATTAAACTCTTAAATAATAGAAGCCACTGGTCTCACTCTTTTATTTATTTAGTTAGTAAGTTCCTACCCTAATAGATTCCACTTTAGGTAGGACTTAGAAATAGCCGTATTGGGTACTTGCTTAATCGCTGCTTGTATTCAGCTGAGCGTCCTTGCTCCGCGCTGACCACAGCGAACTCTCCACTTACTCGCGTGCTTACGGCTCACTGCAGACCGCGTAGCGCAGTCGTTGCGCTTTGGTTCATAACTAAATAGCTCTTGCAAACTACCCCTTTACCTAGAAATACCCCGTCAAACAGTACATTGGGGAGTTCTCCTGGATGATCGCACGATCGATCTCCATTCATAAAACATTCCTTACCTCTTACAGTTTTCGCCAAGCTCAAACCCCATTTTAGACTAAGTTCATCCCCTAGATTTATTATTTGTACAGGCATCCCTCACAGGTACCTTACAAATTGGTGGAGGCAAGGGGTAACGCGACGTTGTTTTAAAGCAACGTCTAAGGGAGTTCAGACAACGAACTTCCGCTGCAAAGATCCCTAGACCTCGTGCTAGCCAAGCAAACGCCACCCAAAATTGGGAAAATTTTTTGAGATCAGGGTCCAGTTAAATTTATAAACCCACCCAGACCCGCCCTAATTGAGCTACTTTTAGCAACGCCACCCCTATCAAGTAATTAGTCACTTGAGACCCCCACATTTGCTACGCCCACACAATAGATAATTCATATAGGGCCAAATTAATTAATTGCCCACAAAGATCGATCCCCAATACCTTGGATAGTAATTTGATACCAATATTTCATTTATCACCCACATTTTCAAACCATGGCACTTTATGCCGAAACGAATACTTTACAAGAGAGGGTACACCATACCAATAGACGGAGAACTTCCGAGTTATTCTTTTTTCTTTTGCGAAGCCGGCAAAGCCGAACGTTCAAGGTACAATTCCGCATCCAGGCGATGCAGGCAAGGGTAAGTGCGGCACAAATTAGATACATCCGCGCCCCCACAAATAGGCGTAAAACACTCCTCACCCGGGCACATAAGAATCTACAGACAATCCACATGGTGTTACAGGAGAAGCATACAAAAACACTGAGTATCCATGCCAAAATGGACAGGATCTATGGGCACCTCAGTTATACAGAACACTTGCAAAATATTAAGGCGCAATATGCGAGGCTGGAGGACCACTTCACACGGCTCATTGCCGAATATCGGCGGCTGAGCGCCCAATTAATACGGATGTACCATATTACTTACTAATAAGAAATATAGCGGGCATAATGAATAATTTTTTCCACACACAGTAACTTGTCCAATAAAAACCAATAGCGGTATTTATTTTCACCCCTGTGGACACTGTACCCGATACCTAGTTTAGGCTATCGGCTACGCCAGCAGACATTAAGCTCTAGTTGAGGTTTTGGGAAGAGTTAGGAAAAGATAGCGCACCGATCGCGTCAAGAAGAATGTCAAGATGACGTAGGAGGTCTTGGATCAAGGAGGCACTGACATCTGTAAGAAGATGGAATTATGGATAGAAATGTGAAGTTTTATTAAGATATGTATGGAATTATGGTAATTACACATCTTAGAAGAGGATATATAACATGCATTATAAGTGGAAATAATTCTAAAGAAGACAGATAACCCTTAAGTTATTTTATAACGGAACAGCCGAGATGATGTGGGTTCGAGACTAAAATCGTGACGCGAGAGCACAGTGGTGGGGGTGATCACCACGTGTCCGCCCCAGGCAGATAAGAGTGAAGACAGTTCCAGTACATTCAGTGGAGCTCTGTCAGACGAGCAGGTAGGATCGAGCTCTGTAGCGCAAGCGAGACGCACGGTGAAGGTCGCGCAGCATACCGAAACTGTCACGGCAGAGTGTAGGCGACAGTTTCTGCATCGCCGAGCAGCGAACGCCAAGCAGGTCATTGATCCAGGCGGGCTTGCCGAGGAAGCAATCACAGACGGCCGGGATATGTTAGAACAGCACTGCAAGTAGTTGGAGACTTTATTACAAGCTACATTTCAACGCAGTTTGAACACAGCTTTTATGAATAACTTTATGACTATGCTTTTCTATAACGCATTCAAAGTTACTTTAATAATTTCAAGCAACGGAATGTTGTTAGCATAGGCACTGATGAACATTAGATCGTGCATTAATGAAATTTATTTCTTATGCAGTTTCATGAATTACCAAATACAGACTACTACAGGGTGTTTAATAAACTTGGACACTCTCAAGTAAAATTTTATTTTTACGAAAGTGAGACTTAGCAGTTATTAGAGATTGATCTTTCAATACTCAAACTGAACATTTAATGGAACAGTGGCGTAACTTCGAAGAGGAATAGGGGGTCCGCTGTTTCCATGAACTTTTTCGAGAGGAGTTGGACGATATCCGCTATGGGTAATCCGAAGTTCAACATGTCAGAGTAGACGCAGATAGAGACAAGATGGCACCGCAGAGCGATGGATTCGATTCCTGACGAGAGGAGTCCACCAGCTGATTCACTTTGGGATTTCGAAGGCAATCGTCATTTCATGGATGGAATGATATTCACGCCGATCTTTCGAGAAATTCATTATGTAGGGAAAATCGACGATCTTGGAAATTTAATTACAGCTGATTATGAAAGGTACTGTAAGAGTCATAACTACCTGATACGATTATTTTCATGAATCCTGGGCACACATGTATATTTTTCTAATAGGAGTGATATGATTATTTAGACATGGTTTGACTTTATATACTTCGAATTTGCTAGAATATGGAGTGACCATATGATATGGCAGGCATCATTATACGAAATTCTCACCATTGGTTGGCTTTATTAAGCAGATGTTTGGTCTTTTAGACATTTTTCCAGCTAGGATATTTTTCATGAATAGTTTTTTTTGGGTAACAAGTATTTCGAAATCGTGATCTGCAATTGATTATCTAAAATTACTTCGTCAGTTCATTGCATACTAGCGAGTGTGTATTATTCATCAGTAGGGATTTTTTCCATTGGATTGTTTGGAGATATTAAGAAGTTATTCACTTTAGTGAATGAACATCGCTTTTATATGACAACTAGAAACTTGTTGATTCCTATCTGGTACATTCACTCATATAGTCTACGAGATGGGGTCTTTCGTATTTATACGATTGTATGGTGGTACTCATCTTACCCATCGTTCAGGGAACTATCATCCAAGTCGACGGGGCGAGGTCTTTCGTATTTATACGACTGTACGGTGGTTACACATCTTACTCGCCATTGAGGGACTCATTTTTATCATCCGAATGTACATGAGATTGTAAGTGAATCAAACAAGGAACTACTAGTCACATATCAGTCGAAATTTTGTTAAATAAAGTAACGATAAATGTCAACAGGATTGCATTTAGTAATTGTTGTTTGCCAATCCAATATTTTGTTGCTATACTCTTTTGAGAGTAATTTCAGTTTAACAGCTGTTACAGCTGATGCTTTTGATGAGTTTATAATTGTGTTTGATACCTTTGAGAAGGATTTAAAGTAATTGAATCTTGTAAGATAAATCATTAATGGACATAATTATTTTAAGGCAGATCAGTATTGCAGATTTTGATATGAGATTATAGCACATTGGTGTTTTTCTGCGATGTGAGTTATGAAAATTGTAAGAGAATTTATGCTATTTGAAAGCAGATCTTAAATTACTGAGGTAATATATTTTTTCCAATTGTTTAAGAAGTTGTCTAGATGTGATCAGATTAATTACAGTTATTGGAGATTGTGTGCGTTGATAATTTGAAGCCAGTTATATATTTTTTGTAGATCATGCAACATGGTTAAGTGAAGTTTGTGGTAGGCATTTTGTGGAAGTTGCCAAGTGATAGTTGCAACGTTGAAAATGTATTTTGAGGCAGACATGAGGTCGTCGTACCCAGTCTAGCGTAATTGTTGAGATTCATGCTGTATGTGCTGAATATTTATGGAATTTTGTGGAATAATTATTGTATTCAAATGTGATATTTGAAGTATTGAAGAAATGTAATGTCGTTGTGGATAGTTAGATCCAACGTGATGTCGTGGAGACAATAATATTTTTTGGCATGAAAATTAAATACGAGATATAACTTGGAAGTAATAAAACTGTAAGACAACGTTCTATAAACCATATTAAACAATTTGTTAGGAAATTAAACAAATAAATAAAGTTGATAATACAAGATTTTCTGAAAATAATAATTAATGAAATAATAATCTGAGATTCAAGCATATTAACGATCTGACCTAATGAAATAAAAATCAGAATGACTAGATGAAGTAATGAAAACTTAAATAACCAGATGACTGAAATTTAAATAATTTGATAAATTAAATTTTGGAATAAATCAATGAATTAAATAAATGGATGAATTAAAGATTGGATAAATAAACTGATTTAGATAAATTAATAGACGATTGTAATGATGATGAATAACTGAATTAGAAGGTGATAATTAACTAAAGAAGCTGATGATTAATGAATTTATATGGAATTAAATAAATTTAATTGAGATATAATTTGGAGGAATTACAACGTGAGTTGAGCATTTAAATGATTAAATGGTGATGAATTAATGATTCTGACAGGAATATGTAGAATTTTGAAGTGAGAATTAATGTGAGAAATATTTAATTTTGATGATGACGATAACGATGACCAATGAGCCATGAATTTTCTGTAATTAACAGATAAGAGATTATGAATGACAATGTAAATAGTGTAAATTAATTATTCGATGTTTAGGAGCATTTGACTAACATGTTCAACATTCAAATTATGCCATGCAAACCATAAATTACGTGATATTTAATATATGTGATTATAATATGTGTATGTTTAGACAGATTAATAACTTTATCAAATCCACATTGATGATGTTAAATTAAAGAGAAATTAGGTCTCAGGTTTCACAAATGTCAGTGACGAAAGACATAGTGCTACAGTGATCCTGAGAACCCAAGAGAACTTTAGAGATTTTTCTTGTTATGTGGATAAAAATAATTTTGGATTAGAAAAGAGATGGTTCGATTTTTGGACAATGACAATTTAACTTTGGCATTCGACAATACTCTCAGGTAGGAGTTATATTTGAAATGTCTGTCTGACTATCAAAGTAAAATAAATTTGTTTTTATCTTAGTTGTGATCTGATGATGGTGTGATTTTCCTTTTTCTTTCCTTGTCTTGAGTAAGGCTTATCCGGAAAGGAAGTGGTTTGCTAGGAATTCAGTTGATGGCGCCCATTTATATTTGCATTATTTCTATTAAACTTAAGCCCGTAACGACCCTAGAGATACTTTGTCTCGTGATACCCACTGCTTTTTCGATAACTCAGCTGAATTTCCGACACATTCCTTATTTGACTAGAGGTTCATTTAACTCCGCTCTGTCCCGGAACTCCAGGAATGCGATGTTATAGCAGATTGGTCATCGCCTCCCCAGGACGAACGAGTACAGACACATAATTAAATTCAAGCAGATACACAGCCCCTGATCATACATCGAGGTAAATACTGCCACATTGGCTGTAACGGAGCAAGCAAGGGTAGTCACCCGGCAATACGCCAAGAAATGGCAGCGTTTCCGTCAGCTCCAGGCATAATTTATTACAGTAAACTTACTCACACATCCACATGACCCAATGGAAGCGATCATTATATACAATATACCTAAAGCAATTCACACATCAAATCCCATAATGCCCACCCCTATTAGAAAGGAGCCGGCCGTGGCCATGCCACATCCCAAGCTTGATATGGGAAACGAGACACATGTAGACACAATCACTGTACCACGTCATAACATTTCAATCCCAACGCTTCCATTAGGCCCTAGGACATTAGCGCCCATATCGGATAGCAATAGTCCTAAGGTACGCCGAAAAGCCATACTAGTACACCGCACAGTTCCAGTCACAATCCCCAAAATAGAGGGTAGGATCCATAAACCTAAGATTACCCTTCTCCAAACGCCTCGCACGGAGAATGTATCCCTTGAGTGGATACCAGGTGCGAAAGCCGCTTTGGCAATCCGAGGGAGACGAAGCTATTATTTGAGATAGCTCAGCAATAAAAATTCCCAAATAAAGAGCACATTATTTCTACGTAATTAAAGATACACTTTCCTATAATATCAGTTAAAAAGACCAAGTAATAGCCTTACGAATAGTATAATTTGCTTTTCTAGCCCATTTTTCTTTACCACACAGCATTTAGGTGTAGGTAAAAGATAAGAGATGTCGAGGTACGTTCCACTCGCAGCAGGCCCACATAGGCTAGATATACATTTTCCCAGTCCCCACAGCCATAAGGAATAAGAGCATTTCACCACCATTAATAGAAAGTAAAATAGCATATTTTCCCCCAAATGATTTGAACCCAAGGATAGATAAAGTATAACAAGCGCCCTACGCGCTATGACATTTAATAGCTATGCTAATAACTAGCACTCAATGGCAATTTCCAATACTGCATGATACGGGGATTAATTATAATCTGCATGTTTAGTTGTAAGAGATATAATAGGACGTACCAGGTTATATTACATGTGTACTATGTTTTGGTAAAATAATGAAGTTTGTTAACATACACTAGCTGCAAATAGAACATGGCTAGACACATATTTAATACTACTTAGGCCCTACATTTCCCATAGGTCCCCATAGCTAAAATACATGAATTTTGTTAATATACACTAGCTGCAGATAGAACATAGCTAGATACATATTTAGTACTAAATAGGCCCTACACTCCCCATAGGTCCCCATAGCTAAAATACGCCATACAAGCCTTGGCAATAGCGCCAAGTAGAATGTGGCACCTAGTCACCACAGTCAGAAACAGGAGTCACCACCAATTCCAAGTTGGTCATACAACATAACTCGTTTTTAATTCTAAAATTCCACATAGGACCTACTGACATAATATTTTGAATAATAATTATACATTTATAATATGTAATGTGCACAAAGGTTTTCATAGACAATACATTGTAGACAGAATATTGCACATGATGTCTCCAGCGCATAGCAAACAAGGTCAAGACTCTGCCATAGCAGGCGGAAGTAACAGGACACGGAACGCGCGATCAGCGATACACGCTCACTCCATAGCAACAGTGATTTACGCAAAGTCAAGTAAAATACCACACTCACACATGGCCGTGCGAAGCAAGGGGTCATTTACCCATGGGTAGGCTATATGGCAAACCATAGCAGGATTCCTTCATTATAAGGAAATGCCTAGACACTTAACATAAATATAAATTAATAATGGCGCACATTTTTACAAAACTACTCGCATTTAGATTCACATACAGACATAGTCACAAAAATTAGGCGAGCGATCAAAGATCTCATTACCTATCTTAAGGAAATGTAAAATAACGGACCCTTGTCCTATAGACATATAATAACAGAACACAGTTCGAGTACCCTAACATAGAACTTAATTGTTTATACATATATCCCGATAGATATAATAAATACTAGCGATTCCATATATTTCCCATAACACTATAGGAAATAACACTTCTATGGATTATGAACACCTATAGGAGATTAACACACATTCTTTTACTTGAACAATTTAGAAAGTGCACGGGTTCCAACAGTTACACCATATTAAGGAGGGATAACAGACCGATACACTACATGGCCACAGTATAGACCAACAAAATAGTACATAGGGCCTAATATACTATATAACAGCACATTGATACGATTTCTCTAATAAACGCCCTTATTCCCGTGATAGCGAAAGTACATACAGTACAATAACACAGGTTAGCCGCAGTGCATACACACAATGAACACAGGTTGGCGGCATGTCTAGGATGAAACGCAATACTTCTACACTCGAGCAGGTGAACGATATCTCATACACGAATAAATGTAGACAAACAATAACACAGGTTAGCGAATTCCACTGCCAAGGCAGAATAATACTTATAACAGTATATAGCAATCATTGGTATCATTACGCTCACTATTGCGACAGTACACAGGTGACTTATTACCACCACAGCCAATAGGAAGTGACACAATAACACAGGTTATTATACTATCACAGCGAACACCATATATAGTTCCGCTGAACACACAAGTAGGCAACACGGGGAAAAGAAGTTGACAAATACTTACGTGCAATACATAATATCCAATACACGGTAATCCACAAGGTGTTTTTAATCATAAATATTAATTTACCTCACACAGACTCCTTGCTAAGGCAGTCTCCACACACACACTGAGTCATGCTCTGCAGACAAGGCGGATGCGTGCGTATACAGATTAACGACACCTGAGACGTTAGTAGACCACGACTCACGTGTTATACACAGCGCTTCCGGCGCTCATACATAATCTGTTCCACATCTTTTTACCCTCATAGGGGATCTTCTAGATATCTCTGCTTTCTAGATCAAAGTGGAATTGACCACCAAATACCGTCATATAAGACAGACATAATGAACAGTTTTCATACAAAGCGAAATATTCTCATTTAGCCGACGGAATAGGGAAATCATTTGAAATACGATTATAAATAGTGATCATCACATTAAAATAGCCTACGACCGACCGGACGATTAGCTAAATGCTAAACGTTTGGGGCCATTCCTCTAACGGTCAACGTATGAACTCATCTATCATCCAAACGCCAAGTACAAACTGTTCGTAATTGTCTACTTAATGACGAAATGATAGTCATAATTTTAAAAAATTAATTCAATATTTCCATAAAAGCCACAAGGCTCATAAAGGACCACAAATCCTTGCAGAGATCCCCTCTAGTTTTCTTATACACAATAGATAAACAACTAACAATACGATCATCAGTTGGCCCAAGTAATTTCCATAATTTCATTTTGAGGCAAAGTGATACGACATGGCACATACATATATGTATGTCCATTAGTAACACAATAACGCCATGGCCCATAGATGTCCTACAGTAGACCTCAGGCGTTCAGAAAGTCAAAAGCAGGTGTGTTCCTTCCTTCCTAGGTCAAAACACTGCAGGATAGATATCAGCCATGAGCGTATAGATATAAATATATTCGGCAATAAATACGTTAAATGGTCCATAGCTATTCTACGTTATCCTAAGGCGCAATTAAGTCCAGAGCAGGTGTTTGCCTACCCTCCTGGGATAACGATAAAGAATAAGTATCGATCATAAATATAATCATGCCGAATTTTATAGGTAGTAATTAGTAAAGGCCCGATGATTATCTTTAACATATAACAAGTAAATATACACTTGATTTCCCAAACAAGAACATACAAAATAGGAATACACTATCCTTATACAAATACATCCTGTCAGGAGAATACAATGCGTAGTTCTCACTGCCATACAGCAGAATGCCCGATGAAGGTAGCCCATTATACTCCTTCACGGACAATCTACCATGCGGAATGCAATATTAACACTTGAATACACATTTTGTTACACCCCGCCATATCTTTCATTTTCCCGGAGCATAAACAGCAGTCACATATTATTATGGCGATAGGTGCCATATATTACCAATAGTATGTCCAAGCCACAAAGCACATTTCCCTCCCATGATACACATTAAACACTATACAAATAACACATCAACACTTCTTCCCCTACCAATGCGAGGCACTATGGTTATTATGCAAATACCAGGGTGTACGCCATGCCTTATCGCTCATGCTTGGATGTTAATCAACACTCGGAACCTTAAAGCTAACAGCTAGCGTTCCAGGCTTAACCCACTAACACGAGTGAATGCAATGATACATTTTTTATCACCAATGTATTCACCCTGCATGTTAATTAAAAGCAGAAATGCTAACCTACATCCTTCAGCACGGAAACTAACAACCAACGCTGAACACCCAGATCCTACACAATAAAATCCTCACCTACACCGGTCGAGAATTCCTACCCAATTAACGTCTCCATACATCCCCATAGGACCAAGATTCCTTGAACCTTTCTTACCATCCCGTTACCAGTAATGAACCACTTTTTAACATACCTACAAATACCCAATAACATGGGAATACCATTCCAAATCCATCACTTACCTACTAACATGTGAGAAGGAATTATACGCAGCTGATATTAGCTGGAAATCCGATTGACCAGGCGCAATGATACTGCACCGTGCCACCACAATTGTCCCCCCGTATAACTACAACACCATAAAACAACATTAAAACGCTAGACACTTATTCTTTATGGTGTACGCACGGCGATGCACTTAGCAGGATGTCTACGCATGAGTGAGCGAAATAGAATAAATCACTGTACATTGAGATTCGCAATATATCAAGATTCAAATTACTGCAAACATTTTACATTACCTGACATTCATATTCTTTTCACATGGCAAACGGAAATGACAAACACAATAAGTTCTCCATTTACACTTATCAGCAACACTTACTTATTTCAAACAGGATCGCTGATATGGCACGACAGCATCCTGCTTTAAGATTTTCGCTGTCGGTGGCTATGTAATGAAACAAATATTATGTCATCTAGTTAGACTTTATAAAATCATGAACTTACATCTAGTGAAATGTGTGTTGACAACCACGGGGACCCCAGCTGAGTCCAGCATTGCTTCCAATAACTTGGGCAGGACCTTCTCTGTTTTTCTTTCATGCCAATCTCACTCGGTCAACTCTTGTTCTCTTCACTCCCTCAATAGTATTAGTGTATCAGAGGCCAAGGGAGTCTTTCACTTTCCAACCTTAATCGCCCCTTGTCTGATCTTTGCAGATACCCTCCTTTTGCAAGGGGGTTAACCTTCTTTATCTTTTTCATGTTATCTCCGGCCTTTTGCTCAAGTCACTCATAGATGTAGGGTGTATGTAGGCCCACTACTTTTAATGAACTCTGAATATGGTTACACCCTCCAAAGGGCTTGACTAGTGAGTTTAAAAGTTGACAACCCACTAAGTAATTCCTTTAGGGTGGATTCTTAGCTTTGCTCGCTTGGCTATCATTTTATCATCCAGGATCAGCTTTTCCCATGAACTAAGCAAGGGATCCCACCTGTATCGCCACTAAGGGCAGTGTCCTCGGGCTTGAGACTCTGAGTCAGTGATACAATTTGGGGTGCGCAACCACCACAACATCCATGCGGTCTCGCATGCAAAGCATACAGGAGTCTCATTAAGGAATAGAAAGAGTGTGAGAGAGTGACAAAGAATTGAAAAAAGAGACTGCCGTGGCCTTACGGTAATGGGAAACCACTGACAACCGCTTCAAGAATGACTGAGGGGGGATCTAACCCCCCCCCCCTACTCATTTGAGCCTGGGGTGAGGCTGAGTAAATTCCATTCCTGTCCTCGTATCACTTTTTCAAATTTCATGACAGAGCCGGGAATCGAACAGAGGATCTCCAGGGCGGCTGATAATCATGCTAACCGCTGCGCTACCATATAGTAATACATACACGCCAGTTGTTTGCGATCTAACAGTCAACGTGTTTAGAGAGAACACGTAATTCAGCACTGATATCATGCAACAGTTGCAGTTTTCGTTATCACTAGGTTACATGCCATGCATGCTAATGATGCCTAGCAAGCAGTAGTGTTTCAAGTTTTATCTTAAACACAACTCCAATCAAGAACTTTAATATCTTGGAATTCATTCTAGTAGCTCAGAGACTGAATGTATAACACTCGTGTTTTGAAGCCTCTATAGCTTAGGAGAAAGCACGTTAGCCTCTCACTGCTGGGTCCATAATTCGAATCCCAGTCACTCCATGTGAGATTTGTACTGGACAATGCAGAGACAGACATTTTTTTTCTCTAGCTCTTCCAGTTTTTACTACCAAGAATGTCATTCTAGCATTTTATTTCATGGGTCATCCATTTAATCATTACCCCCAGGGGAGTGTGACAGGCTTCAGCAGTCAGCACCTTTTCATATCCTCGCTGTTAAATTAGGATTTTATTCATTCATTCCATACCCTAACCCGGTTGGCCAAGCAACACTTTACCCGATCATTTAATTTCATTTGTTATTCATTTAATCATTGTTTCAAGTGAATGCGACAGGTTTTAACAGCCTGCAACGTTTCAAATCCTCACCGCTAAATGAGGGGTTTATTCATTCCATTCCCTGATTGCTCAGTTGAACAACACTTTCCACTATCATTTAATTTCATATGTCATTCATTTAATCATTTTCCCAGGAAAGTGTGACGGGCTTTAGCAGCCAGCACTATTTCAAATCCTCACTGTAGCTACATGGTTAGCGCGCTAGGCTTTGGCCCAAAGTGCCCCGGGTTCGATGCCCGGCCTAGTCATCAGGGATTTTAATCTCCTGGGGTTAATTCCAGTGGCTCGGGGACTGGGTGTATGTGCTGTCTTCATCATTACTTTATCCTCATTACGACGCGCCGGTCACCCACGGGCGTCAACTAGAAATACCTGCACTCGGCCACTCCAGAGGCCACACGACCGTTTCATACCACTAAATAAAGGATTCATTCATTCCATTCACTAACCCGCTCGGTCAACTGAAAGCATGTTGTGATTTTTTCATTTTTCAATCATGTCTTTACCAACCATGAGTTGAACCATCACATACAGCTCTACAATCCATGATTTGTGAGATGCATTTTGCAAGCATGAAAAATCGCCGTGGCCGACCACCGGTTTTGTTCATTCATAGCTTACAGGTTAGCATGCTAGGCTTTGACTTAAGGTATCTCGGGTTCAATTGCCTGCCTGCTACAAACCATGGCATAAGACTCTGCGATTCATGGTTCATTCAAATATCGACTAATGCATTGGCAAGCATGGCTATCATGGTTCGCCACATCGGAGAAAACAAATCGCCGTATTACGATCCGTTGTTCTATCGAACATAGGAAAACGAATCGTCGTATTACGACCCGTCGTTCCATCGAAATAGCCATGGATAAAAAATAACTCATCCATAAATCATTATTCAAAAAGCTCGCCCTCTTACAAAATCCCCAAGCGCACATGCGTAAAAACCAAACAAAATGTTAAATCATAGTTGCATATAGGATTATGCATGTTTTTCATGTGAATCATCGTTTAATTTCCTATTATCGCTCAAACTCTCACATGTCGCACTTGGAGAGCAAGATATTCTAAAAAATTATGATTTCACCCCTTGTAGGGGTAGGTTTTATTTTGGTGTGGATATAGGCTATTCATTGGAAAAGGGTGTCGGCCCGAGTTCAACGACACCTCATTCCTCAAAATCCGACCATCCGTTCGGGAGACATCGGCTTTGTCATGAATGTATGTGACGTCACCAGGAAGGTAGGCTATAGGTCAACATTTTGGAATTTTGGAATGGGGGTGTCAGCCCGATTTCAACGACACCTCAATCGTCAAAATCCGACCTTGCGTTCGGGAGAATCGGCTTTGCCCCTGAATGTAAGTGTGGTTAGAAAGTTACATCACCAGGAAAGTAGGCTATGGGTCAACATTTTGGAATTTTGGAAAGGGGGTGTCAGCTCGATTTCAACGACACCTCATTCGTCAAAATCCGACCATGCGTTCGGGGGATATCGGCTTTGCACCTGAATGTATGGCGGGTAAGTATGTGACGTCACCAGGAAAGTAGGCTATGGGTCAACATTTTGGAATTTTGGAAAGAAGGTGTCAGCCTGAGTTCAACAACACGTCATACGTCAATATCCGACCATACATTCGGGAGATATCGGCTTTGTTCCTGAATCTATGGCGGGTTAGTATGTGACGTCACCGGGAAAGTAGGCTTTCGGTCAACATTTTGGAACTGTTCGATCCCACCTCGTAGGTGAGGTTAGGTTAGGCTAGGTTAGTTAAGCCATGGCCGCCATTTTGGTTAGCCGCCAACTTGTGACGCATCGCCGCCATCTTGGATTTAAAGCGCGCCAAATTCAAAAACTGCTGACGGGGTGCGTTAGAAATCTTACTGCCCCCCTACTCTCGTCCACTTTTCAAATTTCTTGACAGAGCCAGGAATCAAACCCAGAACCTCCGGGGGCGGCAGCTAATCATGCTAACCATACAGCGATACATACTGTATACTTGCATGCAATCTAACAGGCAGCATGTTTAGAGAAGGTGTAATTTAACACAGTCATCATGCTAGAGTTGCTGTTTTCATTATCACAAAGGTTACACTCCATGCGTGCCACTGTTGAAAAAACCGCATCATGTTTCAACATCTCTGCTACTAGCTAGCCAGCAATAGTATTCCAAGATTAATCTTAAACCCAACCTCAATCTGGAGTTTTAATCTCTTGGAATTCATTCATGTGGCTCAGAGACTGGGTGTATGTCACTCCCATTTTAAAGCCTCTATGGCTTAGACGAAAGCATGCTAGCCTTTCACTATTGAGTCCATAGTTCAAATCCCAGTCACTCCATGCGCGATTTGTGCTGGACAAAGCAAAGAGATACAGTTTTTTTTCTCTGGTGATGACAGTTTCTCCTGCCACCATTTCATTCTAGCAACTCTCTCTACCATCTTTTTATTTTAATGATCATTCATTTAATCATTACCACAGTAGAGTGCGACAGGCTTTAGCCGCCGGCACAGTTTCATATCCTTTTCGATAAATGAGAACTTCATTCAATCCATTCCCCGATCCTTTAGTCGAGCAAAACATTTCCACAATCATGTTTATTTCATTTGTTATTCATTTAATCATTTCCCCCAAGAAAGTGCGACAGGCTTTAGCTGTTGGCACTGTTTCAAATCCTCATCGCTAAATGAGGGGTTCATTCATTCCTTTCCCTAACCCGCTCGGTTGATTGAAAGCAGGCTGTGGATTTTAATTTTTCAATCTTGTCTTTACCAAGCTAGAGTTAAACCATTACATACAGCTCTGCGATCCTTGGTTCATGAAATAGCAATGAATGCATTTTGTAAGCATGAACATCGTGGCGGACCACCGGTATCGTTCATTCATAGCTAACTGGTTAGCGCACTAGGCTTTAACCTAAAGTATTCCCCCCGGGTTCGATTGCCTACTACCAAACCATCGCATAAGCCTCTGTCATTTTCCATATTTTTTTTTACATGCCAGCCACCGGTATCGTTCATTCATAGCTAACCGGTTAGCGCACTAGACTTTAACCTAAAGCATCTTAGGTTCAATTGCCTAGTAAAAAACCATCGCATAAGCCCTCTGTGATCCATGATTTCATGAAATAGCGATGAATGCATTGGCTAGAAAACCATTGCATAAGCCTCTGCGATTCATGATTGTTATGGAATAGCAATGAATATTTCCCCAAGCATGGTCATTGTGGTCAGTCACTGCTATCGTTCATTCATAGCTAACAGGTTAGTGTGCTAGCCCTTGACCTAAAGTATCTCAGGTTCAATCACCTGTTATACAAACCATTACATAAGCCTGTTAATCATTACCCCAGGGGAGTGCGACAGGCTTCAGCCACTGACACCGTTTTATATCCTTGTTGCTAAATGAGAACTTTATTCATTCCATTTCATGACCAGGTCTGTCGCAATCGATTCACTATAAAAATTGAAAAAAAAAATCACTATTCCATCGAACATCTGAAAACGCATCATCGTGCGTGTGTTTCAACAAGGCTATCACTGGCCACAGTGGCTGTACTCAATAGAACAATCGATATTTCGACCTACAAACTGTCATAAACCGACCCGTCGAAATAGCAATTAGGCCTACTATACTGGAATACCACCACCGCGGCTAGCGATCGCATTGTTGAAACACATGCCCAGCGGCATTGTCTCTCTCACAACCACCCTTAATGAACATTTTTAAGAGCTAATATTTTTTTCAAAAAAGTGTTGTTGGCCCTTTGTCAAAATTTCAAAAAAACATTCAACAAGGGGGCGTTAGCCCGTGTTCTATGACCCATCGTACACGTCTCTAGCGTTATTGATTTGCGAGATATAGCAAAAAGTCTAAAATCATGGTTTTACTCCCAAAAAAATCTGTTTCCCTAATTCTAAAATCCTGAACCTATTAGAAAAATAAAGAGGGCTTCGAGACAAGCGATTTTACTCGTCACACGTACAAATCCCAACAAACGATCGGGAGATATCGGCAAACTTTGTAGTCGTTGTGAAGTCACCAGGAAAGTAGGCTATGGAGCAACATTTTGGAACTTTTTGATCACACCTCGTTGGACGTCACCAGGAAAGTAAGCTATGGGACAACAATTTGGAACGTTTTGATCACACCTCGTTGTGACGTCACCAGGAAAGTAGGCTATGGGGCAACATTTTGGAAATTTTTGATCACACCTCGTTGTGACGTCACCAGGAAAGTAGGCTATGGGGCATCATTTTGGAAATTTTGTTCAAATCTCGTTGTGACGTCATCAGGAAAGTAGGCTATGAGAGAAGTCACCGCCGCCATCTTGTAACGTCACCGTCGCCATCTTGTAACAACAACATTTGACGTCATATTCCCCCCTCCCCCTCCTCCCCCCCCAACTCTCTGACGTCAACAGGAAAGTAGGCTACTCGTTAGAACCCGTCACTCCCCCCTACTGTTAGGCGAAATTAATATGTAAATGCCTAGTTCACCTTCCGACTGAACCAGTCATCAGATCCCTAATAAACTCGAGACTCCCGTAGGCTACCATCTTATTGCCTAACGGCTGTCGGATACCAAAGTTACAACAATTTTGTCTAATTAGTTTAAGTATGGAAGCGGGACCTAATTCTCAAGTAAGAGCCTACTGTATTATAAACCTTAACATACGTATCAATACATCAATTCTTACCAAATTTGGCATCTTTTTAAACTACATAGCCTATTTCGCTTATAAGCTGCCTTAGTTAGGCCCTACAAAGCAATTATATTGAATATTACGTGCATCCGCCATCTTGAATGTATACAATAAAAAATTCCGCTCCTTAAAGCAACTGGAGGCTTGGAACTCCGTGTACTGAGTGGGTGTAGGATTTGTCTGATAAGCTAACCTGTGTTTCTGAGGTGATTGTAGTATTAGTAATAGCTGTATATTTAAGGACTCGTTATAGGGTAGGAGCCCCGGGATTTGAGCAAAGTAGCTCATCGCCATTTGCCGTGAGGGAAGACCACTGGCAACTAAGGAACCGGGATTTAAGCCTTCAATATGAGGACTTGCAGCTCCTCCGTGATGTCGCAAATGTGGGATTTTTAAAACTATCAGGTATGACTGAATATATTTCCAAGATCGTGGAATCAATCCAAGCTAAAGCCTTTTCGAGAAACCAAAATTTATCATACGAATATTACATTAGTAATTATTTGGCCTTTTTGTGGAGTTAAATCTTGGCGCATTTTCCGTATCTGAGGGCGAACTGGTAACCGCAAGTGATATAGCCTAGGGTATTAACTGTGAATGGACAAAAAAACTAACTAACCAACTAACTAAATAACCAACTTACTACCTAAGTATACATACAAACTAATATATTTCATGTGTCTCTCGTCTAGCCTTCCTACGTCGTCCGAGTTTAGCGTAGCATGATGCTGGGTGAAGCAGCAGGGAAGCAGGAGTGCAGCGGAGGTAGCCTAAATTGGCAACATGCAGGCCTTGAGGGTAATTGATCGGTATGTCACGTCATCGACTTTGATAACCGGCGATATTTTTACATATTCCCTATCTTTAAATTAACAGCCATCCATGAAAAAGAAATTCAAATTAAAGCCCTCCCAAAATTTGTAACTTGAGGCTAGGATATGAAAGAAGGTGGCCGTGACCTTTAATTTGGTAACCATCACAGGATTTGCCTAGAAAAGAAATTGGGTATCAAACCCAGGACGTTAATACGTAACCCGAGACCACATAATAGTAATAATAATAATAAATAGCCTTACAAATCCCATAAGGGCTATGGCCTCCTGGTTTGCAGGGAATTGCTCAGTTTTGTCTCATCAGGTGAGCAAGTCCTGAGGAGCATTCGGGGTTATTCTTTCAGATTGGGCCTTCTATATAGATGTGCAGCTGATTAAAGATTAAGTAAATTATATTCCGCTGGCATATCATTCACTGCAACAATCTTCATTTCTGAGTCTGGCGATATCAAGGCCTAAATATCCATTAGTATTACGGAAATCATAATAGCCATCAACCAATATCTGGGAGCTTCCCATTGCCTCTAAGCACAAAGCTTACCCTGTCTAAGCACTTGAACAATGACAGGAACTGCCAAGTCTTCACTCCTCAGTAAAATCTACGTATATTGAACCGTTTCAAATAGAAGGTCTTTTTAAAATGCAATACAAAACCTTACCGGTGGAGTTTTAACATCTAGTTTTGATGCAGATACCTATACACGTTCATTAACATCCCACAAATCATTCACTATCTTGTGCACATGTGATCCCGGAACGAATTAACAATTGTTTTGCAAGATAGTGAACCATTTGAATTCCTTGTAACAGGTGATGCAGTAAGGTTATTTAATCCCTAGTGAACACGATGATGTTTCCTCAATTTAGAGCGCGAGCTGAATCGCTTTGGGCGCAACAAACATACTACGGGGTCCCTTCCCTGAGTGAACGACAAAATTTTCCATTAGCTCTGTCCGCCATGCAAATGACTTCTCACATGTGCTACAAGTGTGTTATTTTACTCCAGTATGAACAAAAGTGTGCCTCTTGAGGTCACCGCTCTGTGAGAAGCCTTTATTGCACACCACAGATATGTACCGCTTTGCTGCATGTCTACTGAACGGTGTCTTTCTAGTTGATGAATTGTTTTATTGGTCACTGCATGCGAGTCTCCCTAGGTCTTTCCACTCCTGCCGCATCTTCGCTGTTCTTGTCCGTTGTTTTCCTCCCCATTTTACGAACCAGTC
Source organism: Meconema thalassinum (assembly GCA_946902985.2). Lineage (NCBI taxonomy): Eukaryota > Metazoa > Arthropoda > Insecta > Orthoptera > Tettigoniidae > Meconema > Meconema thalassinum. The sequence goes on from OX336389.2 coordinate 144,604,045, forward strand.
TGCCCATCTGATTCTTTGTCTCCCAACGTTTCGCCTTGCTGTTCTTGGGTCCCACATCGTAATTTTGTACGTCCATTGGTTAGGATCTAATCTCGGTACATGTCCACCCCATCTCCATTTGAGTTGGTCTGCTGATGTCATAGCGTCTTTCATGCCGGTTCTCCTTCTTATATTTTCGTTCCGTATTCTATCTCTCAATTAGACATGAAGGATCTTCCTTTCCATTTTCCGTTGACATCTCTGGATCATTTGCATTGTTTCGATGTTAATGCCCAAGTTTGGCAACCATATAGTAACACCGGTATCACGCATTTTTCCAGAACTTCAGCCTTTAATGTGAGATTTGGATCTTGTCAGCCAGTATAAACTTTAGGGACCAAAAGTTCTTCCATGCTTGTCCTATTCTTCGTATGACCTCATTCTCTGAACGACTTGAAAATGACATGTTCTGACCGAGATATACATATTCTTCAACATATTCCAGTGTTTCTCCGTTCACATTAATTGGGGCTTCTAACGCATTGGTCATCAGCTTCGTTTTCTTCGGGTTCATTGTAAAGCCCACTTCTTTACTTGTTTTGTCTAATTCGTTTATCATTTTTTCCAGCTCTTTCGCTGATTCAGCCACCAAACAATGTCGTCGGCGAACCGTAACAGGGTTAGTCTTGTCCCATCGATTCTGATGCCATATTTTTCTTCCCAGTCTAGTTTTCTTAACTGATTTTTCAGCAAACAGGTGAATAATTTTGGTGAGAGGGGGTCTCCCTGTTTTACACCCCTTTCTATCATGATGTTACATCCTTCTCTTTCTGTCTTTATTCTGGCTTGGTTACCGTCGTAGAGTTTGCCTAGGAGTCTAACGAATTTGTTTGGGATGTCTTGTTTTTCCAGTGCTTCTAAGACGCTTTCCTGATCTACGGAGTCAAATGCTGTGTTGTAATCCACAAATGCTATATACAACTCTAGATTAAATTCCTGAACTTTCTCCATGAGTTGATTTTTTGTTTGCAAGTGGTCTGATGTACTGAAACTCTTTCTGAATCCTGCTTGCTCTATCGGAGGCTGTTCGTCCAGTGCCTTTAGTCATTCAATTGGTTAGGATCTTCATAAATAGCTTGTAGAGGTTTACAATTAGGTTGATCGGTCTGTAGTTGTTTATGTCGTCCTTGGCTCCCTTTTTGAGTAGAAGTATGATAATGCTCTGTTTCCACTGCATTGGTATGTCTTCTGATGTGACTATGGTATTAAATAATGTTGTGATGACTGGGATTAGGTCTTCTTCACCCCATTTTAGAAATTCATTGTAAATTCCATCTTCACCTGGGCATTTTTCGGTTTTCGCATGTCGAATGGCTGCTCTTACTTCACTGGGTAGTATTGGAGTTGTTTCTTCCTCTAGGTTTTCTTCTGATGTATTCTGGTCCTGATGCAAGTCGGATCATTGAGAGTTACTTGATTATAGTGTTCTATAGAACTCTGTCGCTTGCGTCATTATCTCTTCTCTTGAGGTTTGTCTTTTTTCGTTGTTGTCTTTTACTCCCAGTATCCAATGATTGCCTGGAGTTAATTCTTTTCTAATTTTCTTTATTGATTTTGTGGTATCCATGATTTCTTTGACCACTTAATGCTGTGTTCTCTGATGTCTCTTCGGATTTGCCCTTTTGATTGTTTATTGATTTCCGCATATTCCTGCTTTTTGTATTCGTTTTCTATGGCTTGTGATTTTACACGTTCTCTTTCTTCGATCAAACATTTGGTGCTATCCCTTAGTTTTATTCTATTTTTCATACTGTTTCCAGGTGTTGACGATTGTTTGACTGCGCGAGATATGCAATTTACGAGCTCTGTATAGTGTTGTTGGACTTTTTGCTCCGTTTGTTGGTAGAAGTCTCGTAGGTTTTGTTGTAGTGCTTTTACATACTCCGCCCTGTCTATGCATCCTGGATGTGTAGTTTTGTTGTTGAAGTAGTGTCTCCTTTTCTTCTTTACTCCCACTTTCAATAGTACCATTCTGTGATCTGTGTCAAAATTCAGACCATTTATCACTTGTATGTTTTACACCTCTGTTAGTCTATTGGTTAGGATGAAGTCTATTTCATTTTTGATTTTCCCATTCGGAGATTTCCATGACCATTTGCTTTCTGTTTTTTTCTTATAAAATGTGTTCACAATTTTAAGTCTTTGTCCCAGTGCAAACTGTATTAGTCTTTCTCCTCTTTCGTTCCTTGTTCCGTATCCGTGAGGGCCAATATTTTCTTCTTCTTCGTATTCCTTTCTTCCTACCTTGCTGTTGAAGAATCCAATTATGAATGTTGTGTGTGCTTCGTACTCGGCTAATGTGTCTTCGAGGAGCATATAGAAGTCTTCAATTTCTTCTTCCGTACTTGCTTCTGTGGGAGCATAGACTTGAATTATTATGAATGTGTTGTCATTTAATTTTAGGGATAATACTATGATTCTTTCTGAGATTCCCTTTATTTCTTTTAAATTGTGTTTTAAATGTCTTTTTTATCAAAAAACCTACACCTTTTTTCCTTTTGTTTCCCCTATGAAGCTAAAGACATCCCCATTTGTTTTCTCTATTATGTCTTCGCCGTATTGCCTGACCTCATTGAGGCCTAATATACCGTACCTTACCTTTACGAGTGCGTTTTCGAGTTCTATTTCTTTATCTTGGGTTCTTAAGGTTCTAACGTTTAGTGTACCTAGTATGAGTTCTTCTTCCTTGTGTGAAGGTTGTTTCATCGTTGTGTTTGGTTGATTTCTTCTTCCCCGTTTTTTGACGTTTAGTCTTTCCAGTGCACCCACTGGTCATTTAACAGGATTTTCTGTTATCCAACTCTTACGTTGTTATTACCCTTTTCCCTTTCTTCCCTGGCATTCTGTCTGGGTGATGCTTGGATTTCTCTTTCTTTTATTGTGAGGTCATCATCTATGAATATGTCTTGTCCTCTCAGTTTGTGTTTGTTTCAGACTATTTTTAGTTTGTCTGCAAAATTTGTGAAACTGACTTTCACTATACCTCTATTGTTTCTGTCTTTACCGACGTAGGTTGATTTTTCTGCCGTCACTTCTTTTTCTATCGTGTCCAATATCTTCTTGATTTTGTTCTTTAGTTCGTCTCTGTTACTTTCATCATTAGTGAATTCTTTACTTTTTACCACTATGTTGTTCCTTCTTTCTCTTTTCGCCTGATCTTCTTTTTGTTCTTCTAGGTCACTTACTCTTTTGGATAATGTTTCTATCTTTTCTTGTATTGTGTTGTCTACGTTAGTGATTTTTTGTTCTAATGAATCATTTGTTCTTTCGCGGTATTCATTTCTTTTTTAAATTTCCTTTCTCATGGATTGAATTTCCTCTCTTCTTTCTTGTTTAAACTCTTCAGTTTGCTTTTTCAAATCTTTAAATTCTGATAGTATTTCAGAAAACATACCTTTAATGTCGTATCTTTGGGGTTTTACATTGTCTGTCTGTTCTTCTTCTTCTCCCGAGCTTTCTGAGTTTGTTATTTTGTTTTTTCTCCGTTTTTGCTTTTTGTTTTTAGTTGAGGGCTGTATTTTGGGTGGCATGTTGTTATATTTTCTAGTTACGTAATGTGATATATTTTAATCCTCTTTTTGGCGCGTGTTGTGTATTAATCTGCTTTTGCTTCATTCACATCGTTTTTGCAATATAGTTCCTCTCATACTCATTCGCTTCTATTTTGGTGTTAAAATATGTCAATGTATATTGGTAATGTCTTCACAATTTGCTGGTTTTCTTGTGTGAGCTGATACTATGCCTGTGATTTGTGCTGTAAAACGTTCGTTATACGGCGAATGTCCTCTTTCGTTGTTGACAGGCCAGTGTCTTGTAAACGGTATGTCTCATTGTCCATACAGAGTTTCTTCTGGTCACATGTTTTTTTTTTTGTGGTAAGGCATTCAGACGGTTCTTTGTTGCTGTATGCGATTACTGTTTTGGTGAGCTTTGTGATAATAACTTCACTAATCCCCTTCTGTTGTGCGATGTGATTAATTTCAGATATTTACCTCCAATTTGGGTGATTCCTTGTTTTCCTTCATTGTGTACGTCTTTCTCGGGTACTTTTTTCACTTTTAAGCTGCGCTGATATCGTTTTACCTTGTAACGGATCCAAAAATTGTGGAGCTCGGAAATGGCGCGTGTTTACTTGACAACCTCTGTCTGATAACCGAGACCACATATGGCTGCAATTATTATAATGTGTTTGCAATGTCCTGTAGCCTATTGCCCAGGCTAATTTCGAACTTATTTGCCTTATTTTTGGAAACTTTTAACAGGAACTAATCGATGCTTTTCAGGAATGTCCTCCAAAATTCTCTCATTACCTTGACATTGACTTTTGGAAAAAAAGACTAACTGTCTTCTGGAATTTTCATGGTTCTTCATGTCTCACTGAGAGATAGAATACGGAACGAAGATATAAGAAGGAGAACCGGCATGAAAGGCGCTATGACATTAGCAGACCAGCTTAAATGGAAATGGGGTGGACATGTAGCGAGATTAGATCCCAACCGATGGACGTACCAAATCACGATGTTGGACCCAAGAACGCAAAGACGAACCGTTGGGTTTCAAAGAAATAGATGGGCAGACATGTTCGTAAAATGGGGAGGAAAACAATGGACAAGAACAGCAAAGATGAGGGAGTAGTGGAAAGACCTAGGTAAATTCACATGCAGTGACCAATAAAACAATGCATCAATTAGAAAGACACCGATCGGTGCACATGCAGCAAAAACGGTGCATATGTCCGGTGTACAATAAAGGCTTCTCACAGAGTAGTGACCTCAAATAGCACAGCCTTTTTCATACTGGAGTGAAGGAATACACTTGTAGCACTTGTGGGAAGTCATTTGCACGGCGAACAGAGGTCATGGAACGATATCACCAGATTCAATGAACGAATATGTTTCTATATAACAGATTGTTGAAGCAAATGTTATACCAGCTCAATATAATTTACTTAATTTTTAATCAGCTACACTTCTATATAGTAGGCCCGATCAGAAAGAATGACCCCGAATGTTCCACAGGACTTGCTCACCTGATGAGTTAAAACTGAGCAATTCCCTGCAAATTTCAGGAGGCCATAGCACTTATGCGATTTGCAAGGCTATTTATTATTATTTATTATTTTAAAAAGCATAATTTTAACAGCACTATCATGAACTCTTTCATGTGGAAAAATTAAACTAAGGTAAATTTAGGAAACGGCATGCCAGTATATAACACATAGGCTATAAGAAGGAATTACATCTAAACACTAAGCTTTATATGTTGAAAGGTTCCGGAAAGATAGGGAAATTGTAGGCTACCTAGAACAACATTTTAGTGACAAATTTCAAGCAGGATTTTTCCTGTTGTATGAACTTGTCAGTACCACAGTATTCCTCTTCTTCCCTTTGACGCACTAGCATCCATTTTGCTGTTCTTCCACGTCCCTTATCCCCATGCTCCTAGCGCAACCCATTTATTATATTTTTTAAGCTTTTATCGTCTAATAAAAAGAGTTGTTCCGTGAAGAACAAAATAGCCTATTGTAATATAGGCCAATCCGACTTACGCAAAAAGCCTCAATTTTCAGTTTTAATTGCTGTAATAGATTCGTACATATTGTGAACAGTGATAATATTTCATATGGTCACTATGTTGGATTATCATATATACAGTAGACCTTCGAGTTATGTAGGCTACATGAAGATTATTGTGTAGGTGTTTTATTCCAACTTCAATCTCATGATTAGGACACAAGAAGTAGCCTAAAAACGAGATTTAAATTTTTTCTCAGCCACCATCTTGTGGTTATGAATGAACGAAATGAAAATCCATTGCCTGCTTCAGTCCAGAATTAGATGCCATTTGATTAAAATTAATATAAGCATATACCGTATTAAGTTTCACTGCGATCAGATAGTTAAATCACGAGAAACGTCCATTTGAAAATTTGAAATTCTTGTCACCGCCATGTTGGATTTGTGCTCACCAGGTTATTGAACGTCCCATAGGTGAACTTATGGTTATAGCCTCTATACACATGCCAAATTTCAGTTTGATTGCTGTCATAGATTATTAGATATTGAGAACCATCTAAATATTTCGGTTAGTCGCCATGTCGGAATATAATAACTTATATGCAGGCCATGGAGTTATGTGCTATTGGATGAGGATTATTGGGTACGTTCATTATTCAGACGTTAATTTCGACCGCGTGATTAGAACACACGAATTAAGAATTTAATTTTGAAATTTCGCACAACCGCCATCTTGAGTTAACGTAAACAATTGAACTAAATTAGATGTCAGTGAATTGCAATTTTTATAGTAATTTCCTGTAACAAGTTTCACTGCGTTCGGATGGTTAAATCGCGAGAATAGTCTATTAAAATTTTCAATTCGCTTGGCCGCGATGTTCGTTTTGTACTTAACAGGGCTTTGAAAGACACATCGGTGAACGTCCTGTAGTGCCCTTACCACTGCTCAAAATTTCTGGGTGCTATGAGTAATAGTTTCGGAAATATAGGATCCCGGTGAAATATTTCGCACCACTGCCATGTTGGATTGGTGAGACGTAATAAAATTTTCGGGGCACGGTCGGGGTCGGATGCAATAGTTATTTCGCCTTACCGAATTTCATTGAAATCGCTCCAGCCGTTTAGACGTTATTAGGGAGGGACATACACACGTACGCACACACATATCCAACACACACACGCACGCAGACAAAAGGTGATCTCATAAACCTTTTTTTTTTCATAAATGAAAATAGGCTCATAAAAATATTCTTTGGTGGGTTTACTAATAGAACGCATGATTGTGGGAAAGTATTAGGAAAAAGAATCAGTAGATTAATATGGCACTAAAACAACATTTTGATTTTTTAATGAGTCTGGGCAATCCAGAAGTGAAGCAAGTGAAATATCCTAAATGACAAACCGTTTAGTTAGGCTATTTGTATACAATGTTGAACCGTTTTGAGTCAGCACGGTAATTTTGTAGCTTATCCAATATCTTCATTAGCCTACTTCAAACAGCACTCTGATTAGTTTATTGGTTTCTATCACAGAACGACGGAGGAGACGCAAACAATTAGATCATTTTAATGGCTCGGAACACCTTGGTCAACTGTACCGTGTAGGCCCACTAGGTGGTTGTTGAATTTTTGTGATAACCTGTGTTTCTGAGTTGGCTGTAGTATTGTGTAGGCTAGGTATGGGGTAGGTGTCCCTGGCTTGGAACAAGGTAGCACACCAGCATTTTCCTGGGGAAAAGGCCACTAGCCACTGCCGGTGTCAGGATTCGATCTTTCAATATGCAGACTTGCAGATCCTCCGTTCTGTCACTTGTGGGATTTTTAAAACTACCATGAGTGAAACTAAGAGACTAAGAGGTGTTTACCCGACCAGAGAGGAAGGCTCGCCCCATATTTCCAATTTCGCGTGTTTGATCCAGGCCAATTTGGTGGATTTTTTAGATGCTTAATATGTCGTATGAATATTACATAGGCTACAGTATGCAGTTACTTGGATGTTTTGCAAATTTAAATCTTGGCCTGTTTTCCGAATCTGTGAGAGCCAATTTGATAACCGTCAATAGTGGAGCCAAGTTATGTACGGTTTTAACTGTCCGGATAAGTGACTATTCTGCGTACAACAAGGAACTCAAATGGACCAACAAACAAACAAACAAACAAACAAACACTGACAAATTTCAAATGCGATGTGGGGCCTTGCCCTTTTCAGAGACCCCCTTTGGTATCCTGTAAAAATAAGATAGTAAATAAGGAAGAAATGAAATGAGAACTACTGCATGGGCCCAAGCTCTGTGAATTTGGGGGGTGAAGTGACTTGGGAGGTGGGAGGGGAAGGGCCTGTCAACAGCCCGCAGAGTTATCCGGAATTTCTGACTATTCAAATACTCCTAACATAGGGCCGATGCCTAAACCACTGTGGTGTTACGAATGAGTGAGTGGGTAACTGACCCATGTATTTGTTTCTCTTACTACGCACGGACCGGGTACCTTCATCACTCATCACCATCACTCCTCATCGTCCGCGATCCACATTCCTCTCAGATTCACGGAGCTTGGACTCAAGCAGTAACTACCTAATTTATACATATATTTCAAAAAAAATCTCCTCTGAAAATCTTAAAGTTTTGAATGAATCCGCTTTCACTTCGGTGCTGGGGTTCTTGAGTTACACGTTTATAAAGCATGAGATGAGATAACCAGTAACAGTGGCTACGCGGCATTTCCAAACGTCAGGCTTGAGAACTGTCATTGTTCTTCATTCGTAATACAGATTTTAGTAATTTCCCATCATTAGTTCCTTAACGCGCTGAGTCTCAGCATAGCCAGGGATTAATGGTGGACCACCCTACTAGGAGCGACATGGCTGGTCTACAAGGTATTTGAGAAGGAGTAAGTAAATGCAATTGAGGGTTATGTCATGCAAAATTGTAGGCTATCTCCTACAACATCTTCTCACTGTAGGCCTATGAACCCTCAATTCCGCCACTCATTTAAATAATTTACTACCGTACCATTATAGAAATACTCTGTTGCTGCTGGTATTCCATAAATACATCAGATTAATTATATTTCCTTCCTAAAGTGTCTGCAACTTTCTCTTCCCATAACCAAGTTTGCTGACATCAACAGCATCATTTCTTGCCTGTGAATAATTGTTTAGCAATACATTGGTAATAACTAAAAGGTTTTTTTTTCACTTAATAGACTAATTTCCACTCCACAAAGCACACATCATTTGGGAAACCAGGATGACCAAACAAAATTGTATTAGACACAACTACTAACGCCCTGTTTTGATCTTGACACTTTTTAAACATGTCTTCATTAGCATAATTGGAGATCAATTCACTTAGGACACAGCTAGCAGTGTCAGCAATGTGGTACTGTAGGTCGGATGGAACTGTGAGACCATCAGGCTCGGTTTCAGGAAAAGACAGCATGACGGCAAAAATCTGGAAAAATTGTAGGCAGGGCTCCTGATGCCAATTTCAATCTATTCCATTCTACAGATGAGTCCTTATATTTCTCTGCTATCATAATATCACTTTCGTGAAAATGATTTGTCAAACTACAGACCATTTCGAAGGTTTACAGTCCTTCCGAGGAATTTTTCTAATCCAGGCCTGGCGTAGATTTTCGTCACTTGGGAACCTAAACACTGGTGTGTAGTCTCCCTTACTTGGATAATTTGCGTTACAGTTAGGGACACAATATTTACCTGGCAGTGCTACGGTGCTGAAACATTCCTAGAAAATCAAAGTTTAAAACATGAAGTACATGTCATACCGTATTTAAAAATACCGGTACCATATTTGCCAGATATAAAGCACACTCGTAAGTGTGTTCTCAATTAGGGATTACAGTTAAAAAACTCACATGGAAAGGTGGTATAAACGCTACTATAAAGCGTAAGAGACAAAATATAGAAGGAAATATCCCTGAGAGATAAACAAGAACACCTGCCAGACTGAAAGTTTCCTTCGTGTTCCCGCTTGACAAGGATAGACCTATGACTCATGAAAATGTTGCCAAATATCAGCCTTCCGACCTGTCTAGAGTCGACCGTGTGACGTCACATGTTGTTGTTGTTGTTGTTGTTGTTACAATATGGCGGCCAAGATGGTGGCAAAAATGACGGGCCAAGAGGGTGTGACGTCACAACGAGGTGTGATCGAAAAATTCCAAAATGTTAACCCATAGCCTACTTTCCTGGTGACGTCACAACGAGGTGTGATCAAAAATTTCCAAAATGTTGCTCCATAGCTTTCTTTCCTGGTGACGTCACAACGAGGTGTGATCAAAAAGTTCCAAAAATGTCGTCCCGTAGCCTACTTTCCTGGTGACATCACAACGAGGAGTAATCAAAAGTTTCAAAATGTTGATTCATAGCTTACATTCCAGGTGACGTCACAACGAGGTGTGATCAAAACGTTCAAAAATGTTGACTCATAGCCTACTTTCCTGTTCACATCACACACTAACCCGCCATACATTCAGGGGCAAAGTCGATATCTCCCGAACGCAAGGTCGGATTTTGACGAATGAGGCGTCGTTGAACTCAAGCCGACACTCTCTTTCCAATCAATAACATATTCCCCCCAAATAAAACCTACCCCTACTAGGGGGTGAAATTGTAATTTTTCGAAAATCTGGGAGTTTGTTTGCTGATAGGGAATTAAACATTGTTACACATAAAGCGCATGCATACAGCCGATTACCGCTATGATTTAACATTTTTGTTTTTATGCATGCGCACTTGTTTTTGTAAGAGGGTGGGTGATGAATCGCAGATGCTTATGCAGCAGCCATGCATGCCAGTGTCATTCATTGCTATTTGAAGAATCATGGATCGCAGAGGCTCATGCGATAACCACGCTTGCCTATGCATTCATCGCTATTTGATAAATCATGGATTGTACTGTAATGATTGAAAAAACAATTGCCAGAATGATTGCCAAGCCACAGGACATGGCATCGACCAAGATAATAGTCATGCTTGCAAATGCATTAGTCGATATTTTAATGAACCACGAATCGCAGAGGCTTTTGCCATGGTTTGTAGCAGGCAATTGAACTCGAGATACCTTAAGCCAAAGCCTAGCGCGCTAACGAGTTTGCTATGGGATGTGAAACAGAGTCGGCTGCTAAAGCCTGTCGCACTTTCCTGGGGGGAAAATTAAATGAATAAGCGATGAAATGAAATGAACGTGGAAAGTGTAGCTCGACTGAGCGATCGGGGAATGGAATGAATGAACCTCCCCATTTAGCGATGATGGTATGAAACCATGCAGGCTGCTAAAACCTGTTGCACTCTCTTTGAACAATGATTAAATTAATAACAAATTAAATGAAATAATAGTGTAAAGTGTTGGTTGACCAACTTGTTTAGGGAAGGGAATGAATGAATGAAGTCCTCATTTAGCAGCGAGGATATGAAACGTTGTTGACTGCTAAAGCCTGTCCCACTTTCCTGGCACAATTATTAAATGAATGGCAGGTGAAATGATATGATAGTGTAAAGTATTGCTTGATTGATCGGGTCAGGGAATGGAATGAGTAAAGTCTCCATTAAACAGTGAGGATATGAAACGGTGCCAGCTACTATAGCCTGTCGCACTCCCCTAGGAAAATGATTAAAGGAATGAAAAATGAAATAAAATATTGTGGAGAGTGTTGCTAGAATGAAATAGTAACAGGGAAAACCGGAGTAGCTAGAGATTGGAAGAGAACAAGAGTTAACCAAGTGTGGTCGACAGAAAAGAAGACGGAGAGGAGCCCGGCACAAGTAAGTGGAAGCATTGCTGAACACAGCTGGAGCCCTGTGGTCGGTAACCCACGTTCCACTAGATGTAAGTCCCTGGGGAGAAACTTGAAACAATACTGCTTGCTGGCAGGCATGGAGTGTAACCTCGGGATAATGAAAACTGCAACTCTTGCATGATGCCAGTGTTAAATTACACATTCTCTAAACACGCTGCCTGTCAGATAACATGCAAGAAGATAGTATGTATCACTGTATGAATTATTGAATATTAAAAGGAAATCGACTGTGGATCTATTGAAAAGGAATCGTCTTGGCTTTTGCCTGGTGGTGAAAATGGAAAATTACGAAAACCCATTTTCAGAATGACTCTGGTGGGATTCACACTCACTCTTTCTCAATGTCAGCGAGGCATGAGGTAGCATGTTAAAACTCTCGATCACTGCAGCTGGTAATGTTGATTTTACCTTTTCTAAGATTAGCTTTTCCATGAACTAAGCATGGAATACTGCCGCTACCGCCATTAAAGTAGGGAGGGATGACCTGATAGTTTTACTGTTTTAAGAGAAAAGAATCCACTCTCAAGTTACCTTTGTAGCGTAGCGGTTAGCATTATTAGCTGCCACCCCAGAGATCCTGGGTTTGATTCCCAGCTCTGTCATGAAATTTGAAAAGTGATATGAGGATTGAAACAGGGTCTACTTAGCCCTAGGATGACTCAAATGTGCACAGGAGGATTTGATTTTTACTTCAGCCATTCTTGAAGTGGTTTTCAGTGGATGCAAAATTAGGTGCAATAGTGGGTGAAAAGGTGGGTGCAAATGTAGGTAAAAAAGAGGGTGCAAACGAGGGTGCAAAATTGTGTGAAAAGTTAGATGCAAATTAGGGTGGAAAAGTGGGTGTAAATGTGGGAGCAGTTTATAGTAGGCACAATTTTTACTAGAATGTGATTTGAGTAAATGTAATTTCTAAACCCAAGTAGTGAGTAGTCGGTTGATATTGATCTTTTGCACGCGTAAACATGTCACATACACTGGTGATGGATACTCATGGCTTTAAGGTCAATGTATTTGATTGAGTGAGAACCATACTTGGAATAAATACGCTTAATCTTAGAAAATGATTCAAGTAGTATTTCATTTTACATAGTGCTAACGAATGTCTATGGTAAGTAAAGTTCACTCGATAATATAAATAATAGTTTGAAGTGGGTGCAAAGGTAGGTGCAAAAGTGGGTGTAAAAGTGGGTGCAAAAGTGGGTGAAAACGTGGGTGAAAAAGTGGGTGCAAAAGTAGGTGCAAAAGTGGGTGAAAAAATGGGTGCAGTTTATAGTAGGCACAATTTTACTAGAATATGATTTGAGTAAATGTAATTTCTAAACCCAAGAAGTGAGTAGTTAGTTGGTTCTGATCTATGCACGCGTAAACATGTCACATACACTGGTGATGGATACTCAAGGCTTTAAGGTCGATGTATTTGATTGAGTGAGAACCATAGTTAGAATAGATATCCTTAATCTTAGAACATGATTAAAGTAGTATTTCATTTTATATAGGGATAACCAATGTCTACGGTTAGTCAAGTTCACTCGATAATATAAATAATAGTTTAAAGTGGGTGCAAAGGTAGGTGCAAAATTGGATGCAAAGGTAGGTGCAAAAGTGGATGCAAAAGTGGGTCTGTTTATAGTAGGCACCATTTTTACTAGAATGTGATTTGAGTAAATGTTATTTCTAAACCCAAGTAGTGAGTAGTCGATTGGTTTTGATCTGTGCACACGTAAACATGTCACATACACTGGTGATGGATACTCAAGGCATTAAGGTCAATGTATTTGATTGAGTGAGAACCATCGTTAGAATGAATACCCTTAATCTTAGAACATGATTAAAGTAGTATTTCATTTTACATAGTGCTAACCAATGTCTACGGTATACTAGCTAAGGAATTATTCATAAAGTCATTGAATATAAACCCTTTAAAAATATATATACCTAACTTGATACTCCTTTTGTAGTCCCAACACTCAGCTTGATGATTGTTTGAGAGGTGGGAGAGACATTCAGTTGGGAAATTATGATATAGCTTATCATAACAGTGATGCATTATTACGACGTGTTGTTAATTATTAGTGGAATGAATGGTAAATGACTTTTATCTACCCATAAACTTTAGGATTAAAACAACAATCAAAATGTATATCATCACTGCTATGATTTCAAAAAATAGAATACAAGCATTTTTTTGTTTATTCAAAACGTACCATATATGGATGACTGTTCATACCTTCATAAATCAAATATACAGGTTGATTACTTGTATTGATATCTTGAAAAAGATCATCAGGCACGTTATCAAAACGTGAAGGGAGAAATGTTTCAAACTCTTTCCAAATGCAAAGAGCGCCGTTTTCAAATTTTGTGTTTATTTTTTATTCTATGTACGCGAAAAGGTGTATGAATAGGCAAGTTGCTCATCTTCTTGAGTTCAAGACCACAGGCTTGACCGATAGCATTCAATCCTTCCATGGTAGTCTATAAGCAAAAGAGAATAACTATGACATTCTAGTCTCAACATTGTTACAACAAGATGAACATGGACATTGGATAAATCTGTAATCAAATTACAAACAGTCAAGTTGTTGTAACACGGATTTCCGAACTCGTATTGTCAGTGGCATCTAGTAATGAAAATGAACACTGGATAGAATGTTAATCAAATCACAAATGGTCAAGTTGTATTAACATAAATTTGCAAATTTGTATTGTCAATGGCATCTAGCAGTCTTCATGAACGCTGGATAGAGCGTTAATCAAATCACAAATGGCCAAGTCATTTTAACACGGATTTGCAAACTTGTATTGTCAGTTGCATCTAGTAATCAACTTGGACACTGGATAGAGCATTAATCAAATCACAAATAGTCAAGTCGTTTTAACATGGATTCGCAAAATAGTATTGTCAATGGTATCTAGTTGTGAACATGGTCATTGGATAAAGCATTACTCAAATTACAAACGATCAGTTGTTTTAACACGGATTTTCAAACTCCTATTGTCAGTGGCATCTAGTTATGAAAATGAACACTGGATAGAGTGTTAATCAAATCACAAATGGTCAAGTTGCTTTAACACACATTTGCAAACTTGTATTGTCAATGGCATCTAGTAGTCAGCATGAACACTGGATAGAGCGTTAATCAAATCACAAATGGTTAAGTCAATTTAACACTGATTTGTAAACTTGTATTGTGAGTGGCATCTAGTATTCCACATGGACACTGGATACAGCGTTAATTAAATCACAAATGGTCAAGTCCTTTTAACATGGATTCACGAATTAGTATTGTCAATGGTATCAAGTTGACAACATGAACATTGGATAAAGCATTAATCAAATTACAAACGATCAAGTTGTTTAAACATGGATTCTCAAACTCGTATTGTCAGTGGCATCTAGTAATGAACATGAACACTGGATAGAGTGTTAATCAAATCACAAATGGTAAAGTTATTTTAACACAAATTTTCAAACTCGTATTGTAAATGACACCTAGTTTTCAACATCAACATTGGATAGAGCGTTAATCAAGTCACAAATGGTCAAGTCATTTAAATACAGATTTGCGAACTTTTATTGTCAGTGGCATCTAGTAGTCAACATGGACACTGGATAGAGCGTTAATCAAATTACATATGGTCAAGTCATTTTAACACAGATTCGCAAAATAGTATTGTCAATGACATCTAGTAGTGAACTTTGGCACTTGATAGAGCGTTAATCAAATACAAACGGTCAAGTCGTTTTAACACATATTTGCAAAATATTATTGTCAATGACATCTAGTAGTGAACAGTGGCTCTGGACAGAACTTTAGAATTGTCAGGGCCATCTAGTTGTGAACATTGGCACTGGATAGAGCGTTAATCAAATAACAAATGGTCAAGTTTTTTCGTCACAGATTCGCAAAATAGTATTGTCATTGCCATCTAGTAGTGAACATTGACACTTGATAGAGCTTTCATCTATTCTCACATACATGTTTAGTTACGAAAAGGGTATTCACCTTTAATATAAAACTGCTGTTGCCAATTGAATTAGGTATAACCAGTAAACCAACTATCTGTAAATAAATAAACCAATCAATCAATCAATCCATTCATTTCAATCCATCACTTACACATTGAGTTTAATCTATTAAATACATACCTCTCAAATATTTTTCTTTTTCCAAGTAACGCCACTGCTTTTTCTCGATTAACTTGTATATAAATGATAGCACTGCAGCACTAATCACCTGGCATGTAACTAATGAGTGGCACTGATAGGTATGACCTTGCTTTTATATTGTTCAATATTGCCAGCTTGCAAAAAATTTGTCTACGCATGATTGAGCGAAATAGAATAAATCACTGAACATTGAGATTCGCGAAACTTCAAGATTTAAAATTAATATAATACTACATTATGCAACGAGCCTATAATGGCTATAATTAAGACACGAATATTTTTATAAAATGAGCGTATGCGAGTTTTATAATTTCCATAAGCGTGGCTTACTTACCACTATAGGCGAGTTGCATACGACTGTTTATGTTCGACAATAATTATAACTTTACTATATGTTTTAACATAAATATTCATAAATATCTGTTCAGTCACTAGAATGTTGTGATCGGGTGCTGCGGTGAGTAGTATATCTCTGTTTTCCCAGCTTTCCGGACAACCGACGCATGCGCTCTGTGTGCTTCAATGCCATATGTTCAGATTGTGTATTCACTTAAACTGTCACCGAAGTCGTTTCAATACAACGCGCTGTGTAGGAATTGGATTTGAGGATATTAAGGTACAGTGCTATTTCTTGTCTCATATTCACAAGTTTATTTACGCGAACATAAGGACGGTGCACTTTCGGTAATTTGTATAGACATGTTGGATTTTGAGTGCATGCGCGAAGGTATCCTTATCTAATTGGTCACGTAACTGTTTCTTGAGCTCTGATTGGTGGGAGAAACTGTTTCATAATGAAAAATAGTGTTATAATGAGCCTCATTATGATACAGTTTTCTGACACAAAATAGTTAGGGTCGAACATAATAGTTCATTATGCAACGAGCCTATAATGGCTATAATTAAGACACGAGTATGTTCATAAAACGAGCTTTAGCGAGTTTTATAATTTCCATACGAGTGTCTTAATTACCATTATAGGCGAGTTGCATGCGACTGTATATGTTCGACGATAATTATAACTTTATTACATGTTTTAACATAACTATTCATAAATATCTCTTCAGTAACTAGAATTTTGTGATCGGGTGGTGCGCTAGATAGCATATCTCCGTGTTCCAAGCTCTCTGGACGACCGACGCATGCGCTCTGTGTGCTTCAATGCCAGAAGTGCAGATCGTGAGCCAGTATCAGCAAAACTGTCACCGTAGTCCTTTGAAATCAACGCGCTGAGTAGAAATTGGATTTAGGTATATTAGGGTACAATGCTATTTCTTGTCTCATATTCACCAGTTTATTTACGCGAATATATGGACGGTGCACTTTCGGTAATTTATATAGACATGTTGGATTTTGAGAGCATGCGCGAAGGTATCCTTATCTAATTGGTCAAAGAAAAGTTTCTTGAGCTGTGATTGGTGGGAGAAACTGTTTCATAATGAATAATAGTGTTATAATGACCATCATTATGATACAGTTTTCAGACACATAATAGTCAGGGTCGAACATAAACATTTTTAAATTACCAGACATTCATATTATTTCCACATGTTAAACGGTAATGTCATACACAATAAGTTTTCAGATTACGCTTATCAGCAATACCTGCGTATTTCAAACAGGATCGCTGATATAGCAAGACAACATCCTGCTTCAATATCATGGGGATCCCAGCTGAGTCTGGCATTGCGTCCACTTACTTGTGCAGGGCTCCCCTATGTTTTCTTTCATGTCGACCTCACTCGGTCAACCCTTGTTCTCTTTACACTGCCAATAGTATTAGTGTATCCAAGGCCTAGGGAGTCTTTCACGTTCCAGCCTTAATCGCCCCTCGTGTGATCTTTGCTGATACCCTGCTAAGGGGTCAACTTTCTTTTTCTTTCCATATTATTTTTTGCCTTTTGCTCAAGCATCTCAAAGAGGCATGGTGTATGTAGTCCACTACTTTTATTGGACTTTGAATATGGTTACACCCTCAAAAGCTCTCGACTAGTGCGTTTAAAATTTGACAACCGCCTAAGGATTCCTTTGAGACTGATTCATAGCTTTGCTCGCTTTGCTATAATTTTATCCTCCAGGATTAGCTTTTCCCATGAACAAAGCAAGGGATTCCACCTCTACCGCCACTGAGGGCAGTGACCTGCAGCTTGAGAGTTTGGGTCGGTGTTACAACTGGGGTGTGTGATCGCCACAACGCTCAAGAGGTCTCCCCTGCAATGCGTACAGGAGCCTCATAAAGGGATAGAAAGAGTGGGAGGATTGAGCAATGAAGTGGGAAGGAGGCAGCTGTGGCCTTACGGTAGGTATCACCCCAGCATTTTGCCCAAAGACAAAGTGAGAAATCACAGAAAACCACACCAAGAATGGCTAAAATGGAAATCGAACCCCCTCTACTCACTTGGGCCTGGGCCGAGCCTGAGGAAACCACGTTCCAGTCCTCGTAAGTAGGGGGGCAGTAAGAGTTCTAACGCACCCCGTCAGCAGTTTTTGAATTTGGCGCACTCTAAATCCAAGATGGTGGCGATCACGTCACAAGATGGCGGCTAACCAAAATGGCGGCCAATGAAATTGGCGTCTAACCAAAATGGCGTCTAACCAAAATGGCGGCCATGGCGTAACTAACCTAGCTTAACCTAACCTCACCTACGAGGTGCGATCGAAAAGTTCCAAAATGTTGACCCATAGCCTACTTTCCCAGTGACGTCACAACCAGGGTTGATCAAAGAGTTCCAAAAATGTTGAACCTTAGCCTACTTTCCTGGTGACTTCGCAACGAGGTGTGATCAAAAATCCAAAAATATTCACTCATAGCCTACTTTCCTGGTGACGTCACATACTAACCCGCCATACATTCAGGGGCAAAGCCGATATCCACCGAACGCATGGTCGGATTTTGACGAATGAGGTGTCGTTGAAATTGGGATGACACCCCCTTTCCAAAATTCCAAAATATTGACACATACCCTACTTTCCTAGTGACGTCACATACTAACGCGCCGTACTTTAAGGGGCAAAGCCGATATCTTCCGAGCGTATGGTCGGATTTTGATGAATGCGGTGTCGTTGAAATCGGGCTGACACCCCCTTGCCAAAATTCTAAAATGATGACCCATATCCTACTTTCCTGGTGACGTTACATACTAACCCGCCATACATTCAGGGGCAAAGCAGATATCTCCCGAATGCATGTCCGGATTTTGACGAATGAGGTGTCACTGAAATCGGGCTGACACCCCCTTTCCAAAATTCAAATATGTTGACCCATAGCCAACTTTCCTGTTGACGTCACACACCAACCCGCCATACATTCAGGAACAAAGCCGATAACCCCCGAAAGCATGGTCGGATTTTGACGAATGAGCTGTCGTTGGAATCGGGCTATCATCCCCTTTCCAAAATTCCAAAATGTTGACTCATAGCCTACTTTCCTGGTGACGTCACATAATAACTTGGCAAAGTCGATATCCCCCGAACGCATGGTCGGATTCTGACGAATGAGGTGTCGTTGAAATCGGGCTACACCCAATTTCAAGAATTTCCAAAATGATGACCCATAGCCTTCTTTCCTGGTGACGTCACATACTATCCCGCCATAGATTCGGGATCAAAGCTGATATCTCCCGAATGTATGGTCGGATTTTGACGAATTAGGTGACGTTGAACTTGGGCTGACACCCCCTTTAAAATTCCAAAATATTGACACATAGCCTACTTTCCCGGTGACGTCACAACGAGGGTTGATCAATGAATTCCAAATATGTTGACCCATAGCCTACTTTCCTGGTGAATTCGCAACGAGGTGTGATCAAAAATTCCAAAATGTTGCCTCAAAGCCTACTTTCCTTGTGAAGTCACATACTAACCCGCCATACATTCAGGGGCAAAGCCGATATCCCCCGAACGCATGGTCGAATTTTGACGAATGAGGTGTCGTTGAAATCTGGCTGACACCCCCTTTCCAAAATTCCATAATGTTGACTCATAGCCTAATTTCCTGGTGACTTCACATACTAACCTGGCAAAGTCGATATCCCCCGAACGCATGGTCGGATTTTGACGAATAAGATGTCGTGGAAATCGTGCTGACACCCCCATTCCTAAATTCCAAACTGTTAACCCTTAGCCTACTTTCCTGGCGACGTCACATACTAAACCGCCATATATTCACGGGCAAAACCGATATCCCCCGAATGCATGGTCGGATTTTGACGAATGAGATGTCTTTGAACTCGGGTTGACACCCCCTTTCCAAAGGCCAACCTATTTCCACCCCCTTCTCAATGGACAACATTGCTTTCCAATGCACTCATCGCTATTTGATACATCATGGATTGTACTGTAATGGTTGAAAAAACAATTGCAAGAATGATTGTCGAGCCACAGGACATGGTATTGACCAAGACAATAGCCATGCTTGCATTAGTCGATATTTGAATGAACCATAAATCACAGAGGCTTATGCAATGGTTTGTAGCAGTCAATGGAAGTCGAGATACTTTAAGCCAAAGCCTAGCGCGCTAACCAGTTAGCTATGGGATGTAAAACATTGTCGGCTGCTAAATCCTATCGCACTTTCCTGGGTGAATGATTAAATGAATATCCGATGAAATGAAAAGATAGTGGAAAGTTTTGCTCGACTGAGCGAAAACAATTGCGAGAATGACCACCAAGTTACAATAAAGGTATAACCCAACACAAAAGCCTATATATAAGCCAACACGAAAGCCAATACCTAAACCAAAACGAAAGCCTACACAAAAGTCAACACAAAAGCCAATACATAAGCCAACACATGGGGTTAGGTTAGGTTAAGATATGTTACATTAGGATAGGTGAACTAAGTGTAACGTTATAGCCAGTCTTAAAGCAAGCCTAAACGTGTAATCCAACACAAAAGCCAATACAAAAAGCCAATACATAAGCCAATACAAAACCCAACACATGGGGTTAGGTTAGGTTATGATATGTTCCATTAGGTTAGGTGAACTAAGTGGGACGTTATAGCCAGTGTTAAAGCAAGTGTACACGTATAAGCCAATACTAAAGCCAATATATATGCCAGCACAAATGGCAATACATAAGTCAATACAAAAGCCAACACAAAAGCCAAAACACAAGCCAATACATAAGCAAATACAAGAGCCAACACATGGGGTTGGGTTAGGTTTGGCTATGATATGTTACATTAGGTTAGGTGAACTAAGTGTGACGTTATAGCCAGTCTTAAAGCAAGTATAAATGTATAAGCCAACACGAAACCAATATATAAGCCATCACAGGAGCTAATACATCAGCCAATACAAAAGCCAACACAACAGCCAATACAAAAGCCAACACAACAGCCAATACAATAGCCAATACATAAGCCAATACAAAAGCAAACACATGGGGTTAGGTTAGGTGAGCTATGTGTGATGCCATAGCCAGTCTTAAAGCCTGTCTAAACTTGTAGGACATGTCACGTGACAAGGTTATGTTAGGTTATGTTAGGTGAGTTGAGCTATGACGTCATAGACGGATGGGGTAGGATGCTGGCAAATGAGGAAAATGTTATGGTATAAATTTTGCATTTAGTTTTGCACCCACCTTTGCACCCACTTTTGCACCCTCATTTGCACCCACTTTTCACCACCGTTTGCACCTACCTTTGCACCCACTTTTGCATCTACCGTTGCACCTACTTATTCACCCACTTTTACATTCACTTTTGCACCCACTTTTGCACCTACATTAAACTATTATTAAGTCACTTTATCACCAAAACCTTTGTAGTGTGAGCAGGTCAGTTGATACTATAAAACTTACTACAACCAACAAGGTAGGCAAAGTGTACTCTATCAAGGCTACTCTTATAACTATAATCGTCAGAATGTGAATTGAATAAAATTCTGGCCATGCTCAAAAGAGGGGTCAATAAATTGTCGAAGGAATCTAAAAGTAAAAATGGAAAGGTTTTAAGTGTGAGTGTTCATCAATTTAGTGCTTCAAACAAACCATGGTTGCTGTTTACATGTATTTGATTGAGCAAGAACCATAGTTAGAATGAATAAACTTAGTCTTAGAACATGATTAAAGTTGTATTTCATTTGCATAGTGCTAACCAATGTCTATGATAAACTAGCTATGAAATTATTCATAAAGTCATTGAATATAAACCCTTGAAAAAATATACCTACCTTGATACTCCTTTTGTGGTCCCAGCACTCAGCTTGTTGATTGTTTGAGAGGTGGGAGAGACATGCAGGTGTGAAATAATGCTATAGCTTATCGAAACAGTGATGCATTATTAAGACGTGTTGGTAATTATTAGTGGAATAAATTGTAAATGACTTTAATCTACCTGTAACCTTTAGGATTAAAACAACCATCAAAATGTATATCATCGCTGCTATGATTTCAGAAAAATATAAAACAAGCATTTATGTTATTGTTTTTGTTTTTATAAAAACCATGACACAATAACGTCAACTTTGTCAATAACGTTCAGACCAGTATGGGTTTCGAGACTCTGTTTCAATCGATGGCAAATAATTTTGATCTTTTCCCTCTGTTGAGGATGTTGTTGCTTTTTTTCATCATTACACCCGTGGAATGATGAAACATAGTCTTTGTTCAAAGCTTTATGACCGTGGTAGAGTTTTACAAGCCGACAGGTTTGACACTGTTGTACTGATGGCATTTTGTTAATGGTCACTTCCTTATGATGCTCGTAGTTATTACAGGGTCGCAATTCGCTTAACACAGGGTCTTGAGTCCACGATGTTGGCACATGTTCCCATATTTCCTTAACTGCCTTTGTAGCCACATAAAAATGAATGATTTAGGTAAAGCATTTAATTCTTCTTTTGTAAAATTGGTTCATTTCTTTTTACATATAAAAAATTTCCCAATCGCATGCTCAATAGCATTAATGTCCAATCCCAACATTGACGACACAGATATGATGCTCTCTAAACAGTGTATCACTCACTGCCACAGCAATTATCTGTAAATCAATTGATTAATCAATACATTTCAATTCATGACTTACACCTCTATCAACATTTCCAAAAAAAAAGAGTTAAAAAATTTATCATATTAAAAATAGAGCATTCATCAAATCTCACCTACAGGTTTAATATTACTGCATGGTCATGTAGTTTTTAACATGAATTAGCATACTCGTATCGTCTGTGATATCTAGTAGTGAACATGGACACTGGATAAGGCATTAATCGAATCTCGTCTATAATTTTAACATCACAAACGGTCAAGTTGTTGTTTTAACATGGATTTGCAAAATAGTACTGTCAGTGACATCTAGTAGGGAACATGGAAACTGGGAACATTGGATAAAGCGTTAATCAATTCATAAATGGTCGAGTCGTTTTAACACGAATTCTCAAAATAGTATTGCCAGCGGCATCTAGTAGTGAACATTGACACTTGATAGAGTGTTAATCAAATCATAAATGGTCAAGTCGTTTAACACGGATTCACAAAATAGTTTTGTCAGTGACATCTAGTAGTGAACATTGACACTTGATAGAGTGTTAATCATAATCACAAATGGTCAAGTCGTTTTAACACGGATTCACAAAGTAGTATTGTCAGCGACATCTAGTAGTGAATATTTGCATTTGATAGAGCGTTATTCAAAATCACAAATGGTCAAGTCGTTATAACACGGATTCGCACACTCGTATTGTCAGCGACATATAGTAGTGAACATTGACACTTGATAGAGTGTTAATCAAATCCTAAATGGTCAAGTCGTTTAACACGGATTCACAAAATAGTTTTGTCAGTGACATCTAGTAGTGAACATTGACACTTGATAGAGTGTTAATCATAATCACAAATGGTCAAGTCGTTTTAACACGGATTCACAAAGTAGTATTGTCAGCGACATCTAGTAGTGAATATTTGCATTTGATAGAGCGTTATTCAAAATCACAAATGGTCAAGTCGTTATAACACGGATTCGCACACTCGTATTGTCAGCGACATATAGTAGTGAACATTGACACTTGATAGAGTGTTAATCAAATCCTAAATGGTCAAGTCGTTTAACACGGATTCACAAAATAGTTTTGTCAGTGACATCTAGTAGTGAACATTGACACTTGATAGAGTGTTAATCATAATCACAAATGGTCAAGTCGTTTTAACACGGATTCACAAAGTAGTATTGTCAGCGACATCTAGTAGTGAATATTTGCATTTGATAGAGCGTTAATCAAAATCACAAATGGTCAAGTCGTTATAACACGGATTCGCACACTCGTATTGTCAACGACATATAGTAGTGAACATTGACACTTGATAGAGTGTTAATCAAATCCTAAATGGTCAAGTCGTTTAACACGGATTCACAAAATAGTTTTGTCAGCGAAATCTAGTAGTTAACATTGATACTTGATAGAGTGTTAATCAAAATCATCAAAGGTCAAGTCGTTTTAACACGATTCACAAAATAGTATTGTCAGCGACATCTAATAGTAAACATTGACACTTGATAGAATGTTAATCAAATCATAAATGGTCAAGTCGTTCTAACATGGATTCACAAAATAGTATTGTTAGCGACAACTAGTAGTGAATATTGGCACTTGATAGAGCGTTAATCAAAGTCACAAATGGTCAAGTCGTTTTAACATGGATTCACAAAGTAGTATTGCCAGCGACATCTAGTAGTGAACATGACACTTGATAGAGTGTTAATCAAATTATGAATGGTCAAGTCGTTTATCACGGATTCACAAAATAATATTGTCAGCGACATTTAGTGGTGAACATTGGCACTTGATAGTACGTTATTCAAAATCACAAATGGTCAAGTCATTTTAACAGTAATTCACAAAATAGTATTGACAGCGACATCTAATAGTGATCATGAACATTGGATAGAGCGTTCATCAAATCTCATCTACAAGTTGAGTTATTAAAAAGGTACTCACCTTTAATGTAAAACTGCTGTTGCCAATTGAATTAGGTATAACCAGTAAACCTATTATCTTTAAATAAATAAACCAATCAATCAATCCATTCATTTCAATCCATCACTTACACATTGAGTTTAATCTTTTAAATACATACCTCTGAAATATTTTTCTTTTTTTCCAAGTAACGCCACTGCTTTTTCTCGATTAACTTGTATATAAATGATAGCACTGCAGCACTAATCACCTGTCATGTAACTAATGAGTGGCAATGATAGGTGTGACCTTGCTTTTATATTGTTCAATATTGCCAGTTTGCAAAAAATTGTCTACGCATGAATGAGCGAAATAGAATAAATCACTGTACATTGAGATTCGCAATATATCAAGATTCAAATTACTGCAAACATTTTACATTACCTGACATTCATATTCTTTTCACATGGCAAACGGAAATGACAAACACAACAAGTTCTCAATTTGCACTTAGCAGCAACACTTGCTTATTTCAAACAGGATCGCTGATATGGCAAGACAGCATCCTGTTTTAAGATTCTCGCTGCCGGTGGCTACGTAATGGAACAAATACTATGTCATCTAGTTAGACTACTTAAAATCATGAGCTTACATCTAGAGAAATGTGTGTTGACAACCACCGGGACCCCAGCTGAGTCCAACATTGCTTCCACTTACATGGGCAGGGCCCATCTCCGTTTTTCTTTCATGTCGATCTCACTCGGTCCACTCTTGTTCTCTTCACTCCCCCAATAGTATTAGTGTATCAGAGGCCTAGGGAGTCTTTCACTTCCCAACCTTAATCGCCCCTTGTCTGATCTTTGCAGATACCCTCCTTTTGCAAGGGGGTTAACCTTCTTTTTCATGTTAACTCCGGCCTTTTGCTCAAGTCTCTCAAAGAGGTAGGGTGTATGTAGACCCACTACTTTTAATGAACTCTGAATATAGTTACACCCTCGAAAGCCCTTGACTAGTGAGTTTAAAAGTTGACAACCCACTAAGAAAATCCTTTAGGGTGAATTCTTAGCTTTGCTCGCTTGGCTATCATTTTATCATTCAGGATCAGCTTTTCCCATGAACTAAGCAAGTGATCCCACCTGTATCGCCACTAAGGGCAGTGTCCTCGAGCTTGAGACTCTGAGTCAGTGATACAAGTGGGGTGCGCAACCATCAAAACATCCATTCGGACTCGCAAGCAAAGCATACAGGAGTCTCATTAAGGAATAGAAAGAGTGAGAGAGTGAGACAAGGAATTGATAAAAGAGACTGCCGTGGCCTTACGGTAATTGGGAAACCACTGACAACAGCTTCCAGAATGACTGAGGGGGGGATCGAACCTCCCCCCCCCTTCTCATTTGAACCTGGGGTGGGACTGAGTAAATCCCATACCTCTCTTCGTATCACTTTTTCAATTTCCTGGCAGAGCTGGGAATCGAACCCAGGATCTCCAGGGCGGCTGCTAATCATGCTAACCGCTGCGCTACAATATAGTTATACATACACTCCAGTTGTTTGCGATCTAACAGTCAACGTGTTTAGAGAGAACGCGTAATTCAACACCGATATCATGCAACAGTTGCAGTTTTCGTTATCACAAGGTTACATGCCATGCATGCTAAAGTTGCCTAGTAAGCAGTAGTGTTTCAAGTTTCATCTTAAACACAACTCCAATCAAGAACTTTAATATCTTGGAATTCATTCTATTAGCTCAGAGACTGAATGTATGAGAAAGCACGTTGGCCTCTCACTGCTGGGTCCATAATTCGAATCCCAGTCACTCCATGTGAGATTTGTGCTGGACAATGCAGAGACAAACATTTTTTTTCTCTAGCTCTTCCCGTTTTTCCTACCAAGAATGCCATTCTAGCATTTTATTTCATGGGTCATCCATTTAATCATTACCCCCAGGGGAGTGTGACAGGCTTCAGCAGTCAGCACCTTTTCATATCCTCGCTGTTAAATTAGGATTTTATTCATTCATTCCATACCCTAACCCGGTTGGCCAAGCAACACTTTACCCGATCATTTCATTTCATTTGTTATTCATTTAGTCATTGTTTCAAGTGAGTGCGACAGGTTTTAGCAGCCTGCACCGTTTCAAATCCTCACCACTAAATGAGGGGTTTATTCATTCCATTCCCTGATTGTTCAGTTGAACAACTCTTTCCACTATCATTTACCTTCACATGTCATTCATTTTATCATTTTTCCAGGAAATTACGACAGGCTTTAGCAGCCAGCACTGTTTCAAATCCTCACTGTAGCTACATGGTTAGCGCGCTAGGCTTTGGACCAAAGTGCCCCGGGTTCGATTCCCGGCCGAGTCATCAGGGATTTTAATCTCCTGGGGTTAATTCCAGTAGCTCGGGGACTGGAAGTATGTGCCGTCTTCATCATTACTTTATCCTCATTACGACGCGCCGGTCACCCACGGGCGTCAACTAGAAATACCTGCACTCGGCCTCTCCAGAGGCCACACGATCGTTTCATACAGCTAAATAAAGGATTCATTCATTCCATTCAGTAACCCTCTCGGTCAACTGAAAGCATGCTGTGATTTTTTCATTTTTCAATCATGTCTTACCAACCATGAGTTGAACCATCACATACACCTCTACAATCCATGATTTGTGAAATGCATTTTGCAAGCATGAAAAAACGCCGTGGCCGACCACCGGTTTTGTTCATTCATAGCTTACAGGTTAGCATGCTAGGCTTTGACTTCAAGTATCTCGGGTTCAATTGCCTGCCTGCTACAAACCATGGCATAAGACTCTGCGATTCATAGTTCATTCAAATATCGACTAATGCATTGGCAAGCATGGCTATCATGGTTCGCCACATCGGAGAAAACGAATCGCCGTATTACGATCCGTAGTTCCATCGAACATAGGAAAACGAATCGTGGTATTACGACACGTCGTTCCATCGAAATAGCCATGGATGAAAAATAACTCATCCATAAATCATTATTTAAAAAGCTCAACCTTTTACAAAATCCCCAAGTGCGCATGCGTAGAAACAAAAAACAAAAATGTTAAATCATAGTTGCATATAGGACTATGCATGTTTTTCATGTGAAACATCGTTTAATTTGCAATTATCGTTCAAACTCTCACATGTCACACATGGAACGCAAGATTTTCTAAAAAATTATGATTTCACCCCTTGTAGGGGTAGGTTTTATTTTGGGGTGGATATAGGCTATTCATTGGAAAAGGGTGTCGGCCCGAGTTCAACGACACCTCATTCCTCAAAATCCGACCATGCGTTCGGGAGACATCGGCTTTGCACATGAATGTATGTGACGTAACCAGGAAAGTAGGCTATGGGTCAACATTTTGGAAATTTGGAAAGGGGGTGTCAGCCCGAGATCAACAACACCTCATTCGTCAAAATCCGACCATACATTCGGGAGATATCGGCCTTGTTCCTGAATCTATGGCGGGTTAGTATGTGACGTCACCAGGAAAGTAGGCAATGGGTCAACATTTTGGATTTTTGAAAGGGGGTGTCAGCCCGATTTCAAGGACACCTCATTCGTCAAAATCCGACCTTGTGTTCGGGGGATATCGGCTTTGCCCCTGAATGTATGGTGGGTTAGTATGTGACGTCACCAGGAAAGTAGGCTATGATTCAACATTTTGGAATTTTTGATCACACCTCGTTGCGAAGTCACCAGGAAAGTAGGCTATGGGTCAACATTTTTGGAACTCTTTAATCACCCCTCGTTGTGACGTCACCGGGTATGTAGGCTATCGGTCAACATTTTGGAACTGTTCGATCCCACCTCGTAGGTGAGGTTAGGATAGGCTAGGTTAGTTAAGCCATGGCCGCCATTTTGGCTGGCCGCCATCTTGGCCGCCAACTTGTGACGCATCGCCGCCATCTTGGATTATAAGCGCGCCAAATTCAAAAACTGCTGACGGGGTGCGTTAGAAATCTTAATGCCCCCCCCCCCCCCAATCTCTGCCAATTTTCAAATTTCTTGACAGAGCCAGGAATCAAACCCAGAACCTCCGGGGGCGGCAGCTAATCATGCTAACCATACAGCGATACATACTGTATACTTGCATGCAATCTAACAGGCAGCATGTTTAGAGAAGGTGTAATTTAACACAGTCATCATGCTAGAGTAGCTGTTTTCATTATCACAAAGGTTACACTCCATTCGTGCCACTGTTGACAAAACTGCATCATGTTTCAACATCTCTGCTACTAGCTAGCCAGCAATAGTATTCCAAGATTAATCTTAAACCCAACCTCAATCTGGAGTTTTAATCTTTTGGAATTCATTCATATGGCTCAGAGAATGGGTGTATGTCACTCGCATTTTAAAGCCTCTATGGCTTAGACGAAAGCATGCTAGCCTTTCACTACTGAGTCCATAGTTCAAATCCCAGTCACTCCATGCGCGATTTGTGCTGGACAAAGCAAAGAGAAACAGGTTTTTTCTCTCTGGTGACAGTTTCCCCAGCCACCATTTCATTCTAGCAACACTCTCTACAATCTTTTTTATTTCAATGATCATTCAGTTAATCATTACCACAGGAGAGTGCGACAGGCTTTAGCCGCCGGCACAGTTTCATATCCTTTTCGATAAATGAGAACATCATTCATTCCATTCCCCGATCCTGTAGTCGAGCAAGACATTTCCACAATAAATTTTATTTCATTTGTTATTCATCTAATCTTTTCCCCCACGAAAGTGCGACAGGATTTAGCTGTTGGCACTGTTTCAAATCCTCATCGCTAAATGAGGGGTTCATTCAGTCCATTCCCTAACCCGCTCGGTTGATTGAAAGCAGGCTGTGGATTTTAATTTTTCAATCTTGTCTTTACCAAGCTAGAGTTAAACCATTACATACAGCTCTGCGATCCTTGGTTCATGAAATAGCAATGAATGCATTTTGTAAGCATGAACATCGTGGCCGACCACCGGTATCGTTCATTCATAGCTCACGGGTTAGCGCGCTAGGCTTCGGCTTAAAGAATCTATGGTTTAATGGTCTGCTACCAAACCATTGCATAAGCCTCTATGATTTTGCATAGTTTTTACATAGTCAGCCTTCATTATCGTTCATTCATAGCTAACTGGTTAGCGCATTAGGCTTTAACCTAAAGTATTCCCCGCGGGTTCGATTGCCTACTACAAAACCATCGCATAAGCCTCTGTGATTTTCCATAGTTTTTTTTACATGGCCAGCCACCGGTATCGTTCATTCATAGCTAACCGGTTAGCGCACTAGACATTAACCTAAAGCATCTCAGGTTCAATTACCTACTAAAAAACCATCGCATAAGCCCTCTGTGATCCATGATTTCATGAAATAGCGATGAATGCATTGGCTAGAAAACCATTGCATAAGCCTCTGCGATTCATGATTGTTATGGAATAGCAATGAATATATCCCCAAGCATGGTCATTGTGGTCAGTCACTGCTATCGTTCATTCATAGCTAACAGGTTAGTGTGCTAGCCTTTGACCTAAAGTATCTCATCTTCAATCACCTGTTATACAAAACCATGACATAAGCCTGTTAATCATTACCCCAGGGGAGTGCGACAGGCTTCAGCCAATGACACCCTTTTATATCCTTGTTGCTAAATGAGAACATGATTCATTCCATTTCCTGACCAGGTCTGTCGCAATCGATTCACAATATCAAAATTTGAAAAACAAATCACTATTCCATCGAACATCTGAAAACGCACCTTCGTGCGTGTGTTTCAACAAGGCTATCACTGGCCCCAGTGGCTGTTCTCAATAGAACAATCGATATTTCGACCTACAAACTGTCATAAACCGACCCGTCGAAATAGCAATTAGGCCTACTATATTGGAATAGCACCACCGTGACTAGCGATCGCCTTGTTGAAACACATGACCAGCGGCATTGTCTCTCTCACAACCACTCTTCATGAAAATTTTTAAGAGCTAATATTTTTTTTCAAAAAAGAGTTGTTGGCCCTTTCTCAAAATTTCAAAAATACATTCATACATTCAACAAGAGGGCGTTAGCCCGTGTTCTATGACCCATCGTGCACGTCTCTAGCGTTATTGATTTGCGAGATATAGCAATAAGTCTAAAATCATGGTTTTACTCCAAAAAAATTCTGTTTCCCCAATTCTAAAAACCTGAACCTATTAAAAAAATAAAGAGGGCTTCGAGACAAGCGATTTGACACGTCACACGTACAAATCGGATCAAACGTTCGGGAGATATCGACAAACTTTGTAGTCGTTGTGACGTCACCAGGAAAGTAGGCTACGGAGCTACATTTTGGAAATTTTTGATCACACCTCGTTGTGACGTCACCAGGAAAGTAGGCTATGGAGCAATATTTTGGAACTTCTTGATCACACCTCGTTGTGATGTCATCAGGAAAGTAGGCTATGGGACAACATTTTTGGAACTTTTTGATCACACCTCGTTGTGACGTCACCAGGAGAGTAGGCTATGGGGCAACATTTTGGAAATTTTTGATCACACCTCGTTGTGACGTCACCAGGAAAGTAGGCTATGGGGCAACATTTTGGAAATTTTTGCTCACACCTCGTTGTGACGTCACCAGGAAAATAGGCTATGAGTGACGTCACCGCCGCCATCTTGTAACAACAACATATGACGTCATATTCCCCACTCCCCCTCCTCCCCCCCCCCCCTGTGACGTCACCAGGAAAGTAGGCTACTCGTTAGAACCCGTCACTCCCCCCTACTGTTAGGCGAAATTAATATGTAAATGCCTAGTTCACCTATCGACTGAACCTTCCTAACGGCTGTCGGATACCAATGTTACAACAATTTTGTCTAATTAGTTTAAGTATGGAAGCGGGACCTAATTCTCAAGTAGAGCCTACTGTATTATAAACCTTAACATACGTATCAATACATCAATTCTTACCGAAAATTGCATCTTTTAAACTACATAGCCTAT
Source organism: Meconema thalassinum (assembly GCA_946902985.2). Classification (NCBI taxonomy): domain Eukaryota; kingdom Metazoa; phylum Arthropoda; class Insecta; order Orthoptera; family Tettigoniidae; genus Meconema; species Meconema thalassinum. The sequence continues at coordinate 144,635,465 of OX336389.2, forward strand.
AACGCTTATAAGCTGCCTTAGTTAGGCCCTACAAAGTAATTATATTGAATATTTCGTGCATCCGCCATCTTGAATGTATACAATAAAACATTCCGCTCCTTAAAGCAACAGGAGGCTTGGAACTCCGTGTACTGAGTGGGTGTTGGATTTGTCTGATAAGCTAACCTGTGTTTCTGAGGTGATTGTAGTATTGGTAATATCTAAGGACTAGTTATAGGGTAGGAGCCCCGGGATTTGAGAAAGGTAGCTCATCGCCATTTGCCGTGAGGTAAGACCACTGGCAGCTAAGGGTACCGGGATTTGAGCCTTCAATATGCGGACTTGCAGCTCCTCCGTGATGTCGCAAATGTGGGATTTTTAAAACTATCAGGTATGACTGAATATATTTCCAAGTTCGTGGAATCAAACCAAGCTAAAACGTTTTCGAGAAACCAAAATATATCATACGAATATTACATAAGTAATTATTTGGCCTTTTTGTGGAGTTAAATCTTGGCGCATTTTCCGTATCTGTAGGCGAGCTGGTAACCGCAAGTGATATAGCCTAGGGTATTAACTGTGAATGGACAAACAAACTAACTAACCAACTAACTAAATAACCAACTTACTACCTAAGTATACATACAAACTAATACATTTAATGTGTCTCTCGTCAAGCCTTCCTACGTCGTCCGAGTTTAGCGTTGCATGAAGCTGGGTGAAGAAGCAGGGAAGCAGGAGTGCAGCGGAGGTAGCCTAAAATGGCAACATGCAGGTCTTGAGAGTAATTGATCCGTACGTCTTGTCATCGACGTTGATAACCGGGGATTTTTTTACATATTCTTTATCTTTAAATTAACAGCCATCCAGGAAAAATAAATTCAAATTAAAGCCCTCCCACAATTTGTAACTTGAGGCTAGGATATGAAAGAAGGTGGCCGTGACCTTTCATTTGGTAACCATCACAGTATTTGCCTAGAAAAGAAAGTGGGTATCAAACCCAGGACGTTAATACGTAACCCGAGACCACATAATAATAATAATAATAGCCTTACAAATCCCATAAGGGCTATGGCCTCCTGCTTTGCAGGGAATTGCTCAGTTTTATCTCATCAGGTGAGCAAGTCCTGAGGAACATTCGGGGTTATTCTTCCTGAATGGACCTTCTATATAGATGTGCAGCTGATTAAAGATTAAGTAAATTATATTACGCTGGCATAACATTCGCTACAACAATCTTTATTTCTGAGTCTGGCGATATCAAGTCCTCAAATATCAATTAGTATTACGGAAATCATAATAGCCATCAACCAATATCTGGGAGCTTCCCATTGCCACTAAGCACAAAGCTTACCCTGTCTAAGCACTTGAACAATGACAGGAACTGCCAAGTCTTCACTCTTCAGTAAAATCTACGTATATTGAACCGTTTCAAATAGAAGGTATTTTTAAAATGCAATACAAAACCTTACCGGTGGAGTTTTAACATCTAGTTTGGATGCAGATACCTATACACGTTCTTTAACATCCCACAAATCATTCACTATGTTGTGCACATGTGGTCCCGGAACGAATTAACAAGTGTTTTGCAAGATAGACGAACCATTTGAATTCCTTGTAGCAGGTGATGCAGTAAGGTTATTTATTCCCTAGTGAACACGATGATGTTTCCTCAAATTAGAGCGCGAGCTGAATCGCTTTGGGCCCAACAAACAGACAATGAGGTCTCTTACCTGAGTGAACGACAAAATGTTCCATTAACTCTGTCCACCGTGCAAATGATTTCTCACATGTGCTATATCTGTATTACTTCACTCCAGTATGAACAAAAGTATGCTTCTTGTGGTCACCGCTCTGTGAGAAGCCTTTATAGCACACCAGAGACATGTAGGCCTACCGCGTTGCTGCATGTCCACTGTACGGTGTCTTTCGGTTGATGCATTGTTTTATTGGTCACTGCATGCGAGACTCCCTAGGTCTTTCCACTCCTGCCTCATCTTCGCTGTTCTTGTCCATTGTTTTCCTCCCCATTTTACGAACCAGTCTGCCCATCTGATTCTTTGTCTCCCAACGTTTCGCCGTCCTGTTCTTGGGTCCCACATCGTCATTTTGTACGTCCATCGGTTAGGATCTAATCTCGCTACATGTCCACCCCATCTCCATTTGAGTTGGTCTGCTGATGTCATAGCGTCTTTCATGCCGGTTCTCCTTGTTAAATCTTCGTTCCGTATTCTATCTCAATGAGACATGAAGGATCTTCCTTTTCATTTTCCGTTGACATCTCTGGATCATTTGTCATTGTTTCGATGTTAATGCCAAAGTTTGGCAACCCTATAGTAACACCGGTATCACGGTTTTTTCCAGAACTTCAGCCTTTAAAGTGAGTTTTTGGGTCTTGTCAGCCAGTAAAAACTTTAGGGAACAAAAGCTCTTCCATGCTTGTCCTATTCTTCGTTTGACCTCTTTCTCTGAACGACTTGAAAATTACATGTTCTGACCGAGATATACATATTCTTCAACATATCCCAGTGTTTCTCCGTTCACATTAATTGGGGCTTCTAACGCATTGGTCATCAGCTTCGTTTTCTTCGGGTTCATTGTGAGGCCCACTTCTTTACTTGTTTTGTCTAATTCGTTTATAATTTTCTCCAGCTCTTTCTGTGATTCAGCCACCAACACAATGTCGTCTGCGAACCGTAAATGGGTTAGTCTTGTCCCATCGATTATGATGCCATATTTTTCTTCGCAGTCTAGTTTTCCAAACTGATTTTCCAGCAAACAGGTGAATAATTTTGGTGAGAGTGGGTCTCCCTGTTTTACTCCCCTTTCTATCATGATGTTACATCCTTCTCTCTCTCTCTGTTTTTTTTCTGGCTTGGTTACCGTCGTAGAGTATGCCTGGGAGTCTAACGAATTTGTTTGGGATGCCTTGTTTTTCCCGTGCTTCTAAGACGCTTTCCTGATCTACGGAGTCAAATGCTTTGTTGTAATCCACAAATAGATTAAATTCCTGACCTTTCTCCATGAGTTGATTTATTGTTTGCAAGTGGTGTGATGTACTGAAACTCTTTCTGAATCCTGCTTGTTCTATCGGTTGCTGTTCGTCCAGTGCCTTTAGTCATTCTATTGGTAAGGTATTCATAAATAGCTTGTAGAGGTTTACAATTAGGTTGATCGGTCTGTAGTTGTTTATGTCGTCCTTGGCTCCCTTTTTGTGTAGAAGTACGATAATGCTTTGTTTCCACTGCATTGGTATGTCTTCTGATGTGAGTATGGTATTAAATAATGTTGTGATGACTGGGATTAGGTCTTCACCCCATTTTAGAAATTCATTGTAAATTCCATCTTCACCTGGGCATTTTTCGGTTTTCGTTTGTCGAATGGCTGCTCTTACTTCACTGGGTAGTATTGGAGGTGTTTCTTCCTCTAGGTTTTCTTCTGATGTATTCTGGTCCTCATGCAAGTTGTATCTTTGTGAGTTACTTGAGTATAGTGTTCTATAGAACTCTGTCGCTTGCGTCATTATCTCTTCTCTTGAGGCTTGTCTTCTTTCGTTGTTGTCTTTTACTCCCAGTATCCAATGTTGTCTGTGTGTTCTTCTTCTCCCGAGGTTTCTGAGGTCGATATTTTGTTTTTCCTCTGCTTTTGCTTTATGTTTTTAGTTAAGGGCTGTGTTTTGGGTGGCATGTTGTTATATTTGCTAGTTACGTACTGTGATATATTTTAATCCTCTTTTTGGCGCGTGTAGTGTATTAACCTGCTTTTGCTTCATTCACTTCGTTTTGGCAATATAGTTCCTCTCACACTCATTCGCTTCTATTTTGGTGCTAAAATATGTCTATATATATTGTTAAAAGTCTTCACATATTGCTGGTTTTCTTGTGTGAGCTGATACTATGCCTGTGATTTGTGCTGTAAAACGTTCTTTATGCGACGAATGGCCTATTTCATTGTTGACAGGCCAGTGTCTTGTAAACGGTATGTCACATTGTCCATGCAGAGTTTCTTCTGGTCACATGTTATTTTTGTTATAAGGCATTCAGACGGTTCTTTGTTGCTGTTTGCGATTAGTGTTTTGGTGAGCTTTGTGATAATAACCTCGCTAATCTCCTTCTGTAGTGCGATGTGATTAATTACAGATATTTATCTCTAATTTGGGTGATTCCTTGTTTTCTTTCATTGTGTACGTCTTCCTCGGGGACTTTTTTCACTTTTTGGCTGCTCTGATATCGTTTTACCTTGTAACGGATCCAAAAACTGTGGAGCTCGGAAATTGCGCGTGTTTACTTGACAACTTCTGTCTGATAACCGAGACCACATAAGGCTGCAATTATTATAATGAGTTTGCAATGTCCTGTAGGCTATTGCCCAGGCTAATTTCGAACTCTTCCATGTGGCAAAATTAAACTGAACTAAAATTTGGAAACGGCATGCTAGTATATAACACATAGGCTATAAGAAGGTATTAAATCTAAACACTAAGCTTTATATGTTGAAAGGTTCCGGGAAGATAGGGAAATTGTAGGCTACCTAAAACCACATTTTAGTGACAAATTTCAAGCAGAATTTTTACTGTTGTATGAACTTGCCCGTACCACAGTATTCCTCTTCCTCCCTTTGACGCATTAGCATCCATTTTGCTGTTCTTCCACGTCCCTTATCCCCATGCTCCTAGCGCAGCCCATTTATTATATTTTTTAAGCTTTTATCGTCTAATAAAAAGAGTTGTTCCGTGAAGAACTAAATAGCCTATTGTCATATAGGCCAAACCGACTTACGCAAATTGCCTCAATTTTCAGTTTTAATTGCTGTAATAGATTCGTAGATATTGGGAACTGTGAAAATATTTCATATGGTCACTATGTTGGATTATTATATATACAGTAGACCTTCGAGTTATGTAGGCTACATGAAGATTATTGTGTAGGTGTTTTATTCCAACTTCAATCTCATGATTGGGACACAAGACGTAGCCTAAAAACGAGATTTTAATTTTTTCTCAGCCACCATCTTGTGGTTATGAAAATAATTTAAGTGAAATAGATGCCATTAGATTAAAATTTATATAAGCATATACCGTTTTAAGTTTCACTGCGATCGGATAGTTAAATCACGAGAAACGTCCATTTGAATATTTGAAATTCTTGTCACCGCCATGTTGGATTTGTGCTCACCAGGTTATTGAACGTCCCATAGGTGAACTTATGGTTGTAGCCTCTATACACATGCCAAATTTCAGTTTGATTGCTGCTATAGATTAATAGATATTGAGAACCATCTAAATATTTCGGTTAGTCGCCATGTCGGAATATAATAACTTATATGCAGGCCATGGAGTTATGTATTATTGGATCAGGATTATTGGGTACGTTCATTATTCAAACGTTGATTTCGACAGCGTTATTAGAACACACGAATTATGAATTTAATTTTGAAATTTCGCACAACCGCCATCTTGAGGTTACGTAAACGATTGAACTAAGATAGATGTCAGTGCATTGCAATTTTTATAGTAATTTAATGTACCAAGTTTCACTGCGTTCGGATGGTTAAGTCGCGACAATAGTCTATTAAAATGTTTCAATTCGCTTGGCCGCGATGTTCGTTTTGTACTTAACAGGGCTTTGAAAGACACATCGGTGAACGTCCTGTAGTGACCATTACCACTGAACAAAATTTCTGGGTGCTATGAGTAATAGTTTCGGAGATGCAGGATGCCGGGGAAATATTTCGCACAACTGCCATGTTGGATTGGTGAGACGTAATAAAATTTGCAGGGCACGGGCGGGGTCGGACGCAATAGTAATTTCACCTTACCGAATTTCATAGAAATCGCTCCAGCCGTTTAGACGTTATTAGGGAGGGACATACACACGGACGCACACACATAGCCTACACACACACGCACGCAAACAAAAGGTGATCTCATAAACCTATTTTTTTTTCATAAATGAAAATAGGCTCATAAAAATATTCTTTGGTGGGTTTACTAATAGAACGCATGATTGTGGGAAAGTATTAGGAAAAAGAATCAGTAGATTAATATGGCACTAAAACAACATTTTGATTTTTTTAATGAGTCTGGGCATTCCAGAAGTGAAGCAAGTGAAATATCCTAAATGACAAACCGTTTAGTTAGGCTATTTGTATACAATGTTGAACCGTTTGGAGTCAGCACGCTAATTTTGTAGCTTATCCAATATCTTCATTAGCCTTCTTCAAACAGCACTCTGATTAGTTTATTGGTTTCTATTACAGAACGACGGAAGAGACGCAAACAATTAGATTATTTTAATGGCTCGGAACTCCTTAATCAACTGTACCGTGTAGGCATACTAGGTGGTTGTTGAATTTATCTGATAACCTGTGTTTCTGAGTTGACTGTAGTATTGTGTAGGCTAGGTATGGGGTAGGTGTCCCTGGCTTGGAACAAGGTAGCACACCACCATTTGCCTAACTAAACGGTTTGTCATTTAGGATATTTCACTTGCTTCACCACTAGCCGCTGCCGGTGTCAGGATTCGATCTTTCAATATGCAGACTTGCAGCTCCTCCGTTCTGTCACGTGTGGGATTTTTAAAACTACTATGTGTGAGACTAAGGGACTAAGAGGTGTTTACCTGACCCGAGAGGAGGGCTCGCCCCATATGTCCAATTTCGCGTGTTTGATCCAGGCCAATTTGGTGGATTTTTTAGATGCTTAATATGTCGTATGAATATTGCATAGGCTACAGTATGCCGTTACTTGGATGTTTTGCAAATTTAAATCTTGGCCTGTTTTCCGTATCTGTGAGAGCCAATTTGATAACCGTCAACAGTGGAGCCAAGTTATGTACGGTTTTAACTATCTGGATAAGTGACTAGTCTGCTTACAACAAGGAACTCAAATGGACCAACAAATAAACAAACTCTGACGAATTTCAAATGCGAAGTGGGGCCTTGCTCTTATCAGAGACCCCCTTCAGTATCCTGTAAAAATAGGATAGTGTAATGCACTGGTAAATAAGGAAGAAATGAAAGGAGAACTACTGCATGGGTCCAAGCTCTGTGAAATTGGGGGGTGCAGTGACGCGGGTGGTGGGAGGAGAAGGGCCTGTCAACAGCCCGCAGTGTTATCCGGAATTCCTGACTATTCCAATACTCCTAACATAGGGCCGTTGCCTAAACCACTGTGGTGTTACGAATGAGTGTGTGGGTCACTGACCCATGTATTTGGTTCTGTTACTACGCACGGACCGGGTACCCTCATTACTCATCACCATCACTCCTCATCGTCCGCGATCCACATTCCTCTCAGATTCACGGAGCTTGGACTCAAGCAGTAACTACCTAATTTATACAGATATTTCAAAAAAATTCTCCTCCGAAAATCTTAAAGTTTTGAATTAATCTACTTTCACTTCGGTGCTGGGGTTCTTGAGTTACACGTTTATAAAGCACAAGCTGTACCCGGCATGCGTTGCAATGCCAATCAAAGAAAGTGTTGGCGTTGAAATTCTGTTTCTTGAAGTGCTTTTGGATACACAACATGTTTTTCAATTTCCGTTAACTGCCTCTAAGCTATCGTAAAATGGATTTTCTAATTTAGAACCATTCGTGGGAGCGTGCACAACAACTTTCAAAAGTTTCATCGCAATCGGATGAATGGCATATGAACGTATACGGGATTTTTTTTGAACGATTCGTGCGCTGTCACTCATTTGTTGAATCTACTCGTACGCTACCTATTGAGAAATGGATTTACTAAGTCGAAACCCTACCCTGGCGTGTACACAATAACTCATCAAGGTTTCATCACAATCGAAGAAGGTTATTTGAACGCATAGGGGATTTTGTTAAAACGCTTCGCGCGTCGTCACCCATTTGTTGCATAAACTCGTGCGCTACCTATTGTGAAATGGATTTACTAAGTCGAAACCCTTCCCTGGCGTGTACACAATAACTCAATGATTCATCGCAATCGGATGAATGGTATATGCACGTATACGGGGTTTTGTTCAAACGATTCGTGCGCTGTCACTCATTTGTTGAATCTACTCGTGCGCTACCTACTGTAAAATGTATTTACTACGTTAGAAACCGTCACGTAAGTGTCCACAACATCTCACCCAAGTTTCATCGCTATCGGACTAATGGGATATGAAGACTTAGGGGAATGTATTGAAACGCTCCGCGTGTCGTCGTTCATTTGTCGAATCTACTCGTGTGCTACCTACTGTGAAATGTATTCACTAAGCCAGAAAACTTCCTTGGAGTGTCCACCATATTTCACCCAAGTTTCACCGCTAACGGCAGAATGGTATATGACCTTATACGGGACTTTGTTGAAACGCTTCGCGCTTCGTCCCTCATTTGTTGAATCAACTTGTGCGCTGCATATTGTATAGTGGATTTACTAAGCCAGAAATTTTCCATGACGTGTACACAACATCTCACCCAAGTTTCATAGCTACAGACGAATGGTACATGAATGCATACGGGACTTGGTTGAAACGCTTCGCGTGTCGACGCTCATTTGTTGATTCTACTCTTGCGCTACATATTGTAATATGGATGTACTCAGCCAGAAACCTTCCCTGGAGTGAACACAACATCTCACCCAAGATTCATCGCAATCGGATGAATGGTATGTGAACGTATACGGGACGTTGTCGAAATGCTTCGCGCGTAGTCACTCATTTGTTGAATATAAACGTGCGCTTCGTATTGTAAAATGGATTTACTTAGCCAGAAACCTTTCCTGGAGTGTACACAACAATTCACCAAACATTTATCACTATCAGACAAATGGTATATGACTTTATATGGGACTTTGTTGAAACGCTTCGCGTGTCATCGCTCATTTGTTGAATCTACTGGTGCGCTACCTATTGTAAAATGTATGTACTAAGCCAGAAACCTTCCCTGGAGTGTACACAACATCTCACCCAAGTTTCATCGCTATCGGATGAATGGTATATAAAATTATATGGGACTTTGTTGAAACGCTTCGCGCGTCGTCGCTCATTTGTTGATTCTACTCGTGCTCTACCTATTGTTAAAGGGATTTACTAAGCTAGAAACCTTCACTGGAGTGCATACAAAATCTCAGCCTAGTTTCATCGCTATCGGATGAATGGTATATGAACGCAAACGTGACTTTTTTGAAATGATTCGCGCGTCGTAGCTCATTTGTTGAATCTACTCGTGCGCTGCCAATTGTAAAGAGGATGTACTCAGCCAGAAAATTTCCCTGCAGTGTACACAACATTTTACGCAAGTTTCATAGCTATCGGACGAATGGTATATGAATGCATACGGGACTTTGTTGAAATGCTTCGCGCATCGTCGCCCATTTGTTGAATCTGAGCGTGCGCTACCTATTGTAAAATGGATTTACTAAGTCAGAAACCTTCCTTGGAGTGTACTCAACATCTCACCCAAGTTTCATCGCAATCGGACGAATGGTATATGAACGCATAGGAGACATACTTAGCCACAGACAAACTATCACGTTACATTGATTTTTATATATAGAGATGAGATGAGATAACCAGTGACAGTGGCTACGCAGCATTTCCAATCGTCAGGCTTGAGAACTGTCATTGTTCTTCATTCGTAATACAGATTCTAGTCATTTCCCATCATTAGTTCCTTAACGCGCTGAGTCTCAGCATAGCCAGGGATCAATGGAGGAAAACCCTACTAGGAGCGACATGGCTGGTCTACAAGGTATTTGAGAAGGAGTAAGTAAATGCAATTGAGGGTTATGTCATGCAAAAATGTAGGCTATCTCCCACAACATCTTTACACTGTAGGCTTATGAACCCCCAATTCCGCCACTCATGTAGATAATTTACTACCGTACCATTACAGAAATACTATGTTGCTGCTGGTATTCCATAAATACATCAGATTAATTATATTTCCTTCCTAAAGTTTCTGCAACTTTATCTTCCCATAACCAAGTTTGCTGTCATCAACAGCATCATTTCTTGCCTGTGAATAATTGTTTAGCAATACATTGGTAATAACTAAAAGTTTTTTTTTCACTTAATAGACTAATTTCCACTCCACAAAGCACACATCATTTGGGAAACAAGGATGACCAAACGAAATTGTTTTAGACACAACTACTAACGCCCTGTTTTGATCTTGACACTTTAAAAACATGTCTTCATTAGCATCATTGGAGATCAATGCACTTAAGTCCCAGCTAGCAGTGTCAGCAATGTGGTACTCTAGGTCAGATGGAACAGTGAGACCAACAGGCTTGGTTTCAGGAAAAGACAAGCATGACGGCAAAAATCTGGAAAAATTGTAGGCAGGGCTCCTGATGCCAATTTCAATCTATTCCATTCTACAGATGAGTCCTTATATTTCTCTGCTATAATAATATCACTTTCGTGAAAATGATTTGTGCAAACTACAGACCATTTCGAAGGTTTACAGTCCTTCCGAGGATTTTTTCTAATCCAGGCCTGGCGTAGATTTTCGTCACTTGGGAACCTAAACACTGGTGTGTAGTCTCCCTTACTTGGATAATTTGCGTTACAGTTAGGGACACAACATTTACCTGGCAGTGTTACGTTGCTGAAACATTCCTAGAAAATCAAAGTTTAAAACATGCAGTACATGTCATACCGTATTTAAAAATACCGGTACCATATTTGCCAGATGTAAAGCACACTCGTAAGTGTGTTCTCGATTAGGGATTACAGTTAAAAAACTCACATGGAAAGGTAGTATAAACGCTACTATAAAGCGTAAGAGATAAAATATAGAAGGAAATATCCCTGTGAGATAAACAAGAACACCTGCCAGACTGAACGTTCCCTTCGTGTTCCCGCTTCACAAGGATAGACCTATGACTGATGAACATGTTGCCAAGTCTCAGCCTTCCGACCTGTCTAGAGTCGACAGTGTGACGTCACATGTTGTTGTTGTTGTTACAAGATGGCGGCCAAGTTGGTGGCCAAAATGGCGGGCCAAGATGGTGTGACCGCACAACGAGGTGCGATCGAAAAGTTCCAAAATGTTAACCCATAGCCTACTTTCCGGGTGACGTCACAACGAAGTGTGATCAAAAATTTCCAAAATGTGGCTCCATAGCCTACGTTCCTGGTAACGTCACAACGAGGTGTGATCAAAAGTTCCAAAAATGTCGTCCCATAGCCTACTTTCCTGGTTACATCACAACGAGGAGTAATCAAAAAGTTTCAAAATATTGATTCATAGCTTATTTTCTTGGTGACGTCACAACGAGGTGTGATCAATAAGTTCCAAAATGTTGACTCATAGCCTACTCTCCTGTAGACATCACATACTCACCTGCCATACATTCTGGGGCAAAGTCGATACCTCCCGAACGCAACGTCGGATTTTGACGAATGAGGTGTCGTTGAACTCGAGCCGACACTCTCTTTCCAATCAATAACCTCCCCCCCCCAAATAAAACCTACCCTTACAAGGGGGTGAAATTGTAATTTTTCGAAAATCTGGGAATTTGATTGCTAATAGGGAATTAAACATTGTTACACATAAAGCGCATGCATACAGCCGATTACCGCTATGATTTAACATTATTGTTTCTGTTTTTACGCATGCGCACTTGTTTTTGTAAGAGGGTGGGTGATGAATCGCAGAGGCTTATGCAGCGGCCATGCATGCCAGTGTCATTCATTGCTATTTGATGAATCATGGATCGCAGAGGCTTATGCGATTACCATGCTTGCCAATGCATTCATCGCTATTTGATAAATCATGGATTGTACTGTAATTATTGAAAAAACAATTGCAAGAATGATTGCCGAGCCACAGGACATGGAATCGACCAAGATAATAGCCATGCTTGCAAATGCATTAATCGATATTTTAATGATCCATGAATCGCAGAGGCTTTTGCTATGGTTTGTAGCAGGCAATCGAACTCGAGATACTTTAAGCCAAAGCCTAGCGCGCTAACCAGTTAGCTATGGGATGTGAAACAGGAGTCGGCTGCTAAAGTCTGTCGCACTTTCCTGGGGGAATAATTAAATGAATAAGCGATGAAATGAAATGAAATGAAAGTGGAAAGTGTTGCTCGACTGAGCGATCAGGGAATGGAATGAATGAACCTCCCCATTTAGCGATGATGGTATGAAACCATGTAGGCTGCTAAAACCTGTTGCACTCTCTTGGAGCAATGATTAAATTAATAACAAATTAAATGAAATAATAGTGTAAAGTGTTGGTTGACCAACTTGGTTAGGGAAGGGAATGAATGAATGAAGTCCTCATTTAGCAGCGAGGATATGAAACGGTGTTGACTGTTAAAGCCTGTCGCACTTTCCTGGCACAATGATTAAATGAATGGCAGCTGAAATGATAGTGTAAATTATTGCTTGATTGATCGGATCAGGGAATGGATTGAGTAATGTTTCCATTAAACAGTGAGAATATGAAACGGTGCCGGCTACTGAAGCCTGTCGCACTCCCCTAGAATAATGATTAAAAGAGAGTATTGCTAGAGATTGGAAGAGAACAAGAGTTAACCAACTGTGGTCGACAGGAAAGAAGACGGAGAGGAGCCCGGCACAAGTAAGTGGAAGCATTGCTGAACACAGCTGGAGCCCTGTGGTCGCTAACCCACGATCCACTAGATGTAAGTCCCTGGGGAGAAACTTGAAACACTACTAATTGCTGGCAGGCATGGAGTGTAACCTCGGGATAATGAAAACTGCAACTCTTGCATGATGCCAATGTTAAATTACACATTCTCTAAACACGCTGCCTGTCAGATAACATGCAAGAAGATAGTATGTATCACTGTATGAATTATTGAATATAAAAAGGAAATCGACTGAGGATCTATTGAAAAGGAATGGTCTTGGCATTAGCCTGGTGGTGAAAATGGAAAATCACGAAAACCCATTTTCAGAATGACTCAGGTGGGATTCACACTCACACTTTCTCAATGTCAGCGAGGCATGAGGTAGCATGTTAGCACTCTCGATCACAGCCGTTGGTAATGTTGATTTTACCCTCTCTAAGATTAGCTTTTCCATGAACTAAGCATGGAATCCTACCTCTACCGCCATTAAAGTAGGGAGAGATGACCTGATAGTTTTACTGTTTTACGAGAAAAGAATCCACTCTCAAGTTACCATTGTAGCGTAGCGGTTAGCATGATTAGCTGCCACCCCAGAGATCCTGAGTATGATTCCCAGCTCTGTCATGAAATTTGAAAAGTGATATGAGGATTGAAACAGGGTCTACTTAGCCTTGGGAAGACTCAAATGTGTACAGGAGGATTTGACTTTTACTACAGCCTTTCTTGAAGTGGTTTTCAGTGGGTGCAAAAGTGGGTGCATAAGTGGATGCAGAATTGGGTGTAATAGTGGGTGCAAAATTTGGTGAAAAAGTGGGTGCAAACGTGGGTTCAAAAGTGGGTGCAAACGTGGGTGCAAAAGAGTGTGAAAAGGTAGATGCAAATTAGGGTGGAAAAGTGGGCGTAAATGTGGGTGCAGTTTATAGTAGGCACAATTTTTACTAGAATGTGATTTGAGTAAATGTAATTTCTAAACCCATGTAGTGAGTAGTCGGTTGGTTTTGATCTTTTGCACGCGTAAACATGTCACATACACTGGTGATGGATACTCAAGGCTTTAAGGTCGATGTATTTGATTGAGTGAGAACCATAGTTAGAATAGATATTCTTAATCTTAGAACATGATTAAAGTAGTATTTCATTTTACATAGTGCTAACCAATGTCTACGGTTAGTAAAGTTCACTCGATAATATAAATAATAGTTAAAAGTGGTGCAAAGATAGGTACAAATGTGGACGCAAAAGTGGGTGAAGTTTATAGTAGGCACCATTTTTACTAGAATGTGATTTGAGTAAATGTAATTTCTAAACCCAAGTAGTGAGTAGTCGATTGGTTTTGATCCATGCACACGTAAACATGTCACATACACTGGTGATGGATACTCAAGGCTTTAAAATCAATGTATTTGATTGAGTGAGAACCATAGTTAGAATGAATACCCTTAATCCTAGAACATGATTAAAGTAGTATTTCATTTTACATTGTGCTAACCAATGTCTACGGTATATTAGCTAAGGAATTATTCATAAAGTCATTGAATATAAACCCTTAAAAACATATACGTACCTTGATACTCCTTTTGTAGTCCCAGCACTCAGCTTGATGATTGTTTGAGAGGTGGGAGAGACATTCAGTTGGGAAATAATGATATAGCTTATCAAAACAGTGATGCATCATTAAGACGTGTTGTTAATTATTAGTGGAATGAATGGTAAATGACTTTTGTCTACCCATAAACTTTAAGATTAAAACAGCAATCAAAATGTATATCATCACTGCTATGATTTCAAAAAATAGAAAACATGCATTCTTTTGTTTATTCAAAACGTGCCATACTGTGCCCAACTCTAGGAATGGGTATTCCAAGTTTCAGACACCTAGATATCAAGGGAAAGGCTGTAGCCGCTTTTGAAAGTTCAGATATTTGAATATCGCGCTACATTGCTTCGAGAAGCATTTCGAAGGATTTTACCGATAGTTGGATGTCAAGTGACGTAGCGAGTAATAGCAGAGGTGGAGGCTATTTATTGATTAAATAGTTAACTATGGAGTAGAGACTTGAGACTGGGATCAGATTACTGGCACGGCCAAATGAAAGAGAACGCAATTAATATCAAGTAAATCGGACCAGGGATTCAAGAGATATGATGATTTCTAAATATCAGGTGATGACGCGTGACCCTGACCGTTTTGAATAAAAGCCAGCTGGAGCAGGCATGGTTAGTTCATTCTAACACAAGCACTTGGCAAGCAAGTTGCGTCTACGCTGAGCCAAGGCACATGGTTGCCGTATCTACGCAGAAGTTCTTTTCAAGTCGTGATAGTCACGAAAAGTGCTGCGCTTCGAGTTGGAACTTAGTAAGTTTCTGGTGAGGAGAATCACTGAGGTGATTGATTTCTACAGACATTGGTGGAAATATTTATATTTCTAAAAGGACATATGCTAGACTTTGTCTAGAAAATAGTATTTTGTCACAGTCCAGTAGTAACTTAATACTTGGATGTTTAAATCCATTTCAAGTCAGTTTTCATTTTTGTAACTAGTTAACCACTTCGATCTGTCAGTACACTGAAGACTAGTCTATAACGGTGGCGTTCATTAGTCTACGCAAGGGAAACTGCAGGTTGTCTAGCGCATGGCAGATGGTGATATACAAACCATGCCCAGGGAACGATCTTCAGAACAGCCGTTAATTGCTTAGACTGTCAATGTTTTTCTTGTACTGATGAGATTACAGTGAGTTATGTTACAACTGACATATTTAAGAAGAGATCACTTAGATCTGACCCTTTTCAAACAAACTGTTATGGCTTTGATAGAGGCCCATATTAAAATGGAACCACAGTTTATTCAAACGTCGAAAGATACTACCACTATGTCTGACTAGACGATTTGTGGGTCTACAATGGCGGCCGATACAAGGATTATACGTGCTTGTCCGATAGGGCATGTCTACGGATAAATCTGGTACAGACCAGGTTTACTACACTTCAAGACCATCAAGAAATGTAAGCCACATTTGAATTATAATATGCCTAGCTAATTGGAACAAACTATTTTTTCTGCAGATGACCAACACATTTTTTTCGTCGTATTTAAAGCTTGCAATGATTTACGCAAGACTTGTTAGAGTTATTCTGAGCATTTTCAGCACTCAGAACAGTTTAGGATCGATGACCGTGCATTTTGAGCATTTATTTGAATTTTTAATATTTTTGGGAAATCACGGTAATCAGCCGATGTAACTGTAAAAGTTAAATTTATTTTTGTAGAGGAATGGATATTTTTTCCATATTCGAAGGTTCGAACATGTGAATTCTCACATAATGAGATGATAATTAAACATATTTAAAATGATATAATTAATAATAATAATAATAATCCACTAATAATAATAATAATAATTGTTATAATTTTTCTAAATAATTGTTGTATATTATTATTTTCTAATAATCATATGTATTGAGAAAGAGCCTATGAAGTAGTTTAATCATTTCTAGTTTGGAACAGGAGATTTTCCGAAGGAGAGTGGTTAGCGCAAGCCCGCATTCAACCAACATGTCAGTTCTGGTTGAACAGTTGATATTTGCAATGAGCAAAGTATATTTTTCGGATAACACGGAGAGGCATGAAACGGGAAGCAAATGATATTTGTATCAAATAGGATATTTTTGTATTTATATAAAATCATGACGTAAATACACTCGAAAGTGAAATGAAGCTTTTCATAATTATGGTAAATTCACGGGTTGAACTGAATGGTAAAATAAAATAAACTTGTAAGTTTATTAATCTTCCAGTGTTGATAACAAGCAGAGGCTTGATTTATTGTATAAATTTTGGGAAGATAATTTATGTGTGTGGAGTAGTTGAAATGCCATTCCCAGGTGCGCATGTTAAGTCGCAGGAATGAAGGTTTTTTCGAGCATCAATCAAATAGCAGGTTCGATGGCTCAGGTTGATAGTAGGAGTATTGGAGCCACACATTTCGTCGTATGAATAACCCGAAGGTTATTTCTTTAAAACCATCAGTTCTTATTTCAACCTTGTTTACGAATTCCATTTAGACTTTGATTTTGCTAGAACCCGGATTTGTCATGATAGTAGTTTATTCTTCTTCAGAGGAAGACCTTTGGCGTTGTTGTTGTAATATTGTGTTCTTACACAAATAATAGAATGGGCCACTGCCAATTAAAAATAATTCTTTAACCACGAATAATTTGAAGGATATTTTCAATCCTAGTGCCATGAACTAAATGAATTCATTATAAAACTACAATTCTAATTTCCGCATTCTGTCGAAGAATTGCAAGTTGTGAAAATTGCTAGAAATGGCCATAAATATAAATATTTTTTTCATATTGTTCCCAAGTGGAAAATTGAATAGTTGAATGGTTCAACCATTTATTGATCAAGTTGATGATTCAGAAATCATATATTTTGTTTGGAACTTGAAGTTCATAATCGAGTCACTTCTCGAATGTTTAATGTCAGAAGAACAATTAATTGTTGTTGTGCTTCGCACAGTTCTTCGATGCTATGCTCAATGGTCAAATACTTTTCAGATGTTATTAATATGTATAAATAATTTGTGTTGCTTCGATGATAATAATATTTTCGACGATATATTTTTGAAACTGGAAAAACAAGTGAAAGTTTAGAATTCTATAAACATTTATTCTAAGAGTGTTAATATCATGTAAATAGTCAAACAGTGATCTACGTTATTTCCAGTATGGACAATTAATTTTGAACTGGAATTAAATATTAATAATTTTGGAACACAGTTCACAGGACTATTAATCGGACTTGTGTTTCCAAAAAGATTGTCAAATGTGTTTGGAAGATTTCTGTAAATTGTGTGTAAATAAGAGTGTGGATCGCCACACGTGGATGATGCTGCTTTGAGCATCCTTGCAGTCAGATTTTAACTTTAAATAAACTGAGATAATTTTACCAGATGTGTCTTACCCAATTAAATCTCCTTCTATCCTTATTGTTGCATTGAGCCAAAAATCAGTAAAGCATTTTTTTAATTTGATGTCGTTTTTGCGATTTGCTTTAACCCATCTGGCGCTCCGGGATATTTTGATTCTCGTGCTGACTGATTATTGGTAAAATGCATATGTGGTCGTGCGGACTCCGGTCTGAACGGGCACATAAAATAAAATAGAGAGAGAAATGGCTTCGAACGTGGGTCCCGATTTAGACATGGTCAATCGCATGCCGATTTAAATTGTGATAATTTTATAGAAATATTTTGGGAGTTGAGAGATGTCTGGTTTGGATGAATAAATTAGTAGGAAACCCAATTAGTGGGGAAAATTAAAAATTTAAGTGGATTAATGATTAGAATGGGTTTGATAATTTTTGATAATGGCTTAACCATTAGGGCGTCAAGTAAATTCAGTAGTAAACGTTCGATGACTGGATATACACATTATTAGAATCCAGGTGGAGGATATTTGAGAACTTGCATATTTTCTTGTGATATTGTGGTAAATGTAATTCGTAAAAGTAGAGACTTTTGTTTTTCCATCACGTCGACATTAGGACAAATCTCATTTTATTAGAGTGTTCCAATTAGCTATTCATATTTCTTGTTCTAGTTATAAGCTTGTGTTTGCCACGCTTGTATACCCCAAGTTTTGAATAATAATTGAAAATTATGGAAGAAATGATGAGGATGATGAGGAGTTTGGAGGAGAGTTCAAAAGAGGCTGGACTGCGTGTAGCAGCCATTATGAAAGAAAATACTGAGGCTTTGGAAAAGAAACTTAAAGAAAATTCTGATTCTTTAGAAAGCAGGTTAAAAGATAACTTGAAAGAAAATTCTGATTCTTTAGAAAATAAACTTAGAGAAAATTCTGATTCGTTAGAAAATAAACTTAAAGAAAATTTGAATGATAAACTTAAAGAAAATTCTGAGTCTTTAGAAAATAAACTTGAAAAAATTTTAAATGATAAACTTAAAGAAAGTTCTGATTCTTTAAAAAGTAACTTGAAGGAAAATTTAAACAGTAAATTTAATTCAATGGAAAGTAAATTTAAAGAGAATTCCGAAATTTTGAAAATGACACTTGAAAGTAAAATGAATAAATTATGCGACAAAACACATGAGCTCGAAACTTCATTAGCTACTAACGCAAGTTTAATGGACGAAAAATTTCGCGATGCCGATCTTCGATCCCAAAGCTTAGCTGATAGGATAGAACATGGTCTTAGGAAAGTTGGTGAAGACATGGTCAACCTGGAAGTCCGAGTGAAGAAGGAGAGTAACGAGATGGGAATTCTAGTTGTTCAACGTTTAACGGAACAATTCAAAGAACTTGTCATGGGAGAAATAAGAGAAGGTGTGATTAGTGAATTGCAAACTGAAATTAAAACCACAGTTGTCAATGAAATTAAAGACACACTCAAGCTGGAGAACCAAGAGGGAATCAAGGAGATTAGGGAATCTTTGTCATCCCATATTGAAGTAATTGCCAAAGATATCCAAGCAACTCAGAAGGACATATCAGATATGACAGGGTCATTGAAAAGTCATGAGGCTGTTATGAACCAGATATCCAATGATGTTAAAGACAATTGTAAAGAAACTGAAGCAATCAAGAAGATGGCAGAAGAAAACCAGAAGGAACTTGAGGCTATGAAAACTCAAATCAAGGATGAGAAACAGTCTGATCATCTGTTGAAAATGCCAAATGTAAGGGGAAAGGAACAGATACAGATAAATCTAGGAGCAGCTAGAGAGACTGATAGACAGGATGAGGTCAGGACAGTATTTCAATCCAACCCCATAACTGTATTTAAGAATATAGAAGACAAGCCTTCTAAATTTTCAGGGCGAGATTCTGTAACACCCGTGGAATTTCTGAGAGAAGCAGGTGATTACCTGAAAGATTCTAAGATCCCTAAAGAAAGACAGATCCGAGTGATAGGGAAGTTCTTGGAAGGTCCTGCACTTCTGTGGTTTAGAGCATTTAGATCCACTCTAACCACTTTTGAGGAGTTTTCTCGTGGGCTATTGAAGAAGTTTTGGTCCCCTGAAACCCAACAGCAAGTTTGAGCAGAGTTATATTCGAAGAGATTCTCGACGTCACAACCTACTCGATACTCTACGTACTTTTCTGGACAGCTGTCTAAACTCCAACATTTAGATCCGCCGATGCCAGATAACGAGTTGATTACTGCATTGATACGTCAGTTTCCAGCAGACGTCCAGAGGACTTTGATCGCAGCTGATATCTACAATATGGAACAATTTGATGAAGTATTACAGAAGCTGGATCATACCAACGCTCAATTCTTCCATCAGAAGGGAGTAAAGAATAACAACGCTGTGTATGCTGTTATGGCTGATAGTTATTCTCAAACACCTCGAGAGATTCCAGAGGAGCGAGAAGAGAAAACGCCGAGGGAAGATTCCAATAAGAGAGGATGGAACCAGTACAGTAACAGATACAGTTACAAGCCATATGCAAGACCGGATGGTGGTAATCGATACAATACTCGATGGAGAAGACCACGAGATAGTCAAGGAAGGTACCAGGAAAGAAGATCCTATGGTAGAAATAACTACAATAACAGAGGGAATGTAGATACTCGTCAGTCCAATGAGGAGTTTAACAAGGAGACGAGGAAAAATTTGGAAGCAAGACACCAAGATAACTTGCAATTTTTGGAGCAGAGGCCCAACGATCCAGGTCCATCGGGAACACAACAATCCCGGGGGAATGGTAATGAAAAAAAAAAAAACTTCGAATTCACAGTAGAAGATAGAATTTTGAATACTTTCACTTCCAGAATTATTAAATGGCAAGCAGAGGATGATGACTTAATTCAACAGAATGACGAACGAAAAGAAATGGGTACAAGAATTAGAATGCCAATCATATCATGCGAAGTATTCGGTATGCCTGTCGATACTTTGATCGATACTGGGGCTATGCTTTGTCTGGTGAGTGAGAAGCTTTATATTCTGTGGAAGATCAAAGAGAATTTAGAGGAGATTCCAGTATCAGGAATTAAGATCCAAGGAATAATACCCAATAAAATATCTCTGTGTAAAACACAATTATACTTAGGTATTACGATTGGAGGACATGATTTCCGACATGTATTTGTTGTAATGAAGGACATGGCTTTTGACATGATATTGGGAGCAGATTTCATTCAGAAATATCAAGCAGTGATAGATATGAAGACAGAGACGATTAAATTCAAGAATACCGAAGAGATTAACTTCGAGGGAAAAGAAGAGGAAGACATCGAGGGAGATGCTCAATGGTCTCTGATTTTTCATGAAGCTGAAGGAAGAGAAGTCTACACTGAGAAGGAGTCCCCAGAGCTAGGGAAGATTTTGGAAGAGTATCAAGATATTTTTGATATTAAGCCTGGTGATAATTGAAGATTTTGAATATTGTGGAAGTCAACAATAATGGAAGCTATGAAGTAGCCAATACACGAACTGGTAACATCGTGGGAACTTATAATGCATCGAATTTGAAGATGTATTATTCAAGAACCAGATGATTTAATGTGTAGATAGGAAAAATAAAAGTTTTTCAATTTTTATTTTTTGCTAGGTGTGGGGTGGATGTGCCCAACTCTAGGAATGGGTATTCCAAGTTTCAGACACCTAGATATCAAGGGAAAGGCTGTAGCCGCTTTTGAAAGTTCAGATATTTGAATATCGCGCTACATTGCTTCGAGAAGCATTTCGAAGGATTTTACCGATAGTTGGATGTCAAGTGACGTAGCGAGTAATAGCAGAGGTGGAGGCTATTTATTGATTAAATAGTTAACTATGGAGTAGAGACTTGAGACTGGGATCAGATTACTGGCACGGCCAAATGAAAGAGAACGCAATTAGTATCAAGTAAATCGGACCAGGGATTCAAGAGATATGAGGATTTCCAGATATCAGGTGATGACGCGTGACCCTGACCGTTTTGAATAAAAGCCAGCTGGAGCAGGCATGGTTAGTTCATTCTAACACAAGCACTTGGCAAGCAAGTTGCGTCTACGCTGAGCCAAGGCACATGGTTGCCGTATCTACGCAGAAGTTCTTTTCAAGTCGTGATAGTCACGAAAAGTGCTGCGCTTCGAGTTGGAACTTAGTAAGTTTCTGGTGAGGAGAATCACTGAGGTGATTGATTTCTACAGACATTGGTGGAAATATTTATATTTCTAAAAGGACATATGCTAGACTTTGTCTAGAAAATAGTATTTTGTCACAGTCCAGTAGTAACTTAATACTTGGATGTTTAAATCCATTTCAAGTCAGTTTTCATTTTTGTAACTAGTTAACCACTTCGATCTGTCAGTACACTGAAGACTAGTCTATAACGGTGGCGTTCATTAGTCTACGCAAGGGAAACTGCAGGTTGTCTAGCGCATGGCAGATGGTGATATACAAACCATGCCCAGGGAACGATCTTCAGAACAGCCGTTAATTGCTTAGACTGTCAATGTTTTTCTTGTACTGATGAGATTACAGTGAGTTATGTTACAACTGACATATTTAAGAAGAGATCACTTAGATCTGACCCTTTTCAAACAAACTGTTATGACTTTGATAGAAGCCCATATTAAAATGGAACCACAGATTATTCAAACGTCGAAAGATACTACCACTATGTCTGACTAGACGATTTGTGGGTCTACAATGGCGGCCGATACAAGGATTATACGTGCTTGTCCGATAGGGCATGTCTACGGATAAATCTGGTACAGACCAGGTTTACTACACTTCAAGACCATCAAGAAATGTAAGCCACATTTGAATTATATTATGCCTAGCTAATTGGAACAAACTATTTTTTCTGCAGATGACCAACACATTTTTTTCGTCGTATTTAAAGCTTGCAATGATTTACGCAAGACTTGTTAGAGTTATTCTGAGCAATTTCAGCACTCAGAACAGTTTAGGATCGATGACCGAGCATTTCGAGCATTTATTTGAATTTTTAATATTTTTGGGAAATCACGGTAATCAGCCGATGTAACTGTAAAAGTTAAATTTATTTTTGTAGAGGAATGGATATTTTTTCCATATTCGAAGGTTCGAACATGTGGATTCTCACATAATGAGATGATAATTAAACATATTTAAAATGATATAATTAATAATAATAATAATAATCCACTAATAATAATAATAATAATTTTTATAATTTTTCTAAATAATTCTTGGATATTATATTTTCTAATAATCATATGTATTGAGAAAGAGCCTATGAAGTAGTTTAATCATTTCTAGTTTGGAACAGGAGATTTTCCGAAGGAGAGTGGTTAGCGCAAGCCCGCATTCAACCAACATGTCAGTTCTGGTTGAACAGTTGATATTTGCAATGAGCAAAGTATATTTTTCGGATAACACGGAGAGGCATGAAACGGGAAGCAAATGATATTTGTATCAAATAGGATATTTTTGTATTTATATAAAATCATGACGTAAATACACTCGAAAGTGAAATGAAGCTTTTCATAATTATGGTAAATTCACGGGTTGAACTGAATGGTAAAATAAAATAAACTTGTAAGTTTATTAATCTTCCAGTGTTGATAACAAGCAGAGGCTTGATTTATTGTATAAATTTTGGGAAGATAATTTATGTGTGTGGAGTAGTTGAAATGCCATTCCCAGGTGCGCATGTTAAGTCGCAGGAATGAAGGTTTTTTCGAGCATCAATCAAATAGCAGGTTCGATGGCTCAGGTTGATAGTAGGAGTATTGGAGCCACACATTTCGTCGTATGAATAACCCGAAGGTTATTTCTTTAAAACCATCAGTTCTAATTTCAACCTTGTTTACGAATTCCATTTAGACTTTGATTTTGCTAGAACCCGGATTTGTCATGATAGTAGTTTATTCTTCTTCAGAGGAAGACCTTTGCCGTTGTTGTTGTAATATTGTGTTCTTACACAAATAATAGAATGGGCCACTGCCAATTAAAAATAATTCTTTAACCACGAATAATTTGAAGGATATTTTCAATCCTAGTGCCATGAACTAAATGAATTCATTATAAAACTACAATTCTAATTTCCGCATTCTGTCGAAGAATTGCAAGTTGTGAAAATTGCTAGAAATGGCCTTAAATATAAATATTTTTTTCATATTGTTCCCAAGTGGAAAATTGAATAGTTGAATGGTTCAACCATTTATTGATCAAGTTGATGATTCAGAAATCATATATTTTGTTTGGAACTTGAAGTTCATAATCGAGTCACTTCTCGAATGTTTAATGTCAGAAGAACAATTAATTGTTGTTGTGCTTCGCACAGTTCTTCGATGCTATGCTCAATGGTCAAATACTTTTCAGATGTTATTAATATGTATAAATAATTTGTGTTGCTTCGATGATAATAATATTTTCGACGATATATTTTTGAAACTGGAAAAACAAGTGAAAGTTTAGAATTCTATAAACATTTATTCTAAGAGTGTTAATATCATGTAAATAGTCAAACAGTGATCTACGTTATTTCCAGTATGGACAATTAATTTTGAACTGGAATTAAATATTAATAATTTTGGAACACAGTCCACAGGACTATTAATCGGACTTGTGTTTCCAAAAAGATTGTCAAATGTGTTTGGAAGATTTCTGTATATTGTGTGTAAATAAGAGTGTGGATCGCCACACGTGGATGATGCTGCTTTGAGCATCCTTGCAGTCAGATTTTAACTTTAAATAAACTGAGATAATTTTACCAGATGTGTCTTACCCAATTAAATCTCCTTCTATCCTTATTGTTGCATTGAGCCAAAAATCAGTAAAGCATTTTTTTAATTTGATGTCGTTTTTGCGATTTGCTTTAACCCATCTGGCGCTCCGGGATATTTTGATTCTCGTGCTGACTGATTATTGGTAAAATGCATATGTGGTCGTGCGGACTCCGGTCTAAACGGGCACAATACATCGATGATTGTTCATACCTTCATAAATCAAATATACAGGTTGACTACTTGTATTGATATCTTGAAAATCATCATCAGGCACGTTATCAAAACGTGAAGGGAGAAATGTTTCAAACTCTTTCCAAATGCAAAGTGCGCTGTTTTCAAATTTAGTGTTTATTTTTTATTCTATGTGTGCGTAAAGGTGTATGAATAGGCAAGTTGATCATCTTCGTGAGTTAAAGACCACAGGCTTGACCGATAGCATTCAAACCTTCCATGGTAGTCTATAAGCAAAAGAGAATAACTATGACACTCTAGACTCAACATTTATACAACAAGATGAACATGGACATTGGATAAATCTGTAATCAAATTACAAACAGTCAAGTTGTCGTAACACGGATTTCCAAACTCGCATTGTCAGTGGCATCTAGTAATGAACATGAACATTGGATAGAGTGTTAATCAAATCACAAATGGTCAAGTTGTTTTAACACAAATTTGCAAACTTGTATTTTCAATGGCATCTAGTTTTCAACATGAACACTGGATAGAGCGTTAATCAAATCACAAATGGTTAAGTCATCTTAACACTGATTTGCAAACTTGTATTGTCAGTGGCATCTAGTAGTCCACATGGACACTGGATACAGCGTTAATCAAATCACAAATGGTCAAGTCGTTTTAACATGGATTCACAAAATATTATTGTCAATGGTATCAAGTTGACAACATGAACATTGGATAAAGCATTAATCAAATTACAAACGATCAAGTTGTTTAAACACGGATTTTCAAACTCGTATTGTCAGTGGCATCTAGTAATGAACATGAACACTGGATAGAGCGTTAATCAAATCACAAATGGTTGAGTTATTTTAACACAAATTTGCAAACTTGTATTGTAAATGACACCTAGTTGTCAACATCAACATTGGATAGATCGTTAATCAAATCGCAAATGGTCAAGTCATTTTAACACAGATTTGCAAACTTGTATTGTCAGTGGCATCTAGTAGTCAACATGGACACTGGATAGAGCGTTAATCAAATTACATATGGTCAAGTCATTTTAACGCAGATTCGCAAAATAATATTGTCAATGACATCTAGATGTGAACTTTGGCACAAGATAGAGCGGTAATCACATCCAAATGGTCAAGTCGTTTTAACACATATTTGCAAAATATTATTGTCAATGACATCTAGTAGTGAACATTGGAACTTAATAGAGCGTTAGTATTTTCAGTGCCATCTAGTAGTGAACATTGGCAATTGATATAGCGTTAATCAAATCACAAATGGTTAAGTTGTTTCAACACGGATTCGCAAAATGGTATTGTCAGTGCCATCTAGTAGTCAACATGGGCACTTGATAGAGCGTTAATCAAATCACAAATTGTCAAGTTGTTTCAACACGGATTCGCAAATTAGTATTGTCAATGACATCTAGTAGTAAACATTGGCACTTGTTAGAAAGTTAATCAAATCACAAGTGTTCAAGTCGTTTTAATACAGATTTGCAAAATAGTACTGTCAATAACATCTAGTAGAGAACAGTGGCTCTGGATAGAACTTTTGAATTGTCACTGCCATCTAGTAGTGAACATTGGCACTGGATTGAGCGTTTAACAAATCATATATGGTCAAGATTTTACAACACGGATTCGCAAAATAGTAATGTCAGTGCCATCTAGTAGTGAACATTGACACTTGATAGAGCATTCATCAAATCTCACCTACATGTTTAGTTATTAATAGGCTATTCACCTTTAATATAAAACTGCTGTTGTCAATTGATTTAGGCATAACCAGTAAACCAACTATCTGTAAATAAATAAACCAATCAATCAATCAATCAATCCATTCATTTCAATTCATCAATTACACATTGAGTCTAATCTATTAAATACATACCTCTCAAATATTTTACTTTTTCCAAGTAACGCCACTGCTTTTTCTCGATTAAGTAGTGTATAAATGATAGCACTGCAGCACTAATCACCTGGCATGTAACTAATGAGTGGCAATGATAGGTATGACCTTGCTTTTATATTGTTCAATATTGCCAGCTGGCAAGAAATTGTCTACGCATGATTGAGCGAATTAGAATAAATCACTGAACATTGAGATTCGCGAAACTACAAGATTCAAAATTAATATAATAGTACATTAAGCAACGAGCCTATAATGGCTATAATTAAGACACGAATATTTTTATAAAATGAGCGTATGCGAGTTTTATAATTTCCATACGAGTGGCTTAATTACCATTATAGGCGAGTTGCATACGACTGTTTATGTTCGACGATAATTATAACTTTATTATATGTTTTAACGTAAATATTCATACATTTCTGCTCAGTTACTAGAATGTTGTGATCGGGTGCTGCGGCGAGTAGTATATCTCTGTTTTCCAAGCTCTCTGGACAACCGACGCATGCGCTCTGTGTGCTTCAATGCCATATGTTCAGATTGTGTATTCAGTTAAACTGTCACCGAAGTCGTTTCAATACAACGCGCTGGGTAGAAATTGGATTTGAGGATATTAAGGTACAGTGCTCCTTCTTGTCTCATATTCACAAGTTTATTTACGGGAACATATGGACGGTGCACTTTCGGTAATTTATATAGACATATTGGATTTTGAGCGCATGCGCGAAGGTATCCTTATCTAATTGGTCACATAACTGTTTCTTGAGCTCTGATTGGTGGGAGAAACTGTTTCATA
Organism: Meconema thalassinum; assembly: GCA_946902985.2. NCBI lineage: Eukaryota > Metazoa > Arthropoda > Insecta > Orthoptera > Tettigoniidae > Meconema > Meconema thalassinum. Next base: position 144,662,655 of record OX336389.2, read on the forward strand.
ATGAAACATAGTGTTATAATGAGCCTCATTATGATACAGTTTTCTGACACAGGGTCGAACATAATAGTACATTATGCAACGAGCCTATAATGGCTATAATTAAGACACGAGTATGTTCATAAAACGAGCTTTAGCGAGTTTTATAATTTCCATACGAGTGTCTTAATTACCATTATAGGTGAGTTGCATGCGACTGTTTATGTTCGACGATAATTATAACTTTATTACATGTTTTAACATAAATATTCATAAATATCTCTTCAGTAACTAGAATTTTGTGATCGGGTGGTGCGCTACGTAGCATATCTCCGTGTTCCAAGCTCTCTGGACGACCGACGCATGCGCTCTGTGTGCTTCAGTGCCAGATGTGCAGAACGTGAACCAGTATTCAGCAAAACTGTCACCGTAGTCGTTTGAAATCAACGCGCTGAGTAGAAATTGGATTTAGTTTTAGTAAGGTACAGTGCTATTTCTTGTCTCATATTCACCAGTTTATTTACGCGAACATATGGACGGTGCACTTTCGGTAATTTATATAGACATGTATAATGACCATCATTATGATACAGTTTTCAGACACATAATAGTTAGGGTCGAACATAAACATTTTTAAATTACCAGACATTCATATTCTTTCCACATTCTAAACGGAAATGTCATACACAATAAGTTTTCAGTTTACGCTTATCAGCAATACCTGCTTATTTCAAACAGGATCGCTGATATAGCAGGACAACATCCTGCTTCAATATCACGGGGATCCCAGCTGAGTCTGGCATTGCTTCCACTTACTTGTGCAGGGCTCCCCTATGTTTTCTTTCATGTCGACCCCACTCGGTGAACTCTTGTTCTCTTTACACTGCCAATAGAATTAGTGTATCCAAGGCCTAGGGAATCTTTCACTTCCTGCCTTAATCGCCCCTCGTCTGATCTTTGCTGATACCCTGCTAGGGGGTCAACTTTCTTTTTCTTTTCATATTATCTTTTGCCTTTTGCTCAAGCATCTCAAAGAGGCATGGTGTATGTAGTCCACTACTTTTAATGGACTTTGAATATGGATACACCCTCAAAAACTCTCGACTAGTGCGTTTAAAAGTTGGCAACAGCCTAAGAAATTCCTTTGAGGCTGATCCATAGCTTTGCTCGCTTTGCTATAATTTTATCCTCCAGGATCAGCTTTTCCCATGAACAAAGCAAGGGATTCCACCTCTACCGCCACTGAGGGCAGTGACCTGCAGCTTGAGAGTTTGGGTCGGGGTTACAACTGGGGTGTGTGATCGCCACAACGCTCAAGAGGTCTCATCTGCAATGCGTACAGGAGCCTCATAAAGGGATAGAAAGAGTGGGAGGATTGAGCAATAGAGTGGGAAGGAGGCAGCTGTGGCCTTACGGTAGGTATCACCCCAGGATTTTGCCCAAAGACAAAGTGAGAAATCACAGAAAACCACACCAAGAATGGCTAAAGTGGGAATCGAACCCCCTCTACTCACTTGGGCCTGGGCCGAGCCAGAGTATACCCCGTTCCAGTCCTCGTAAGTAGGGGGGCAGTAAGAGTTCTAACGCACCCCGTCAGCAGTTTTAGAATTTGGCGCACTCTAAATGCAAGATGGCGGCGATGCCGGCACAAGATGGCGGCCAAGATGGCGGCCAAGATGGCGGCTAACCAAATTGGCGGCTAATAAAATTGGTGTCTAACCAAAATGGAGGCCATGGCTTAACTAACTTAGGCTAACCTAACCTCACCTACGAGGTGCGATCGAAAAGTTCCAAAATGTTGACCCATAGCCACTTTCCCGGTGACGTCACAACCAGGGTTGATCAAAGAGTTCCAAAAATGTTGAACCATAGCCTACTTTCCTGGTGACTTCGCAACGAGGTGTGATCCAAAATTCCAAAATGTTCACTCATAGCCTACTTTCCTGGTGACGTCACATACTGAGACCGAAAGGCTCATGGCCCCATGACCATTTCCGGCTCATCGAAAATTGATTGCCGAGAAAAAAAATCCCAAAGAAGCTCAACCGCACATCCAACCATGGATCACCAACCTACCAGGGGAAGTCGCCAACAGAAGTAACATATTTATTTAATAGTGAGATTATGAACCACAGGACAATTCAGACAACAAGGGCACTCCAATTATTATTTTTCTATAATTTTCGAGAGTGCTGGTTGTGTAAATGAAATGATGGGTTATAAACGGTTAATTTACATAGTCAGGAAACGACTCACGCGGTACCCGACCATGAAGAGGAAGAAGCACTAGTCGCCATTTACCTAGACAGTACTGTGTCATGTCGCGTGTGAGTGGAAAACGCTGCAACTGGATCTCGGGTAATGGACAGGGTAAGGACGAGTAGTCCATTAATATTACCATTATCGAACAGACTTTTATATTTGGAATGTGCATTGAAACTGTTGTTCGTGACTAGTCGAACTGTAAATTGTCAACATTTTGAAGTGCTATTATCAAACCCGTGTAATTGTGGAGTGAGAAAAGTTGTAAAGTCTGTGTAATATGATGCAGATGCGTCAATAAAGTCAGTGGCGGAAATAGAAAGGCAATTTTGAATATCCGCACAGTTTAGAATCAGTGGAAATTTTACAACTATTGTTCCGATAAAATCAGTGATTCAGGCTTCTCCAACGTGTAATACTACTACCATCATGGGGGCCTATAACTACACGGCAGCTACCGCCATCCTTATGGCAGGAGAAATGTCCGAGTAAACCATTCAACCATGGGAAGAGCCGATGCCAAATAATACCATGGGGAGAAAGAAACGATGGTTAAGGTCGGTGAGTGAACCGAAGACCAGGTTCAAACCGAGAGCCATCCATCTCATACAACCAACCATGAACGAGTAAGTCAAATAAAACCATTTATGTACGGTAGAATTGTGGTGGATAATTAGCATAATATATTGGCCGCACGTATTCACACAGTTGGTTATAGGCAGGATTTGTTTTTTTGGTAGTTATGTGATTAACTATTATTTCCTGTCGGTCTATTTCTACGTGGCAATTTGTAAATATAATGATTAAGAAAGGCATTGGGAGCACTATGCATAAATTGAAGAAGAACGCCGCAAATATAAATGTACTCAAGTAAGGTGGAAGTGTGTGTTATTCTCGAACACACGAAGGCATGGCAGTCGATAGACATGACGGAATGACTACCGTACAATTTGTTTAAGCATTTTTAATACCTCCTACGTATCATTTTAATATATTCAAGTCACTGCAGAAAGAGTGACGGACAGTATCTATATCTTTGGTCTACCTGGAATACAACATTATTCTTTTGTTATGCCAGAAGTGTGGCGTTAGTACAATTGTACATCTGAATGCGTGGATTTAGAACTGGTTTCAAAGCAAGCGGTGAGCTCAATTGTTCGAAGGGAGAGTGTATTGGGACCGGCCGCAAACAAATGCATCATTCACATGTCACATTATACAACAACTGAAGGTACACACAAACTCAATACTACACTTAGCGTAGAACTGCGCAGCAGTATTTTCTCAATGAATTTACACTCCCATAAGGTTAATAAATTTGTTAAGTAAAAATGTAACTTGTATTAGATTGAAACCATTATTTAAGAGCTGTGACAGCTGTTCTGGGCAGCCATTAACTTAATTTTGTACAGACCGAAGATGTATCAGACCAGGGCAACGTGTTAGATTGTGATTGGGTAATTTGTTCCACATGAAGACGATGCATTATCGCTCATGGTGATGTTAATTAGGTGACAGGTGATGTTTATGCCACTGTCGACCGTTTTATAAGGTGTGTGTTGGGTGACCACACGTATTGGTATTTGTAAACACGAGTTCAGCTGTGACTGGCGTGTATTTAAGTTGAGCGGTGAGGTTCATATGAAGATGTTTGATGATGCTGTAGAATCGAGATGACTGATACTTCTCGAAGGGAGAGTTTATTTATGGGTCTGATTCTGTTCTTCGTGTCTAATGACAATATTAAATACACTTCCTGGAATAATAATAATAATAATAAATAATAAAAAAAAAATGATAAATAATAATAATAATAATAATAATAATGATAATAATAAAAATAATGATAATAATAATAAATAATAATAATAAATAATGATAATAATAATAATGAAATAGTTTTATTTTGAAAGCAATAAATAATTAATAATTAAATAAATAATTAAATAGTTTTGAACTTCAGTTTTTTTGAATAATGTAATTTTTTTCGTATGTTGTTGTCATGATTCGATCTTCGATTTTTCACCTGAGGGTGATGCTTCTAAATACAATTAGATCAAGCTGACACTCCTTGAATCTTTGAATGTAATTTCTAGGCGAATCCACGGAAGCCTGGACTTTGCAAATGCAACGTCAGACATGACGGTGTTCGTGCGGTTGCCAGCCTACATTGACATGCATTTAGATGACAATCGTCTACAAACAGTCGACGATTTGTGTAGGGAGAATGTTGAATATAAGAGTGTATTCTATTGTGTGTTTATGTTTTGTTGACTTGTGTTCCCATTTGTTACTGATGTATTTTTAGTGAACCAATTGTGTGATAGTTTTGTTTTTTTCTGCATAGGCGCGTCACGTCTATGATTACCTTTACGATAGAATCAAATCAGAACATAACTTTAACGTTAAATGTCAGGGATAATACCATCATAGCCTAGTTTCATACACATTGTTTTGCTTTAATTAAATTTCTCATTGTAATTGCTTAGGGCCGAACTTACGTATTATTCCCTTAGTTTGCTGTTTTTTTGTTTTGTTGTATAATAGGACTTCAAGAGGGTAACTTAACGTCATTTAGGGATTATTCATCATGTATTCAGGTTAGCGGCTTATCCGATTCTTACCCTCAGAAGTAGGTTAGGGTGCTGTTTCTAAATAAACAAAGAAGGTAACTTAAGACTGGACTTCTTCTTTTTTTGTTGTATTTGATGTGCTTTCTTGGGTCAGTTCATAACATTTCCACATCTCACTAACACCGATCGACCCTGAGGTAACTAGTCCCGTGCGGGCTGATTTGAGAATGCACATCTGATCCTTTTAGGGTTGTGGGTTCGGTGGATGAGGGTGTCGAGGGGCCGTTGCGGTCAAGCGGTCTTCCGACATCCTTGTCTGGCGGGCACAATACTAACCCGCCATACATTCAGGGGCAAAGCCGGTATCCCCCGAACGCATGGTCGGATTTTGACGAATGAGGTGTCGTTGAAATTGGGCTTACACCCCCTTTCCAAAATTCAAAAAGGTCGACTCATAGCCTACTTTCCTGGTGACACCACCTGGCAAAGTCGATATCCCCCGAACGCATGGTCGTATTTTGACGAATGAGGTGTCGTTGAAATCGTGCTGACACCCCCTTTCAAAAATTCCTAAATATTGACTCATAGCCTACTTTCCTGGTGACGTCACGTACTAACCCGCGATAGATTCAGGAACAAAGCCGATATCTCCCGAATGTATGGTCGGATTTTGACGAATGAGGTGTCGTTGAACTCGGGCTGAAACCCCCTTTCAAAAATTCCAAAATATTGACCCACAGCCTACTTTCCTAGTGACGTCACATACTAACCCGCCGTACATTCAGGGGCAAAGCCCGTATCCTCCGAACGCATGGTCGGATTTTGATGAATGAGGTGTCGTTGAAATCGGGCTGACATCCTCTTTCGAAAATTCTAAAATGTTGACCCATAGCCTACTTTCCTGGTGACGTTACATACTAACCCACCATATATTCAGGAGCAAAGCAGATATCTCCCGAATGCATGGTCGGATTTTGACGAATGAGGTGTAATCGAAATCGGGCTGACACCCCCTTTCCAAAATTCCAATATGTTGACCCATAGCCTACTTTCCTGGTGACGTCACATACTAACCCGCCATACATTCAGGCAGAAAGCCGACAACCCCCGAACGCATGGTCGGATTTTGACGAATGAGCTGTCGTTGAAATCGGGCTGTCACCCCCTTTCCAAAATTCCAAAATGTTGACTCATAGCCTACTTTCCTGGTGACGTCTCATAATAACCTGGCAAAGTCGATATCCCCCGAACGCCTGGTCGGATTCTGACGAATGAGGTGTCGTTGAAATCGGGCTACACCCTATTTCAGAAATTCCAAAATGACCCATAGCCTACCTTTCTGGTGACGTCACATACTAACTCGCCATAGATTCAGGAACAAAGCTGATATCTCCCGAATGTATGGTCGGATTTTGACGTATTATGTGTCGTTGAACTTGGGCTGACACCCCCTTTAAAGATTCCAAAATATTGACCCACAGGCTACTTTCCCGGTGACGTCAAAACGAGGGGTGATCAATGAATTCCAAATATGTCGACCCATAGCCTACTTTCCTGATGAATTCGCAACGAGGTGTGTTCAAACATTCCAAAATGTTGCCCCATAGCCTACTTTCCTGGTGACGTCACATACTAACCCGCCATACATTCAGGTTCAAAACCGATATCCCCCGAACGCATGGTCGAATTTTGACGAATGAGGTGTCGTTGAAATCGGGCTGACACCCCCTTTCCAAAATTCCATAATGTTGACTCATAGCCTACTTTCCTGGTGACTTCACATACTAACATGGCAAAGTCGATATCCCCCGAACGCATGATCGGATTTTGAAGAATAAGGTGTCGTGGAAATTGGGCTGACACCCCCTTTCCTAAATTCCAAACTGTTAACCCATAGCCTACTTTCCTGGTGGCGTCACATACTAAACCGCCATATATTCATGGGCAAAACCGATATCCAACGAATGCATGGACGGATTTTGACGAATGAGATGTCGTTGAACTCGGGTTGACACCCCCTTTCTAATGGCCAACCTATTTCCACCCCCTTTCCAATGGACATCATTGCTTTCCAATGCATTCATCGCTATTTGATACATCATGGATTGTACTGTAATGGTTGAAAAAACAATTGCAAAAATGATGGTCGAGCCACAGGACATGGTATTGACCAAGACAATAGCCATGCTTGCATTAGTCGATATTTGAATGAACCATAAATCACAGAGGCTTATGCCATGGTTTGTAACAGTCAATCGAACTCGAGATACTTTAAGCCAAAGCCTAGCGCGCTAACCAGTTAGCTATAGGATGTAAAACAGTGTCGGCTGCTAAATCCTATCGTACTTTCCTGGATGAATGATTAAATGAATATCCGATGAAATGAAAAGGTAGTGGAAGTGTTGCTCGACTGAGCGAAAACAATTGCGAGAATGACCACCAAGTTACAGTAAACGTATAACCCAACACAAAAGACTATATATAAGCCAACACAAAAGCCAATACATAAACCAATACAATGGCCAACACAAAAGTCAATACATAAGCCAACACATGGGGTTAGGTTAGGTTAAGATATGTTACATTAGGTTTGGTGAACTAAGTGTGACGTTATAGCCAGTCTTAAAGTATAAATGTATAAGCCAACACAAAACCAATATCTAAGCCGTCACAAGAGCTAATACATCAGCCAATACAAAAGCCAACACAACAGCCAATACAATAGCCAATACTTAAGCCAATACAAAAGCCAACACATGGGGTTAGGTTAGGTGAGCTATGTGTGATGCCATAGCCAGTCTTAAAGCCTGTCTAAACTTGTAGGACATGTCACGTGACAAGGATATGATAGGTTATGTTAGGTGAGTTGAGTTATGACGTCATAGCGGATGGGGTAGGATGCTGGCAAATGAGGAAAATGTTATGGTTTAACTTTTGCATTGAGTTTGTATCCACTTTTTCACCCAATTTTACACCCACGTTTGCACACACTTTGGACCTACCTTTGCACCCACATTTGCACCCACTTTTGCACCCACTTTTGAACCTACTTTGGCACCCGCTTTTGCACCCCCCTTTTGCACCCTCTTTTGCACCCACTTTTACACCTACGTTTGCACCTAACTTTGCACCCACTTTTGCATCTACCGTTGCACCTACTTTTTCACCCATTTTAAAATTCACTTTTGCACCCACTGTTGCACCTACCTTAAACTATTATTAAGTCACTTTATCACCAAAACCTTTGTAGTGTGAACAGGTCAGTTGATACCATAAAACTTACTACAACCACAAAGGTAGGCAACGTGTACCCTATCAGGGCTACTCTTATAACTATAATCGTCAGATTGTGAATTGAATAATATTCTGGCCATGCTCAAAAGAGAGGTCAACAAAATGTCGAGGCAATCTAAAAGTAAAAATGGAAAGGTTTTAAGTGTGAGTGTTCATCAATGTAGTGCTTCAAACAAACCATGGTTGCTGTTTACATGTATTTGAATGAGAAAGAACCATAGTTAGAATGAACACCCTTACTCTTAGAACATGATTAAAGTTGTATTTCATTTGCATAGTGCTAACCAATGTCTATGATATACAAGCTATGGAATTATTCATAAAGTCATTGAATATAAACCCTTGAAAAATATACCTACCTTGATACTCCTTTTGTGGTCCCAGCACTCAGCTTGTTGATTGTTTGAGAGGTGGGAGTGACATGCAGGTGTGAAATAATGCTATAGCTTATCATAACTGTGAGGCATTATTAAGACGTGTTGGTAATTATTAGTGGAATAATTGTAAATGACTTTAATCTACCTGTAAACTTTAGGATTAAAACAACCATCAAAATGTATATCATCACTGCTATAATTTCAGAAAAATATAAAACAAGCATTTATGTTATTGTTTTTGTTTATTATAAAAACGATGACACAATAACGTCAACTTTGTCAATAAGGTTCAGACCAGTATGGGTTTGGAGACTCTGTTTCAATCGATGGCAAATAATTTTGATCTTTTCCCTCTGTTGAGGATGTGGTTGCTTTTTTTCATCATTACACCCGTGGAATGATGAAACATAGTCTTTGTTCAAAGTTTTATGACCGTGATAGAGTTTTACAAGCCGACAGGTTTGACACTGTTGTACTGTTGGCATTTTGTTAATGGTCACATCCTTATGATGCTCGTAGATATTACAGGGTAGCAATTCGCTTAACACAGGGTCTTGAGTCCACGATGTTGGCACATGTTCCCACATTTCCTTAACTGCCTTTGCAGCTACATAAAATGAATTAGTTAGGTAAAGCATTTAATTCTTCTTTTGTAAAATTGGTTCATTTCTTTTTACATAAAAATAATTTCCCAATCGCATGCTCAATAGCATTATTGTCCAATTCCAACATTGACGACACAGACATGATGCTCTCTAGACAGTGTATCACTCAATGCCACAGCAATTATCTGTAAATCAATTGATTAATCAATACATTTCAATTCATGACTTAAACCTCTATCAACATTACCAAAAAAAAAAAACAGTCAAAAAGTTTATCATATTAAAAATAGAGCATTCATCAAATCTCACCTACAGGTTTAACATTACTGCATAGTCATGTAGTTTTTAACATGAATTAGCAAACTCGTATCGTCTGTGATATCTATTAGTGAACATGGACACTGGATAAGGCATTAATCGAATCTCGTCTATAATTTTAACACCACAAACGGTCAAGTTGTTGTTTTAACATGGATTTGCAAAATAGTATTGTCAATGACATCTAGTAGTGGACATGGAAACTGGGAACATTGGATAAAGCGTTAATCAATTCATAAATGGTCGAGTCGTTTTAACACGAATTCTCAAAATAGTATTGCCAGCGACATCTAGTAGTGAACATTGACACTGATAGAGTGTTAATCAAATCCTAAATGGTCAAGTCGTTTAACACGGATTCAGAAAATAGTTTTGTCAGCGAAATCTAGTAGTTAACATTGACACATGATAGAGTGTTAATCAAAATCACAAATGGTCAAGTCGTTTTTACACGATTCACAATATATTATTGTCAGCGACATCTAGTATTGAATATTGGCATTTGATAGAGCGTTAATCAAAACCACAAATTGTCAAGTCGTTTTAACATAGATTCGCAAAGTAGTATTGCCAGCGACATCTAGTAGTGAACATTGAAACTTGATAGAGTGTTAATCAAATTGTGAATGGTCAAGTCGTTTAACACGGATTCACAAAATTATATTGTCAGCGACATCTAGTGGTGAACATTGGCACTTGATAGTACTGCCCCCGTATTTGAATTATATAGAGACCAAGGTGGCTATTTTGGAAATTATAAAGAAAGTTATGGCTGTCATAGTTATGACGTGGGTAGTCATGACGTAAGCACGGATGACGCAGATGTTATGCCAGCAGGCTACTTGAGCTGAGATTCTCAGTGACGTCAGCATTTATTCGAGAAAGATCCGAGATCTACGACGCAGTCGCAGGAAACGTGGAATTCTGCTGAGGAAGAAATTATGCTATTGGAGGGGAGACTTGAACCAATGAACGATTGTCTGAAGGAAGACGGAGATTGCTGAAACTATGGTAGTTTTATTACTTTTTGGAATGCAGAATTGTGGAAATACATTTGCAGTAGAGGCATTGTTCTGGAATTTTGGTGAAATTTATTTTCAGTTTTTGAATTTTGAAAATCCGTCATGTATTGACGAAGTTGGAACTTCTAGCGATGACGCAGTAACACGCAATGGAAGGGATAGATACGCCCCTCATGAAGTTCATAAAAGGCCTTGCGCAGAAGAGAGGAGTCTCATTCTCAGATCATCAATCGTCTGATATTCAATCGTCTGATATTCAATAGTCATTTCGGTGAAACGTCGAGTGAGATTAGTAGTGAAAGAGTCGTTTTTATAACGCGTGGTGAACCCACTGCATTAAAAACGAGAGTCGAGCTGACAAGCAGTGCAGGTTTACTGTGAGTAAATCTAGGTGAAGTTGAAACGCACATTATAACGCTTCTACAAGTTTAGCTGTGAACAGTTAGCGGTCGCCTATAAGCTAATTCTATTGTGCAGTGCTACATTAAGGACTGTAGAAAAGCTGAACAATTTCGAGTAATTATTTTGGAAGATATTAGCAGTTTTAGACGACTGACAAAAGTGATTTTCTCGCTACATGAGAAGCACTTTGTATAGCCAGAATCTACGCTACGGCTGACACGGCTAGTGAAATAGGGAGACTTCAGATTGCTTTTGTGACACAACGCTACAGTATTATGGAGCAGTTTAATATGGCAGTTTGTTCTTCTATTACCATAACCGAAGAGAAGATGGAAGGCTAAAGGACTTAATGCAATTGGGACATATTTCAACGGAGTAAGATAGCAGCATGGAACTTCGCTAGTTGCTATTCCACACAAGCGAACATGTGGTAAATAACCATCTACAACCATGTTTCGTGATTAAAGGCTGAATACTATCAAACAGCAATGGAAATGATTTCATACTCACTGAATATGAATATTTCTTCGGAAATTTCTACAAAAACTTCATGGCGATTTTCTACTGGAACTTCAGGGATTTTTCAAGAGAGGTCAGGGTTGTCCCGACTCACAAAGAAGATTATTGCCGGAAGGATGTCGTTCGTCTCCACGAAGCAGTGCAATTTCCGGAGAAGGAAGCAGTTCGATTCTCCGAGGGTGCTGTTTCCTGTTTCGAGGATGGAGCTCAGCTTTAACTTGGTGAAATGGATCCATCAACAGTCTTATTTGGGGAATTTTCCTCTGGAACGTCAATCGGCAGATAAGGTAGTCGTGAATGTTTATTGTATTTGAGTTTCTTAGCAATATTTGAGCAACCATTTTCCCATATTTTTGTCCTCATGTATTTTGCCTTATATTCTTGTTTGAGATTCCTATTCTCAGTACACCTTGATGAGTTATGCCTTTTTCGACGATTTATTAAGACATTGTTATGTCATGGGTATAGTTAAACGATTTTGGATCAGTTGAGACTGATATTAAGATTTTTCAGTAATTTGCTTATTATTTTTGTAGTCTCGATTTGACTGTAAGTTATTGATTTTTATGGCAGATTTAAATTCAGACAGCGTGTCACTTTATTAAAGTAATTCTACCCCAGTTTAATTACTTTGACCAATTTTCTGTCATCATCAAGAAGGAAGAACATTTAAATGATTTTAGAGCGTTAAAATCCATTACGTTGTCGACGATCTTGGAAATACTAGTCGGTATTTGAATTGATTGCAACACAGACATTTATCGTCAGTTATGAACGATCATTGCATCATAGACCATTTTGTGAAAGATGAACTTTAATTATGAATTATTGAATGCATTAAATTCGTGAACTTGTGTTAGGAGTTTTCTCATTTAGAGATTTATATAATGATGTTTGCATTCCCCAGTCTAATTGGATTCTATTAGACTATTTTACAGTTAGTCGCACTTTGTTTGATGATAGTATTTATATACTACAATTCTTTGAAGATGTTAATCTTAAATTTTGATAGACCAGACAGGCGTATATAAACGTATTCACTATTAAATTTGTTTGTGATTGGCAAATTTTTACTTCATTACGATTCATGAATGAAATCCACGAAGGTTAAATGACAACAGTTTTGAAACAATTAATGATTATAATAATTTTTAAGTGGAACTATGAATGTATAATCGCTAGTGCAGCGGACATGTTGAAAGTCGCTGATGTATAATGCCCTTAAATAAATGAAGGAGATTCCCACAGTAATTAATGATGATAAAGATTGTGTTAGTGGAGGTTTTGTAAATTATGTGGAAGATTTTGATGCCGTATATTTTAATATATGATGAATTTTGGGCCTAATTTTTAATGCAGTTTGTGCATTATTTTGTAAGCGAAGTATTTTCCGCTGGAGTGTATTGCCATAGTTCGTTGAAAATTAATCAAGTGAATTTACTGTTATAATTAACAAGAGTTTTGAAAGAATTTGAGATAAGATTTTGAATGAAGATTACCGTCACAAATAATAATAATTATTACAACCTTTAGTAAACCAGATTGTGACATTTGCATGTATAACTAACCTTCATTGGTCGATTATATTAACACGATTATGAATTTACCAACCGGATGAACATGTGGTTCAATGTATTTCTTAAATTAATAATTTAAATAATTTAAATGTTGATATTGTAAATAATAATGTATATATAATGTATAATGTATATAATGTAAATTATTTGTGTTAGGATATTTTAAAATGAGCCAGGGAAATTTGAACATGTGCTTGAGTTTGTTTCAACATGAAGTGTCTTCGAAAGTTAATTATAAGGTAGTTATAAGTTAGATTTAAGACAGAAAATTGATCAAATTCATATATGGTGAAAAGTGTTGCTCAAATGTTGTTATTTTGCTCTTTTGATGTATGTCCCTACAGCAGTCTAATTTTTGAATAATATTGTAATGGCAGATGAAAGTTTGAAGATGATGTTAGCGGAGATGTCTGCTAACATGAATAGTAATATGAAGCAGATGCTGAATGAAAGTATGAAGGAGATGGAAGCTAGGAATACTAGTCGAATGGAGGAGAATGCTAGTAATTTGTCTGCTAATTTGAAAGTTCTCCAGACCAGTTCTGCTAACTTAGAGGATAATATGTCGCGTTTACAGATTAATACCCAAGGAATTGAGAATGCTGTAACTGACATGCGCTCAGACATGTCCAATGTTAAAATAGATGTGTCTAATGTGCATAAAGATCTTACAATGTTGAATCTAGATGTAGCTAATGTCCGAAGTGATATTTCTTGTGCTAGGGCTGAGGTAGTTGTTGTTAAAAATGATGTTGCGACTGTCCAAGACAAGGTTGAGGAAGTCCAAAGAGGAATCCAAAATGTTAGAACTGATGTGTCCAATGTTCAGGTTGATATTAATAACATTCATTCGGATGTAAACGAGATGCAAAGTGACATAAATAAAATTCAAGTAGAGGTCAACACAGTTTTCGTAGATGTTGCTAAAGTCCAAACTGATGTAAATAAATTCAGGGAAGAGATAGAAAATTCGAAAACCCTTTGTACACGTAATATAAGTGCATTAACGACTAGGCTAGTTGATGAGTCAGTTAGAACGACAGCGTCTTTAGCAGGTTTAAAGTATGATGTAGAGGTCATGAGAACCCAAGTATTAGACCATAATAAAGTATTAAAAGAAGATATCGAAGTAGACATAGCAGAAATGTTAACGGCAAATGTAGCAGTATGGAAAGACGAGTGGAATAGGTCAAGTGGGGAACATGTAACCCAAATTCAGGAACGTATTGAAAGGAAACTTGCCAGTACTCAAATTGATATTAACAATGAAGTAGTACAGATTAGGAAAGATTTAAGCGTCAGGATGGATTCGCTATCCGAGAGACAAGTAGAAGATAGAACACAATTAGATCGGGATGTGCAAACATTAAAATCTGCATTAGAGGAACAGATTCATAAAGTTGTCTCTGATGAGAATGAAACGACGAGTAAACTGCAAAATTTGAAGTTAGGAGAGGCTAGTTTAATGGAGACCTACAAAGAAGAGTTAATCAAGAAAGTCTTAACGGAAATCACTGACAAGGATACAGTATGCTTGGCTTGCGAAACCAATAGGAATTATGCCAGAAGATATAACCTAGATCCAGAAGAGAGAGACGTGACTCCTGAAGAACGTATATCTAGATTCAGGGAGGAAGATGACGAGAGGAATATGGAACCTGAGTGGAACTATCGAGATAGTGGGAAAAACTACCCGGATTCATATCCGAGGAACGTGACGGTCATCAGGAATTTTGAAGATAAACCGCAAAAATTCAGTAACACTGATAGTTTGACACCTATAGAATATGTAAGGAACCTCAAAGATTATTTCATCGAAGCTCACATTCCCAGAGAGAGAGAGATGAAGATAGTGGAGAGATATTTGATTGGAGGACCCCTCGAATGGTTTTGCGCATTTAGATACACATTCAGTAACTTTGACGAGTTTGCAGAGGCATTAATCAAACGATTTTGGTCCATAGAAGCGCAGAATTCGTTAAGAGCGGAGGTGTATTCAAGAAAATACTCAGGTACTCTTCCAACACGGTACGCTGATTTCTGTACGAGTCAATTATCCCGTTTGAGATTTTTGCAACCCCCATTGTCAACGGAGCAACTTATTGATGCGATTTCTCGTATGCTACCTGTGTAGGTGAGGAGACTAATTATTTCATCAAACATCAGGGATTTAACCAGCATGGATGAATTACTGAGGAGGTTAGACTACACAAGTCCAATGCCTAACGTGGTACAGAAAGGTCAAAGGCATGACTTCAAAGAAATAAATACTGTATATATGGACCAAGTTCAACAAACTGACAAGCCAGATGAGGAGAAAACTGACAATGTAGGTCCTCACAGGAATAATCAGTTTCGAAATAACAGATCGCCAGGTTACCGACCGTATCAACAGAGAAGAGGCTGGAACTATAGTCGAGGAAATTACTACAATGGAAGAGGCAGATATTACAACAATAATGGTTATAACAGAAATTATAATAGGAATAACCAGAGCCAAAACAGAAATCAGAATCCTCAAGGTCAGGTTATGACACCCGATCAGTATCAAGAAAGAGAGAAGGAAAGCCAGCAATACCTAAAAGAATTACGGGAAAAAGAAGCCAACAACCAAAAGAAAAGGCAGGATGTTGTAATCGATCCTGGGCCTTCTACGAGCCAGCAGAATTTTGAGGTCGGTAACACACAAAAAAAAAAAAAAAAACGCCGATTTCTCAACGTCAGTGAGAACTTGTAAATACATTGCCACACCACACCTGATAACAATTAATGAGATATATGAAGTGACTGATGAAGATTTGCTAGAAGAGAGGGGTATAGTTAAAGAGGAAAGACCATGTGCCTTACCTATTATTTCTGTACGGATAGATGGCCAACAGTACAAAGCCCTGATGGATACTGGTGCAATTATCTCCATCATTTCAGAGGAATGTTATCAAAGTCTGCTAAGAGGAGAGAACATGACAGTTCTACCTGTTTCTACCGTCAAAGTGAGAGGGATATTCCAAGATAAGGCAGTAAAGTGCAAGATTCAAGTGTTATTGAACTTTGAGATCAATGGAAGGAATTATGAACAGATCTTCATTGTGGTGAGCAAGATCAATTTTGATATGGTGCTTGGAATCGATTTTATATCGAAGGTCGGAGCTATTATTGACATGAAGAACAGAAGGATTAGCTTTAATGATGGGTACATGATCACAGAAGAGATAGAAAAACAGGACGTGAAAAACAGTCTGGAAATAGACCTTAGGGAAGAAATTTTGAATACCGTAATTAATGAAGTGGAAAATTTAGCAGAAATACCCAGTAGAAAAACTGAAGGATTTGAAGAAATTCAGGAGGAATTTGAGGATCTGATAAAGGAATTCCAAGATAATTTCGATGAAAAGCCTGGATTGATTAAGGATTATAAATACAAGATAAGGCTAACAGATGAAACCCCTTATCAGAAGAGAATATACCCCATTCCTGAGAAATACTATCAAGAAGTACGAGGGTTAATCAAAAAAATGGAGGTAGACGGGATTATTAAAAAACAGGCGTCGTCTTATATAAACCCCATCACAGTAGTGAAGAAAAGTAATGGTCAGATACGTCTTTGTCTCGATGCCAGGACCATCAACTTGAAGATTCTTCCAGAAAATGATGAAGGGAGCATGTTTCAGCGTTCTTGACTTGACGTCTTCATTTTATCAAGTTCAGCTAGAAGAAGATAGTATGCAGTACACTGGATTCCTATTTGACCAGACGTCATGGGTCTTTGTCCGATATAATTATAATTAACAAGAGTTTTGAAAGAATTTGAGATAAGATTTTGAATGAAGATTACCGTCACAAATAATAATAATTATTACAACCTTTATTAAACCAGATTGTGACATTTACATGTATAACTAACCTTCATTGGTCGATTATATTAACACGATTATGAATTTACCAACCGGATGAACATGTGGTTCAATGTATTTCTTAAATTAATAATTTAAATAATTTAAATGTTGATATTGTAAATAATAATGTATATATCTTTGACAATAATGTGGAACGAAAGTAATGTTAAAGGCGTGTTTAAAATTTTTGTAATTATCTTCGACAATATTATAAACAATTTCTAATTGTTATAAATAATTTATGTGATTTTGTTATAAACATTTAAGAGTGTGTTTTATACTCTAAACTATGCTTATTAAACATTTGGATGATAACTTAACAAGTTTCGGGATTGTCAGAATAATCCAATGGTATGTGAGTAAAGTATTTGAAAGATTTGCGTCAATATATATGAGTTGTCTTGTAGACATTTAAAGCTTTGAAAGGAGCTGAATTCTTACGCAGTGTGGCGTGACTAGTGAGCCCCATTTGACAGGCATGCGCCAGGTTGAAGAGTAGACCAGCCGGTCAAACATCTGGTTATCAGCGGGCGAGGTCGATACTCTGGCCTTGCGCCTATTAATACAAGTGTGATGTTTATTAAAAGAAACCAAATGCTCTATATATATGTGTCGTATCCTGACTTCCTCATCCAATCCAAATGTGTTTTGAATGTTACGTTATTTTGAGCTCATGGGAGCTAATATATTGTTTGATAACTTTGCAAGTCCTTCAAGTGGACATAGTCAGATTGACATGGGCTACTGATAGCCACATTTATTTTGTTGAGTTTGTTAAAGTCATACCCTTTATTTGAAATAAAGCTTTTGTACAGTTCAAAGTTCTTGCCGTCGTTCTGGTTCATTTTTAAATGTCATAGTGAAGGTTATTGTGGGAGCATACTTTACAGATCCTGTTGTCAACCCAATCCCCGAGATAATTTTTAAGAGGTAAGTAAAAGTAAGTATGAACCCCCGTCTATTTTGGTGTGTTCCACAATAATTTTCTTGGTAACTTCTGTGTTCAAACCTCGGTAGTATCTGTCAGTGCCATTTTCATTGGAGTAGCTGAGCCGGTGCGTTTGATTATTGGCAATCCGACTGAGGGGGCGGATATCTGACAGCCTACTATCCGGGTAAACTGGGACAGTACGTTATTCAAAATCACAAATGGTCAAGTCATTTTTACACTAATTCACAAAATAGTATTGTCAGCGACATCTAATAGTGAACATGAACATTGGATAGAGCGTTCATCAAATCTCATCTGCATGTTTAGTTATTAAAAAGGTACTCACTTTTAATTTAAAACTGCTGTTGCCAATTGAATTAGGTATAACCAGTAAACCAATTATCTGTAAATAAATAAACCAATCTATCAATCAATCAATCAATCAATCAATCCATTCATTTCAATCCATCACTTACACATTGAGTTTAATCTATTAAATACATACCTCTCAAATATTTTTCTTTTTTTCCAAGTAACGCCACTGCATTTTCTCGATTAACTTGTATATAAATGATAGCACTGCAGCAGTAATCACCTGGCATGTAACTAATGAGTGGCAATGATAGTTATGGCCTTGCTTTTATATTGTTCAATATTGCCAACTTGCAAAAAATTGTCTACGCATTAGTGAGCGAAATAGAATAAATCACTGTACATTGAGATTCGCAACATATCAAGATTCAAATTACTGCAAACATTTTACATTACCTGACATTTATATTCTATTCCCATGGCAAACGGAAATGAAAAACACAAAAAGTTCTCAATTTACACTTATCAGCAACACTCGCTTATTTCAAACAGGATCGCTGATATGGCAAGACAGCATCCTGCTTTAAGATTCTCGCTATCGGTGGCTATGTAATGAAACAAATACTATGTCATCTAGTTAGACTTTATAAAATCATTGGCTTACATCTAGTGAAATGTGTGTTGACAACCACGTGGACCCCAGTTGAGTCCAGCATTGCTTCCACTTACTTGGGCAGGGCCCCTCTCCGTTTGTCTTTCATGTCGACCTCATTCGGTCAACTCTTGTTCTCTTCACTCCCCCAATAGTATTAGTGTATCAGAGGCCTAGGGAGTCTTTCACTTTCCAACCTTAATTGCCCCTTGTCTGATCTTTGCAGATACCCTCGTTTTGCAAGGGGGTTAACCTTCTTTTTCATGTTATCTCCGGCCTTTTGCTCACGTCTCTCAAAGAGGTAGGGTGTATGTAGGCCCACTACTTTTATTGAACTCTGAATATGGTTACACCCCCAAAAGCGCTTGACTAGTGAGTTAAAATTTGACAACCCACTAAGAAATTCCTTTAGGGTGGATTCTTAGCTTTGCTCGCTTGGCTATCATTTTATCATCCAGGATCAGCTTTTCCCATGAACTAGGCAAGGGATCCCACCTGTATCGCCACTAAGGGCAGTGTCCTCGAGTTTGAGACTGTGAGTCAGTGATACAATTGGGGTGCGCAACCACCACAACATCCATGCGGTCTCGCATGCAAAGCATACAGGAGTCTCATTAAGGAATAGAGAGAGTGAGAGAGTGTGACAAGGAATTGAAAAAAGACTGCCTTGGCCTTACGGTAATTGGGCAACCACTGACAACCGCTTCATGAATGACTGAGGGGGGATCGAACCTTCCCCCCTACTCATCTGAGCCTGGGGTGAGGCTGAGTAAATCCCATTCCTGTCTTCGTATCACTTTTTCAAATTTCATGACAGAGCCGAGAATCGAACCCAGGATCTCTAGAGCGGCTGCTAATCATGCTAACCGCTGCGATACCATATAGTAATACATACACTCCAGTTGTTTGCGATCTAACAGTCAACGTGTTTAGAGAGAACGCGTAATTCAACACCGATATCATGCCACAGTTGCAGTTTTCGTTATCACAAGGTTACGTGCCATGCATGCTAATGTTGCCTAGCAAACAGTAGTGTTTCAAGTTTCGTCTTAAACACAACTCCAATCAGGAACCTTAATATCTTGGAATTCAGTCTAGTAGCTCAGAGACTGAATGTATGACACTCGTGTTTTGAAGCCTCTATAGCTTAGGAGAAAGCACGTTAGCCTCTCACTGCTGGGTCCATAATTCGAATCCCAGTCACTCCATGTGAGATTTGTGCTGGACAATGCAGAGACAGATTTTTTTTTTCTCTAGCTCTTCCAGTTTTTACTACCAAAATGTCATTCTAGCATTTTATTTCATGGGTCATCCATTTAATCATTACCCCCAGGGGAGTGTGACAGGCTTCAGCAGTCAGCAACTTATCATATCCTCGCTGTTAAATTAGGATTTTAATCATTCATTCCATACCCTAACCTGGTTGGCCAAGCAACACTTTACCCTATCATTTCATTTCATTTGTTATTCATTTAATCATTGTTTCAAGAGAGTGCGACAGGTTTTAGCAGCCTGCACCGTTTCAAATCCTCACCGCTAAATGAGGGGTTTATTCATTCCATTCCCTGATTGCTTAGTTGAACAACACTTTCCACTATCATTTAATTTCATATGTCATTCATTTAATCATATTCAAAGGAAAGTGAGACAGGCTTTAGCAGCCAGCACTGTTTCAAATCCTCACTGTAGCTACGTGGATAGCGCGCTAGGCATTGGCCCAAAGTGCCCCGGGTTCGATTCCCGGATGAGTCATCAGGGATTTTATTCTCCTGGGGTTAATTCCAGTGGCTCGGCGACTGGGTGTATGTGCCGTCTTCATTGCTTTATCCTCATTACGACGCGCCGGTCACCCACGGGCGTCAACTAGAAATACCTGCACTCGGCCTCTCCAGAAGCCACACGATCGTTTCATACCGCTAAATAAAGGATTCATTCATTCAATTCACTAACCCGCTCGGTCAACTGAAAGTATGCTGTGATTTTTTCATTTTTCAATCATATCTTTACCAACCATGAGTTGAACCATCACATACAGCTCTACAATCCATGATTTGTGAAATGCATTTTGCAAGCACGAAAAAACGCCGTGGCCGACCACCGGTTTTGTTCATTCATAGCTTACAGGTTAGCATGCTAGGCTTTGACTTAAAGTACTCGGGTTCAATTGCCTGCCTGCTACTAACCATGGCATAAGCCTCTGTTATTCATGGTTCATTCAAATATCGACAAATGCATTGGCAAGCATTGCTATCATGGTTCTCCACTTCGGAGAAATCGAATCGCCGTATTACGATCCGTCGTTCCATCGAACATAGGAAAACGAATCGTCGTATTACGACCCGTCGTTCCATCGAAATAGCCATTGATAAAAAATAACTCGTCCATAAATCATTATTCAAAAAGCTCACCCTATTACAAAATCTCCAAGTACGCATGCGTAAAAACAAAAAACAAAAATGTTAAATCATAGTTGCATATAGGACTATGCATGTTTTTCATGTGAAACATCGTGTAATTTCCTATTATCGTTCAAACTCTCACATGTCGCAATTGGAAAGCAAGATTTTCTAAAAAATTATGATTTCACCCCTTGTAGGGGTAGGTTTTATTTTGGGGTGGATATAGGCCATTCATTGGAAAAGGGTGTCGGCCCGAGTTCAACGACATCTATTTCCTCAAAATCCGACCATGCGTTCGGGAGACATCGGCTTTGCACATGAATGTATGTGACCTCACCAGGAAAGTAGGCTAAGGGTCAACATTTCGGAATTATGGAAGGGGGGTGTCAGCCCGATTTCAACGACACCTCATTCGTCAAAATCCGACCTCACGTTCGGGACAATCGGCTTAGCCCCTGAATGTAAGGCGGTTTAGAAAGTTACGTCACCAGGAAAGTAGGGTATGGGTCAACATTTTGGAATTTTGGAAAGGGGGTGTCAGCCCGATTTCAGCGACAACTCTTTCGTCAAAATCCGACCATGCGTTCGGGGGATATTGGCTTTGCCCCTGAATGTTAGGCGGGTTATTATTTGACGTCACCAGGAAAGTAGGCTATGGGTCAACATTTTGGAATTTTGGAAAGGGGGTGGTAGCCCGATTTCAACCACACCTCATTCATCAAAATCCGACCATGCGTTCGGGGGATATCGGCTTTGCCCCTGAATGTATGGCGGGTGAGTATGTGACGTCACCAGGAATGTAGGCTATGGGTCAACATTTTGGAATTTTGGAAAGGGGGTGTCAGCCCGAGTTCAACAACACCTCATTCGTCAAAATCCGACCATACATTCGGGATATATCGGCTTTGTTCCTGAATCTATGGCGGGTTAGTATGTAACGTCACCAGGAAAGTAGGCAATGGGTCAACATTTTGGATTTTTGAAAGGGGGTGTCAGCCCGATTTCAACGACACCTCATTCGTCAAAATCCGACCATGCGTTCGGGGGATATCGGCTTTGCCCCTGAATGTATGGCGGGTTAGTATGTGACGTCACCAGGAAAGTAGGCTATGAGTCACCATTTTGGAATTTTTGATCACACCTCGTTGCGAAGTCACCAGGAAAGTAGGCTATGGGTCAACAATTTTGGAACTCTTGGATCACCCCGCGTTGTGACGTCACCGGGAATGTAGGCTATCGGTCAACATTTTGGAACTGTTCGATCCCACCTCGTCGGTGAGGTTAGGTTAGGTTAGGTTAGTTAATCCATGGCCGCCATTTTGGTTAGCCGCCATCTTGGCCACCAACTTGTGACGCATCGCCGCCATCTTGGATTTAAAGCGCGCCAAATTCAAAAACTGCTGACGGGGTGCGTTAGAAACCTTACTGCCCCCCTACTCTCGTGCCACTTTTCAAATCTCTTGACAGAGCCAGGAATCAAACCCAGAACCTCCGGGGGCGGCAGCTAATCATGCTAACCATACAGCGATACATACTGTATACTTGCAGGCAATCTAACAGGCAGCATGTTTAGAGAAGGTGTAATTTAACACAGTCATCAAGCTACAGTTGCTGTTTTCATTATCACAAAGGTTACACTCCATGCGTGCCACTGTTGACAAAACTGCATCATGTTTCAACATCTCTGCTACTAGCTAGCCAGCAATAGTATTCCAAGATTAATCTTAAACCCAACCTCAATCTGGAGTTTTAATCTCTTGGAATTCATTCATGTGGCTCAGAGACTGGGTGTATTACACTCGCATTTTAAAGCCTCTATGGCTTAGACGAAAGCATGCTAGCCTTTCACTACTGAGTCCATAGTTCAAATCCCAGTTACTCCATGCGCGATTTGTGCTGAACAAAGCAAAGAGATACATTTTTTTTTCTCTGGTGATGACAGTTTCCCCTGCCACCATTTCATTCTAGCAACAATCTTTTTTATTTCAATGATCATTCATTTAATCATTACCACAGGAGAGTGCGACAGGCTTTAGCCGCCGGCACAGTTTCATATCCTTTTCGATAGATGAGAACTTCATTCATTCCATTCCCCGATCCTTTAGTCGAGCAACACATTTCCACAATCATTTTTATTTCATTTGTTAAACAACTAATCTTTTCCCCCAAGAAAGTGCAACAGGCTTTAGCTGTTGGCTCTGTTTCAAATCCTCATCGCTAAATGAGGGGTTCATTCATTCCATTCCCTAACCCGCTAGGTTGATTGAAAGCAGGCTGTGTATTTTAATTTTGCAATCTTGTCTTTACCAAGCTAGAGTTAAACCATTACATACAGCTCTGCGATCCTTGGTTCATGAGATAGCAATGAATGCATTTTGTAAGCATGAACATCGTGGCCGACCACCGAAATCGTTCATTCATTGCTTACGGGTTAGCGCGCTAAGCTTCTGCTTAAAGTATCTATGGTTTAATGGTCTGCTACAAAACCATTACATAAGCCTCTATGATTTTGCAATAGTTTTTTTTACATAGCCTGCCATCATTATCGTTCATTCATAGCTAACTGGTTAGCGCACTAGGCTTTAACCTAAAGTATTCACCCCGGGTTCGATTGCCTGCTTCAAAACCATCGCATAAGCCTCTGTGATTTTCCATAGTTTTCTTTACATGGCCAGCCACCGGTATCGTTCATAAATAGCTAACCGTTTACCGCACTAGACTTTAACCTGAAACATCTCAGGTTCAATTGCCTACTACAAAACCATCGCATAAGCCCTCTGTGATCAATGATTTCATGAAATAGCAATGAATGCATTGGCTAGAAAACCATTGCATATGCCTCTGCGATTCATGATTGTTATGGAATAGCAATGAATATATCCCCAAGCATGGTCATTGTGGTCAGTCACTGCTATCGTTCATTCATAGCTAACGGGTTAGTGTGCTACCCTTTGACCTAAAGTATCTCAGGTTCAATCACCTGTTATACAAACCATGACATAAGTTTGTTAATCATTACCCCAGGGGAGTGCGACAGGCTTCAGCCACTGACACCGTTTTATATCCTTGTTGCTAAATGAGAACTTTATTCATTCCATTTCCTGACCAGGTCTGTCGCAATCGATTCACAATATCAAAAATTGAAAACCAAATCACTATTCCATCGAACATCTGAAAACGCATCATCGTGCGTGTGTTTCAACAAGGCTATCACTGGCCACAGTGGCTGTACTCAATAGAACAATCGATATTTCGACCTACAAACTGTCATAAACTGACCCGTCGAAATAGCAATTAGGCCTTCTATATTGGAATACCACCACTGTGCCTAGCGATCGCCTTGTTGAAACACATGCCCTGCGGCATTGTCTATTTTTTTTCAAAAAAGTGTTGTTGGCCCTTTTTCAAAATTTCAAAAATACATTCAACAAGGGGGCGTTAGCCCGTGTTCTATGACCCATCGTACACGTCTCTAGCGTTATTGATTTGCGAGATATAGCAAAAAGTCTAAAATCATGGTTTTACTCCCAAAAAATTCTGTTTCCCTAATTCTAAAAACCTGAACCTATTAGAAAAATAAAGAGGGCTTCGAGACAAGCGATTTGAAACGTCACACGTACAAATCCGAACAAACGTTCGGGAGATATCGACAAACTTTGTAGTCGTTGTGACGTCACCAGGAAAGTAGGCTATGGAGCAACATTTTGGAAATTTTTGATCACACCTCGTTGTGACGTCACCAGGAAAGTAGGCTATGGAGCAATATTTTGGAACTTTTTGATCACACCTCATTGTGACGTCACCAGGAAAGTAGGCTATGGGACAACATTTTTGGAACTTTTTGATCACACCTCGTTGTGACGTCACCATGAAAGTAGGCTATGGGGCAACATTTTGGAAATTTTTGATCACACCCCGTTGTGACGTAACCAGGAAAGTAGGCTATGGGGCAACATTTTGGAAATTTTTGTTCACACCTCGTTGTGACGTCACCAGGAAAGTAGGCTATGAGTGACGTCACCGCCGCCATCTTGTAACGTCTCCGTCGTCATCTTGTTACAACAATATATGACGTCATATTCCCCTCCCCCCCCCACTTGTGACGTCACCAGGAAACTAGGCTACTCGTTAGAACCCGTCACTCCCCCCTACTGTTAGGCGAAATTAATATGTACATGCCTAGTTCACCTAACGACTGAACCAGTCATCAGATCCCTAATAAACTCGAGACTCACGTAGGCTACCATCTTATGGCCTAACGGCTGTCGGATACCAAAGTTACAACAATTTTGTCTAATTAGTTTAAGTATGGAAGCGGGACCTAATTCTCAAGTAGAGCCTACTGTATTATAAACCTTAACATACGTATCAATACATCAATTCTTACCAAATTTGGCATCTTTTAAACTACATAGCCTATAACGCTTGTAAGCTGCCTTAGTTAGGCCCTACAAAGTAATTATATTGAATATTACGTGCATCCGCCATCTTGAATGTATACAATAAAACATTCCGCTCCTTAAAGCAACAGGAGGCTTGGAACTCCGTGTACTGGGTGGGTGTTGGATTTGTCTGATAAGCTAACCTGTGTTTCTGAGGTGATTGTAGTTATTAGTAATAGCTGTATATTTAAGGACTAGTTATAGGGTAGGAGCCCCGGGATTTGAGCAAAGTAGCTCACCGCCATTTGCCGTGAGGGAAGACCACTGGCAACTAAGGGTACCGGGATTTGAGCCTTCAATATGCGGACTTGCAGCTCCTCCGTGTTGTCGCAAATGTGGGATTTTTAAAACTATCAGGTATGACTGAATATATTTCCAAGTTCGTGGAATCAATCCAAGCTAAAACGTTTTCTAGAAACCAAAATATAACATACGAATATTACATAAGTAATTATTTGGTCTTTTTGTGGAGTTAAATCATGGCGCATTTTCCGTATCTGTGGGCGAGCTGGTAACCGCAAGTGATATAGCCAAGGGTATTAACTGTGAATGGACATACAAACTAACTAACCAACTAACTAAATAACCAACTTACTACCTAAGTATACATACAAACTAATATATTTAATGTGTCTCTCGTCAAGCCTTCCTACGTCGTCCGAGTTTAGCGTGGCATGAAGCTGGGTGAAGCAGCAGGGAAGCAGGAGTGCAGCGGATGTAGCCTAAAATGGCAACATGCAGGCCTTGAGAGTAATTGATCCATACGTCACGTCATCGACGTTGATAACCGGGGATTTTTTTACATATTCCCTATCTTTAAATTAACAGCCATCCAGGAAAAAGAAATTCAAATTAATGCCCTCCCAAAATTTGTAACTTGAGGCTAGGATATGAAAGAAGGTGGACGTGACCTTTAATTTGGTAACCATCACAGCATTTGCCTAGAAAGGAAAGTGGGTATCAAACGCAGGACGTTAATACGTAACCCGAGACCACATAATAATAATAATAATAATAAATAGCCTTACAAATCCCATAAGGGCTATGGCCTCCTGCTTTGCAGGGAATTGCTCAGTTTTATCTCATCAGGTGAGCAAGTCCTGAGGAGCATCCGGGGTTATTCTTTCTGATTGGGCCTTCTATATAGATGTGCAGCTGATTAAAAATTAAGTAAATTATATTACGCTGGCATAACATTCGCTACAACAATCTTCATTTCTGAGTCTGGCGATATCAAGGCCTCAAATACCATTATTATTACAGAAATCATAATAGCCATCAACCAATATCTGGGAGCTTCCCATTGCCACTAAGCACAAAGCTTACCCTGTCTAAGCACTTGAACAATGACAGGAACTGCCAAGTCATCACTCTTCAGTAAAATCTACGTATATTGAACCGTTTCAAATAGATGGTCTTTTTAAAATGCAATACAAAACCTTACCGGTGGAGTTTTAACACCTAGTTTGGATGCAGATACCTATACACGTTCTTTAATATCCCACAAATCATTCACTATTTTGTGCACATGTGGTCCCGGAACGAATAAACAAATGTATTGCATGATAATCAAACCATTTGAATTCCTTGTAACAAGTGATGCAGTAAGGTTATTTATTCCCTAGTGAACACGATGATGTTTCCTCAAATTAGAGCGCGAGCAGAATCGCTTTGGGCGCAACAAACAGACAATGCGGTCTCATCCCTGAGTGAACGACAAAATGTTCCATTAGCTCTGTCCGCCGTGCAAATGACTGCTCACATGTGCTACAAGTGTATTACTTCACTCCAGTATGAACAAAAGTGTGCATCTTGAAGGTCACCGCTCTGCGAGAAGCCTTTATTGCACACCAGAGACATGTACCGCTTTGCTGCATGTCCACTGAACTGTGTCTTTCTAGTTGATGCATTGTTTTATTGGTATCTGCATGCGAGTCTCCCTAGGTCTTTCCACTCCTGCCTCATCTTCGCTGTTCTTGTCCATTGTTTTCCTCCCCATTTTACGAACCAGTCTGCCCATCTGATTCTTTGTCTCCCAACGTTTCGCCTTCCTGTTCTTGGGTCCCACATCGTCATTTTGTACGTCCATCGGTTAGGATCTAATCTCGCTACATGTCCACCCTTTCTCCATTTGAGTTGGTCTGCTGATGTCATAGCGTCTTTCATGCCGGTTCTCCTTCTTAAATCTTCGTTCCGTATTCTATCTCTCAATGAGACATGAAGGATCTTCCTTTCCATTTTCCGTTGACATCTCTGGATCATTTGTCTTTGTTTCGATGTTAATGCCCAAGTTTGGCAACCATATAATAACACCGGTATCACGCATTTTTCCAGAACTTCAGCCTTTAAAGTGAGTTTTTGGGTCTTTTCAGCCAGTATAAACTTTAGGGACTAAAAGCTCTTCCATGCTTGTCCTATTCTCCGATTGACCTCTTTCTCTGAACGACTTGAAAATGACATGTTCTGACCGAGATATACATATTCTTCAACATATTCCAGTGTTCCTCCGTTCACATTAATTGGGGCTTCTTACGCATTAGTCATCAGCTTCGCTTTTCTTCGGGTTCATTGTAAGGCCCACTTCTTTACTTGTTTTGTCTAATTCGTTTATCATTTGTTCCAGCTCTTTTGCTGATTCAGCCACCAAAACAATGTCGTCTGTGAACCGTAAATGGGTCAGTCTTGTCCCACAGATTCGGACGCCATATTTTTCTTCCCAGTCTAGTTTTCTGAACTGATTTTCCAGCAAACAGATGAATAATTTTGGTGAGAGGGTATCTACCTGTTTTAATCCCCTTTCTATCATGATGTTACATCCTTCTCTTTCTGTCTTTATTCTGGCTTGGTTACCGTCGTAGAGTTTGCCTAGGAGTCTAACGAATTTGTTTGGAATGGCTTGTTCTTCCAGTGCTTCTAAGACGCTTTTCTGATCTACGGAGTCAAATGCTTTGTTGTAATCCACAAATGCTATATACACCTGTAGATTAAATTCCTGAAATTTCTCCATGAGTTTATTTTATGTTTGCAAGTGGTCTGATGTACTGAAACTCTTTCTGAATCCTGCTTGCTCTATCGGTTGCTGTTCGTCCAGTGCCTTTAGTCATTCTGTTGGTTAGGATCTTCATAAATAGCTTGTAGAGATTTACAATTAGGTTGATCGGTCTGTAGTTGTTTATGTCGTCCTTGGCTCCCTTTTTGTGTAGAAGTATGATAATGCTCTGTTTCCACTGCATTGGTATGTCTTCTGATGTGACTATGGTAATGTTGTGATGACTGGGATTAGGTCTTCTTCACCCCATTTTAGAAATTCATTATAAATTCCATCTTCACCTGGACAGTTTTCGGTTTTCGTTTGTCGAATGGCTGCTCTTACTTCACTGGGTAGTATTGGAGTTGTTTCTTCCCCTAGGTTTTCTTCTGATGTATTCTGGTCCTGAAAGTTGGATCTTTGAGAGTTACTTGAGTATAGTGTTCTATAGAACTCTGTCGCTTGCGTCATTATCTCTTCTCGTGAGGCTTGTCTTTTTTCGTTGTGGTCTTTTACTCCCAGTATCCAATGTTTGCCTGGAGTTAATTCTTTTCTAATCTTCTTTATTGATTTTGTGGTATCCATGATTTCTTTGACCACTTTAGTGTTGTGTTCTCTGATGTCTCTTCGGATTTGCCTTTTTGATAGTATATTGACTTCCGCATAATCCAGCTTTTTGTGTTCGTTTTCTATGGCTTGTGATTTTAGACGTTCTCTTTCTTCGATCAAACATTTGGTGCAATCCTTGAGTTTTATTTTATTTTTCATACTGTTTCCAGGTGTTGACGATTGTTTGGCTGCGCGGGATATGCAATTTACGAGCTCTGTATAGTGTTGTCGGACTTTTTGCTCCCTTTGTTGGTTGAAGTCTCGTAGGTTTTGGTTAGGATGAAGTCTATTTCATTTTTGATTTTCCCATTCGGAGATTTCCATGTCCATTTGCTTTCTGGGTTTTTCTTGTAAAATGTGTTCACAATTGTAAGTCTTTGTCCCAGTGCTAACTGTATTAGTCTTTCTCCTCTTTCGTTCCTTGTTCCGTATCCGTGAGGGCCCATAGGTTCTTCTTCTTCATATTCCTTTATTCCTACCTTGCTGTTGAAGAATCCAATTATGAATGTTGTGTGTGCTTCGTACTCGGCTAATGTGTCTTCGAGGAGCATATAGTAGTCTTCAATTTCTTCTTCCGTACTTGCTTCTGTGGGAGCATACACTTGAATTATTATGAATGTGTTGGCATTTAATTTTAGGGATAATACTATGATTCTTTCTGAGATTCGCGTTATTTCTTTTATATTGTGCTTTAAATGTCTTTTTTTGTCAAAAAAACTACCCCTTTTTGTCCTTTTGTATCCTCTATGAAGCTAAAGACATCCCCATTTGTTTTCTCTATTATGTCTTCGCCGTATTGCCTCACCTCACTGAGGCCTATTATATCGTACCTTACGTTTTCGAGTTCTATTTCTTTATCTTGGGTTCTTAAGGTTCTAACGTTTAGTGTACCTAGTATGAGTTCTTCTTCCTTGTGTGAAGCTTGTTTCATCGTTGTGTTTGGTTGATTTCTTCTTCCCCGTTTTTTGAGGTTAAGTCTTTCCAGTGCACCCACTGGTCATTTAAAAGGATTTTCTGGTATCCAACTCTTACGTTTTTATTACCCTTTTCCCTTTCTTCCCTGGCTTTCTGTCTGAGAGATGCTTGGATTTTTCTTTATTTTATTGTGAGGTCATCATATATGAATATGTCTTGTCCTCTCAGTTTGTCTCTGTTACTTTCATCATTCGTGAATTCTTTACTTTTTACCACTATGTTGTTCCTCCTTTCTCTTTTCGCCTGTAGTTTTTTTGTTCTTCTAGGTCACATATTCTTTTGGATAATGTTTCTATCTTTTCTGGTATTGTGTTGTCTATGTTAGTGATTTTTTGTTCTAATGAATCATTTGTTCTTTCGCAGTATTCATTTCATTTTTTAATTTCCTTTCTCATGGAATGAATTTCCTCTCTTGTTTCTTGTTGGCTCAGCGGTCTAGCTGTATGCCTCTCACCAAGGCGGTCTGGGTTCGATTCCCGGTCAATGCATGTGAGATTTTCGAAGAGAAATGCCATGTCCTGTGGTTCGGATTCCACGTAAAAAGGAGGTCCCGTGGCTCATAATCTCGAGATTAACGGTCACGTTAAACTACAAGCTTCCTTTCCTTTTTTTCTTCAGTATTCTTTTTCAAATCTTTATGTTCTGATAGTATTTCAGAAAACATACCTTTAATGTCGTCTCTTGTGGGTTTTACATAGTCTGTGTGTTCTTCTTCTCCCGAGATTTCTGAGTTTGATATTTTGTTTTTTCTCTGTTTTTGCTTTATGCTTTTAATTGAGGGCTGTGTTTTGGGTGGCATGTTGTTATATTTGCAAGTTACGTACTGTGATATATTTTAATCCTATTTTTGGCGCGTGTAGTGTATTAATCTGCTTTTGCTTCATTCACTTCGTTTTTGCAATGTAGTTCCTCTCACACTCAATCGCTTCTATTTTGGTGCTAAAATATGTCTATGTATATTGTTAAAAGTCTTCACAGGTTACTGGTTTTCTTGTGTGAACTGATACTATGCCTGTGATTTGTGCTGTAAAACGCTCGTTATGCGACGACTGTCCCCTTTCATTGTTGACAGGCCAGTTTCTTGTAAACGGTATGTCTCATTGTCCATAAAGAGTTTCTTCTGGTCACATGTTATTTTTGTGGTGAGGCATTCAGACGGTTCTTTGTCGCTCTATGCGATTAGTGTTTTGGCGAGCTTTGTGATAATAACCTCACTAATCTCCTTCTGTTGTGCGATGTGATTAATTTCAGATATTTACCTCCAATTTGGGTGATTCCTTGTTTTCTTTCGTTGTGTACGTCTTTCTCGGGTACTTTTTTCACTTTTATGCTGCGCTGATATCGTTTTACCTTGTAACGGATCCAAAAACTGTGGAGCCCGGAAATGGCGCGTGTTTACTTGACAACCTCTGTCTGATAACCGAGACCACATAAGGCTGCAATTATTATAATGTGTTTGCAATGTCCTGTAGCCTATTGCCCAGACTAATTTCGAACTTATTTGCCTTATTTTGGAAACTTTTAACAGGAACTAATCGATGCTTTTCAGGAATGTTCTCCAAAACTCTCTCATTACCTTGACATTGACTTTTTGAAAAAAGACTAACTGTCTTCTGGAATGTTCATGGTTTTTCATGTCTCACTGAGAGATAGAATACGGAACGAAGATATAAGAAGGAGAACCGGCATGAAAGGCGTTATGACATTAGCAGACCAGCATAAATGGAAAAGGGGTTGACATGTTGCGGGATTAGATCCCAACCGATGGACGTACAAAATAACGATGTGGGACCCAAGAACGGGAAGACGAAACGTTGGGAGATAAAGAATCAGATGGGCAGACATGTTCGTAAAATGGGGAGGAAAACTATGGACATGAACAGCAAAGATGAGGCAGGAGTGGAAAGACCTAGGGAATTACACATGCAGTGACCAACAAAACAATGCATCAATA
The DNA here is from genome assembly GCA_946902985.2 of Meconema thalassinum. Lineage (NCBI taxonomy): Eukaryota > Metazoa > Arthropoda > Insecta > Orthoptera > Tettigoniidae > Meconema > Meconema thalassinum. Next base: position 144,694,775 of record OX336389.2, read on the forward strand.
AGAAAGACACCGTTCGGTGCACATGCAGCAAAAACGGTGCATATGTCCGGTGTACAATAAAGGCTTTTCACAGAGCAGTGACTTCAAGAAGCACAGCCTTGTTCATACTGGAGTGAAGGAATACACTTGTAGCACTTGTGGGAAGTCATTTGCACGGCGAACATGGATGATATCACCAGACTCAATGAACGAAAATGTTTCTATTTAACAGATTGTTGAAGCAAATGTTATACCAGCGCAATATAATTTACTTAATTTTTAATCAGCTACACATCTATATAGTAGGCCCAATCAGATAGAATGACCCCGAATGCTCCTCAGGACTTACTCACCTGATGAGTTAAAACTGAGCAATTCCCTGCAAATTTCAGGATGCGATTTGCAAGGCTATTTATTATTATTTATTATTTTTAAAATGCATACTTTTAACAGCACTTTCATGAACTCTTCCATGTGGCAAAATTAAACTGAAGTAAAATTTGGAAACGGCATGCTAGTATGTAACACATAAGCTATAAGAAGGAATTACATCTAAACACAAAGCTTTATATGTTGAAAGGTTCCGGGAAGATAGGGAAATTGTAGGCTACCTAGAACAACATTTTAGTGACAAATTTCAAGCAGGATTTTTCCTGTTGTATGAACTTGCCAGTACCACTGTATTCCTCTTCTTCCCTTTGACACACTAGCATCCATTTTGCTGTTCTTCCACGTCCTTATCCCCATGCTCCTAGCGCAGCCCATTTATTATATTATTTTAGCTTTTATCGTCTAATAAAAAGAGTTGTTCCATGAAGAACTAAATAGCCTATTGTCATATAGGCCAATCCGACTTACGCAAATTGCCTCAATTTTCAGTTTTAATTGCTGTAATAGATTCGTAGATATTGGGAACTGTGAAAATATTTCATATGGTCACTATGTTGGATTATTATATATACAGTAGACATTCGAGTTATGTAGGCTACATGAAGATTATTGTGAAGGTGTTTTATTCCAACTTCAATCTCATGATTAGGACACAAGAAGTAGCCTAAAAACGAGATTTTAATTTTTTTCTCAGCCACCATCTCGTGGTTATGAAAATAATTTAAATGAATTAGATGTCATTGGATTAAAATTTATATAATCACATACCGTATTAAGTTTCACTGCGATCGGATAGTTAAATCACGAAAAACGTCCATTTGAATATTTGAAATTCGTGTCACCGCCATGTTGGATTTGTGCTCACCAGGTTATTGAACGTCCCATAGGTGAAATTATGGTTATAGCCTCTATACACATGCCAAATTTCAGTTTGATTGCTGCCATAGATTAATAGATATTGAGAACCATCTAAATATGTCTGTTAGTCGCCATTTCGGAATTTAATAACTTATATGCAGGCCATGGAGTTATGTATTATTGGATGAGGATTATTGGGTACGTTCATTATTCAAACGTTGATTTCGACCGCGTGATTAGAACACACGAATAAAGAATTTAATTTTGAAATTTCGCACAACCGCCATGTTGAGGTTACGTAAACAATTGAACTAAATTAGATGTCAGTGCATTGCAACTTTATAGTAATTTCCTGTACCAAGTTTCACTGCGTTCGGATGGTTAAATCGCGAGAATAGTCTATTAAAATGTTTCAATTCTCTTGGCCACGATGTTCGTTTTGTACTTAACAGGGCTTTGAAAGACACATCGGTGAACGTCCTGTGGTGCCCTTTACCACTGAACAAAATTTCTGGGTGCTATGAGTAATAGTTTCGGAGATATAGGATGCCGGTGAAATATTTCGCACAACTGCCATGTTGGATTGGTGAGACGTAATAAAATTTGCAGGGCACGGTCGGGGTCGGATGCAATGAGTAATTTCACCTTACCGAATTTCATTGAAATCGCTCCAGCCGTTTAAACGTTATTAGGGAGGGACATACACACGGACGCACACACATAGCCTACACACACACGCACGCAAACAAAAGGTGATCTCATAAATCTATTTTTTTTTCATAAATGAAAATAGGCTCATAAAAATATTCTTTGGTGGGTTTACTAATAGAACGCATGATTGTGGGAAAGTATTAGGAAAAAGAATCAGTAGATTAATATGGCACTAAAACAACATTTTGAATTTTAATGAGTCTGGGCCTTCCAGAAGTGAAGCAAGTGAAATATCCTAAGTGACAAACCGCTTAGTTAGGCTATTTGTTTACAATGTTGAAACGTTTGGAGTCAGCTCGCTAATTTTGTAGCTTATCCAATATCTTCACTAGCCTACTTCAAACAGCACTCTGATTAGTTTATTGGTTTCTATCACAGAACGTCGGAGGAGAGGCAAACAATTAGATCATTTTAATGGCTAGGAACTCCTTGGCCAACTGTACCGTGTAGGCCTACTAGGTGGTTGTTGAATTTTTCTGATAACCTGTGTTTCTGAGTTGACTGTAGTATTGTGTAGGCTAGGTATGGGGTAGGTGTCCCTGGGCTTGGAACAAGGTAGCACACCACCATTTGCCTGGGGAAAAGGCCACTAGCCGCTGCCGGTGTCAGGATTCGATCTTTCAATATGCAGACTTGCAGCTCCTCCGTTCTGTCACGTGTGGGATTTTTAAAACTGCCATGTGTGAGACTAAGAGACTAAGGTGTGTTTACCCAACCCGAGAGGAGGGCTCGCCCCATATGTCCAATTTCGCGTGTTTGATCCAGGCCAATTTGGTGGATATTTTAGATGCTTAATATGTCGTATGAATATTACATAGGCTACAGTATGCAGTAACTTGGATGTTTTGCAAAATTAAATCTTGGCCTGTTTTCCGTATCTGTGAGAGCCAATTTGTTATCCGTCAACAGTGGAGCCAAGTTATGTACGGCTTTAACTGTCCGGATAAGTGACTAGTCTGCGTACAACAAGGAACTCAAATGGACCAACAATCAAACAAACTCTGACGAATTTCAATTGCGAAGTGGGGCCTTGCTCTTTTCAGAGACCCTCTTCAGTATCCTGTAAAAATAGGATAGTGTAATGCACTGGTAAATAAGGAAGAAACGAAATGAGAACTACTGCATGGGTCCAAGATCTGTGAATTTGGGGGGTGAAGTGACGCGGGAGGTGGGAGGAGAAGGGCCTGTCAACAGCCCGCAGTGTTATCCGGAATTCCTGACTATTCCAATATTCCTAACATAGGGCCGTTCCCTAAACCACTGTGGTGTTACGAATGAGTGAGTGGGTCACTGACCCATGTATTTGGTTCTGTAACTACGCACGGACCGGGTACCCTCATCACTCATCACCATCACTCCTCATCGTCCGGGATCCACATTCCTCTCAGATTCACGGAGCTTGAACTCAAGCAGTAACTACCTAATTTATACAGATATTTCAAAAAATTTATCCTCTGAAAATCTTAAAGTCTTGAATGAATCCGCTTTCATTGTTAGGGTCGAATATAAACATTTTTAAATTACCAGACATTCATATTCTTTCCACATGTTAAACGGAAATGGCATACACAATAAGTTTTCAGTTTACGCTTATCAGCAATACCTGCTTATTTCAAACAGGATCGCTGATATAGCAAGACAACATCCTGATTCAATATCACGGGGATCCCAGCTGAGTCTGGCATTGCTACCACTTACTTTTGCAGGGCTCCCCTATGTTTTCTTTCATGTCGACCTCACTCGGTCAACTCTTGTTCTCTTTACACTGCCAATGGTATTAGTGTATCCGACGCCTAGGTAGTCTTTCACTTTCCAGCCTTAATCGCCCCTCGTCTGATCTTTGCTGATACCCTGCTAGGGGGTCAGCTTTCTTTTTCTTTTCATATTATCTTTTGCCTTTTGCTCAAGGATCTCAAAGAGGCATGTTGTTTGGAGTCCACTACTCTTAATGGACTTTGAATATGGTTACACCCTCAAAAGCTCCCGACTAGTGCATTTAAAAGTTGACAACCGCCTAAGAAATTCCTTTGAGGCTGATTCATAGCTTTGCTCGCTTTGGTATAATTTTATCCTCCAGGATCAGCTTTTCCCATGAACAAAGCAAGGGATTCCACCTCTACCGCCACTGTGGACAATGACCTGCAGCTTGAGAGTTTGGGTCGGTGTTACACCTGGGGTGTGTGATCGCCACAACGCTCAAGAGGTCTCACCTGCAATGCGTACAGGAGCCTCATAAAGGGATAGAAAGAGTGGGAGGATTGAGCAATGAAGTGGGAAGGAGGCAGCTGTGGCCTTACGGTAGGTATCACCCCAGCATTTTGCCCAAAGACAAAGTGAGAAATCACAGAAAACCACACCAAGAATGGCTAAAGTGGAAATCGAACCCCCTCTACTCACTTGGGCCTGGGCCGAGCCTGAGTATACCCCGTTCCAGTCCTCGTAAGTAGGGGGGCAGTAAGAGTTCTAACGCACCCCGTCAGCAGTTTTTGAATTTCGCGCACTCTAAATCCTAGATGGCGGCGATCAAGTCTCAAGTTGGCGGCCAAGATGCCGGCTAACCATAATGGCGGCTAATCAAATTGGCGTCTAACCGAAATGGCGTCTAACCAAAATGGCGGCTATGGCTTAACTAACCTATCCTAACCTAACCTCACCTACGAGTTGCGATCGAAAAGTTCCAAAATGTTGACCCATAGCCTACTTTCCCGGTGACGTCACAACCAGGGTTGATCAAAGAGTTCCAAAAATGTTGAACCTTAGCCTACTTTCCTGGTGACTTCGCAACGAGGTGAGATCAAAAATTCCAAAATGTTCACTCATAGCCTACTTTCCTGGTGACGTCACATACTAACCCGCCATACATTCAGGGGCAAAGCCGATATCCCCGAACGCATGGTCGGATTTTGACGAATGAGGTGTCGTTGAAATCGTGCTGAAACCCCCTTTCAAAAATTCCTATATGTTGACTCATAGTCATCTTTCCTGGTGACGTCACATACTAACCCGCCGTACATTCAGGGGCTAAGCCGATATCCTCCGAACGCATGGTCGGATTTTGACGAATGAGGTGTCATTGATATTGAGCTGACACCCCCTTTCCAAAATTCCAATATGTTGACCCATAGCCTACATTCCTGGTGACGTCACATACCAACCCGCCATACATTCAGGAACAAAGCGGATAACCCCCGAACCCATGGTCGGATTTTGACGAATGAGCTGTCGTTGGAATCGGGCTGTCAACCCCTTTCCAAAATTCCAAAATGTTGACTCATAGCCTACTTTCCTGGTGACGTCTCATAATAACCTGGCAAAGTCGATATCCCCCGAACGCCTGGTCGGATTTTGACGAATGAGGTGTCGTTGATTTCGGGCTACGCCAATTTCAAAAATTCCAAAATGATGACCCATAGCCTACTTTCCTGGTGGCGTCACATACTAACCCGCCATAGATTCAGGAACAAAGCTGATATCTCCCGAATGTATGGTCGGATTTTGACGAATTAGGTGTCGTTGAACTTGGGCTGACACCCCCTTTAAAAATTCCAAAATATTGACCCATAGCCTTCTTTCCGTTGACGTCACAACGAGGGGTGATCAAAGAATTCCAAATATTTTGACCCATAACCTACTTTCCTGGTGACTTCGCAACGAGGTGTCATCAAAAATTCCAAAATGTTGCCTCATAGCCTACTTTCCTGGTGACGTCACATACTAACCCGCCATATATTCAGGGGCAAAGCCAATATCCCCCGAACGCATGGTCGAAATTTGACGAATGAGGTGTCTTTGAAATCGGGCTGACACCCCCTTTCCAAAATTCCATAATGTTGACTCATAGCCTACTTTCCTGGTGACTTCACATACTAACCTGGCAAAGTCGATATCCCCCGAACGCATGGTCTGATTTTGACGAATAAGGTGTCCTGAAAATCGGGCTGACACCCCCTTTCCTAAATTCCAATTTGTTAACCCAAAGCCTACTTTCCTGGCGACGTCACATACTAAACCGCCATATATTCATGGGCAAAACCGATATCCCCCGAATGCATTTTCGGATTTTGACGAATGAGATGTCGTTGAACCCGGGTTGACACCCCCTTTCCAATGGCCAACCTATTTCCACCTCCTTTCCAATGGATAACATTGCTTTCCAATGCATTCTTCGCTATTTGATACATCATAGATTGTAATTTAATGGTTGAAAAAACAATTGCAAGAATGATTGTCGAGCCACAGGACATGGTATTGACCAAGACAATAGCCATGCTTGCATTAGTCGATATTTGAATGAACCATAAATCACAGAGGCTTATGCCATGGTTTGTAGCAATCAATCGAACTCGAGATACTTTAAGCCAAAGCCTAGCGCGCTAACCAGTTAGCTATGGGATGTAAAACATTGTCGGCTGCTAAATCCTATGGCACTTTCCTGGGTGAATGTTAAATGAATATCCGATGAAATGAAAAGATAGTGGAAAGTGTTGCTCGACTGAGCGAAAACAATTGCGAGAATGACCACCAAGTTACAGTAAACGTATAACCCAACACAAAAGCCTATATATACGCCAACACAAAAGCCAATACTTAAACCAATACAAAAGCCAACACAAAAGCCAATACATAGGCCAACACATGGGGTTAGGTTGGGTTAAGATATGTTACATTAGGTTAGATGAACGAAGTGTGACGTTATAGCCAGTCTTAAAGCAAGTCTAAACGTGTATGCCAACTCAAAAGCCAATATATAAACTAACGAAAAAGGCCAATACATAGGGCAATACTAAAGCCAACAAAAAAGCCAATACAAAATGCCAATACATAAGCCAATACAAAACTCAACACATGGGGTTAGGTTAGTTTATGATATGTTCCATTAGGTTACGTGACTATGTGGGACGTTTTAGCCAGTCATAAACCAAGTATAAATGTATAAGCCAACACAAAACCAATATATGAGCCATCACAAGAGCTAATACATCAGCCAATACAAAAGCCAACACAACAGCCAATACAATAGAGAATACATAAGCCAATACAAAAGCCAATACATGTGGTTATGTTAGGTTATGATATGTTCCATTAGGTTACGTGAACTAAGTGGGACGTTATAGCCAGTCTTAAAGCAAGTGTACACGTATAAGCCAATACTAAAGACAATATATATGCCAGCACAGAAGCCAATACATAAGCCAATACAAAAGCCAACACAAAAGCCAAAACACAAGCCAATACATAAGCAAATACAAGAGCCAACTCATGGGGTTGGGTTAGGTTTGGCTATGATATGTTACATTAGGTTAGGTGAACTAAGTGTGACGTTATAGCCAGTCTTAAAGCAAGTATAAATGTATAAGCCAACACAAAACCAATATATAAGCCATCACAAGAGCTAATACATCAGCCAATACAAAAGCCAACCCAACAGCCAATACAATAGCCAATACATATGCCAATACATAAGCCAATACAAAAGCCATCACATGGGGTTAAGTTTGGTGAACTATGTTTGATGCCATAGCCAGTCTTAAAGCCTGTCTAAACTTGTAGGACATGTCACGTGACAAGGTTATGTTAGGTTGTGTTAGGTGAGTTGAGCTATGACGTCATAGACGGATGGGGTAGGATGCTGGCAAATGAGGAAAATGTTATGGTTTAACTTTTGCATTCAGTTTTGCATCCCTTTTTCACCCAATTTTACACCCACGTTTGAACACTCTTTGGACCTACCTTTGCACCCACTTTTGCACCCACATTTGAAACTACTTTTGCACCTGCTCTTGCACCCGCTTTTGCATCCACTTTTCACCCTCTTTTGCACCCACTTTTACACCTACGTTTGCACCTAACCTTGCACCCACTTTTGAATCTTCCGTTGCACCTACTTTTTCACCCGCTTCTACATTCATTTTGCACCCACTTTTGCACCTACTTTAAACAATTATTAAGTCACATTATCACCAAAACCTTTGTAGTGTGAACAGGTCAGTTGATACTATAAAACTTACTACAACCAACAAAGGTAGGCAACGTGTACTCTATCAAGGCTACTCTTATAACTATAATCGTCAGAATGCGAATTGAATAATATTCTGGCCATGCTCAAAAGAGAGGTCAACAAAATGTTGAGGGAATCTAAAAGTAAAAATGGAAAGGTTTTAAGTGTGAGTGTTCATCAATGTAGTGCTTCAAACAAACCATGGTTGCTGTTTCCATATATTTGATTGAGCAAGATCCATAGTTAGAATGAATTCCCTTACTCTTAGAACATGATTAAAATTGTATTTCATTTGCATAGTGCTAACCAATGTCTATGATATACTAGCTATGGAATTATACATAAAGTCATTGAATATAAACCCTTGAAAAAATATACCTACCTTGATACTCCTTTTTTGCTCCCAGCACTCAGCTTGTTGATTGTTTGAGAGGTGGTAGAGACATGCTGGTGTAAAATAATGCTATAGCTTATCATAACAGTGATGCATTATTAAGACGTGTTGGTAATTATTAGTGGAATGAATTGTAAATGACTTTAATCTACCTGTAAACTTTAGGATTAAAACAACCATCAAAATGTATATCATCACTGCTATGATTTCAGAAAAATATAAAACAAGCATTTATGTTATTGTTTTTGTTTATTATAAAAACCATGACACAATAACGTCAACTTTGTCAATAACGTTCAGAACAGTACGGGTTTGGAGACTCTGTTTCAATCAATGGCAAATAATTTTGATCTTTTCCCTCTCTTGAGGATGTTGTTGCTTTTTTTCATCATTACACAGGGTCTTGAGTCCACGATGTTGGCACATGTTCCCTTATTTCCTTAACTGCCTTTGCAGCCACATAAAAATGAATGACTTCGGTAAAGCATTTAAATCTTCTTTTGTAAAATTGGTTCATTTCTTTTTACATATAAAAAATTTCCCAATCGCATGCTCAAGAGCATTATTGTCCAATTCCAACATTGACGACAGAGACATGATGCTCTCTAGACAGTGTATCACTCACTGCCACAGCAATTATCTGTAGATCAATTGATTAATCTATACATTTCAATTCATGACTTACACCTCTATCAACATTACCAAAAAAACAATTAAATGTTAATCATATGAAAAATAGAGCATTCATCAAATCTCACCTACAGGTTTAACATTACTGCATGGTCATGTAGTTTTTAACATGAATTAGCAAACTCGTATCGTCTGTGATATCTAGTAGTGAACATGAGCACTGGATAAGGCATTAATCGAATCTCGTCTATAATTTTAACATCACAAACGGTCAAGTTGTTGTTTTAACATGGATTTGCTACATAGTATTGTCAATGACATCTAGTAGTCAACACGGAAGCTGGGAACATTGGATAAAGCGTTAATCAATTCATAAATGGTCGAGTCGTTTTAACACGAATTCCCAAAATAGTATTGCCAGCGACATCTAGTAGTGAACATTGACACTTGATAGAGTGTTAATCAAATCATAAATGGTCAAGTCGTTTAACACGGATTCACAAAATAGTTTTGTCAGTGACATTTAGTAGTGAACATTGATACTTGATAGAGTGTTAATCATAATCACAAATGGTCAAGTCGTTTTAACACGGATTCACAAAATAGTATTGTCAGCGACATCTAGTAGTGAATATTGCCATTTGATAGAGCGTTAATCAAAATCACAAATGGTCAAGTCGTTTTAACACGGATTCGCAAACTCGTATTGTCAGCGATATCTAGTAGTGAACATTGACACTCGATAGAGTGTTAATTGTTACGTGCAAATGCCCGTCCCACCGTTTTTAAAATCCATCTTCCTTGTATACTTGTGTTCCTAGCCATTTTAAGCGCCCGCCTGATGGCTTGGTTCCGATTATGAACACGAGATGTCAGTATTTGTCAGACTTCGGCGCTTCTTGCCGAGCTTGTATCTTCCACCGATAGAGTGTGTTTGCGGTGTCTTCTGGTTTCATCCTATTCGAGTTATGTTTGAAGGATATTGTATTCTACGTCATTGAACAAAAGACTGTATATACATGATACCGCCGAATTAATTACATAATAATCACATTGTTGCTTGATATGTCAAGCTGTGATTGGGCAATTACTATTAACATGAATGCATGGCGGTAATTGACTTGGGACTCTCCGCCATCTTGTGATCTTCATTGTCTGTCGTCAAGATAACAAGCCGGCTGCTGGTCAAAGAGTATCGCTCCGTGTGCTGGGGCTGTGGCCCCTAGCTTTTACGAAAAATGAATATGTATTCAAGAAAAAGAAACGCCTGTGTTACATAAGAATTTAATTTCTTCCTTTCGCCTGGAAGATGAAAGTGATGTAGAATCGCAACTGGATGCGAACGAGTGCTTGTCATCTAAACGACGCATGTGCCGGGTTAGCCATTTTTGAAGCACATTTAGTGCCGTATAATATTTTAAAAATTGTGTGTTAATTATTTTAGTGTTATTGTGTCTCCACTTAGGAAGGATGTAAGGTACGTTGCATTATACATTTATGTTTATTATTGTTATGGGGCTCCGATATCGTCTTATAGTAATGTTTTAATTCTGTACCTTATTTTGTTTTATAGGCCTAATATTTCTGTTTGTCAACGTTACCTGATGTACAAAAAATGTTTTTCTGTACCTTCCGGAGACACGCTTCTAGTTTATTTTACGTTGTAAATATTTATTTATTTAGTTTTTGGCAGTCCTTGGAATTGCCCTATTATTAATTTATTTTACGATCCGTGCAGGCTAATATGTCTCATGTCAATAGTGTTAAGGCGTAATTCTTTCCTCCCCTTTGTTCTCTCTGGGTTTAAAAAAAATTATGCTAATTGTTTGCCGTAATTCGATTTGACATGCGGTCGTCTGTTTTGGTGGCCATGTTTGTTTTTTGTTTTGCCCGGGTGTATTCTGGTCTTGGGAGTGCATTTTTTCTTGGCTTCGAGCGGGAGACTCAAACGTGTTGTAGTGTTAGCTTAATTTGTTTTTTATTAACCTTGTTGGTTTAACCTTGTGTTTTTGGTGAATGTTCCTGTGTTTTTCTCCGTCACGAATATGGGGGATTTCTTAGTTGATCATATTTTATTTTATTAAATTAATTTAAAATTTTTCGTTTTGCGTCGTGGTCTGGATCTCTGCATGTCGGATCGGTATTGCGTTCCTTAGTAAATTATCAAGCCCTTTCTCATTTAATAATGCCTGTATCTTTTTTAATCTTTTGGGTTTTAACATTTTAATTTTAATTTAATTCTTTTCTTTTTGCTATGCAAGCAAGCATGTTAACCCGTCTCTTGCCTATTTTTGTAATTTAATGCCGGCTGATGCATGTTCTGTTTTCTGGTGGAGGTGTTCTTTTAAATTTTGACATTAAATTTTATTTTAAATATTAAGCAACTGTTGTGGCATCATTTCGTCGGGGGCAATTCTATTAGTTATCCGATGTGTCTGTAGAATAGCCTGTGCATTTCCCCTTCTCCAGCTTCCTTCCTCCGTTAGGTGTTCTTCCTTTGGGGCATGTCATCTGGAGGTGATTTTGCTGTTGAAGCGATGCGGACCTCTCAGAAAAGGTAAGTAGGCCCATCCACCCTGGCCATCCCCATGTCATTTTGGTAGCAGATCGAGCTCGTGTTCGCTTCTGCAGCCATCCCCGCCTCCTTTCCCGCAGGCTCGTTTTATGGACCCTTCTGGTGCTGATGTAGCGTTTGTTGATGGGATCTGTCATGTCAGTGCACTCGATGTTGTTTAATGCTAATCCTTGTCTTTTGTTTGATTTAATGTTTGCCTCTGAGTATCCATGTGGTGATATGTAAGTGACCTGTTCCAAGCGAGGTTTGTGTGCTGTATTTTATCCTGTTTGTGATGCAACATTCCCGGTGAAAATTGAAGCTTGGTGAGTGACTGGCATGTGTTCTTGGCATGGGAAATGTGGATTTGTTAGTATGCTGATAGCCTACATGCTACGAGTGAAGGCATCGTGGAGCCCTGTCTGAAGCTGTTCGCCATGTGGTTTGTGGCAATTTTTGTAATTTAGCTTCCTGTTCTCGAGCCAAGCAAGCGATGGCTTCTGCAGTCCTGAGCAACGTTGTGCATGATGTTATTTGTCGAAATTTCAGGTGTCGAGGCAGTGTCGGTGTTTAAGAAGTCTGTTGTGTGCCTATATGTTTCTTTGCATGGAATTCTGTTGTGATATGCTGTCCTCGTGATATATTTATTATGGACCTGTCACGACTGATGGTGTTATGGCGAAGTGTAGTCCGATTAAAAGGGCTAAACTAATGAAATCAGCCCGCCCTGTATCCCTACTGGGAGCCCAAAGGCACATTTAACGTGCATGTCACCTATTATTTGCTAGGAATTCTTCCCAAATTCATTCAAGGTAAGTGTTTGTTTTGAGGTGTTTTTATCGCAGTGTGAGATTTGTAAATTTTTGTTCATACAAATACCTTATGCTGCAATCGTTCTGGGATAAGTGTGTATGTTGAGCAAATCGTGTCTGGATGTATGTGTTAACGTTAGATCTTGATTTAGATTTGTAGGGTGGGGTAATTTAGGATTTGTAGTGTTTGCAAAAGTAAGCCTAGGATCGTATTTTTATTAGTTGCTTTCCTTGTAATTTTGAACTGAACATAATATGTAGGTGTGTTTTACGCGGAGATATCTACTGTCTGGGGTTAGCTAGGTTAGAAGTATGGGATTCTTTCTTGGTTTGATCCCTGGGCAGGTTGTATATAGGGCTTGGACGATCCGAACTGGCTTGGTATGGGACTGGTCTGTTCGATGACATGCAAGTATGTGTCATGTAACTTAATGTAATTGTAAGGGTATTGTGTTATTTTGTGTATTTGTTTATGTCATGATATCTCTACGACTACATAACTTGCATGTTTGTGAATGAATGGGGATTTTTTGTGGGTGGTAAAAAGTATGTATTGCTGTTATTTGAGTATGTGTGCGATGAATATGTTGTTGTGAATATCAGGTCTCAGTTCGTGAACAGCCATAATATAATGTGCTTTTCTGCTTAATTATTTAATATAGGGTCTTCAAAATTTACTGGGGTTAAATTTCTGTTGGACATTGTGGTCATCAGCTTCTGTAAGTCAGCTTGTTTTGGGTTTAAAGCCAGTAATCTGTTGTTTCTGGTAATCAGGGTCATCGGTTGCATCATGTTAACTGTAAATGACATAGGCCTACTGTTTTAGTTCATGCTATGGCAATCACGGTCATCAGCCACTGTAATTTGAGTAAAATTTTCTGCATTGGACTGGTAATTCTAATTTTTTTTGCTGCTTTAATCGTTGGAATGGTGCGTTAGTGTTCCCTGATAGTCTCGTCTTTCGACAAGAGCGGCTTGTTTCTCATCTAACCGTATTTTCGGGCCATGTTAGGCATCCTTTGGTTGTACGTGTTCGTGTCTTAAACCTGAACGAGGAAACCTCATTTGTACTTCGTGTACTGTTGAACTTAGTTCTTTTTATGTTGGATTTTTCTCACCCAGGCGGATTTCGGCTGTATAGTCATCTGGTATCGAACCTCATTTTCGTACCCTGTGTTAGTGTTTTGGTGTTTGTTTTCTGCACTGCCATTTCCTCTTCGTTTTTGTCGTTACTGTAACTGCGTTTGTATTCCTCATTGTCCCCATGCCAAGCAATGCGTGCGATCACGAACCAACAAATGTAGAGGCATACATGTCAGCTTAATTAAATTTCTTTTTAGAAAACCCTAAGGTCAACAAAATTTCCAGAGTGCATCTGTCGCATATTAAACGAGGTGGAGAGGTTTCTAATGAGGAAATGCTACCATAAATTTTGTAAACTGATTTTGTATAATGTAGAGTATCCCTAACCTTAATTGTAGCCTTCAGGCATCTCTTCCTTCTGGAATTTTGAATTTAATTGGGTTTAAAAACTCTGCTGGGATACAAACTGTAACTGTTGGGTAATTCCCATTTAATGGTAAATTGTAAAAGTGAAACTAATTTTGATGTTTTCATAGAAGATGTTAGCATGTAAGTTGGATTCGGTGGGAGACCTAACCCATGGTAAAATTATATACATATTTCCTTGGGAATTTGAGTGGTCATTCCTCTACCGTAGCTCCTTCTTAATGTATAATCATTCAACTCGGATATTATAGAAAGGTACTGTCCCCGTTTACCCGGATAGTAGGCTGTCAGATATCCGCCCCCTCAATCGGATTGCCAATAATCAACCGCACCGGCTCAGCTACACCAATGAAAATGGCACTGACAGATACTACCGAGGTTTGAGCACAGAAGTTAACAAGAAATTATTGTGGAACACACCAAAATAGACGGGGGTTCATACTTACCTCTACTTACCTCTTAAAAAATATCTCGGGGATTGGGTTGACAACAGGATCTCTAAAGTATGCTCCCACAATAACCTCCACCATGACATTTAAAAATGAACCAGAACGAAGACGAGAACTTTGAACTGTACAAAAGCTTTTATTTCAAATAAAGGGTATGATTTTAACAACTCAACAAAATAAATGTGGCTATCAGTAGCCCATGTCAATCTGACTATGTCCTCCTATAGGACTTGCAAAGTTATCAAACAATATGTTAGCTCCCACGAGCTCAAAATAACGTAACATTCATAGCACACTTGGACTGGAAAAAGGAAGTCAGGACGAGACACATATACAGAGCATTTGGTTTCTTTTAATAAACATGACACTTGTATTTATAGGCGCAAGGCCACAATGTAGACGACCTCGCCCGCTGATAACCAGTTGTCTGGCCAGCTGCGGTCTACCCTTCAACCTGACGCACACCTGTCAAATGGACTCACTTGTCCTGCTATGTTGCGTAAGAATCCAGCTCCCTCTCAAAAGCTTTAAATGTCCGCAAGACAACTCATATATATAGTTACGCAAATCTTTCAAATGCTTTACTCACATACCACTGGATTATTCTGACAATCCCTAAACTTGTTAAATTATCATCCAAATGTTTAATAAGCATTGTTTAGAGTATAAAACACACTCTTAAATGTTTATAACAAAAACTCATAAATTATTTATGTCAATTAGAAATTGTTTATAATATTTGTCAAAGACAATAAAAAAATTTAAACACGCCTCTAACATTACTTTCGTTCCACATTATTGTCAAAGATATTTACATCACTATTTACAATATTAACATTTAAATTATTCAAATTATTAATTTAAGAAATACATTTAACCACATGTTCATCCGGTTGGTAATTTCATAATCGTGTCAATATAATCGACCAATGAAGGTTAGTTATACATATTTAATGTCACAATCTGGTTTAATAAAGGTTGTAATAATTATTATAATTATTTGTGACGGTAATCTTCACTCAAAATCTTATCTCAAATTCTTTCAATACTCTTGTTAATTATAACAGTAAATTCACTTGATTAATTTTCAAAGGACAAAGACAATACACTCCAGCGGAAAATACTTCGCTTACAAAATAATGCACAAAACTGCATTAAAATAGGCCCAAAATTCATCATATATTAATATATATGGCATCAAAATCTTCCACAGAACTTACAAAAACCTCCACTAACAAATTCTTTAACATCATTAATTACTGTGGGAACCTCCTTTATTAATTCAAGGGCATTATACATCAGCGACTTTCAACACGTCCGCTGCACTAGCGATTATACATTCATAGTTCCACTTCAAAAATTCTTATAATCATTTATAGTTTCAAAACTGTTGTCATTTAACCTTCGTGGATTTCATTCATGAATCGAAATGAAGTAAAAATTTGCCAATCACAAACAAATTTAATCGTGAATACGCTTATATACGCCTGTCTGGTCTATCAAAATTTAAGATTAACATCTTCAAAGAATTGTAGTATAAAAATACTATCATCAAACAAAGTGCGACTAAACTGCAAAATAGTCGAATAGAATCCAATTAGACTGGGGAATGCAAACATCATTATATAAATTTCTAATTGAGAAAAAACTCCTAACAAAAGTTCATGACTTTAATGCATTCAATAATTCATAATCTAAGTTCATCTTTCACAAAATTGTCTATGATGCAATGGTCGTTCATAACTGACGATAAATGTCTGTGTTGCAATCAATTTCAAATAACGACTAGTATTTCCAAGATCGTCGACAACGTAATGGATTTTAACGCTCTAAAATCATTTAAATGTTCTTCCTTCGTGATGATGACAGAAAATTGGTCAAAGTAATTAAACTGGGGTAGAATTACTTTAATAAAGAGACACGCTGTCTGAATTTAAATCTGCCATAAAAATCATTAACTTACAGTCAAATCGTTACTGAAAAATCTAAATATCAGTCTCAACTGATCCAAAATCGTTTAACTATGCCCATGACATAACAATGTCTTAATAAATCGTCGAAAAAGGCATAACTCATCAAGGTGTACTGAGAATAGGAATCTCAAGCAAGAATATAGGGCAAAATACATGAGGACAGAAAATATGGGAAAATGGTTGCTCAAATATCGCTAAAAAAAACTCAAATACAATAAACGTTCACGACTACCTTATCTGCTGGTTGAAGTTCCAGAGGAAAATTCCCCAAAGAAGACTGCTGATGGATCCATTTTACCAACTTGAAGATGAACTCCATCCTCCAAACAGGAAACAGCACCCTCGGAGAATCGAACTGCTTCCTCCTCCGGAAATTGCACTGCTCCGTGTAGACGAAAGACATCCTTCCGGCAAATTCTTCTTTGTGAGTCGGGACTACCCTGACCTCTCTTGAAAAATCCCTGAAGTTCCAGTAGAAAATCGCCATGAAGTTTTTGTAGTAATTTCCGAAGAAATATTCATATTCAGTGAGTATGAAATCGTTTCCATTGCTGTTTGATAGTATTCAGCGTTGAACCACGAAACATGGGTGTAGATGGTTGTTCACCACATGTTCGCTTGTGTGGAATGGCGATTAGCGAAGTTCCATGCTGCTATCTTACTCCGTTAATATATGTCCCAATTGCATTAAAGTCCTTTAGCCTTCCATCTTCTCTTCGGTTATGGTAATCGTAGAACAAACTGCCATATTAAACTGCTCCATAATACTGTAGCGTTGTGTCACAAAAGCAATCTGAAGTCTCCCTATTGCACTAGCAGTGTCAGCCGTGGCGTAGAATCGGACGATATAAAGTGCTTCTCAGGTGGCGAGAAAATCACTTTTGTCAGTCGTCTAAAATTGCCAATATCTTCCAAAATAACTTCACGAAATTGTTCAACTTTTCTACACTCCTTAATGTAGCATGGCACAATAGAATTAGCTTATAGGCGACCACTAACTGTTCATAGCTAATCTTGTAGACGCGTTATAATGTGCGTTTTAACTTCACCTAGATTTACTCACTGTAAACTTGCACTGCTTGTCTGCTCGAATCTCGTTTAATGCAGTGGCTTCACCAAGCGTTATAATGACGACTCTTTCTACTAATTTCACTCGACGTCTCACCGAAATGACTATATAAGAACTGAGCTTAGGTTCTGACGATTTGAGCTATCAGACGATTGAGCTATGAGGCGATTGAGCTATGAGGCGATTGAGCTATCAGGCGATTGAGACTCCTCTCTTCTGCGCAAGGCCTTTTATAAACTTCATGAGGGGCGTATCCATCCCTTCCATAGCGTGTTACTGCGTCATCGCTAGAAGTTCCAACTTCGTCAATACATGACGGATTTTCAAAATTCAAAAACTGAAAATAAAATTCACCAAAATTCGAGATCAATGCCTCTACTGCAAATGGATTTCCACAATTCTGCATTCCAAAAAGTAATAAAAATACCATAGTTTCAGCAATCTCCGTCTTCCTTCAGGCTATCGTTCATTGGTTCGAGCCTCCCCTCCAATAGCATAATTTCTTCCTCAGCAGAATTCCACGTTTCCTGCGACTGCGTCGTAAATCTCGGATCTTTCTCGAATAAATGCTGACGTCACTGAGAATCTCAGCTCAAGTAGCCTGCTGGCATAACGTCTCCGTCATCCGTGCTTACGTCATGACTATCCACGTCATAACTATGACAGCCATAACTTTCTTCATAATTTCCAAAATAGCCACCGTGGTCTCTATATAATTCAATTTACGGGGGCAGTACTAATAGTCTGTAAAAAGGTAAACTTGTTAATGAAATTTTGTGAGCACGGATCTAGGTAATGGTCAGGATTTTCTTCATATAAATTCAACTTTGTTTCTCTTTTATAAAATGTAGTAAGAATTAGTAATTTCTGTAAACTTTTTTGAAATAAGATTAACTTCTGTTTTGTAAATGGCTGCCCACGCGTCGCATGATATCTGGCACATTGCTTCCGCCTACTTTGTCTAAAGCTAACTACATTGGACTGTTTGAAAATTTACCTAACGTGTCTCGGACTATGAAAGCACTGCAGGTGCTGGTGTTCTGCGTTTCTGAAGACTTATGGACACAGTGAAGCTGTTAACTAAGTGGTTTGCGAGGTGATCAATTATCCCTTCACTGATAATATGACCCTGCACTCTTCCTAACCAAAACGATGCGGTTTCGTCCATCAATTGGAGTTAACTGGTGAACATTATCTTCTGGAAACATGCTTGGTGAATCGACTAGTTATGGAGTACTGCCTATGCCTAGGCATATTCGTGAACGGTGTTCACGCTTAAGGGAGGGAGACTGTTACGTGCAAAAGCCCGTTCCAACGTTTTTAAAATCCATCTTCCCTGTATACTTGTGTTCTTAGCCATTTTAAGCGCCCGCCTGATGGCTTGGTTCCGATTATGAACACGAGATGTCAGTATCTGTCGGACTTCGGCGCTTCTAGCCGAGCTTGTATCTTCCACCGATAGAGTGTGTTTGGGTTGTCTTCTGGTTTCATCCTATTCGAGTCATGTTTGAAGGATATTGTATTCTACGTCATTGAACAAAATACTGTATATACATGATACCGCCAAATTAATTACATAATAATCACATTGTTGCTTGATGTGTCAAGCTGTGATTGGGCAATTACTATTAACATGAATGCATGGCGGTAATTGACTTGGGACTCTCCGCCATCTAGTTATCTTCATTGTCTGTCGTCAAGATAACAAGCCGGCTGCTGGTCAAAGAGTATCGCTCCGTGTGCTGGGGGCTGTGGCCCCTAGCTTTTACGAAAAATGAATATGTATTCAAGAAAAATAAACGCCTGTGCTACATAAGAATTTAATTTCTTCCTTTCGCCTGGAAGATGAAAGTGATGTAGAATCGCAAGTGGATGCGAACGAGTGCTTGTCATCTAAACGACGCATGTGCCGGGTTAGCCATTTTTGAAGCACATTTAGTGCCGTATAATATTTTAAAAATTGTGTGTTAATTATTTTAGTATTATTGTGTCTCCACTTAGAAAGGATGTAAGGTACGTTGCATTATACATTTATGTTTATTATTGTTATGGGGCTCCGATATCGTCTTATAGTAATGTTTTAATTCTGTACCTTATTTTGTTTTATAGGCCTAATATTTCTGTTTGTCAACGTTACCTGATATAAAAAAAAATGTTTTTCTGTACATTCTGGAGACACGCTTCTAGTTTATTTTACGTTGTGAATATTTATTTATTAATTTTTGGCAGTCCTTGGAATTGCCCTATTATTAATTTATTTTACGATTCGTGCAGGCTAATATGTCTCATGTCAATAGTGTTAAGGCGTAATTCTTTCCTCCCCTTTGTTCTCTCTGGGTTTTTTTAAATTAATTTTATGCTAATTGTTTGCCGTAATTCGATTTGACATGCGGTCGTCTGTTTTGGTGGCCATGTTTTTTTTGTTTTGCCCGGGTGCATTCTGGTCTTGGGAGTGCATTTTCTCTTGGCTTCGAGCGGGAGACTCAAACGTGTTGTAGTGTCAGCTTAATTTGTTTTTTATTACCCTGGTGGTTTAACCTTGTGTTTTTGGTGAATGTTCCTGTGTTTTTCTCCGTCACGAATATGGGGGATTTCTTAGTTGATCATATTTTATTTTATTAATTTAATTTAAAATTTTTCGTTTTGCGTCGTGGCCTGGAGCTCTACATTTCGGATCGGTATTGCGTTCCTTAGTAAATTATCAAGACCTTTCTCATTTAATAATGCCTGTATCTTTTTTTAATCTTTTGGGCTTTAACATTTTAATTTTAATTTAATTCATTTCCTTTTTTGCTTTGCAAGCAAGCATGTTAACCCGTTTCTTGCCTATTTTCGTAATTTAATGCTGGCTGATGCATGTTTTGTTTTCTGGTGGAGGTGTTCTTTTAAATTTTGACATTAAATTTTATTTTAAATACTAAGCAACTGTTGTGGCATCATTTCGTCGGCGACAATTCTATTAGTTATCGGATGTGTCTGTAGAATAGCCTGTGCATTTCCCCTTCTCCACCTTCCTTCCTCCGTTAGGTGTTCTTCCTTTGGGGAATGTCATCTGGAGGTAATTTTGCTGTTGAAGCGATGCGGACCTCTCAGAAAAGGTAAGGAGGCCCATCCACCCTGGCCATCCAATTGTCATTAATCAAAATCACAAATGGTCAAGTCGTTTTAACACGATTCACAAAATAGTATTGTCAGCGACATCTTGTAGTGAATATTGGCATTTGATAGAGCGTTAATCAAAATCACAAACGGTCAAATCGTTTTAACACGGATTTGCAAAATAGTATTGGCAGCGACATCTAGTAAAGAACATTGACACTTGATTGAATGTTAATCAAATCATAAATGGTCAAGTCGTTTTAAGACGGATTCACAAGTAGTATTGTCAGCGAAATCTAGGAGTGAACATGAATATTGGATAGAGCGTTAATCAAATCACAAATGGTCAAGTCGTTTTAACATGGACTCTCAAAATAGTACTGTCAGCGACTTCTAGTAGTGAACATTGACACTTGATAGATTGTTAATCAAAACATAAATGGTCAAGTCGTTTAACACGGATTCACAAAATAGTTTCGTCAGCGACATCTAGTAGAGAACATTGACACTTGATAAAGTGTTAATCAAAATCAGAAATGGTCAAGTCGTTCTAACATGGATTCACAAAATAGTATTGTTAGCGACATCTAGTAGTGAATATTGGCACTTGATAGAGCGTTAATCAAAATCAAAAATGGTCAAGTCGTTTTAACATGGATTCGCAAAGTAGTATTGCCAGCGACATCTTGTAAAGGACCTTGACACTTGATAGAATGTTAATCAAATCATAAATGGTCAAGTCGTTTTAAGACGGATTCACAAGTAGTATTGTCAGCGAAATCTAGTAGTGAACTTGAATATTGGATAGAGCGTTAATCAAATCACAAATGGTCAAGTCGTTTTAACACTAATTCACAAAATAGTATTGTCAGCGACATCTAATAGTGAACATGCACATTGGATGGAGCGTTCATCAAATCTCATCTACATGTTTAGTTATTAAAAAGGTACTCACCTTTAATTCAAAACTGCTGTTGCCAATTGAATTAGGTATAACCAGTAAACCAATTATCTGTAAATACATAAACCAATCAATCAATCCATTCATTTCAATCCATCACTTTCATATTGAGTTTAATCTATTAAATACATACCTCTGAAAAATTTTCTTTTTTTTTCAAGTAACGCCACTGCTTTTTCTCGATTAACTTGTATATAAATGATAGCACTGCAGCACTAATCACCTGGCATGTAACTAATGAGTGGCAATGATAGGTATGACCTTGCTTTTATATTGTTCAATATTGCCATCTTGCAAGAAATTGTCTACGCATGAGTGAGCGAAACAGAATAAATCACTGTACATTGAGATTCGCAATATATCAAGATTCAAATTACTGCAAACATTTTACATTACCTGACATTCATATTCTTTTCACATGGCAAACGGAAATGACAAACACAATAAGTTCTCAATTTACACTTATCAGCAACACTTGCTTATTTCAAGCAGGATCGCTGATATGGCAAGACAGCATCCTGCTTTAAGATTCTCGCTGTCGGTGGCTAGGTAATGAAACAAATACTATGTCACCTAGTTAGACTTTATAAAATCATGAGCTTACATCTAGTGAAATGTGTGTTGAAAACCACGGGGACCCCAGCTGAGTCCAGCATTGCTTCCACTTACTTGGGCACGGCCCCTCTCTGTTTTTCTTTCATGTCGATCTCACTCGGTCAACTCTTGTTCTCTTCACTTCCCCAATAGTATTAGTGTATCAGAGGCCTTGGGAGTCTTTCACTTTCCAACCCTAATCGCCCCTTTTTCTGATCTTTGCAGATACCCTCCTTTTGCAAGGGGGTTAACCTTCTTTTTCTTTTTCATGTTTTCTCCGGCCTTTTGCTCAAGTCTCTTAATGGGGTAGGGTGTATGTAGTCCCACTACTTTTAATGAACTCTGAATATGGTTACACCCTCAAAAGCGCTTGACTATTGAGTTTAAAAGTTGACAACCCACTAAGAAATTCCTTTAGGGTGGATTCTTAGCTTTGCTCGCTTGGCTATCATTTTATCATCCAGGATCAGCTTTTCCCCTGAACTAAGCAAGGGATCCCACCTGTATCGCCACTAAGGACAGTGTCCTCGAGTCAGTGATACAATTGGGGTGCGCACCCACAACAACATCCATGCGGTGTCGCATGCAAAGCACACAGGAGTCTCATTAAGGAATAGAAAGAGTGAGAGTGTGTTACAAGGAATTGAAAAAAGAGACTGCCGTGGCCTTACGGTAATTGGCACAACCACTGCCAACTGCTTCAAGAATGACTGAGGGGGGATCGAACCTTCCCCCCCTACTCATCTGAGCCTGGGGTGAGGCTGAGTAAATCCCATTCCTGTCTTCGTATCACTTTTTCAAATTTCATGACAGAGCCGAGAATCGAACCCAGGATCTCTAGAGCGGCTGCTAATCATGCTAACCGCTGCGCTACCATATAGTAATACATACACTCCAGTTGTTTGCTATCTAACAGTCAACGTGTTTAGAGAGAATGCGTAATTCAACACCGATATCATGCAACAGTTGCAGTTTTCGTTATCACAAGGTTACATGCCATGCATGCTAATGTTGCCTAGCAAGCAGTAGTGTTTCAAGTTTTATCTTAAACACAAATCCAATCAAGAACTTTAATATCTTGGAATTCATTCTAGTAGCTCAGAGACTGAATGTACGACACTCGTGTTTTGAAGCCTCTACAGCTTACGAGAAAACACGTTAGCCCCTCACTGCTGGGTCCATAATTCGAATCCCAGTCACTCCATGTGAGATTTGTGCTGGACAATGCAGAGACAGACAATGTTTTTTCTCTAGCTCTTCCAGTTTTTACTACCATGAATGTCATTCTAGCATTTTATTTCATGGGTCATTCATTTAATCATTACCCCCAGGGGAGTGTGACAGGCTTCAGCAGTCAGCAACTTTTCATATCCTCGCTGTTAAATTAGGATTGTATTCATTCATTCAATACCCTAACCCGGTTGGCCAAGTAACACTTTACCCTATCATTTCATTTCATTTGTTATTCATTTAATCATTGTTTCAAGAGAGTGCGACAGGTTTTAGCAGCCTGCACCGTTTCAAATCCTCACCGCTAAATGAGGGGTTTATTCATTCCATTCCCTGATTGCTCAGTTGAACAACACTTTCCACTATCATTTAATTCTATATGTCATTCATTTAATCATTTTCCCAGGAAAGTGCGACAGGCTTTAACAGCCAGCACTATTTCAAATCCTCACTGTAGCTATATGGTTAGCGCACTAGGCTTTGGCCCAAAGTGCCCCGGGTTCGATTCCCGGCCGAGTCATCAGGGATTTTAATCTCCTGGGGTTAATTCCAGAGGCTCGGCGACTGGGTGTATGTGCCGTCTTCATCACTACTTTATCCTCATTACGACGCACCGGTCACCCACGGGCGTCAACTAGAAATACCTGCACTTGGCCTCTCCAGAGGCCACACGATCGTTTCGTACCGCTAAATAAAGGATTCATTCATTCTATTCACTAACCCGTACGGTCAACTCAAAGCATGCTGTGATTTTTTCATTTATCAATCATGTCTTTAGCAACCATGAGTTGAACCATCACATACAGCTCTACAATCCATGATTTGTGAAATGCATTTTGCGAGCATGAAAAAACGACGTGGCCGACCACCGGTTTTGTTCATTCATAGCCTACAGCTTTGACTTAAAGTATCTCGGGTTCAATTGCCTGCCTACTACAAACCATGGCATAAGTCTCTGCGATTCATGGTTCATTCAAAAATCGACTAATGCATTGGCAAGCATGGCTATCATGGTTCGCCACATCGGAGAAAACGAATCGCTGTATTACGATACGTCGTTCCATCGAACATAGGAAAACGAATCGTCGTATTACGAACCGTCGTTCCATCGAAATAGTCAAGGATATAAAATAGCTCATCCATAAATCAATATTCAAAAAGCTCCCCCTCTTACAAAATTCCCAAGTGCGCATGCGTAAAAACAAAAATGTAAAAATCATAGTTGCATATAAGACTATGCAAGTTTTTCATGTGAAACATCGTTTAATTTCCTATTATCGTTCAAACTCTCACATGTCGCACATGGAAAGCAAGATTTTCTAAAAAAAATATGATTTCACCCCTTGTAGGGGTAGGTTTTATTTTGGGGTGGATATAGGCTATTTATTGGAAAAGGGTGTCAGCCCGAGTTCAATGACACCTCATTCCTCAAAATCCGACCATGCGTTCGGGAGACATCGGCTTTGCCCATGAATGTATTTGACGTCACCAGGAAAGTAGGCTATGGGTCAACATTTTGGAATTTTGGAAAGGGGGTGTCAGCCCGATTTCAACGACACCTCATTCGTCAAAATCCGACCTTTCGTTCAATATGCGGACTTGCAGCTCCTCCGTGATGGCTCAAATCCCGGTACCCTTAGCTGCCAGTGGTCTTCCCTCACGGCAAATGGCGGTGAGCTACCTTGCTCAAATCCCGGGGCTCCTACCCTATAACTAGTCCTTAAATATACAGCTATTACTAATACTACAATCACCTCAGAAACACTATGTTGTGCACATGTGATCCCGGAACGAATTAACAAGTGTTTCGCAAGATAGTCGAACCATTTGAATACCTTGTAACAGGTGATGCAGTAAGGTTTTTTATTCCCTAGTGAACACGATGGTGTTTCCTCAAATTAGAGCGCGAGCTGAATCGCTTTGGGCGCAACAAACAGACAATGCGGTCTCTTCGCTGAGTGAACGATAAAATGTTCCATTAGCTCTGTCCGCCGTGCAAATTACTTCTCCAATGTGCTGTAAGTGTATTACTTCACTCCAGTATGAACAAATATGTGCTTCTTGCGGTCACCTAACAGTAGGGGGGAGTGACGGGTTCTAACGAGTAGCCCACTTTACTGGTGACGTCACAGGGGAGAAGGGGGAGGGGGGTATGACGTCATATGTTGTTGTTACAAGATGGTGACGGTGACGTTACAAGATGGCGGCGGTGACGTCACTCATAGCCTACTTTCCTGGTGACGTCACAACGACTACAAAGTTTGCCGATATCTCCCGAACGTTTGTTCGGATTTGTACGTGTGACGTCAAATCGCTTGTCTCGAAAATTCGTATCCCTAATTCTAAAAAAACCTGAACCTATTAGAAAAATAAAGAGGGCTTCTAGGTTTTTCCACTACTGTCTCATCGGAACATGCAATCGCAATCGTTTCACAATATCAAAAATTAAAAACAAATCACTATTCCATCGAACATCTGAAAACGCATCATCGTGCGTGTGTTTCAACAAGGCTATCACTGGCTACAGTGGCTGTACTCAATAGAACAATCTATATTTCGACCTACAAACTGTCATAAACTGACCCGTCGCTACATGTCCACCCCATCTCCCGTGTTCTATGACCCATCGTACACGTCTCTAGCGTTATTGATTTGCGAGATATAGCAAAAAGTATAAAATCAAGATTTTACTCCCAAGGAGACTCGCATGCAGTGACCAATAAAACAATGCATCAACTAGAAAGACACCGTTCAGTGGACTTGCATCAAAGCGGTACATATCTCTGGTTTGCAATAAAGGCTTCTCACAGAGCGGTTAGCTTATCAGACAAATCCAACACCCACTCAGTACACGGAGTTCCAAGCCTCCTGCTGCTTTAAGGAGCGGCATTGTCTCTCTCACAACCACTCTTCATGAACATTTTTAAGAGCTAATATTTCTTATCAAAAAAGTGTTGTTGGCCCTTTGTCAAAATTTCAAAAATACATTCAACAAGGGGGCGTTTGAGTTGGTCTGCTGATGTCATAGCGTCTTTCATGCCAGTTAGTAGTGGGATGATGACAGAGCTGCTTCCAAAAGCATGTTGTGAGCCCCTGCGACCTTGGAATGGAAGGAGTCATGCTAGGAGGGCGTACTTGGATTCGTTTCTTTCGTCTCGTCCTGCTCTTTACGGCAATGTAGGTGTCGAGAAGGTGAACATAGGGTTTTTGGTCTAAAAATGCGTTTTTCACATTTTTGCCGATTTTTGGAAAACGGAAAACGTGATGATGACGTGTGTGATAGTATTTTTTCGTCTCAATGTCCTCTTTACGGAGATGTATGTACGGAAAAGGTAAAAAGCTGGAAACACGGTTTTTGATGTAAAATGTTTTTTTGTGATTTTCCCTCATATTGCGAAAACTGAAAACGTGAGGATGACGTGTGTGATAGTATGTTTTCGTCTCATT
Organism: Meconema thalassinum; assembly: GCA_946902985.2. Lineage (NCBI taxonomy): Eukaryota > Metazoa > Arthropoda > Insecta > Orthoptera > Tettigoniidae > Meconema > Meconema thalassinum. Next base: position 144,721,432 of record OX336389.2, read on the forward strand.
GTCCTCTTTACGGAGATGTAGGTACGGAAAAGCTAAAAAGCTGGAAACATGTTTTTTAGTCAAAAATGTTTTTTTGTGATTTTCCCTCATATTGCGAAAACAGAAAACGTGAGGATGACGTGTATGATAGTATGTTTTCGTCTCAATGTCCTCTTTACGGAGATGTAGGTACGGAAAAGCTAAAAAGCTGGAAACATGTTTTTTAGTCAAAAATGTTTTTTTGTGATTTTCCCTCATATTGCGAAAACTGAAAACGTGAGGATGACGTGTATGATAGTATGTTTTCGTCTCAATGTCCTCTTTACGGAGATGTAGGTACGGAAAAGGTAAAAAGCTCGAAACACGGTTTTTGATGTAAAAATGGGTTTTTGTGATTTTCCCTCATATTGCGAAAACGGAAAACGTGAGGATGACGTGTGTGATAGTATTTATTTCGTCTCAATGTCCTCTTTACGGAGATGTAGGTACGGAAAAGGTAAAAAGCTGGAAACATGTTTTTTTAGTCAAAAATATTTTTTGTGATTTTCCCTCATGTTGCGAAAACTGAAAACGTGAGGATGACGTGTATGATAGCATGTTTTCGTCTCAATGTCCTCTTTACGGAGATGTAGGTATGGAATAGGTAAAAAGCTGGAAATACGGTTTTTGATGTAAAAATTGGTTTTTGTGATTTTCCCTCATATTGTGAAAACCGAAAACGTGAGGATGACGTGTGTGATAGTATTTTTTTCGTCTCTTTATTCTCTTTACGGGAATGTAGGTATGGAAAAGCAGAAATCAAGGTTTCCGTCATTTTTTTTTTCGAGATCGTTGAGGAACACTGGGGAAAAAGTAAGAAACCAGATTTGAAGTCACGTTATGTTATGCGCTATGATGTTGGTAAAACACTTATGCATTATTATTATTATTTGTTATGGCTGGTCAGGGCTCACACGCAGAGAGAGAACTTGCTTGAAGAAATGAGAATTGAAAGCATTGAGGCTGACCCGCGGCGAGCCAGACACTGGTCTTATCATCGTACGTGCCTCGCAGCAGAGAGATAATCGGCAGGTGTCATTATACAGTGTGCGGCTTTATACTGTGTATGTCAGAGCCTAGGTTCATTATGGACTCATCATGCAACGCAAAGTTTGAAACGATGGGTGGGTGTATAACATTATGATAAAAGATTGGCAAGGGCTTGAACAAAGAGGATATTGGACATGTAATAAACAAAAGGGTGGGAATAATGAAAGGTCATTTGATACATCTTTTTGGAAATGGTTTTTTAATAATTAAATAGGGTTTTATTACAAAAATTATGTTTATTGACCCATGAATTATACGTGGAAGGAAAACCTAACCACTTTACAAAATATGTTGCACCTTTGACTTTAATTACTCGTTCAATGAGATAATCGTTGGCATATAATATTTTTTGCACTTCTTCATAATAGAATCGTCCCTGAATGGGTTGACCGCTCTGATCTTCTAAGAAATACGTCACTGGTTGACCTAGCTTGACTTGGCGAATTTTAAAAATTTATGTCGACCATTGTGGAGTATACGATTTTGAAAACACACTTCTACGTTTACTAATGCGAACAAAATCTCCAATTTTAAGGCGATGTCGCCTTGGGTCCACCCTTTTTATAGGGTTAAACAGTCTATTGAGTCTGGATAGGTTCTTGGTGACGAGGCGAGGTTTCATGCCGATGGTGGAATGAATGGTGTTGTTGTAGCGAGACACAAGTTGAGGTAACCAGTCTATCCATCGATAGGAACCATGTATTGTAAACTCTTTCCACATATAACTTTTTAATGTTCGATTGAAGCGTTCAACTACACTAGCTTTGAGATTGCTATAGGTGGTATAATGGTGAATATCCTTAGATTTGAGAAAACTGGAGAAATCCTTGTCGAAAAATTATTTCCCCTGGTCGGTTTTTAACAAGTGAGGTTGACGTTTTGATTGTTCAATAATATGTTGAAAGGCCTTTGTGTCTAAGACACCAGTTTTATTTTTTACTGGTTGAACAAAAGCCATTTTGGAATAGACATCAATGACGGTCAACATATAGCGTACACCGTTGTTAACGTTAGACTAGGTATCATTTCAACCAGGTCTGCCTGCCAAAGTTCATCGATTCCTTTGGAAATGACACGACGACGTTCATAAATGCGTCGGGCTGGTTTATGCAATTAATGAGCAATGCCCACTTTGATGGGTGATGGCTTATAAGATAATTTTAGCATCTCGGAGTTGTTGTTCAATGTGGACGATTTCCGCCTCATGTCCCGTGTGACCAGCTTGTTTTGATGCATGAAGCAAGTGTAAGCGCTCTACCAACTGATTGGGATTATTCCAAAAGGTTATATCTAGGTAGGGCTTTAATTTCTTAAACCTTACACCAGAGACAGAGTGATGTTTTTGCTTACCAAAGATGTTTGCAATGATGGTTTTATATTTTTGGGATATATTGGCATTGACCTGCTGAGAGGATTTATAGTTTCTTTTGTGAGCCTTGGTGTCTAATAAAATGGATTTATATTTAGCAAGGTCCTCGGACGTAAAATATTGTGTCGAGGGGGTGCGAGAAAATAGCAGCTTTAACAGACCTGGTGTTAATTTATAGTTGATCTTTTTAATGACAGCTTTCGTACGAGCAAATTTAATGGACGAATCCCCAATTTTAAAACTATCATTCTCATAGCGAACACCATACGTGGTATCTGTCTTTCCAATAAATAGAAGGGTCAGATACGGTTCCAGGGTTGCCCCATAACGTTTGATTAAAATGTTTTTGAGTTGAGCTTTATTTTGAGGGGTTGCCAAGACTTGTGAAAACGGAGACGATGTGGAGGAAGACGGTGTTGCCACTATGACGGAAGATTTTTGTTTTGTTTTTAGAAACTGTTGAAGGGGTGAGGATTTTTTTTCTTTCAGGACTAAATACGCTTTCGCTTTCACTTTCACTTTGTTCATGTTGTTGTTGTTCTTCTTCTTCTTCATGTTCTTGATGTTCTTGTTCACTAACATTAGAGGAGGAGGAGGAGGGGGAGGATTTTACCTGTCGTGTGGAATCTGTTTGAGTAAATTTTTAACTTGTTATGGGTTTGGTTTGAGAGGTAGCAGCAGCAGCAGTAGCAGCAAAAGCATTAGGTTTGAATCTCATGGGATCAACCGATGATGGAGCATGTTTTATCATGGGTAAAGGATTGACGTTTTTTAAACGTTGCAATTCAAGAAATTTATGTCGAATCGTATTTCGTGCCTCAATAATACGCTGCATGATTTGAACATGTTTCTTGTACCCTATGGCGTTCGCCATGGTAAAGGTAAAGACACACTAACAGGAAATGTCCAACCCTGAGTCTTTTTTAACAGAAATAAAATGATCAAAACCCAAGCGATAACGTCCCTCACATCGTTCACTCTGTTTATTTATGACCAAACAGGCATGGGGATGATGGTTCCAACACGAAGCACACAATTGCGTGAAATCTGTAAAGGACATACCTGGATTCACATGATCTTGAAAAATATGATAGAGATATCTAGAGTCTTGGCGGAAGAGAACGATGAGATTGGCATTGTCACCAATCAACTGTTTGGGGATTTTGGAATAGGTCTGAGCCAGATAAAAACAATCCACTTGTTTATGGCGTCCCATACTAAAATACTCTTGAATAATGGCCTGTCGTTGAGTGGCAATATCATCAAAAATTATAATGGAATCTGGTTGAATGCTGTCTAGTTGAATGACACCTTGAGGTGAGGTGAATGTAAAATAGCCCATGGCTTCTTTATTTAACGAAGACATAATTTGTTCCAGATACACGTACAGCACGTACAGAGGCTGGTACAAGGATTTGGCAAAAATATAAATATTTTGAAATCGTAGGCCATGAGGCGCGGTAATAATGTTCAGCAAAACATTGGTCTTTCCACAACCCGAAGGCCCTACCATAATACATCGAACGGTAGATGGGAATAGGGTGCCATGACGTTTAGGTTCGCACACGGACAGTGATAGCTCTGAAACCAAATCAGAGACGGGCAAAGCATGGGGTTGTTTCATTAATTCCATTGTGTCGACGACTGAGTTATTTTCACGTGTGTATAAGGTTTGTTTATATATATATATATATAGGCAAGCGGTGAGTAGGATAGGTTAGTTAACGTCAATCACCATAGACGTGTTTGGGAGAGCTCGTGTAACCATGGCCACAGCCGCCTCTTTGTCAAAACAGTCACGAGAGTTGGCAACAAAAAGCTATGTCGAAGGCAAAGTGCAAAGTGTCTATCACATGGCCCCGAGACTAACCGCTGAGGGCTATTCAGCCAATCATCATCGTATTATTGATGTGCAAGAGCCTCGAGACGAAAATGATGTCTGCACGAAACGTTATGTGACCTATCAAATGAAAAGGCTTTATAAATTTGTCCCATCTGTATTTTTAGTGTACCTGTCAAATCAAAAACTGGACAATGACAGAAACCATTCCCCACCACCACTGGTGAATGATGATCTTACCTATATGCTTTCTTCCGGTTTAAGTCGTTATCGACTGCATTATGATGGTGTAATTCATATTAAATATGCCATGCCTGATGAGAATCATTTAAAAATACAACTCAACGGTGATAGAGTGTTGGCTCACAACCATCAAAGAGTAAATGTTGGAGATGAATTATCCTTTCATCTTATGCTTACGTTTGAGGAAAAGGAAGCTGGGAAAACGGTGAATGATTTTCCGCTTTATGTAGAATTGGAATATACTGCTATGAAATAAGGTTCTCTACGTTAGTTGTTATCGAATGTTTGCTGTGAAAGGTTCACCAAGTAGCAGTATGGTGAAAAAAAGATATGCTATGAACATGAAAAAAAAAAAACTCAAAAAGAGAAAAAAAAGCCAGGTCGGAAACCAAGTCGATCTGCCTCACACCCAGTGTTAAAACTTAAAAAAACTAAAAAAATCTAAAAAGAGTGGCTATCGAAAAAGCTTTACAAGCGGTGCGATTGTCTACAGCTCCGAAATCGCAGCATCATGTATCGATAAAAAGAAAAGGAAGAAAGAAAAACGTGGGCGAGTCATTCCTGTTGCTAAGCGTGGGGGTTTTTTGCCGGCTTTATTTGCAGGGTTGGCAGCTTTGGGGTCCCTTTTGGGTGGTGCCAGCGCTGTAGCGAAAACCATAAAAGCCGTCGAGCAAGGCAAGCAACAACTCAAAGAAAGCGAGCGACACAATAAAACGTTAGAAGCCATTGCGATGGGAGCTAGAAATGGCAATCATTTAAAGCCAGTCTTTTATCTACAAGGCTTTGGCCTATCGTCTAAAAAAAATGTCCATCTTTGATAAGCCCTTAAGGCCTCGTGATGCCATGACCCATGAACAAGTGGAAAGCCATGCCAAACAACTAAAGATTTCTCATTTTCGAGGTGTATTTATGCGAAATGAATTACCCAAAGCACCGTGGAAAGAAGAACGAGCCATGATGAATTTAGATGATGATGCAGGCCCAGGAACCCATTTTGTAGCCTATGTGAAACAAGGTTCCACAGTATGGTACTTTGACAGTTATGGAAATTTACCTCCCCCGATTGAGTTGCTACGTTATTTGGGAAACCGGGTAAAGATATTCTATAATGTGAATCGTCAACAAACCTTTGACAGTCAAGAGTGTGGCCGTTTGAGTTTACATTTTTTATATAAGAGGTCGCGTTAAGCCAACAGTTTCATCATTATGAATGTCAACGCCAAGACATTTACCGCGCACAGTCGCGGGCCTGAAGTGTCCCTGGATTTTCCCCCCCCCATTGAATTGCAACCAGAACAATCCTATGTGCTAGGATTAATTTCTTTGGAAAGTTACAACAGAATTAACAATTCAAGTGGATATTAATGACAAATTTTATTATGATGATTATATGTTGACACTACCCCCTGGAGGTTATACCATAGACGATGTGCATGAGGCCATTAGCGTGTCAATGATAAAACAATTTGGTGTCAAACCATTTGCGGATGGGCACACAAATTTGAACTTACAGCCAATAAAATAACTCATCGCTGTCGTATTTTCTCTACGTTTAACATTGACTTTGAAACACGAGTTCATTCTATTGGTCCTTTACTAGTATTTAAACCAAGAGTGTTGGCAGCTCAGCAACCCCATGAATCAGATTATCCAGTGAAATTCATCGAGGACCATCACATTTCTGTAACTTGCAATATTATTAGAGACGTATTTACAAATCAATAACAAAGCCATTCCCTGTATGATTTTATTGTCACCTCTCCTTGCGGCTATATTATTCGTGAAAACCCTTCAGTGGTTCTATATCATCCTGTGTGAGTCAGTGATATTAGTAATATTACCTTACGCTTAGTGAATAGAAACCAACAACTGATTGCTTTGGACGCCAACACCCCCGTGACCTACAAGTTGGTTTTAAAGACGCTATGAAATTTATCTATAAAGCAACAACAACGTCTACGAGGTCGGTTAGTTGCCCGCCGTGTATGAAACGGTTGACACGAGTAAACCGACAACGCTTACAACGCATTGGTTATACGCTACACCCCAATCATTAACAAAGAGCTGTTGCAAGTGTTAAATCCCATACAAGTGGAAGATGGCGTCGTGCGCATTGATATGCATTCCTATCAACCTCAAGCAACAGGACTGAATAACAATGACGAGATTCAATTCATCATTAACAATCAAGATAATTTTACTCTACCTCATGAAAGTGTCCTTCAAATTGAGGGTAAATTGATGAAAGCAGATGGCAGCACACCCACAACGTCTGCGTTGGCGAATCATGGTTTGGCTTTTCTGTTTTCTGAGATATGTTATGTGATAAATGATATTGTCATAGATATGACTCGAAATGTGGGCATGACTAGTCTTATGAAATTATATCCATCCTATAGCGAGGAGGAAAGTAAAACGCTTCCTATGGCAGGATGGTGTCCCAACAGTAGCAATGACTGGCTAGATCATACCGATGGCACTTTTACAGGCTTCCTACCCTTAAAATTACTCCTTGGCTTTGCCGAGGATCACAAGCGTATTATATTAAACGCAAGACAAAGTTTGTATCTGGTGAGAGACCGCAGTGATTATAATGCACTGAAAGGAGCCTCTGACCAAGTGATTCAACTGCTTCGATTACTATGGAAAGTGCCCCATGTGACGCTATCGGATAGTAAAAAGCTAAGCATGTTAAATTTGGTGCAAAAAGATAAAGCCTTGCCTATCACCTTTCGAAGTTGGTGTCTACATGAATACCCCTTGCTACCTACCACAGACACACATAGTTGGAGTGTCAAATCGGCTCGCTCTACCGAGAGACCCCTCTATGTTATTATTGGTTTTCAAACCAATAGAAAATACCAACAAAGCAAAGATGTCACCTTGTTTGATCACAATCACTTGAGAAATATACGACTATTTTTAAATAATGTTTGCTTTCCCTATGAGGGGTTGGACCTCAATTTTTCAAAAAATAAGTTTGGCCCCCTTTATGACATGTTCGCTAAATTTCAATCGTCTTATTATGAAAAACAGGATTGTCCTATGTTGTCGCCACAAGGGTTTAAAGCAAAAGCACCACTGATTGTTTTCGACTGTTCGTATCTAGAAGAATCTATGAAAATCACCACCATTGATTTAAGGGTAGATTTTGAAACACAAGAAAATGTCCCAGACCATACCAGTGCCTACGGTTTGATTATTCATGCTAGACAAGTGAAATATCATCCTTTGTCCAATTATGTCACCAGCATGTAAGCCATCTGTGGTCGAGTGAAAGAAAAAGATCATCATTCATAGGATTGATGATAAGCGTCTGCATGCACAGTATCTGTTGCGGTCTGGCACTGTGCGCACATACAACAACAAAAAACTTCATGTGTCCCTCAATAAGCAACAGCAACAACAACAACAACGTGACAGACAAACCATGGAATTTAAAATGTGAATTTAATCTTCTGAAAACTTTTGAAACATGGACAGTTCCCTTTATGGATTGTGGAGAATTGGCTGCGAGCGGATTTTATTACTTAAAACGTGGGGATGTGGTCAAGTGTATTTTTTGCAACATTGAAATTGGAAACTGGGAAATAGGGGATCGACCCTTTAGCGATTATCAGCAATGGAGTCCATCCTGCCCTTACCTCAATCGCTATGATGTGGGCAATATTCCATGGAGTTTGAATTATCCTGTTATTGTACCAGACCCTGCAAAACTAGGAGATACCTGTGGACCGTATGTGCAAACTATTCATTTGAATGCTGTTCCAAATTAAGCCAACAAACTTTGTAATAAAAGTGTAAATGTTTTTTATGTTATGAATAAAACCTCAAAAAATATTTAGCTGTTGTTCAATTCATTTGTGTCTTTTTTTCCTAAAGTCCTTTGACTTTGCCATGTTAAACCATGGCATGGGTTAGTTGTTGATTAGACGTTAATGAGGTAACAAGTAAAATTTAAAAAAGCATGATGCGTACACTCATTGTGGATTGTCAGGGGTTTAAATTTGCAGACAACAAATTTATATTTAAGGAAGTCGCTTTTATCGATTGTAGTACGTTTTGGGTGTCTAACCCTATTCATTTGGTGTTTAAACCTCCCTATGCTTTCGAGTTGCTTAGTGAAAAGGATAAAAAACAGAGCCAATGGATTGAAAATCATTTGCAATTAGCATGGTACAAGGGTGATATTTCTTTCAAGTATCTTGACATCGTCATGAAAGCCCATTTGTCCGCGGCCAATGTCTTATTTGTTAAAGGGAGTGAAAAACGCCAGTGGCTTCAACCATTTTTACCCTCTCACTGTCAATGTATTGACCTTTTAGTTCTGGGTTGTCCATCCCTGCAAACGCTCATGGACACTTGTCCTTGCGACAATATTCAGAATAAAGCCTTAGCGCATGCATGGCAATTGTTTCATTGGCTCACCACGAGTGCATGTTGGGAGTTGTTCAATAAAATTCAAACTGAAAGTGTATCGTCCAATGATAGCAGTGAGACGTGCACACGTGAGGTGATAACATCAACGTTATAGACACGGACGCCACTACAATCGACAAGGCTATTGGAAAGTTCTTTGTGTGCAAGAAAAAATTGATGAGCTTTACACAACATGAATTATTAGCACTACCTAAATCATTTCTTTTTTATGTTGCTGCCAACGCTGTCAAAGAAATTTGGGAAAAGGCGCCTGCCGAGTGGACTAACGAGTCTGTATTGAGTGAACTACAACCATGCAGTCATTTTTCCCATCACAAGCAATTAACCATGGCAAAAGTACCTTCCATTCGACAGTGTGCCACATGCCAATTAATGAAATTATATCATGGTCATAAAACTCAGTGTAAAGACATTGTTTCATCATTCCATGCCTGTCATGCGGAAAACAACCACCACCTACCATGCTCGTCAGCAGCCACCGACAATTAACAACAACAACAACAACAGCAGCAGCAAGAACAAGAAGAAGAAGAAGAACAAGAAGAACAACAACAAAAAGTGTTTTTCACCGATTGAAACCTCTATGTCCCAGGTGTACTGGCCGTGGAATTATTGATAACATCATTAAAAACTTACCATTCGAAGCTCACTACCTGCTTACAGCTTCTGGGGCCCTGGTACTCGTCTTCAAGATCGTTTGATGAGAGGGGATATGGGAATCGATGCTTTGGATCATGCATGTCTTAATCACGATAAAGCCTATGAAAACAGTGATCCCGCACTAAGACACATTGCCGACAAAGTCTTGTTAAGCATTGCCAAGCAACAATTAACAGCTTCAGATGCCAGTCTAGCAGAACGAATGGCAGCATTTATAGTGATTGGTGCTATGAAGAGCAAATTACTTTTATCTAGATATGGACTTTAACGTAATACATTTATTTAAAAAAATGTATAGTATCACTGTTATCATGACAAAAAATAAATAAAAAGACAAGAGTCCATGTTGTGTTTTTTTCCATTATTATTATTCACTCATAGTTTCATCATTATAATTATAAGTAAAATGAATAAAATGACATAAATGACAAACAATAAAAAAGGGACAGCAGTGCATCGTTATAAAAATTACTAATTGTAGTAAATCTATTTTTTCATTCACAAACAATAAAAAAGGACAAAAGTCCATCATTTTAACTAATCGTTTCATCATTATTATACAAAATTATATACATGGTAATTGTACTAAACCTATAAACAAAAAATTCTACAATTAAACATAAGTTTTGAAAATTTATTTTTTATTATTATTTATCATTGTAAACGTTGAGCAACAATTAATAAACGTCAAACTGTTGAGCACCAAAAAATAATTTTATTTTATTATAGTTATTGAAGAGTAGTGCATGAATAAACATAAAGTCACGGCTAGCGTACAATGATTATTCGTTTTCAATTTTTACAAAACGAACCAGGCAACGATTATTTTTTTACCCTCATAAATTAAATAGACAGGGTGAATACTGGAATTGACATCTTCCATGACATTATCAGGTAGGTTATTAAATCGTGTGGGAAGAAATGTCTCAAAGTCTTGACAAATGCAAAGAGCTCGTTCACCAAATTTGGTTTTCAGTTTTTGAATTTTATGTATGCGAAAGGGTGTTTGCGTAGGCAATTCACTCATTTTCTTGCGTGCAAAGCCACAATCTTGACCAATGGCGTTCAAGGCGTCCATGGTTGTCTATAACCAAAGAAAAGAGGGTTAATTTCTAACACTCTCGTTCTTATAATACATCAACAACAACAACAATAACTTTGTACATCAGAGTGTGTTGTTGTTTTTTAAAGCCTGAGTGTTTATGACCTAAAGTTGTAGATAGATAGTATTGGATAAATTAACAAAAATATAATAATAATGTTTGTATCATTTTCAGTCAAAACATACATTTGGAAATTATTTATTAGGAAATGTTTTATCAAAATTAAGTGTGAATCTTTTTTCAAAATCTCTTGGAGGTAAATGCATGTCTCTGTTGTGAATGGGAATTAGCCCATCATCCCCTTGTCGAATGACTTGTATTAGTTTGCCCTGTTGTTGTGCAAATTCACACTGCATTCTGTTAAATAAATAGTATCAACTGATACTATGAGCAAACATCTGAATGCTGTTGGTAACCTATAAAAGGTAAAGTTAACACGCTATGTATTTAATAACCATGTCTACATCCAACAAACCAAGAAAACAACTACAAATTTAAACCTGTGTGCATGTGTTCATCAACGTGAATAAACGATAAACTAAAACAAACAAACAAACAAAATTGCCAAATGTATTCTAAACGCCAAGTATGCTCCTGAAAGCCGAATGTAAACAAAAAAGCCATAATCATGACATGATGTTGTTAGTTTCTAACAAATCTCATTCTATGAGGCGAATATTGATTGATATGTAAGCTAAGACAAAGGTGGCAAAATGCTTGTTGTCGATACGAAGTGATTCGTTCCTCAGCAGGAAATTTATAAAAATGAAAACAAAATATTTGAGAGGTTATTGGAAAATAAATATTAAACAGGGGTTTTGTACATATTGTACACCAGAAATTTGCAAAAAGGATCCTCGTCAGCTAATTTAACAATCACTTGATTCATGGTTAAACCGTACCATGCTTTATGAATCACTTGCGTGGATACATTATTTTCAAAACCAAAATTTAGCATACAGGATTTACAAAAGTGATGCCCTGGGTCATGAAACAAATCATCATCATTATCATCACGATCAATGATGCTGTCATAAAACGTGGTATCAATGCGTACTTTCGTGTTTCTATATTCTGAAGGATAAGCCACACGTTGAGGATTATGAGACACCATCGTGGCATATTCATTGAACGTGGTGTGTTTTGTGACGATAAAACAATCTTCACCGTGGCTCATGATTGACTCTGAAAAGTAGTCGTTGCCGTTTACTAAGTGAATAAATAAAAAATACTATGTACTATATACACTGTCTGTCCCCAAATTCAATGGCAAAAATAAAATAAAAAATAAGCAAAACACAAATAAATAACCATCTGTCTGTTGACTTCCTTAGCTGTAGGCGGCAAACATAACATGCAAAAACAATTTCTGTTCAGATATTGGACTGGTGTTGTTTTCAAATATATCACCACTCATAACTCTAGCCATAAAGTGAGAGTTTGTCCACAGGAAAAGCAGCAGATTATTATTCTTTTGTTCTTGCATGAGGCCTACTAAGCCACAACCTAGTGTGGCCTATTAAGCTGTGCCTACTGAGAAAGTGCACACTTTGCTGAAACATGAGGCCTACTAAGCGACAACAATAGTGAGGGTGGCTACTTGTTTGTTTTTTTCCTAACCTAACCTAAAGAATCCAACATGTTTTTAATCTAGCCTGTGCACAGTGAACCATGCAAACGTTGATGCATGGCTCTCTTTATGCGTTGACAGGCAAATAGCACAAGGCATACAGTTTATGTTCAACTATTTACAGGCATTCACACAGCCATGCATACATCCATGCACACAGGTTAAAAAACAAAAATTATATGATACACCACAAATTTTTATTTTTATTCCGAGGCTCAAGATGGCATCTCGCATTTGATAGCAACCAAACCAAACACTTGCCGTGTTGTACAACAACAATAGCAACAACCATTACTGGTTGTAACCAAATGGGACGCTTGTCATCATATCCTGACACCACTGTCTCTTGTCGTCCAACAAAGCGAGTGTTTGTTTTCGCTGCTTCATTAAAAATAAATCATGATTTTTCGAGAGAATCCTAAACTGACTATGTGCCATGGATGTGTGGATCTGAAGGACATGTAAATAATCATCCACACAGAGTCGTTTAACAACATGCTGGCTAATCCCTTTGGCTCGCATAGATTCGCATCGATCCACCTGTCGAAAACTATACATTTTCGGAGCGAGACCTACAAACTCAGTCATCATGGTGTGTGAACACTCATCTTTCATTAAACCAATTTCTTTTTTGTTCAGACGGGGGATATCGAACACGTTCTTTTCACTAAACGAGGGCGTGTCAAACCATTTTGGGTTTTGTTTCATAACGACTTACGGATCACAGTCACGGATATGGTAAATAAAACTATCCGTGTCTGTATATAACAAGGAAATGGTACCAAATCGCTGTATTGCAAAACCATAATGGAATTTATACATGTGCAATTTTGAAAAATCTAAAATGACTTGGCCTAAATAGATAGGCTTATTCATGACCACTTTAGTTTTGGCAAGTTCAATAGTCAGTAGATCATGATCAATAATGTTTAAAGTTTTGAAATTTGGTTTTGCAATATATTTTTGAGCTCCCCATTGTCCATGCCATGTGTTGACCACTTTAATGTCCCTATACTGTCGTACATTTTCCAAACTCTTGCCATAGATACAATTATTCATCACTTTAAAAAAGTTTATTTGAAATGGTTGAGTGGCACTTTGTCTGTGACTGGTATTTAAATCCATGTATGGCTTCAACCACGGTTTCTGACAAAGAGAAATACCTCTATGGATTTATTTCAGGGTTAAGCCCTGGGCTAAACATTCTACCAGCATGTCAATATGCAACACATAGTGATTTTTATGATACAAGGTACCCATCAATTTCTTATGATTCCCCTTACTCTCGGGCGGCACCATTTTCGCTATGCAAAAGGGGAAATCACCATGTCGCTGTCTGAGATGGGGGGATAAGCTAAGTCAACGTCAAGAACATACCCTACGTCCTGTTGCTTGCTGGCGCTATGCACATTAAATCATTAATTTCATTCTCAGACAGCCAGACAATGTTTCTGTACGGCAGTGGTCGACTCATAGCGTGACCGTATAAATTGTTTATATCGAAATACATTAGGTAGGATTCTGGTTCTTCGGGACAATAATCAGGCATGTAATGATTATTTGCCTTGGCATGTCGCTGATTGAGCGATACGAATCCCCCTCGAATCCCTTTTTCCATCATCAGTACCATATCGGGATCCGTCAGTAAATCAAGCTCAATGTGGGTAAATTTGAGGGCGGCGTCCCATCTTAACCCTGGACTGGTACAGTAGTGGGCGGGGTCAAGGCCATAAATCGTGTGACATAGCTGACGAAACGTTTCAAAAACGTCGGTCAACAACAACACGTCTAATTTTAAGTAGTGCATAGCATACTGGCCCATGGTTTCTATGCCAAACACTCGCCAAACACTGTGTGCGTGGGCATAGTCTTCTTCACTAATGGTGCTTTGAGTTAACTGTGAAAAGAATTTTTCTCTTGGCGGCAAAGACGTTTCTTCAAGCACCTCGTAACTTTCCACATAATCATAAGGGAAATGGCCTTTACGAACACACAATTTAAATTGATTTATATCCGTAAAGTGGGAATGGGTAGGTTTCAACTCATCTTCGCTTAAGCTTTTCACAAGACTATCCAGCGAACTAGACATAAACTTGAATGAGTCGAGAAAGCGAATGCTCATGCTTCCTTTTCTCCATGAAAGTGAGGTAAAGCTCTCATGGTTCTTAGCCAAAATGCTGAATTTGCTCTTATCTATATGAGCAAATTGTTTTACAATGAAGTGAAGGTCATACCTGGAGAAATTGTGTAAGAAGACAGGGAGGAAGCGAGGTGTAGAGTACTTCAAATTGCATTCGTTATGGGCAGCACCTCTAAAATGCCCTGTCCTGTGGCAGTGGTCCCTTACTTTTTTTCTCCGCCTAAGATTGGCTTTTCACATATGTGGCAAGTGGTGGCTTGATCATATTCTCTTTGCTGTACATCATTCATCTGAATTGGTACAGGGTTGTTCAAAACAGTTTCTACTTTGCCTGCTAAAGCCGCCATTTGATCAACAAACCACCGTGCACAATCCTGACCTTTGTGACTTACATACTCACATTGTGAATTATCATAGTGACAGACAACATAATAGGCTACAGCAAAAGGCTCATGTTTCTGCACTGGATAGGTTGAGCTTGTATGGGGGCTTGGTTCACATCCCTGAATGGGAACAGTAAGGGCCTCAAAATCAGCATAAACAGTAAATGGTACCATGTCTTGTTTATTAGTGGCCTTAAATTTTAAGACTGCGTCATTCCCTTCGGGCAAGACTAGCTTTACTGCCGTCTGCCCTTCACAGTCTTCCGTATGTCGTTTCAAAAGTTCGTCAGTTGTAAAATATTGAAGGCAGCGCTCGCAAATATGTTTCTTACCATCATGGTTAGACACTTGGCTGCTTACTAGTTTTCCTAAATTCTTTATCCAACAATAATG
This sequence comes from Meconema thalassinum, assembly GCA_946902985.2. Lineage (NCBI taxonomy): Eukaryota > Metazoa > Arthropoda > Insecta > Orthoptera > Tettigoniidae > Meconema > Meconema thalassinum. The sequence continues at coordinate 144,736,701 of OX336389.2, forward strand.
GCTTTTATCCCCGTCAGACAGGAAAAGCAGGTGAATGTGATGTTGCTTTACCTGTTTGGTGGCATACAAGGGGCCCACAATATTGGATCCGTCGATGCCATACACCATAAAGGAGAAATTTGGATTATCTTTCTCAAATAAATGAATGTTATCTAGAGGCACGGGAAATGAAACACGCTCGAGATTGAGAGTTTGTTTCATGTGGTTAAACAATTCTTTGTACTGCCCTGGTTTATGACCATTTCTGTCTTTACAGGGTTGCAGACAGCTAACTATACTCCAAAAAATGCAGTAATCGTCTTTATTGCGTATGTTGATCACTGCCTTTCTGGAAGCGATAAAGCTCGGTGTGGCAATATAGCTACTTCCTGCATTCGATGGATTGTATTTACAAATATTGATTTGCAAATAGGCAATGCTATTAAGGGCCAAGCCACTGGGACCCTGTTGCAACTTATCAAATTTAGTGATAAGCGCTTGAAGAGCTTTCTCCTGATACCACGTTTCCAAATTATCAGCTGTCAGTACTTTCTCCATTTTTGTACAATGGTTGAAGGTGTGTTTCTCTTCAACATTATTTTTTATCAACGTAAATGCACATAGTAGTTCGAAATTTATTTTTAAAGCCTGATGCAATCTTAAGCCTTGTTCACATTCACTCAAAAAAATGGGAAAACATAATTCCACAAAATCTTTAGGCAACAGACAGTGATTCGCATTGTAAATTCGGCCGGAGCAAACTCGCGTTTTGAAACATTTGGCCAAAGGCTGCCACACTAACACTTCGCTCTCTGATATAGACATGATTATAAAATGGACTAATAATCATGCAAATCTTACCTTAGAATAGGTTAATCCAAAACCAGCAATTCCACACGGCCACACTTATCGCTTTCACTGACTGGCACACAATCACACTCACAGGCACAAAATGGTCGTAGCAATTTAATGATGATTATTTACAATTGGCCCCAGCAGGAAATGATCACCAACAAAGGTTTCTGTTGATTTGTTTCCAACGATTTATCCGAAAAACAAACCAATACAATCCGTTATTAGTCAAGGTTATATACATTAAACATGTGCATTCAATCATTCATTCATTCATCCATTCATTCATTCATTCATTCTTTCATTCATTCATTCATTCATAAGAGTTGCTAAAAACAAAAGGTTTCAAGTATGCGCACATAGATAAGACACTCACTCGAAAATAACAAGGTCATTTACAAAGAAAATAATTAATCTACTGTATATTCATAGCTCACCTTTTTTTAAATATCGAATGCGTCAAGGTAGTTAAAACCTGTTCACTCCATACAAGTCTTCATTCTGAAACAATAATAAATACACGCCATAAGTTTATAAATTTCCGTGAAATAAATGGCATAATTTAACAACAACAACAAAAAATGGAACAACATGCACTCACCATATAATTAATTATAATGCTTTCAGCAAATGTGCTCTTTGCCGCCACTGTCACTGTCACTGTCTCTCTGTCAGCTTTCCCAGACTTAATAACATTTCTTAAATCTGCAACAAACGAAATCCCCCAAAAAATACCATCAGTCACTAACTTAATTTTCACGCATACACAAAATAACAATAAAACCAATAAACAATAATGAACCTACCTTAGTACAAGTATGGCCGCGGTTCACGTAATATTTTACGAAGAGCTTAAGGCACTTGCATCCGTTGCCTTCAAAGATGAACACGAGAATAATGAGTCTCTCTTACCCTCAGAACATATATGTCTCCTCAACAAGATGCCAAGTTAACACTTTACTTTTTTTTTGTTCCTACGCGTAGGATGTCATGGAGCGCACAAGTCAGACTGATTCTCACAAGCTTTGCAATCTCTGCATGAGTGTGCGTGGGAATGCAATGATCAGCTTTTCGACAGAGCTGTATGTCCTTCATTGCAATATCGAATTGCACGTCTGGGTCAGATAACAGCCACCTGCATGCGAACAACAGGCTGTTATCTCTCTCTGCCTGCGAAGCACGTACGATGATGAGACCAGTGTCTGTCTGGCTCGCCGCGGGTCAGCCTCACTGCTTTCAATTCTCATTTCATCAAGCAAGTTCTCTCTCTGCGTGTGAGCCCTGACCAGCCATGAAAAATAATAATAATAATGCATAACTGTTTTACCAACATCATAGCACATAACATAACGTGACTTCAAATCTGGTTTCTTACTTTTTCCCCAGTTTTCCTCAACGATCTCGAAAAAAAAATGACGAAAACCATGATTTCTGCTTTTCCATACCTACATTCCCGTAAACAGAACAACGACACAAATACATCGACATGCCCATCATAAAAATCGCCTCATTCGTTTTCCAAATGACACGAAAATGAACAAAAAACACATTTTCCATAAGAAAACCATGTTTCCAGCTTTTTACATTTTCCATATCTATATCCCCGTAAAGAGAATAAAGAGACGAAAAAATACTATCACACACGTCATCCTCACGTTTTTGGTTTTCACAATATGAGGGAAAATCACAAAAACCCATTTTTACATAAAAAACCGTGTTTCCAGCTTTTTACCTATTCCATACCTACATATCCGTAAAGAGGACATTGAGACGAAAACATACTATCATACACGTCATCCTCACATTTTCAGTTTTCGCAATATGAGGGAAAATCACAAAAAACCATTTTTGACTAAAAAACATGTTTCCAGCTTTTTAGCTTTTCCGTACCTACAGCTCCGTAAGGAGGACAATGAGACGCAAACATACTAACACACACGTCATCCTCACGTTTTCAGTTTTCGCAATATGAGGGAAAATCACACAAACCCCATTTTTACATCAAAAACCGTGTTTCCAGCTTATTACCTTTTCCGTACCTACATCTCCGTAAAGAGGACATTGAGACGAAAACATACTATCATACACGTCATCCTCACGTTTTCAGTTTTCGCAATATGAGGGAAAATCACAAAAAAACATTTTTGACTAAAGAACATGTTTCCAGCTTTTCAGCTTTTTCATACCTACATCTCCGTAAAGAGGACAATGAGACGAAAACATACTACCACACACGTCATCCTCACGTTTTCAGTTTTCGCAATATGAGGGAAAATCTCAAAAGCCCATTTTACATCAAAAACCGTGTTTCCAACTTTTTACCTTTTCCGTAACTACATCTCCGTAAAGAGGACATTGAGACGAAAAAATACTATCACTCACGTCATCATCACGTATTCCGTTTTCCAAAAATCGGCAAAAACGCATTTTTAGACCCAAAACCCTTCGTTCACCTTCTCGACACCTACATTCCCGTAAAGAGCACGACGAGACGACAAAAACCAATCCAAGCACGCCCTCCTAGCATGGCTCCTTCCATTCCAAGGTCGCAGGGGCTCACAACTTGCTTTTGGAAGCAGTTCTGTCATCATCCCACTACTCCAGTACTCCTTCTTAAATCTTCGTTCCGTATTCTATCTCTCAATGAGACATGAAGGATCTTTCTATCCATTTTCCGTTGACATCTCTGGATCATTTGTCTTTGTTTCGATGTTAATGGCCAAGTTTGGCAACCATATAGAAACACCGATATCACGCATTTTTCCAGAACATCAGCCTTTAATGTGAGTTTTTGGGTCTTGTCAGCCAGTATAAACTTTAGGGACCAAAAGCTCTTCCGCGCTTGTCCTATTCTTCGTTTGACCTCTTTCTCTGAACGACTTGAAAATGACATGTTCTGACCGAGATATACATATTCTTCAACATATTCCAGTGTTTCTCCGTTCACATCAATTGGGGCTTCTAACGCATTGGTCATCAGCTTCGTTTTCTTCGGGTTCATTGTAAGGCCCACTTCTTTACTTGTTTTGTCTAATTCGTTTACCATTTGTTCCAGCTCTTTCGCTGATTCAGCCACCAAAAACGTAAATGGGTTAGTCTTGTCCCATCGATTCTGATGCCATATTTTTCATCCCAGTCTAGTTTTCTAAACTGATTTTCCAGCAAACAAGTGAATAATTTTGGTGAGAGGGGGTCTCCCTGTTTTACTCCCCTTTCTATCATGATGTTACATCCTTCTCTTTCTGTCTTTATTCTGGCTTGATTACCGTCGTAGAGTTTGCCTAGGAGTCTAACGAATTTGTTTGGGATGCCTTGTTTTTCCAGTGCTTCTAAGAGGCTTTCCTGATCTACAGAGTCAAATGCTTTGTTGTAATCCACAAATGCTATATACACCTCTAGATTAAATTCCTGAACTTTCTCCATGAGTTGATTTATTGTTTGCAAGTGGTCTGATGTACTGAAACTCTTTCCGAATCCTGCTTGCTCTATCGGTTGCTGTTCGTCCAGTGCCTGTGTTTGGGTGGCATGTTGTTATATTTGCTAGTTACGTACTGTGATATATATTAATCCTCTTTTTGGCGCGTGTAGTGTATTAATCTGCTTTTGCTTCATTCACTTCGATTTTGCAATATAGTTCCTCTCACACTCATTCGCTTCTATTTTGGTGCTAAAATATGTCTATGTATATTCTTAAAAGTCTTCACAGGTTGCTGGTTTTCTTGTGTGAGCTGATACTATGCCTGTGATATGTTCTGTAAAACGTTCGTTATGCGACGAATGTCCCCTTCGTTGTTGACAGGCCAGTGTCTGGTAAACGGTATGTCTCATTGTCCATACAGAGTTTCTTCTGGTCACATGTTATTTTTGTGGTAAGGCATTCAGACGGTTCTTTGTTTGCTGTATGCGATTAGTGTTTTTGGTGAGCTTTGTGATAATAACCTCACTAATCTCCTTCTGTTGTGCGATGAGGTTAATTTCAGATATTTACCTCCAATTTGGGTGATTCCTTGTTTTCTTTCATTGTGTATTTCTTCCTCGGGTATTTTTTCACTTTTAAGCTACGCTGATATCGTTTTACCTTGTAACGGATCCAAAAACTGTGGAACTCGGAATTGGTGCGTGTTTACTTGACAACCTCTGCCTGATACCTGAGACCACATAAGGCTGCAATTATTATAATGTGTTTGCAATGTCCTGTAGCGTATTGCCCAGGCTAATTTCGAACTTATTTGCCATATTTTTGGATACTTTTAACAGGAACTAATCGATGCTTTTCAGGAATGTTCTCCAAAACTCTCTCAATACCTTGACATGGACTTTTGAAAAAAAAACTGTCTTCTGGAATGTTCCTGGTTCTTTATGTCTCACTGAGAGATAGAATATGGAGCGAAGATATAAGAAGGAGAACCGGCATGAAAGGCGCTATGACATAAGCAGACCAGCTTAAATGGAAATGGGGTGGACATGTAGCGAGATTAGATCCCAACCGATGGACGTACAAAACACGATGTGGGACCCAAGAACGGGAAGACGAAACGTTGGGAGACAAAGAATCAGATGGGCAGACATGTTCGTAAAATGGGGAGGAAAACAATGGACAAGAACAGCAAAGATGAGGTAGGAGTGGAAAGACCTAGGGAAATTCACATGCAGTGACCAATAAAACAAAGCATCAATTAGAAAGACACTGTTCGGTGCACATGCAGCAAAAACGGTGCAAAAATGCTTCTCACAGAGCAGGGACCTCAAGAAGCACAGCCTTGTTCATACTGGAGTGAAGGAATACACTTGTAACACTTGTGGGAAGTCATTTGCACGGCGAACAGAGCTCATGGAACGATATCACCAGACTCAATGAACGAATATGTTTCTATATAACAGATTGTTGAAGCGAATGTTATACCAGCGCAATATAATTTACTTAATTTTTAATCAGCTACACATCTATATAGTAGGCCCAATCAGAAAGAATGGCCCCTAATGCTCCTCAGGACTTGCTCACCTGATGAGTTAAAACTGAGCAATTCCCTGCAAATTTCAGGAGGCCATAGCCCTTATGCAATTTGCAAGGCTATTTATTATTATTTATTATTTTTAAAATGCATAATTTTAACAGAACTTTCATTGAACTCTTCCATGTGGCAAAAATTAAACTGGAGTAAAGTTTATAAACGGCATGCTAGTATATAACACATAGGCTATAAGAAGGAATTACATCTAAACACTAAGCTTTATATGTTGAAAAGTTCCGGGAAGATAGGGAAATTGTAGGCTACCTAGAACAACATTTTAGTGACAATTTTCAAGCAGGATTTTTCCTGTTGTATGAACATGCCAGTACCACAGCATTCCTCTTCTTCCCTTTGACACACTACCATCCATTTTGCTGTTCTTCCACGTGCCTTATTCCCATCCTCCTAGCGCAGCCCATTTATTATACTTTTTAAGCTTTATCGACTAATAAAAAGAGTTATTCCGCTAAGAACTAAATAGCCTATTGTCATATAGGCCAATCCGACATACGCAAATTGCCTCAATTTTCAGTTTAATTGCTGTAATAGATTCGTAGATATTGGGAACAGTGAAAATATTTCATATGGTCACTATGTTGGATTATTATATATACAGTAGACCTTCGAGTTATGTAGGCTACATGAAGGTTATTGTGTAGTTGTTTCATTACAACTTCAATCTCATTATTAGGACACAGGAAGTACCCTAGGAACGAGATTTTAATATTTTTCTCAGCCACCATCTTGTGGTTATGAAAATAATTTAAATGAATTAGATGCAATTGGATTAAAATTTATATAAGGATATACCGTATTAATTTTCACTGCGATCGGATAGTTAAATCACGAGATAGGTCCATTTGAATATTTGAAATTCGTGTCACCACCATGTTGGATTTGTGCTCAACAGGTTATTGAACGTCCCATAGGTGAACTTATGGTTATAGCCTCTATACACTTGCCAAATTTCAGTTTGATTGCTGCCATAGATTAATAGATATTGAGAACTATCTAAATATTTCGGTTAGTCGCCATGTCGGAATTTAATAACTTATATGCAGGCCATGGAGTTATGTACTATTGGATGAGGATTATTGGGTACGTTCATTATTCAAACGCTGATTTCGACCGCGTGATTAGAACACACGAATTAAGAATTTAATTTTGAAATTTCGCACAACCGCCATCTTGATGTTACGTAAACAATTGAACTAAATTAGATGTCAGTGCATTGCAATTTTTATAGTATTTTCCTGTACCAAGTTTCACTGCGTTCGGATGGTTAAATCGCGAGAATAGTCTATTAAAATGTTTCAATTCTCTTGGCCCCGATGTGCGTTTTGTACTTAACAGGGCTTTGAAGGACACATCTGTGAACGTCCTGTAGTGCCCTTTACCACTGAACAAAATTTCTGGGTTCTATGAGTAATAGACAGAAGGACAAAAGGTGATCTCATAAACCTTTTTTTTTCATAAACGAAAATAGGCTCATAAAAATATTATTTGGTGGGTTTACTAATAGAACGCATGATTGTGGGAAAGCATTAGGAAAAAGAATCAGTAGATTAATATGGCACTAAACCAACATTTTGATTTTTTTAATGAGTCTGGGCATTCCAGAAGTGAAGCAAGTGAAATATCCTAAATGACAAACCGTTAGTTAGGCTATTTGTATACAATGTTGAACCGTTTGGAGTCAGCACGCTAATTTTGTAGCTTATCCAATATCTTCATTAGCCTACTTCAAACAGCACTCTGATTAGTTTATTGGTTTCTATCACAGAACGACGGAGGAGACGCAAACAATTAGATCATTTTAATGGCTTGGAACTCCTTGGTCAACTGTACCGTGTAGGCCTACTAGGTGGTTGTTGAATTTTTCTGATAACCTGTGTTTCTGAGTTGACAGTAGTATTGTGTAGGCTAGGTATGGGGTAGGTGTCCCTGGGCTTGGAACAAGGTAGCACACCACCATTTGCCTGGGAAAAGGCCACTAGCCGCTGCTGGTGTCAGGATTCGATCTTTCAATATGCAGACTTGCAGCTCCTCCGTTCTGTCACGTGTGGGATTTTTAAAACTACCATGTGTGAGACTAAGAGGCTAAGAGGTGTTTAGCCGACCCGAGAGGAGGGCTCGCCCCATATGTCCAATTTCGCGTGTTTGATCCAGGCCAATTTGGTGGATTTTTTAGATGCTTAATATGTCGTATGAATATTACATAGGCTACAGTATGCAGTTACTTGGATGTTTTGCAAATTTAAATCTTGGTCTGTTTTCCGTATCTTGAGAGCCAATTTGATAACCGTCAACGGTGGAGCCAAGTTATGTACGGTTTTAACTGTCCGGATAAGTGACTAGTCTGCGTACAACAAGGAACTAAAATGGACCAACAAACAAACAAACAAACTCTGACGAATTTCAAATGAGAAGTGGGGCCTTGCTCTTTTCAGAGATCCCCTTCAGTATCCAGTAAAAATAGGATAGTGTAATGCACTGGTAAATAAGGAAGAAATGAAATGAGAACTACTGCATGGGTCCAAGCTCTGAGAATTTGGGGGGTGAAGTGACGCGGGAGGTGGGAGGAGAAGGGCCTGTCAACAGCCCGCTTGTCATCCGGAATTCCTGACTATTCCAATACTCCTAACATAGGGCCGCTGCCTAAACCACTGTGGTGTTACGAATGAGTGAGTGGGTCACTGACCCATGTATTTGGTTCTGTTACTACGCACGGACCGGGTACCCTCATCACTCATCACCATCACTCCTCATCGTCCGCGATCCACATTCCTCTCAGATTCACGGAGCTTGGCTCAAGCAGTAACTACCTAATTTATACATATATTTCAAAAAAATTATCCTCTGAAAATTTTTAAGTTTTGAATGAATACGCTTTCACTTCGGTGCTGGGGTTCTTGAGTTACACGTTTATAAAGCATGATATGAGATAACCAGTTTCAGTTGCTACGCGGCATTTCCAATCGTCAGGCTTGAGAAATGTCATTGTTCTTCATTCGTAATACAGATTTTAGTCATTTCCCATCATTAGTTCCTTAACGCGCTGAGTCTCCGCATAGCCAGGGTTCAATGGAGGAACACCCTACTAGGAGCTACATGGCTGGTCTACAAGGTATTTGAGAAGGAGTAAGTAAATGCAATTGAGGGTTATGTCATGCAAACATGTAGGCTATCTCCCACAACATCTTTACACTGTAGGCCTATGAACCCCCAATTCCGCCACTCATGTAGATAATTTACTACCGTACCATTATAGAAATAATCTGTTGCTGCTGGTATTCCATAAATACATCAGATTAATTATATTTCCTTCCTAAAGTGTCTGCAACTTTCTCTTCCCATAACCAAGTTTGCTGACATCAACAGCATCATTTCTTGCCTGTGAATAATTGTTTAGCAATATATTGGTAATAACTAAAAGTATTTTTTTTTCACTTAATAGACTAATTTCCACTCCACAAAGCACACATCATTTGGGAAACCAGGATGACCAAACAATATTGTTTTAGACACAACTACTAACGCCCTGTTTTGATCTTGACACTTTAAAAACATGTCGTCATTAACATCATTGGAGATCAATGCACTTAGGACACAGCTAGCAGTGTCAGCAATGTGGTACTCTAGGTCAGATGGAACAGTGAGACCAACAGGCTTGGTTTCAGGAAAAGACAAGCATGACGGCAAAAATCTGGAAAAATTGTAGGCAGGGCTCATGATGCCAATTTCAATCTATTCCATTCTTCAGATGAGTCCTTATATTTCTCTGCTATAATAATATCACTTTCGTGAAAATGATTTGTGAAAACTACAGACCATTTCGAAGGTTTACATTCCTTCCGAGGAATTTTTCTAATCCAGGCCTGGCGTAGATTTTCGTCACTTGGGAACCTAAACACTGGTGTGTAGTCTCCCTTACTTGGATAATTTGCGTTACAGTTAGGGACACAACACTTGCCTGGCAGTGTTACGGTGCTGAAACATTCATAGAAAATCAAAGTTTAAAACATGAAGTACATGTCATACCGTATTTAAAAATACCGGTACCATATTTCCCAGATATAAAGCACACTCGTAAGTGTGTTCACGATTAGGGATTACAGTTAAAAAACTCACATGGAAAGGTAGTATAAACGCTACTATAAAGCGTAAGAGACAAAATATAGAAGGAAATATCCCTGTGAGATAAACAAGAACACCTGCCAGACTGAACGTTCCCTTCGTTTTCCCGCTTGACAAGGATAGACCTATGACTGATGAACATGTTGCCAAGTTTCAGCCTTCCGACCTGTCTAGAGTCGACCGTGTGACGTCACATGTTGTTGTTGTTGTTAAAAGATGGCGGCCAAGATGGTGGCCAAAATGGCGGGCCAAGATGGTGTGACGTCACAACGAGGTGTGATCGAAAAGTTCCAAAATGTTAACCCATAGCTTACTTTCCTGGTGACGTGACAACGAGGTGTGATCAAAAATTTCCAAAATGTTTCTCCATAGCCTACTTTCCTGGTGACGTCACAACGAGGTGTGATCAAAAAGTTCCAAAAATGTCGTCCCATAGCCTACTTTCCTGGTGACATCACAACGAGGATTAATCAAATAGTTTCAAAATGTTTATTCATAACTTACTTTCCTGGTGATGTCACAACGAGGTGTGGTCAAAAAGTTCCAAAATGTTGACTCATAGCCTACTTTCCTGTTGACATCACATACTAACCCGCCATACATTCAGGGGCAAAGTCGATATCTCCCGAACGCAAGGTCGGATTTTGACGAATGAGGAGTCGTTGAACTCGAGCCGACACTTTCTTTCCAATCAATAACCTATTCCCCCCAAATAAAACTTACCCCTACTAGGGTATGAAATTGTAATTTTTCGTAAATCTGGGAGTTTGATTGCTATTAGGTAATTAAATATTGTTACACATAAAGCGCTTGCATACAGCCGATTACCGCTATGATTAACATTTTGTTTTGTTTTTACGCATGCGCACTTTTTTTTTGAAAGAGGGTGGGTGATGAATCGCAGAGGTTTATGCAGCGGCCATGCATGCCAGTGTCATTCATTGCTATTTGATGAATCATGGATCGCAGAGGCTTATGCGATTACCACGCTTGCCAATGCATTCATCGCTATTTGATAAATCATGGATTGTACTGTAATGATTGAAAAAACAATTGCAAGAATGATTGCCGAGCCACAGGATATGCCATCGACCAAGATAATAGCCATGCTTGCAAATGCATTAGTCGATAATTTAATGAACAATGAAGCGCAGAGGCTTTTGCCATGGTATGTAGCAGGCAATCGAACTCGAGATACTTTAAGCCAAAGCCTAGCGCGCTAACCAGTTAGCTATGGGATGTGAAACAGAGTCGGCTGCTAAAGCCTGTCGCACTTTCCTGGGGGAATAATTAAATGAATAAGCGTTGAAATGAAATGAAAGTGGAATGTGTTGCTCGACTGAGCGATCAGGGAATGGAATGAATGAACCTTCCCATTTAGCGATGATGGTATGAAACCATATAGGCTGCTAAAACCTGTTCCACTCTCTTGGAGCAATGATTAAATTAATAACAAATTAAATTACATAATAGTGTAAAGTGTTGGTTGACCAACTTGGATAGGGAAGGGAATGAATGAATGAAGTCCTCATTTAGCAGCGAGGATATGAAACGGTGATGACTGCTAAAGCCTGTCGCACTTTCCTGGCACAATGATTAAATGAATGGCAGCTGAAATGAAATGATAGTGTAAAGTATTGCTTGGTTGATCGGGTCAGGGAATGGAATGAGTAAATTCTCCATTAAACAGTGAGGATATGAAACGGTGCCGGCTACTAAAGCCTGTCGCACTGCCCTAGGATACTGATTAAAAGAATGACAAATGAAATGAAATGATTGTGGATAGAGTTGCTAGAATGAAATAGTAACAGGGAAAACCGGAGTAGCTAGAGATTGGAAGAGAACAAGAGTTAACCAAGTGTGGTCGACAGAAAAGAAGACGGAGAGGAGCCCGGCACAAGTAAGTGGAAGCATTGCTGAACACAGCTGGAGCCCTGTGGTCGGTAACCCACGTTCCACTAGATGTATGTCCCTGGGGAGAAACTTGAAACACTACTGCCTGCTGGCAGGCATGGAGTGTAACCTCGGGATAATGAAAACTGCAACTCTTGCATGATGCCAGTGTTAAATTACACATTCTTTAAACACGCTGCCTGTCAGATAACATGCAAGAAGATAGTATGTATCACTGTATGAATTATTGAATATTAAAATGAAATCGACTGTGGATCTATTGAAAAGGAATCGTCTTGGCATTTGCCTGTTGGTGAAAATGGAAAATCACGAAAACCCATTTTCAGAATGACTCAGGTGGGATTCACACTCACACTTTCTCAATGTCAGCGAGGCATGAGGTAGCATGTTAGCACTCTCGATCACTGTTGATTTTACCCTTTCTAAGATTAGCTTTTCCATGAACTAAGCATGGAATCCTGCCTCAACCGCCATTAAAGTAGGGAGAGATGACCTGATAGTTTTACAGTGTTAAGGGAAAATAATCCACTCTCTAGTTACCTTTGTAGCGTAGCGGTTAGCAGAGATCCTGGGTTTGATTCCCAGATCTGTCATGAAATTTGAAATGTGATATGAGGATTGAAACAGGGTCTACTTAGCCATGGGATGACTCAAATGTGTACAGGAGGATTTGATTTTTACTTCAGCCATTCTTGTAGTGGTTTTCGGTGGGTGCAAAAGTGGGTGCATAAGTTGATGAAAAATTGGGTGCAATAGCGGGAGCAAAAGTGGGTGAAAAAGTGCGTACAAACGTGGATGCAAAGGTAGGTGCAAACGTGGGTGCAAAGGTGTGTGAAAAGGTAGATGCAAATTAGGGTGGAAAAGAGGGTGTAAATGTGGGTGCAGTTTATAGTAGACACAATTTTCACTAGAATGTGATTTGAGTAAATGTAATTTCTAAACCCAAGTAGTGTGTAGTCGGTTGGTTTTGATCTTTTTCACGCGTAAGCATGTCACATACACTGGTGATGGATACTCATGGCTTTAAGGTCAATGTATTTGATTGAGTGAGAACCATAGTTAGAATAAATACCCTTAATCTTAGAACAAGATTCAAGTAGTATTTCATTTTACATAGTGCTAACCAATGTCTATGGTAAGTAAAGTTCACTCGATAATATAAATAATAGTTTAAAGTGGGTGCAAAGGTAGGTGCAAAAGTGAGTGCAAAAGTGGGTGTAAAAGTGTGTGCAAAAGTGGGTGCAAACGTGGGTGAAAAAGTGGGTGCAAAAGTAGGTGCAAAAGTGGGTGAAAAAAATGGGTGCAGTTTATAGTAGGCACAATTTTACTAGAATGTGATTTGAGTAACTGTAATTTCTAAACCCAAGAAGTGAGTAGTTGGTTGGTTCTGATCTATGCACGCGTAAACATGTCACATACACTGGTGATGGATACTCAAGGCTTTAAGGTCGATGTATTTCATTGAGTGAGAACCATAGTTAGAATAGATATCCTTAATTTTAGAACATGATTAAAGTAGTATTTCAATTTACATAGTGCTAACCAATGTCTACGGATAGTAAAGTTCACCCGATAATATAAATAATAGTCTAAAGTGGGTGCAAATGTAGGTGCAAAAGTGGATGCAAAAGTGGGTGCAGGTTATAGTAGGCACCATTTTTACTAGAATGTGATTACGGTAAATGTAATTTCTAACCCCAAGTAGTGAGTAGTCGATTGGTTTTGATCTATGCACACGTAAACATGTCACATATACTGGTGATGGATACTCAAGGCCTTAAGGTCTATGTATTTGATTGAGTGAGAACCATAGTTAGAATGAATACCCTTAATCTTAGAACATGATTAAACTAGTATTTCATTTTACATAGTGCTAACCAATGTCTACGGTATACTAGCTAAGGAATTATTCATAAAGTCATTGAATATAAACCCTTTAAAAAAATATACCTACCTTGATACTCCTTTTGTAGTCCCAGCACTCAGCTTGATGATTGTTTGAGAGGTGGGAGAGATATTCAATTGGGAAATAATGATATAGCTTATCATAACAGTGATGCATTATTAAGACGTGTTGTTAATTATTAGTGGAATGAATGGAAAATGACTTTTATCTACCCATAAACTTTAGGATTAAAACAACAATCAAAATGTATATCATCACTGCTATGATTTCAAAAAATAGAATACAAGCATTTTTTTGTTTATTCAAAACGTACCATATATGGATGACTGTTCATACCTTCATAAATCAAATATACAGGTTGATTACTTGTATTGATATCTTGAAAAAGATCATCAGGCACGTTATCAAAACGTGAAGGGAGAAATGTTTCAAACTCTTTCCAAATGCAAAGAGCGCCGTTTTCAAATTTTGTGTTTATTTTTTATTCTATGTACGCGAAAAGGTGTATGAATAGGCAAGTTGCTCATCTTCTTGAGTTCAAGACCACAGGCTTGATGATTGATTGAGAGGTGGGAGAGACATTCAGTTGGAAAATAATGATATAGCTTATCATAACAGTGATGCATTATTAAGACGTGTTGTTAATTATTAAATGACTTTTATCTACCCATAAACTTTAGGATTAAAACAACAATCAAAATGTATATCATCACTGCTATGATTTCAAAAAATAGAAAACAAGCATTTTTTGTTTATTCAAAACGTACCTTACATCGATGATTGTTCTTACCTTCATAAATATACAGGTTGACTACTTGTATTGATATGTTGAAAAACATCATCAGGCACGTTATCAAAACGTGAAGGGAGAAATGTTTCAAACTCTTTCTAAATGAAAAGAGCGCGGTTTTCAAATTTAGTGTTTTTTATTCTATGCATGCGAAAAGGTGTATGAACTGGCAAGTTGCTCATCTTCTTGAGTTCAAGACCACAGGCTTGACCGATTGCATTCAAACCTTCCATGGTAGTCTATAAGCAAAAGAGAATAACTATGACAGTCTATTCTCAACATTGATACAACAAGATGAACATGGACATTGGATAAATCTGTAATCCAATTACAAACAGTCAAGTTGTTGTAACACTGATTTACAAACTCGTATTGTCAGTGGCATCTGGAAATGAACATGAACACTGGATAGAATGTTAATCAAATCACAAATGGTCAAGTTGTTTTAACATAAATTTGCAAATTTGTATTGTCAATGGCATCTAGCAGTCTACATGAACACTGGATAGAGCGTTAATCAAATCACAAATGGCCAAGTCATTTTAGCACGGATTTGCAAACTTTTATTGTCAGTTGCATCTAGTTATCAACTTGGACACTGGAGAGAGCATTAATCAAATCACAAATGGTCAAGTCGTTTTAACATGGATTCGCAAAATAGTATTGTCAATGGTATCTTGTTGTGAACATGGACATTGGATAAAGCATTAATCAAATTACATACGATCGGTTGTTTTAACACGGATTTTCAAACTCGTATTGCCAGTGGCATCTGGTAATGAACATGAACACTGGATAGAGTGTTAATCAAATCACAAATGGTCAAGTTGATTAACACAAATTTGCAAACTTGTATTGTCAATGCCATCTAGTAGTCCACATGGACACTGGATACAGCGTTAATCAAATCACAAATGGTCAAGTCGTTTTTACATGGATTCACAAAATAGTATTGTCAATGGTATCAAGTTGACAACATGAACATTGTATAAAGCATTAATCAAATTACAAACGATCAAGTTGTTTAAACACGGACTTTCAAACTCGTATTTTCAGTGGCATCTAGTAATGAACATGAACACTGGATAGAGTGTTAATCAGATCACAAATGGTAAAGTTATTTTAACACAAATTTGAAAACTTGTATTGTAAATGACACCTAGTTGTCAACATCAACATTGGATTGAGCGTTAATCAAATCATAAATGGTCAAGTCATTTTAATACAGATTTGCATAATAGTACTGTCAATAACATCTAGCAGTGGACAGTGGCTCTTGATAGAACTTTAGAATTGTCAGTGCCATCTAGTAGGGAACATTGGCACTGGATAGAGCGTTAATCAAATCACAAATGGTCAAGTTTTTTCAACACGGATTCGCAAAATAGTATTGCCAGTGCCATCTAGTAGTGAACATTGGCACTTAATAGAGCGTTAGTATTGTCAGTGCCATCTAGTATTGAACATTGGCACTTGATAGAGTGTTAATCAAATCACAAATGGTCAAGTTGTTTCAACACGGATTCTTAAAATAGTATTGTCAGTGCCATCTAGTAGTCAACATGGGCACTTGATAGAGCGTTAATCAAATCACAAATGGTCAAGTTGTTTCAACACGGATTCGCAAATTAGTATTGTCAATGACATCTAGTAATAAACTTTGGCACTTGTTAGAGAGTTAATCAAATCACAAATGATCAAGTCGTTTTAACACAGATTTGCATAATAGTACTGTCAATAACATCTAGCAGTGGACAGTGGCTCTTGATAGAACTTTAGAATTGTCAGTGCCATCTAGTAGGGAACATTGGCACTGGATAGAGCGTTAATCAAATCACAAATGGTCAAGTTTTTTCAACACGGATTTGCAAAATAGTATTGCCAGTGCCATCTAGTAGTGAACATTGACCCTTGATAGAGCATTCATCAAATCTCACCTACATGTTTAGTTATTAAAAGGGTATTCACTTATTATATAGAACTGCTGTTGCCAATTGAATTAGATATAACCAGTAAACCTGTAAATCTGTAAATGAATAAACCAATCAATCAATCAATCCATTCATTTCAATCCATCACTTACACATTGAGTTTAATCTATTAAATGCATACCTCTCAAATATTTTTCTTTTACCAAGTAACGCCACTGCTTTTTCTCGATTAACTTGTATATAAATGATAGCACTGCAGCACTAATCACCTGGCATGTAACTAATGAGTGGCAATGATAGGATATGACCTTGCTTTTATATTGTTCAATATTGCCAGCTTGCAAAAAATTGTCTACGTATGATTAAGCGAAATAGAATAAATCACTGAACATTGAGATTCGCGAAACTTCAAGATTCAAAATTAATATAATAGTACAATATGCAACGAGCCTATAATGGCTATAATTAAGACACGAATATTTTTATAAAATGAGCGTATGCGAGTTTTATAATTTCCATACGAGTGGCTTAATTACCATTATAGGCGAGTTGCATACGACTGTTTATGTTCGACGATAATTATAACTTTATTATATGTTTTAACATAAATAATCATAAATATCTGTTCAGTCACTAGAATGTCGTGATCGGGTGCTGCGGTGAGTAGTATATCTCTGTTTTCCAAGCTCTCTTGACAACTGACACATGCGCTCTGTGTGCTTCAATGCCATATGTTCAGATTGTGTATTCAGTTAAACTGTCACCGAAGTCGTTCCAATACAACGCGCTGTGTAGAAATTGGTTTTGAGGATATTAAGGTACAGTGCTATTTCTTGTCTCATATTCACAAGTTTATTTACGCGAACATATGGACGGTGCACTTTCGGTAATTTATATAGACATGTTGGATTTTGAGCGCATGCGCGAAGGTATCCTTATCTAATTGGTCACCTAACTGTTTCTTGAGTTCTGATTGGTGGGAGAAACTGTTTCGTAATGAAAAATAGTGTTATAATGAGCCTCATTATGATACAGTTTTCTGACACATAATAGTTAGGGTCGAACATAATAGTACATTATGCAACGAGCCTATAATGGCTATAATTAAGACACGAGTATGTTTATAAAACGAGCTTTAGCGAGTTTTATAATTTCCATACGAGTGTCTTAATTACCATTATAGGCGAGTTGCATGCGACCGTTTATGTTCGACGATAATTATAACTTTATTACATGTTTTAACATAAATATTCATAAATATCTCTTCAGTAACGAGAATTTTGTGATCGGGTGGTGCGCTAGGTAGCATATCTCCGTGTTCCAAGCACTCTGGCCGACCGGTGTGAAGCTCTGTGTGCTTCAATGCCAGATGTGCAGAAGGTGAACCAGTATTCAGCAAAACTGTCACCGTAGACGTTTGAAATCAACGCGCTGAGTAGAAATTGGATTGAGTATATTAAGGTACAGTGCTATATCTTGTCTCATACACACCAGTTTATTTACGCGAACATACGGACGGTGCAATTTCGGTAATTTATATAGATATGTTGGATTTTGAGAGCATGCGCGAAGGTATCCTTATCTAATTGGTCAAAGACATGTTTCTTGAGCTGTGATTGGTGGGAGAAACTGTTTCATAATGAATAATAGTGTTATAATGACCATCATTATGATACAGTTTTCAGACACATAATAGTCAGGGTCGAACATAAACATTTTTAAATTACCAGACATTCAAATTCTTTCCATATGTTAAACGGAAATATCATACACAATTAGTTTTCAATTTACGCTTATCAGCAATACCTGCTTTTTTCAAACAGGATCGCTGATATAGCAAGACAACATCCTGCTTCAATATCACGGGGATCCCAGCTGAGTCTGGCATTGCTTCCGATTACTTGTGCAGGGCTCCCCTATGTTTTCTTTCATGTCGACCTCACTCGGTCAACACTTCTCTTCTTTACACTGCCAATAGTATTAGTTTATCCGAGGCCTAGGGAGTCTTTCACTTTCCAACCTTAATCGCCCCTCGTCTGATCTTTGCTGATACCTTGCTAGGGGGTCAACTTTTTTTTCTTTTCATATTATCTTTGCCTTTTGCTCAAGCATCTCAAAGAGGCATGGTGTATGTAGTCCACTACTTTTAATGGACTTTGAATATGGTTACACCCTCAAATGCTCTCGACTAGTGCGTTTAAAAGTTGACAACCGCCTAAGAAATTCCTTTGAAGCTGATTCATAGCTTTGCTCGCTTCGCTATAATTTTATCCTCCAGGATCAGCTTTTCCCATGAACAAAGCAAGGGATTCCACCTTTACCGCCACTGAGGGCAGTGTCCTGCAGCTTGAGAGTATGATTCGGGTTACAACTGGGGGTGTGTGATCACCAAACCGCTCAAGAGGTCTCACCTGCATGGCGTACAGGAGCCTCATAAAGGGATAAAAAGAGTGGGAGGATTGAGCAATGAAGTGGGAAGGAGGCAGCTGTTGCCTTACGGTATCCCCAAAGAGAAAGTGAGAAATCACAGAAAACCACACCAAGAATGGCTAAAGTGGAAATCGAACCCCCTCTACTCACTTGGGCCTGGGCCGAGCCTGAGTATACCCCGTTCCAGTTCTCGTAAGTAGGGGGGCAGTAAGAGTTCTAACGCACCCCGTCAGCAGGTTTTGAATGCGGCGCACTCTAAATCCAAGATGGCGGCGATGACGTCACACGATGGCGGCCAAGATGGCGCCTAACCAAAATGGCGGCTAAACAAATTGGCGTTTAACGAAAAAGGCGTCTAACCAAAATGGCGGCCAGGTTTTAACTAACATAGCCTAACCTAACCTCACCTACGAGGTGCGATCGAAAAGTTCCAAAATGTTGACCCATAGCCTACTTTCCCGGTGACGTCACAACCAGGGTTGATCAAAGAGTTCCAAAAATGTTGAACCTTGGCCTACTTTCCTGGTGACTTCGCAACGAGGTGTGATCAAAAATTCCAAAATGTTCTCTCATAGCCTACTTTCCTGGTGACGTCACATACTAACCCACCATACATTCAGGGGCAAAGCCGATATCCCCCGAACGCATGGTCGGATTTTGACGAATGAGGTGTCGTTGAAATCGTGCTGACACCTTCTTTCAAAAATACCTAAATGTTGACTCATAGCCTACTTTCCTGGTGACGTCACATACTAACCCGCGATAGATTCTGGAACAAAGCCGATATCCCCCGAATGTATGGTCGGATTTTGACGAATGAGGTGTCGTTGAACTCGAGCTGAAACCCCCTTTCCAAAGTTCCAAAATATTGACCCATAGCCTACTTTCCTAGTGACGTCACATACTAACCCGCCGTACATTCAGGGGCAAAGCCGATATCCTCCGAACGCATGGTCGGATATTGATGAATGAGGTGTCGTTGAAATCTGGCTGACACCCTCTTTCCAAAATTCTAAAATTTTGACCCATAGCCTAATTTCCTGGTGACGTTACATATTAACCCGCCATATATTCAGGGGCAAAGCAGATATCTCCCGAATGCCTGGTCGGATTTTGACGGATGAGGTGTCATTGAAATAGGGCTGACAACCCCTTTCCATAAATCCAATATGTTGACCCATAGCCTACTTTCCTGGTGACGTCATATACCAACCCGCCATGCATTCAGGAACAAAGCCGATTACCCCCGAACCCATGGTCGGATTTTGACGAATGAGCTGTCGTTGGAATCGGGCTGTCACCCCCTTTCCAAAATGTTGACTCATAGCCTACTTTCCTGGTGCCGTCACATAATAGCATTGCAAAGTCGATATCCCTCGAACGCATGGTCGGATTTTGACGAATGATATGTCGTTGAAATCGGGCTACACCGAATTTCAAAAATTCTAACATGATGACCCATAGCCTAGTTTCCTGGGGACGTCACATACTAACCCGCCATAGATTCAGGAACAAAGCAGATATCTCCCGAATGTATGGTCGTATTTTGACGAATTAGGTGTCGATGAATTGGGCTGACACCCCCTTTAAAAATTCTAAAATATTGACCCATAGCCTACTTTCCCGGTGACGTCACAACGAGGGGTGATCAAAGAATTCCAAACATGTTGACCCATATCCTACTTTCCTGGTGACTTCGCTATGAGGTGTGATCAAAAATTCCAAAATGTTACCTCATAGCCTACTTTCCTGGTGACGTCACATACTAACCCGCCATACATTCAGGGGCAAAGCCGATATCCCCCGAACGCTTGGTCGAATTTTGACGAATGAGGTGTCGTTGATATCGGGCTGACACCCCCTTCCAAAATTCCATAATGTTGACTCATAGGCTACTTTCCTGGTGACTTCAAATACTAACCTGGCAAAGTCGATATCCCTCGAACGCATGGTCGGATTTTGACGAATAAGGTGTCGTGGAAATCGGGCTGACACCCCCTTTCCTAAATTCCAAACTGTTAACCCATAGCCTACTTTCCTGGCGACGTCACATACTAAACGGCCATATATTCATGGTCAAAACCGATATAATCCGAACGCATGGTCGAATTTTGACGAATGAAATGTCGTTGAACTCGGGTTGTCACCCCCTTTCCAATGGCCAACCTATCTTCACCCCCTTTCCAATGGACAACATTGCATTCCAATACATTCATCGCTATTTGATACATCATGGAATGTACTGTAATGGTTGAAAAAACAATTGCAAGAATGATTGTCGAGCCACAGGACATGGTATTGTACAGTACCCCAGGGGTATGCACCCCTTGGAGACCATCCCCCCATCATCTATTTAAATCTCCTAACTGGCAATCCTTGTAAGTCCAGACCAACATCTACTAACACCGCAAAGACAGCTAGCCATTCTGGAAAGCTGGCCCAATCCTTGCATCACTACCACAAACAGCGACACACAATTAACTAGGGCATCTATGCCATCAGAATGTCGACGAAGCAGCACCGAAGAATATAAGAGGGAGTCTTAAGGAGGTCAAGCTCTCAATTACCAGTCTTACAGTTCGGCGGCCGGAGGCTAGCGCTGTTATCATCAGGTGAGTCAGCAGTGTAACCTTACCCACCAATTTGTATACACCAGTTGTACTCTCACATTGTAACATCACTACATCCCTTAAAAGGGACTCATAATTCAATATTACTGGCCAATAAACACTTGGTCAGTACATTACACCTGCATTACTGTTTACACGCTTCTTTACGCCCTAACTCCCTTCCTGAACTCTCCGTCACGGTTAGACGTGACACCCAGTAGCCAGGCACTTGCCAGTTCAGGTAGCATTGCATTTCACGCAGTGGCCCGACTGCCAGGAGCGGCACGCGCCATATAGCTGACGCGTGCAAGTCGATTATCTAACCAGCCAGCTGGACGACCAGCGCGTTGACCTGTACGCCAAGTTCCATCCCCTAAAATACACCTAGATCTTTCATAAGAGCAACCCCTAGCACCCTAACACTAAACAACACTCTACACTGGTCAGCTTGCCCGACTACGGGAAGCTACCCCCTTTTCGGCACTCCTTTATAAATTAGCACAATAACTCTTCCGTTTTAGATCCAACCACCCCCCAATAAGGGATCTCAAACAGATGGTGGAGGCGCCTCTACTACGCACAGTAAAATAGGACTCAACCAACGAGCCCTCGTAGTAGAAACGACCCCTACCGTACCGCACATAGCCAAGCGAGACTGAAATTATTTTTTTTTTGGTAGAAGGCATTATTTTTCCCTTCCCCTAGATACACGAGAGAAATTTTTCTCTTTCCCCCCTTTATTACACGGGGACTCGTATTATTATTAACAACCCCCAACCAGAGTCATTTTTTTCCTCTTTTTTCTTTCATCCGCAACATAATACACAAGCATGAACTCACATGCACGACAGGCCAGGCTGAGGAATATTCATTTTGAGCGGGCAAATGAAAAACTCACGAACCACGCAAACGACATCGCCATAGACACATTAACGCAGCAATTTGCGAGAACGTCCCTCTCGACCCGTACCGCAACACAGGGACGGGAGTCTACCGTGGCCTCAGGCCAGAAAGCGGGCAGACCACCCCCCAACATGTTGCGGGAGCACACACACACACCACCAATTCCCGGAACCGGCCCGGAAGCCTAACAAGACTGAGAACAGGTGAGGCCGGGGACACGTCCCCCCAACACCAATACAGGGAGGAACGGGACTACCCACCCCGACGTTACGCAGAAGGACAGACAATCAAACAACCAGGGAGGACACAGGAAGACACAGAAGGGATGAGCGGGCAAGGGCCTACAGGCGAACACATTCCCGGGACTATAGGGACCCAACTAGGACGACAACAGGAGTACACGCTACGGCAAGGGATGAAACCCGCGATCGGCGGCGAAACGACCGAGGGGGCGGGCAAGAGCGACACTTACACGACACTTGGAGGTCCACGGAACGATATGATGAAAGGGCACACATGTTCACCGGGCACACGGGCCTAACTAGGCACGCAATGGCTAATTCAATGCCAGGACCCCGAGTGCGAGTGCAGACGTGGACACACACGGAAATCCACACTCGGCGCACATACATAACCACACAATTGGTAGCACACTATCCCATCCACGAGAAAACACGTTCAAAATTTAGGATGATTACCGGAAAATCCCAGGCTAACTAGGCCATTCCTGAGTACATGGTAGGGCCACCAGCCCAGCCGAGAGAGGACATAAGCATAGATACGCTAACTCGGCAATTTGCGAGGATGTCCCTCTCGCCATGTACTGCCACACATGGAAAGGAGGATACCATGGCCACAGTCCAGGAGACGGCCAGGTTAGACTCCAATACACTGCAGGGACAAGTTTACACCAATACACATCCCTTAGCTCCGGTTCGGAAGGCAATTTTGCCAAACCGAGCAGCAGACCCTAGGCCAACCCCCTCGCAACGGACGAACGAGAGGGAGTTGAAGCCAGGACCCTCAGACACACATAGCGTGACAGGGAGACAACGGGAGGTAACCACGTCATGGGCTGAGGACGTAGGGCCCGCCCTACAGCACATTGAGCCTACACACAACCACACAGATAGGCAAACACAATGGCAGGAGTCTACCGTGGCCACAGGCCGGAAAGCGGTCAGGCTACACGCCACTACATTGCCAGGGCAGAGACAGACAATTAAGCGGCCTTTACCGCCAATCCAGAGGGCAATTTTGCCAGGACGGAGGCGAACACCGGCAGGCATACCACAGGTGCGAATGCATAAGAGGGCGTTGCATTCAGGCCCTCCGGATGCACGATACACGCCCGCACATTTTGACCACGCACTAACACACGGTACACGGGGTATAGGAAAGGTGTTATTGCCTACCCCACAAAACCACGCAGTCATAAATACACACACCCCCGTAAACTCTACTAGGGTAGCGCAGAGCGCAATTAGGCCCTCAACTACAGGCACACTCAGACCAGCAGACAGACGCTACGGTGGAAGTAGGCCCAGGCTTACTATGCTACAAACTCCCCCGAAAAAAAAGCAAAGAAGCGCCTCAATGGATTTCAGGGGCCTATAATCTCGTAGCAGGGCGGAAGTCTTCAGAGTCTTCCAGAGCACGGACGCTCGGACGAGAATAACGACTTCCACCAGGGACACAGAATCAAGCTAATAACACTTGCACCTATAGTAGGGACACACATAAAGACTCACTAACGTAAACGGCACATTTTTTTCCCACGTATATGCAGTGCAACATGGCTAAACCAAAAGTATATAATTCTAAATCCTTCTTGATTTTTATTTGGGCCCCTAGCATTTTTTTTTCTCAGGCCATCAATGGTTACTGAACATAATGGTCCATATTATAACTTGGATAACGTAAAGTTGCTAATATCCAAAGCCAAGTGGAAGCCCATTAGGTGAGCCACGCGGCTTAATGCCGGAAAGAGATATTCCGAACACAGCTTAAGCATCAAATCACAGCATAGAGCTTAAGCGGGTCTTTCTAGGTGGAAATGACTAAATGTTCTATGATCCGGTCCCACAGTTTGATAGATTCCCTTGTGGCGGGCGAGAGCCCTGATTGTAGCAAGAATTAAGAATCTCAAACTATTTTTCAAAAGTGGTAGATTTCCCTGAGACGTAACTAGATTACTATAGTACTAACGTCACCCACTAGGTGGATAGCACGCTCAGGTCCCACTTACCATTTTTAAACATTTTTCATAGTGTTTACGACACAATTTTGACAGACTATCGCCATCGGGCAACCCGCTTTAATCAGCATAAAGCAGGGTGCTAACGAGATACAATATATGTTTTATACCTTTTCAAAGTGCTCTCTTAATACGGAGCGGGGCATAGCTCATTTTTTTTCTCTCTCTCTGCCTCAGTCATTAGGCCCGATGAAGGAAAAATTGGCCAAGTTGAACTGTATATATTGCATCCATAGGCATACGTGACACGTTACACTGCCTGTAACATGATTTTTTTCTCACCTCCATAATAACACGCAGGCTAAACGCAAACACACCATAGGGTGAAAATCCCAGACTTTGGGAAACCCTACATATTTTTGGAAGTCACACAATCAGTTTACATTGCCACATGACAGTAAAACACTACTAAAAGAAAAGGAAATGATCCCGCTGGCAGACGTGGAAAGAAGGCCAAGAAATAGCCTTCGGACCTCACTGACCGCACCGGGATACGATCCTAACACTTCCAAACTGTCCCGGAGACACAACCTGAATAGCGCCAGAAACAATTACTCTGGGTAAAAGACGGTCTCAAAACCCGCAACCTTCTGAATACCAGGAACATAAGGTCGGGTAACTATCCAATTGCAGGATAGAAAAATAGGAAGCTAAAATAGATTGGGACAGTTCCACTAACAATGTCATAAATGAAAAAACAACAAAATCGCCTCCGGCACATAGTCACCAAACACGCGACTAGCGGCCCGGAGACACTCGTGTATAACGACATTTTGTACAATGGACAGGGACCTGCATGTAATTTTTACACGGATGTAGTTATTGAAAGGTTCTTTCACAGTGCGGAAAGCACTACTCACAGTCACAGAGAGCAAGCCGATTAGACACACATGTGCCGGACACAAAGCATTATCAAAACAAGTAACAAGCGAGCGCGCACGATATTGTAATTCAATACTGACACACTCAGCGATAACACAAGTCTCATGGGTAACCTGCACGCTTACAGACAGCAAAATGCTAGCAGCTCCCAGAGCAGAACACACGGCATCATTTAAGCCGAGTTTAGAATCATACAACTCCCCAAATTACACTACGAGGAGAATTCAAAAACACACAAACTCCTCACAGGTATGCGTACTTTCATTTGCGCATTGCAAATACACGGGGAATGTGCCATAATATATACGGCACAGATAGCGGCATACCAAGCCTTTACAGCACCCCGGGTCCGAACCCATGATCACACACCACACTCGTACCAAAAACTAACTAGCCAACGGTATTTTTGGTACGAGAAACACAAGCAAAAACCACACTGAGGACACCTCAATCCCTGAAACACAACGCAGACATAGAACACAGAGAATGACATAAGATCACGTGTTCAAATCCCAGCGAAAATCGGACACCAGGGAAACAACTGTCCAGGCTTCCAATCACACCAAAATTGGCCCATACAACTACAGAACCAGATAATACCACATTTCCTTCGGCCAAAGGCCAGGCATAAAATTTCAATTACACCGGACATGAAAAATATATTTCCCAAACACAGGTATAGAAATTTCGTAAGGCAAAGGTCTTATGAAATAGTGGCCACACAACAGTACTAGCTAAATAGGGCAAATTGCTACACTGGTCCACCCGGAATCTAGAACAATGGCAACACTCACATACTGGCGAAAAATCACGTACGCAGACAAATGTAAACACAACATGACGAAAATAGTGACTTGCAGATCTCGTCATACTGCAATACTGCTGGTGACAGACACTATTGTTGTATCGGCAGTGGCCGTGAAATTACAAACGCAAAACAATCATAATACCATACATTTTTTAACACTGCAAAAACATTTAGCAATGGACAAGACGTGACAGATCGGAACTTATCTTGGACCCATAGGAGCACGTTCTCAAAGACGTTGACAGGCCACGGGCACCTCCTGCCCATACACGCGATACACATTACGACTTAGCCTGTAACAGACCAACCGTCCGCGTGGTGTAGTGGAACATAGGCACACACACACGCGCTCACTAATTAGAAGCGAACACAGACAGGGGCTCTGAGGAAACAAGACCTCCCCCCCAATAACTTCCTTTCTGGATTTCAGTTTTCAAAAATAATTACAGGCGATTAGGGCATGGCCAGTCGCACTACGACCACTGGCCACATTCACACTACAGATGGCAGACCAGATTACGTCGTGACGTCACAGCGTCACGACGCTCTACTATCCCAAGAAGCGGATAGCGAGCAGACATGGACAAAGGGAGGATGACAGGAGCACAGGCTACCATCGTACCACCTTACGCGCCTCCAATAACCTTCCCACATCCTACACGACCAACGCAGACACATGAACACGATCAAAACAGCTACACTACATTACAAAATATACACAGGGGATGATAGACTTCATGCGTCTAAAGAGAAGGCTTACCACGCCTTGGATCACGATGCTACCACCTGAGTATTAGGGGTGGGTCGGCAAACATCAAATAAACATAATGCGCATCTCCAAATGAGAGATGTGGCCACAGTTATATATATTAACCATTTTTTGTTAATTAAATACTTCCGCATGACAGGAATATATTAGTATTATGCCTCACCCTACACCTATCCGTACATGAGTGCAGATGCCTCATATCCGGATACATGCATGAGTATCCCATCCATTTACCAGGGATATTACTATCAAACCTGCATGGAATTTTCATATTTTTGCAATCCCGGGAATTACCTCCCCAGTCCACTCATTGTAAGAGCAATCCTAGTAGCATTACCGGCTCAAGGCCACCATTTATTTGAGCCCAAAGATGCACAACCTCTTCCTACCATGCTTTCAGCCCACTCTACAAATAACTACCCCCAGATCCTAATAACATGGTACCTGACGTCATAGACCCTACTAACACCTCCATAAAGGGTTAATAGAGCATTATCGCTGGACAGCCGACGTAGCAATAGTAGACCTGAAGTAGTCTATGCACTTAGAAGCTCTACAACCCCACAACACTGGAAATATTTTACATTTTACACAAAAATTAAATTATTTACACAAGTTACGCCCATATTTTTTTTTGCAAAGGAATCTGAAACACTCTGATTGGTGATAGCGGCACAAGCCGAAGGCCAAAGGCACCACACTTTGAGAGCGGGTAAGGCGATGTTGAGCCTACCCTAGTTCACTTAACGACTAGACTAAACAGACGAACCACGTAAGGTTGAGGCACTCGCGGCCTGGCCGGGCAAGCTCTGGAATCCTAGGTGCGCCTCAACTGCCCCTAGGAAGAAGGGATGCTACACCCACTATGTGCCACGGTCGTCGAAGCCAAGACCTGCAGGGAAGTCCTTCTGAGGATGGTGGGAGAAATAGCTCACTCCGCGCCGGACTCAGGGTATGACCCTAGAGACGACCCCATTATGACTAGACTTCTAGCTAAAATTAAGTAAGTAAGGCTTCTACAGCGGGAAGCAAGACTCCTGTGCGCTAGAGTGAAATATTATTGCGAAAAGCATACTACTGCGGCCGATAAAGGCGAAGAGAAATATTATTGCGAAAAGCATACTACTGCGGCCGATAAAGGCGAAGAGAAATATTACTGCGAAAAGCAGACTACGATTGCCAATGAAGGCGAAGATAACATTATGCCATTGGACGAGGTCCAATGCCCACATAAATGACGACGCATCGGGCAGCCAAAGGGCATTAAAAGAGTAGCACAGCGAGCAACTCAAAGGGGTTACAGTGGGCAGACCCAACTACGACTACATACGCAAAGGCAAAGGTAAACAACTGATAAGTACAGCGGGCGAAACGGTTTGCTCAGGGGCACCGTAAGCCGCCTGCGACTAGGTTAATACTAGTTGATAAACGTCGACAACTAGAATTAAGGGGGTGGAATCCGGCGATTCTAGAGACAACCGGTGTTTCTAGGACTCGTGCGGGTGGTGATCTGGGGAGGGTAAAACCTGCCCCGGGCGATCGCCCTGGTCGAAATTTTAGCTGTAAGACAGTTGCATTTGATACGCAACTTAGAATTAAGCAAATTTATTAACCGCTGTTGCCAGGTAATGGCACAGCACATTTCGGCATTAGAGTAAGGCCATCCATTCGGCTTAATAATAGTAGCCATTTTTTTTAATTATAAGCCCGATAGCACATAGGTTAACGATAGCACATAGGTTAACGATAGCACAGGGGTTAACGACAACACATAGGTTAACGATAGCACATAAGTTAACGATAACACATGGGTTAACGATAATACAGTAAAATAAGTATAATTGAGATGGAATATATCGGCACCCGGTAACAAAAATTCCGCTACCGGGGTAAGACCGACAACACATTAAGAAACGGCATTACGGCACCGTATAGGATAAGCCCGGCCACACATCGATTCCCACAAACTATGCCATTTTTTTCACAGGTCAACAGAGCTTCAGACTGTGGATACACTGCCACAGGGAGCGTCATAGCAAATAGGCAATATTTGAATGTTTTACTAACCTTTCCATTTTTTCAGAGATCGTCACCAGGAATATGGCACTGGTGACTATGATTTTGCTGACATATAGCAGCAATATGCTTCTAATGCCCCCTTATTATTGTGTTACACCTGTGCGCACTAATTGTATTACACCTGTGGGCACTAACATATATCTAACATGCATCTTCTCTTACAGGATCACCACATTTTCACAGCTACACTTTAAAAATCTGCACAGCAGGGCTGATACCTATGGGGTATCAGGCTCGCTGGCAGATCAACATACACAAAATACATAAGGCGTCAAAAATGCGGCGCAAAATTACGGCAATGAGGGCGCAACCAGCTGTGGCGGCGACTCTCATTGTCAAGTGTGAAAGCATTCACCCACAGGGGATGCTTCACAGGTTAGGAATTAAGGTTACATTACAAGCGATACGACCACTAAACCGTAACAGGAAGTGGCCGTACTGGATTAGCCGTGAGACGGCAAGCGTACGTACAAAGAGGTAGCGTGCACGCGAGGTACCAAAACTAGAGTCATAAGAGATTAGCGCGCTTAAGTTAGATGTAAGATCTTTGTAATTAATAATTTTAAAGGGTACCTTAACACAAATTCATGCGCCCACGGGCAATTATTCCAATAGCAATCAATATACATATATAATACTTCGCACCCCATATTGTCCGAGGAGGTGAGCAATAATATTTCTAAATGTCAACATATGAACATCGCAGCATAGCACATTCAACGGCTTTTTTTTGTTTCTTTGTTAAAATCCCATGTATTCAATGTCTATGATTTGTTTTCTTTCATTTTTCTTTCTTCTAACTTCCCCATTTGTCAGGGTGTTCCGTTTTATCCCAAACCAATAAATGCATTTTTGATATTTCCCTTAAATTATACCCTGGAACACCCATTTTTGTCTATTTCTTCTCTCTTTGCAGGGAGCACTTTTTCCCTAAGATAGGGCGGACGACGCAATCATCCGTCCAGCCCAGGGTTTTTTTCCTCCCTGCACAACAATGTACCGAATAACTATCAGCAACATGTATTTTTTTTCTTCAAACTTGCAATATGTCAATGTCGATTTTCTTTTGCACTATTTTTATAATGTCTATGCCAATGTCAATGTTACATATATATGTCCATCCCATAACCCACCCCTCTGAACACGAGCTGACCTCACACCTACACATCTACACGACATCACCACATCTCTACGACGACGACGAAGACGACGCCAACAGACGATACGAGGGGGCTTCAAGAACTAACTGCTACATCAACTATATCTAATACATCAACATCCCAACCCCAAGTTCCGTTCCCGTTCGCGGGGACGCGAACTAAATAGGGGAAGAGGCTAGTACAGTACCCCAGGGGTATGCACCCCTTGGAGACCATTCCCCATCATCTATTTAAATCTCCTAACTGGTAATCCTTGTAAGTCCAGACCAACATCTACTAACACCGCAAGGACAGCTAGCCATTCTGGAAAGCTGGCCCAATCCTTGCATCACTACCACAAACAGCGACACACAATTAACTAGGGCATCTATGCCATCAGAATGTCGACGAAGCAGCGCCGAAGAATATAAGAGGGAGTCATAAGGAGGTCAAGCTCTCAATTACCAGTCTTACAGTTCGGCGGCCGGAGGCTAGCGCTGTTATCATCAGGTGAGTCAGCAGTGTCAGAATCCTGTACTTTGTAACCTTACCCACCAATTTGTATACACCAGTTGTACTCTCACATTGTAACATCACTACATCCCTTAAAAGGGACTCATAATTCAATATTACTGGCCAATAAACACTTGGTCAGTACATTACACCTGTATTACTGTTTACACGCTTCTTTACGCCCTAACTCCCTTCCTGAACTCTCCGTCACGGTTAGACGTGACACCCAGTAGCCAGGCACTTGCCAGTTCAGGTAGCATTGCATTTCACGCAGTGGCCCGACTGCCAGGAGCGGCACGCGCCATATAGCTGACGCGTACAAGTCGATTATCTAACCAGCCAGCTGGACGACCAGCGCTTTGACCTGTACGCCAAGTTCCATCCCCTAAAATACACCTAGATCTTTCATAAGAGCAACTCCTAGCACCCTAACACTAAACAACACTCTACACTGGTCAGCTTGCCCGACTACGGGAAGCTACCCCCTTTTCGGCACTCCTTTATAAATTAGCACAATAACTCTTCCGTTTTAGATCCAACCACCCCCCAATAAGGGATCTAAAACAGTATTGACCAAGACAATAGCCATGCTTGCATTAGTCGATATTTGAATGAACCATAAATCACAGAGGCTTATGCCATGATTTGTAGCAGTCAATCAAACTCGAGTTACTTTAAGCCAAAGCCTAGCGCGCTAACCAGTTAGCTATGGGATGTAAGACAGTGTCGGGTGCTAAATCCTATAGCACTTTCCTGGGTGAATGATTAAATGAATATCCGATGAAATGATAAGATAGTGGAAAGTGTTGCTCGACTGAGCGAAAACAATTGCGAGAATGACCACCAAGTTAGAGGAAACGTATAACCCAACACAAAAGCCTATATATAATCCAACACAAAAGCCAATACATAAAACAATACAAAAGCCAACCCAAAAGACAAAACAAAAGCCAATACATAATCCAACACATGGGGTTAGGTTTGGTTAAGATATGTTACATTAGGTTAGGTGAACTAAGTGTGACGTTATAGCCAGTCTTAATGCAAGTCTAAAAGTGTAAGCCAACCCAAAAGCCAATATATAAACCAACGAAAAAGGCCAATACTTAAGGCAATACAAAAGCCAACCCAAAAAGCCAATACAAAAAGCCATTACATAAGCCAATACAAAACCCAACACATGGGGTTAGGTTAGGTTATGATATGTTCCATTAGGTTAGGTGAACTAAGTGGGACGTTATAGTCAGTCTTAAAGCAAGTGTACACGTATAAGCCAATACTAAAGCCAATATATAAGCCAACACAAAAGCCAATATATAAGTCAATACAAAAGCCAACACAAAACCAAAACACAAGCCAATACATAAGGAAATACAAGAGCCAACACATGGGGTTTGGTTAGGTTTGGCTATGATATGTTTCATTTGGTTAGGTGAACTAAGTGTGACGTTATAGCCTGTCTTAAAGCAAGTATAAATGTATAAGCCAACACAAAACCAATATATAAACCATCACAAGAGCTAATACATCAGCCAATACAAAAGCCAACACAACAGCCAATACAACAGCCAATACATAAGTCAATACAAAAGCCAACAGTAGGTAATATAAGCCGAAGCTGGCGCAGGGGCTAATGGGCAAGTTGGCAGCCGCGCGCACCCAGCCCCATGTTATTCATATGGAGGGGTCAGTCAGAGCTGGCGCAGTGGCTAATGGGCTACATGGCCACCACGCCCTGAGACCGTGCATGACGTCACAGAGAGAGGTCGGCCGTGTAGTTGCTAAATGGAATATTTATTATTATTATTATTATTATCAGTGATTATTGATTGATTGAGTACAATCAAGACCAGCCTTATATTGTTCACCTCTTGGTGTAGTGGCAAGCATTCTTGGCGGTCATTCCTGAGGTTCCAATCCCGGCTCTTCCATGAAATTTAATTTCTGGTCTCAGGAGTGGAACGGGGTACACTTAGCCTTGTGAGGCAAAACTGGCTGGCTTTTGATTCATACCTCAACCATTCTGCCTAACCCAACTTCACCTAACCTAACCTAACCTAACCTAACTTAAACTAACCTAACTTCAAAGTGAGAGCAAATATGAGAGCAAATGTGACAGCACAAATAATAAACTTAGTTATAACCTAACTTAACCTAACCTAACCTTACCTAACCTAACCTAACTTAACCTAACTTCAAAGTCAGAGCAAACATCAGAGCAAATATGAGAGCACACATAATAAACTAAGTTATAACCTAACCTAGCCTAACCTAACCTAACCCACAGAAACCTCATTTAAAGATATTAGAGTTTACATTTTAACATTTTACATTAACATTTTAGATTTTTCATTTTACATTTTTAGATTTTACATTTTTGATTTTTTTTGTATTTTAGATTTTAGTTTTTTTTTTTAGATTTTACATTTTAATTTTAAGATTTTTTGATTTTAGAATTTACATTTTACATTTTCCGAAAAGAGTAAACTACAAGGTCACATTTCTAACCTCACTAAACCAAACTTTACCAAACCTAACTTAAGCTAATCCAAAGGCTAATGCACACACACAAAGTATATAAGGGCACATGCAACTATCATTATGCTAGTCTTATCGGCTACTGCACAACATGATCACTACCCCAACCGGGTATTTTTTCATTTTTTTGTTTAAACATAGGCTATGTCAATTTTCCAATTTCCCATTTTCAGTTTTTTTATGTCAGTTTTAAGTTTTTCAATTTCATAACATGGAAACATGGATTTTGCATTTTGTTGTTTACACATTTATTAATTTCACAATTTCCCATGAACAGTTTTTAAAATGTCAGTTTAAAGTTTTTCAATTTCATGATATAGAAACATGGATTTCCCAATTTGTTGTTATACATTACTTGTCAATTTACTAAATTCCCATTCACAGTTTTTAAAATTTCAGTTTAATGTTTTTTCTATTTTGTCAATATGGAAACATGGATTTTCCAATTTGCGTTTTACATGTTCATTTTGCATTAGGAATGGAGAGATGTGGGTAGTAATTAAAAATGTACAAGCAGTGTCCATACAATATTTTTTATTTTAAATACATGTACACTATTTACACATAATACATTTTTATATATATTCTTTTTTTTGTTATAAATTGTACAGTTGATTTTATTTTGTTTTCAATTTTATTTATTTTTTGATTATGAATACTAGTTTTTTAATTTTTGTAGTGCTATTGTTTTATTTCCTAAATTGTTTTATGTATTTGCTAGTTGCAGGCAGAAGATTTCGATATTCATAACTTAACACTTTAAGCATGGTCAATGATTGAGTAATGACCATAGGCATGTGTACCTATACCATCAACATCAATCACACTTTTATCATCACCAGGACACAAAGCAATTTTGTTTAGTCTTATAGATGATAAGTCATGTTGTTTAGAAGCGATAATGTTCATTGGTATTCTTTTTACATTGTTGTTCATGACACAATCCTTATAACCTTGAAAGCTTATACAATTTTTGACAACACCTCTGTTAATACCTTTAATCTTTTTGATTACTTTGCCATTTATGTCTAAAGCGTACATTTTAGCTCTAAGTCCAACAAATACTTTTATAATTTGTCCACAAGCCTCGTCTTTAAATTTTCCCAACGTTTTCTTGTTTGATGAAGAGTAACATATGTGACTAGTAGGATAATCTGATGTGTCCAGGTGTTCTAGGAAATCCAACTTGTCTTTATATACATCTTGGGTGTTAACCAAATAAATGAACGAGTCGGTATCCATATACATGGGTTTAAGATTGTTCATTCCATAATAGGGTAGCAGGACATCATAATGGTGGGAATACATGAGAGTTTTTGAAATATCCAGTATACACATTCCAATATATATAGGCTTATTGAATACAATGTTACGTTTAGCCATGTGGAAAGCAGCTAGGTTAGGACCATAAATTGTTCTGTCAATAAATGTCGGCTTTGCTATTAGCTTTTCTGCCTTTTTGCTGTCAGTCACAAGACGTTTGTCTATTCTTTTACGGATATTTTCCATTGTTTTTCCAAAAATGGCATTGTTGAATAATTTGTACAGATTTTTCTCAAAATCTTTTTTGGCTTGTTTTCGAAGGTTGTTATTAAAATCAACGTATGCCTTTAACCAAGGTCTTTGCTTAAACTTTAACACACGATGAATTTTTATCAATTTTATTCCATGATCTAAAGCCTGTTTTAATGCCATGTAGTGAACAACATATCGCCTTCGATTTCCAAGATGAGGAATTAGTTTTTTCAGAGACGGATCCTTAGGTTGTGTACACTCTGGTAGGAAAGGTAAATCGTTGTGTAGATCATGAAGGTCAGATGGGTAATCAACATCAACGTCTAGAATGTATCCCACAGGATCGTCTTTCTTCAGTTTTTCTAGATCAACGGTATCTGGAGAAACCCTCTGAAATCCGCCATAAGGAAGAGAGTGACACATAGCCCACCCGTATTGGTTGTTGGCATCATCATAGGTAATAAACTGCGATGGTTTCTCAGAATCATAGGTTTCCATGTATTTATTGTTAGCTTCAGCATACCGATGAGACACCTGGCATATGCCTCCACGTATTCCAGACTCGATTAAAAGAATCTGATCGTAATCCTGTAGCAATTCCAGTTCAATGCCTGTGTAAAGGAGCATTGCCTCGAAACTTAAACCAGGCGAAGTGAAAAGGTGTGCAGCATCCACTCGGTGTGTTTCTAGTGTTTTGTTTCTAAACGTTTCGAAGCTGTCTGCAAGAAGGAGTACATATGAAGTTAGGTAGAGGTCACTATATTCCCCTAGAGTTTTTATGTTGAACTGATTCCACACATTTTTGGCATGTTCATAGTCTTCTTGACTAACATCTTTTTGACTTAATTTGTTAAAGAATACCTCTTTTGGAGGTAAATACGTTTCACTTAACTTTTCCCATGAGTCAATGTAGTCATAACAAAATACCCCTATACGAGTCATGAGCATTGCATTTTCTTTTCCAAAGTACTTGTCTGTTTCAGGGTATAATGTTAAGTTGGAAACTAAGTTTTCCAAACTACTTGGCATTAACCGAAACGTGTCCACAAATCGAAGCTTAACATTTCCAACATATTTGGTGAAAGAGATGTACTTTTCTTTGGAGTTAGGGATAACGTCCACTCTTTCAGTAGTACACCCCAATTGCTTTACAATGAAATTTGCGTCGTAGCCACTCATATTATGTAGAAATACAGGAACGGGGTTATGTGTTTTACACCTCAAATTACAGTTATTGTGAGCACTTCCACGGTATTCCCCTGTAATATGACAATGGTCTGGGACATTCCAGTCCTCTTTGGTAAATGGTTTATGACACCAATAACAGGTTTCAGAAGATTGGAACTCTGCTTCTTGATGCTCAGTTAAAGCTTTTGGAACATTTAAGCTGTAAAGACGATCAATTTCATTAGCTATTGAGATCAAACAGTCCATAAACTTTTCTGCAGCGTCAGGTCCACGATAAATAATAGGTTGGCTCGGAAGGTTTGTCTTTATGTGTTCCACAGCTGGTGAGGGTTTAACATATATACCAAAGCTCATAGGAACATGACTCTGGTATGGCACTGTATAACTTGCATCAGGATTAGGTAGACATGTTTCATAGGGTAACGTATACTTTCAAAATCTGCATAGATAGCGTAAGGTATTCTAAGCTTTTTTTCCACATTTACGAATTTCACAATTGTGCTTTTAATAGGCATTTCAACCCTAGCAATGTCATGCTGGACACACAAAGCTCTATGTTCTTTTAATTTTTCTATTCCTTGTTGCCCATATTGATTATCAAAGTGAGTAAAACACCGTTTACACGTATACATCTTATGTCCATGGCGGGTAATCTGATGTCCTACTAGTTTATCAAAATCTTTGATAAAGACGTAGTGGTTCTGGCCGGATGAAGAACTTAGCAGAAGGAGGTCACGATGGTCTTGTAACTCTTGATCCACAACCTTTAGAGGAAACACTTTGTTGTCTTCTTCCAGTCCAAATACAATGATGGATATGTCGTTGACTTTCTCGAATTTGGGAATGTCAGCTAGTAATGTAGGAAATGATATTACTGAAAAATCATACTTGTTTTCCAGATCATTGTATATACTAATGCGTTGAGCATCTTTTTTAACCAGTTTTGCTAAAATGGCATACATAAAACACTTTTCATCTTTCACATTTTCAGGATTAATGCAGGCTTTTCTTGCTTGTATAGCTAATGGTAATGGAATATATGTGCTACCACGCAAGGGATTGTACTTATTTATTTTCAATCGCACTCCTTCCACTGCTAACAAAGCCCAATTACTGCCTTTTAGCTCAGATTCTTCCATTTCCGTAGTTAACTTTGTAAATTGAGTTTCCAAGAAACTACTTAAGTCTGTTTCCAAAATTAGGGCCTGATTTCGTGTTTTAAAAGCACGATCTGTAATTTCATTCGTAGACGTATGAATGAATCTACATTCAGCCACAATATTAACTTTGATCGACTTGTGCCTTGCTAGTTCTTTCTCTATAGCTTGTATTATTTGCTGTTTGGACTCTTTAAGGTATGAATTTAAATCCTTGCACGTATCGCAACGAATTAAATAGGATTTAAGTCGACCTTGAAAAGACGTTTCATATTCAGTAAGTCCATTTTTGTCAGGAACCATTGAAAGCAGGTAATGTTTTGTAGGCTCAGTTTTTTGTCTTTTAGCTGCCGACACAACATTACAACATTCTTCATGCCGACGTCCGTTGTACACATTGTTGAATGTACTACCACACGTTTTGCACTCATGAAATTCACCACACGATACTTCATGTCGCTTCCTATGATGTTGTTGTTTGAGTCTTTCGACTGGTTTGATGCAGCTTTCCATGCCTCCCTGTCCTGAGCTAATCGTTTCATCTCTACATAGCTCCGACACCCTACATCCGACGCAATCTGTTTAACATATTCTAACCTTGATCTACCCCTACAGTTTTTGTCTTCGACCCTTCCTTCCATAACTAAGCTTGCTATTCCTGGGTGTCTTAGTATGTGTCCTACCAACCTATCTCTTCTCTTCATTAACAGTCGCCAGAAACATCTCTCCTCTCCCACTCGTCTTAATACCTCTTTGTTTGTAACCCTATCTACCCATATGATCTTCATCATTCTCCTGTAACACCACATTTCAAATGCTTCAATTCTCCTCTTTTCTGCTGCACCAATAGTCCAAGTTTCACTTCCATAGAGCGCCACGCTCCAGACAAAGGCTTTCAAAAATGACTTCCTAATACCTAAATCTATATTCGATGTCAGCAGATTCCCTTTTTGTAGAAATGCTTTCCTTGCCTGAACCAACCTACTTTTTATATCCTCTTTGCTTCGTCCATCACTGGTTATTCTGCTTCCTAAGTAACAGAAGTCTCCTACTTCCTTCAGCTTTTCACCTGCCAATTTGGTCTCCATAGAGGTTTCTGATTTATTTCGGCTGCATTCCAGTATTTTTGTTTTACATTTATTAATTTTCATCATGAATTCTTTCCGTAAGACGGAGTCCATACCATTCAAAAACTCATTCAAATCCTCAGGCTTGTCGGCCAAGATGACGATGTCATCAGCAAATCTCAGAGTTGAAATTATTTCTCCTTGAATCTTCACTCCCACTTTAAATTTTTCTCTAATTTCCTTCATTGCTTGTTCAATGTAAAGATTGAAAAGTATGGGTGATAAGTTGCAGCCTTGCCTTACACCTTTCTGAATACCAGCTTCTCTCTCATGTCCTTCAACTCGAATGACTGCTGTCTGGTTTCTGTACAGATTGTATATCACCCTCCTATCCCTGTACTTTATTCCAATCGATTTCAAAATGTCAAACAATTCAGTCCAATCAACATTATCAAAAGCCTTTTCTAAGTCTACAAATGCCATGAACGTTCTCTTATCTTTCCTTATTCTACCTTCCAAAATCAGCCTAAGACTTAGTACAGCTTCCCTTGTTCCTACATTTCTCCTGAAACCAAACTGGTCTTCACCCAACTCCGTTTCTATCTGGCTCTCAATCCTCTTGTAAATTATTCTAGACAGGATCTTTGAAGCATGAGTAATCAAGCTGATTGTACGGTAATCTTCACATCTGTCAGCTCCCACTTTCTTTGGTATAGGGATGATTACATTCTTCTTGAAATCAGGGGGTACCTCACCTGTCTCATAAATCCTACACACCAAGTGAAATAACCTGATCAGACCTTCATCTCCTATGCAGCGTAGCAACTCAATCGGTATATCATCTATGCCTGGTGCTTTGTTCCTGCCTAAGTCCTCTAATGCTCTGTCAAATTCCGATCTCAATATTAAATCTCCTTTTGCATCCTCATCAATTTCCTCCTCCCTTTCCATTACATGATTCTCGATCTCCTTTCCCTTATACAAGCACTCTATTTAAGCTTTCCATCTCTCAACCTTTTCTTCCCTATCTGTTAGAGGCTTTCCATTTGTGTCCCTAATATTACAGCACTTAGTCTTCTTTTCCCCAAAAGTATTCTTAATCCTTCGATAAGCTGGGTCTACTCTTCCTAATTTCAGACAATTTTCTATACCTGCACATTTCTCTTTCAACCATTCTTCTTTCGCTTCCTTGCACTTCTTGTTAACCTCATTTCTCAGACGT